>OU343224.1:241357977-241643880 GCA_910596185.1 Chrysanthemum makinoi | reverse complement strand
TAACCTTACCATCCTTATAAGCTCCAATAAAGTAAATGCAAGGTCGTTCTTTGGTGTTCCTCTACAATTTCCATTGAAAACCAATTGAAAAACCAATCAAGGTACTTGTGATATATTATCAAAGCATTTGTACCTTTGTTTTTATCTTTTATAAATGCTCCCCTCAACATGTGCATCGTATCAAATCATTTAGCACATGGAGGAAGGAGCGCTTGTTTGAGTCTTAAACAATCACTATTTTATCATATTTCTTATTTAAATCACATTCTCTCCCCGATCAAAATCTTCAAATCTTTTGAGATTTGTTATCCTAATTGATTTAAATGATTTAGAAAAATCTAGGAAAAGATGGTTTTAATATTTACTAATAAGGAACATTTTTACGCTCCCCTCAATTTATAGGGAGAGTGTTGGTGTCAGGTATGATAATATTGAGAGATCTTTAAGTGAAAGAAAATTTTTATTTTGTAAGATCTTTGAGTATAACAAAAGATCAGACACATGGACACACATAACATCAAAACTTTATTCACCACTATAACGTTACAAAATGGACTCGTTGATGATATGTCGAAAATATGAAACAATCGATGACCCTAGTCATTGATTGAGTGACAAATGTTTTGACAAAATGGAGTCCGGATGATTTTCAAAAATTTGAGTCCGATTTATTTTCAATAAATATGATGCCATGAAGAATCATAAAACGAAAAACATTTGTATAGGAACAATCGTCTTTTTGGTGGCGTACTTCGTCGTCAAATTTTAGAATAAGTGCTCGATAAAATACATCGATTTTGCATATCACTTTACTTTCTCTGAAAAAGGTTACTGATCAAATCTAACTAAACCATTGTTTTAGCATGTTTTGAAAACATTTGAACTTTTGCTCGAGCTTCATCTAAAAATCGTGTCATTATTGAATGACATTTCTAGGACTGTAGATGTTATTGATATCGAAAGACATGCCTTGAGAAAAACAATATTTTTGAATTTTCGATTTTTCAAATTTTTATGGGTTTTTGTTGGTTTTATATTTCTGTATTTTTCTTTTTGATAATTATATAAAAAGAATTGGTAAAGCAACTTCATTACTCCTCATTCTCTTCCTAAAGACGTTTGAGTGTTTCTGGCTGCAGACTCTTCATGCCGATTAGCGGAGGATAAATGAAAAAGATCTCTTGGAAGAGCTTTGGTGAAGATGTCTTCCAATTGGTACTCAATCCTTACAAATAGAGTTCAACCACACCGTTCTCAACTTGTTCCCGGATGAAGTGATGTTGAATGTCAATGTACTTATATCGTGAGTGTTGGACATTGTTGCAACAGAGAGCAATGGCACTTTTGTTGTCACGCGGTATGGAGAATTTTGTTGAATACAAAGCCATAGTGAGATAATTAGGATCTCATCCATAAGATTTGAGTACAACATCGCGACATGGCAATGTACTACACCACAATAGAAGATATAGAAGTACTCATTTGCTTCTTTGACGACCAACTCATAATTTATCACTTTCGAAATTGAGCAACTCTTGGCGTTCTTCGACGTATATCTTGACACACTGCATGATCAGCATACGCCTAGGGCTTGTTAGTGCCATGGCGGTGTCCTTGGATACCAAAGACCCATGTTAATGGTTCCTTGAAGATACTTAAAGATCTATTTAACCGCTTCAAGGTGCTTCTTGGTAGGATTAGCCTAGTAGCGAGCACACATGCATACAGTGACGAATATACGGTCTACTAGCAATGAGATATATCAAGGATCCAATCATACTACGATACTTAGTTTGATCAATCGGTATCCTAAATAGGTCCTCATCCAGTTTTGTCCTCTCCACCATGAGTGTCAACAGAGGTCAAAAGAATCAAATCCAAATTTGTTTAAAATCTCATTTGCATATTTAGATTGATTTATGAAAATGCCTCTAGGACTTTGAGAAATTTGTAAACCTAAGAAAAATGACATTTGTCTCATCATTGACATTTGAAATTTATAACTCATCTCTTTAGAAAAATGGTCACATTCATTTTGAATTGATGGGGAGGCAGATAATATCATCAACATATATTTGAATATGAATTAAATGTTTGCTGATTTTGAGTGAGCATTAATAGGATCATGACTCCTTTGGAGAATACGTTTGCAAAAGAAACTTTGACAAAGTATTGTACCACGCATGGAGCCTACTTCAAGGCTGAGAGGCCTTTTAGATGATAGACACATAGGGATGCTCGGGATTCACAAATCCTTCCAGGTTGACTAGCATAGACCACTTCTGAGATCATTTGCTAAGGAAAGCGGTCTTTACATCCGTTTAGTAGACTATCATATTCTTGCTGGCAGCATTAGCAAGGAAGATTGATTGCCTATCTCGTGCAACCCGAGCAAATGATTCCTCAAATTCAATACCTATTCTTGTCGATATTAGATTAGCAACAAGCCTCGCCTTATTCTTCAAAACGTCACCATGCTCATCAAGTTTCACCTTGAAGATCCACTTGAGAGCTTATAATCATTGCACAATCTGGAGGTGGTACTAATTCCCATACATCAAGTCGATCGAACTCGTGAATTTCATCTTGCATAGCATTAAACCAACTTTCCTCGGACATTTCGGTCTTGACATAATTCGGTTCGAAATTTGATAGTACGCACTTGAAGAACCACCATAAGGCATCAGTGGCAAGTTGCTTTCTTTATTCTGGTTGAGAAGGATTCATAATGATGTTATCCACAAATGATCATGTGTCCATTTTAGAGATGTTCATGTGGTTGAGGACAAGGAACGATGTGGCAAAGTCGGATCACGATGAAGATGCCTCTAGAATGGGTTCGAGGGCAAAAATGTTCTCGATTAGATCATCTTCATGAGTAGCAAAGCGTTAACTTCAAAAATTATCAACTGCGCAGTGCCTTGATGTAGCGAAGAAGATTGGGGATTCGATGATGATGGTGAATGGTGGTCGGAGATGGAGCTACTTGACTTATGGAAATAGAAACCGATGGACTATTTATGTTGGTTTGGGCGGGAGCGTGGTAGGCGGTGGTGCGAGAGTATCATCAGTTGTCGGCTCAAAGTATTCATCAAACATCGATCAAACGAAATTTTCAAGTCTTCTTACGAAGGAGGTACATATAAGAGCTGCGGTGGGATTACCAAGACCCAAACTAATTGGACGGTGTCAAAAGTTGAGGTGTGGGTCCAAAGCGGTGTGTCGGGATACATTTGCTTAGTCAGCTCATCAAACATAAGGTGAATAGTTTCCATGATATCTCGGGTTCTTTTGTTGTATATTACGTAACCCTTCCGATGGGTGCATAGCCAGCGAAAAATCAATATCGCCTTTTAGCTTTAGCTTTGAGATCTTGACCGTCATTGGTTGGATAGCATAAAGCCACAAACACACGTAGAAATGAGAGATCCAGTTTTTAGTTGTGCACTAATTCGTATGGAGTTTTTCCATGAAGAATATGAATTAGGGATCGGTTTTGAGTGTAACAGCGTGGCAATGGCTTCGCCCAGAGAAACATTGGAGCCTTTGAGAAATTAGCATGGTGCGGCGACTTCCACAGTCACGATTACGCCTTTCAACAACCCCGTTCTGGAGAGAGCATGGAATACTTTTACGGTGACTAATGCTAATGCTTTCATAAAAATGAATGAGTTGTTTGTTAACAAATTCAGTTCCATTATCTCGTCCGGATGATTCGGCGATTTTGTTAAGCCTAAGTTGCAGTTGTTTGATAAGCTTAATGATAATTTCAAGAGTTTCATCCTTGGTTCTCAAAATTATTACCCAAGTGAACCGAGAGTAGCGTCATCTACAACTAACACACATACTTCTTCACATTGATACTTTGCACTCTCATGGGTCCACATGGATCCATGTGAAGGGTATGAAGAACTTCCATGATGGTGTTGGCAGGTTTGTGTTTATGGGCATACTTTTTCTTTTTCGTTGGGAAGGAAATGATTTTTCCTATTTTGGCAAACCTCACTAGGTCCTTTGTAGTAAGATCATGACCAAATGGGTGAGTGAGAGTGCTATAACCATGATTTGTTCTTTGGCCTTATAACAAGCAAATAGGAGAATACCTCATCATGTCTTTGAGAGATGCAAATGAATCCGAGATCACAGAGATCCGATACTTAACAAAACATGTGTGTGGCGGCTAAGATCACTGACCAACCAGAGCGTCCTTCCATAGGAATAACATTGTCACCAAAAACATAATCTCCATAACCCCAAAATGATCGTTCCTAAATCTAATAGTCCCAATGAACTTATTAACGGTTATTAAGCGACGAGGATCCCTAATCATATGTTTTGAGCGACTTCGAATCCAAATACAAAGAACGATTTGTGCGACTTGCATCCGGAAGAGAATGGATAATTGAAGCGTTATATCCCCGTGGATGTAAGGTTCGATTGGTTCGCTAAACAATCTATAGACCTACAACATCAATAGGTGCCATGACATTATTAGTGGGGGCAACACTAGTAGAGGCACTAGACTCAGATCCACGGCACTCTTCTTCCTAAAGGAATATTTCTACCATGGTCTCCATATCTTAGAGTCAACGGTCTAGGCAAGACAATTCTATTTGAAGGACAATATGCACCAACGATTTTACAACTTGTGGGTTTCACCGATAACCCACATTAGTAAACCTTTTCCCTGTAGGTTTCAAGATTGCTTAACCTTTTGCTTTCCAAACTTTATCAACGGGGTTATAACATAAGGCCTCAAATACTGACACAAACATTCATCATGATTACAGTATCTGGGTCATTACATGCTTTGCTTTAACTACGAGAAAAAATTGAATTACAATGAATGCTTATAGCTAATACTAGAATCAACATGATTCAAATTATTCATCTTAAACTTATTATTCCTACGGTGGTCTTCTACTTCCTTCACTTGATCACTCTTAGCTTGCGAGTTCCTATCTTTACATTGTGCCTTGCTAGGCTTGACCCGCTTAAGTGTGTCCTTTGCTTTACTCTATAGAAGTAACGATGGGAATATTAGTTTGTTTCACTTTTTGCATTTCTCGCCTAGAATGCTTTGGGTTACGAGGTATGGGGGTACATCAAAGGTAACATGCTTGGTCTTAGGCATTGAAGGGGGTGCAAACTCTATCTCTAAACCAGTTTTAGGACATGTAGCAATGACATATTCTAAGAGATCCTAAGATTGGTTAGCATACATACACGCATAGGCAACCTCACCATCAAGTGGTTTCACTATTCTATCTTCTTCAACGATCTCACGAAGACTCTCTAGGCTGCCTATCTTTAAGATGCGTGAGATATGTTTGACGTGCTAAGATTATTATTTCTAAGAGGAGGTGGAATATACGTCACTTTCTGGCATAATTATTACAAGCTAAAACGGAACGATATATTTACAAGTGGGAATGGGCAATTTCCCTTTCACCTGACTCTTTAGATTCTCAATCTCGTTAAGCAAAGAAGTTATCTTTTCAATGTGTTTGTCATGGTGACCTTAACGAATAATATAACTCTTTGTATTGTGATTTAACCTTTGAATTTTCAACATGAAAGTGTTCATTTTCTTGTTGCAAATTATTGATGATGTTTTGATATTGAAAATTCTGAGAATCTAAAGACGGTGGCATCTGGGAGCCTACCACTTCACTCTTATTTCCCTTCAATTTGGAAATCTGAGCTTTCAAATTTTGGATTGTGTTACAGTGAGCTTGAATCCGTTCATTTTGTGAGCTTATTTCAAAATATGCATCAAATTCGAGCATCGGATATGTCTTGGCATTTGAGGTTTTGATTCTTTCTTCTAGATGTTGATATTTTAATTGCAAATTGAGATAATTAACCTCTAATTTAGAAAAATTCCTGACCATGTTATCATGATCATCTTTTGGATTTTTTGCAATTTTAAATTCTCCACTTCAAGCTCATTAACACCTGGGCAACTTTAAATGCAAGAGCAGATCATAAAATTGAGAAGCGGTTAAATGGGTGGAAATATAATACACATCTTGGGCAATACATCTGCAATCAAATTTTATTGAGGATGTGAATATTCTTTCTCTCAATCTCATAAATTTTAAGCTCATTTGCATTATCTCTTGCCTCGTTTTCCATTTCATTAAACATCTTTTTCATCTCTTTAACTTCAATGTCTAGGTCCTTTTAAATACCCTCGAAATGTTCTTTCACTTGTTTAAAGAATGGAATAACTCTCATAACATAACATTCTTTTTACTCAAAACCCTTTCCCTTGATATTACCCGTTGTTGTGATTCTCTTCTTGCATGTTTTATCGAAATCGAATAGTAGTTGGTAAATTACGTATGCTAATTAAGGTTTTGCACTTGTAGGAAGAGTTCGAGGAACTAAATGCATCGATTATTGAGAGATACACTGTAACGCAGGTAATTTTCTAAAGGGGAGGATTAATTTCAACAAGTTCTTCGACATTTCTTTTATCCATATCTAACTTCTAAAAGACTTGTTCAGGGGTTAATTGAGTTTGAGGTTTGAACGTGGCTAAGAATATTTCCTTAGGATAGTTGGGAGTTTTGAAATTTAATCCTCTCTCCACACTTTCAGGGTCATTCATTTTCTTATCCATTTTCTCTCTATAGGTAATTTCTAACTCTATGTCCTCTTCTATTATTTCTACACAAGTTGGCTTTTGTTTAGGCTTGAGAATGTCACTTCCATCATAAATCACTTCTTGATCCTTTTTAGCTTTCTTAAGATACGAAATTTGGAGTCTTCTACAAGGTTTTTTGTGTTTATCACTTAATACTCGTGATTTGTAATCATGTGAGTAGTCTGAATGGTGTTGCCTTTATGCGTGTAGCTTGTTTTCAAGTTTATTCTTTAAAGTTTTAAGGTTGGAAAAATCATTTAGGAGCTTAGTTTCCTTTTCTTTGAATTCTTTTTTAAGCATTTTTACTTTTTCTTGTATTTTTTGTTTTACGCTTGTTTGTTTAAGTTTCTTTTGTAATGAATTTTACTTTTGTTTTAACGTTTCTTACCTTAAATTATATTTAGTGATTATTTTACGCATTTGGCAATCCATTTCACTGCTCCATGTGGTTAGCTCAAATTTAGCACATTATTCATAGATGGCAACTTGATCCTTATATATATTTAGCTTAGTGGTCAAGGAGTCATCGGGCATATATTCAGATGTACTCATTCAACACATATTCATCATTAATGGCAGAAGATGCACCACTTGGTACAACAAGACTTTCATCGTGCTTCACATATTGCTCATCTAGGATAACATTACTATTTCCCATATTTACAATATCTGACTCAACAACTTTTGTCAGTTGTACTTTGTTGGAAATATTTTGCTCATCAACCACATCATATAGTTTTAGTACCTCTGATATGACTGAAACATTGGAGGGACCAGCTTGTTTAGGTGATGAAACCATGGGAGAAATATTAGCCATGAATATGGTGCGAGCCGTTGGTTAATCATCAACATCGTGAGTCGAGCATCACGATCCAATAACATGGAAGATGTTGGGATCATTCTGGGCTAATTCATCCACCGGTTGATCATCCACGTCAGCATCAAGCGTGTTGGCACTACCTTAAGCAAGAAACAACAATTCCTCCTCATGTAACACAACTCCACTCTCTTGTGCCTGAATTAGCAACAACTTATCGTTGAAGTAGTCAGAGTTTTGTGGACGCTTTGGTTGGGTGGAGTTTCTTGCAATGTGTCCCACACCACCAGTTGTAACACTTAATCTGTTTCCATGACCTTGAACCATTATCCCTCCTCATTATGTACCCCCACATAACAAGCTGCAACATTTCCCCACGTAACATTCCTATGGTTCACATTTTGTCATCCTTGCACATTACTCACCACAACCCTTCCATCTTCACTGTAGCTTGATTGTGTAGATTAGATGAGGCTCTAAGTTGGTTGTTTGTTTGGGGAAGTGAGGTTCTAAATTTTTGAACCAATAGAGCAACTTGGTTTGAGAGGTTTTCAATCAACTTGCCTGTTGGGGTATATCGAGTCTAGTTGAATGACCGATTCGATTCGAGAAGATGAGGAGTACTAATGACATTGAACAAGTGATGATTGAGTGAGCGGTTGAACGTTTGAAACAAATGCAAGTGAATCATTTGTTGTAGTTGTTATTGTATTTGGATTGAGTTTTTCCATGATCAAGCGGTCATGTGTAGCATGCTTCTCATGTTGTAGCAAGTAGGCGTACAACTGCTCATAGTTTGTATTTCTCAATCCTTTGTTCAGCTTCACTACGGTAACAAACTGTTCCTCAGGTGTCATGTTGTTTCTGAACTTGGAATTGAGTTGAATATTTGGCATACTCATCTTTATATTCCTCATATCATTTACAAGTTTGTGAAACCTCACATAGTATTTGCAATACTCTCCCTTGAGTTCATCTTGAAGTTCTCAAACTCATCATACAATTGTGACTCACGATCTTATTTAGTAAGTTTTGAGCCACAGAAGCATTTTGACATGGTCCTAAACTACTTTGGCTTGGGTGTTGTGATTGATCGGCTTGTATATATCCTTGGGTAAACCTTGAAGGATGATGTTGGAAGCTCGATGTCATATCGTATCTTTTCTTTTCAGTCTCATTGAGATCATTGTAAGTCCTTGGTCTATCCATTCCAAAAGTGACACGTCCATCTTCACCAGTTGCTAGTTCATCTCTGGTGGTGCCCATCTGGTACGGTCCTTCATCAATTGACTGAATGATGTTAAGACCATTCTCTTTTCCCAAGCAATACGGTCAGTTCTGGACCCAAGACTCATAATCTTTCTATCTAGCATAGGAGGCGCGGGTATCCGGACCAGCTTGAGCGACATCGATATGATGAACATGATTTCTAAATACTCGGGATTTTACAACTCTTTGATTTAAACCAAGAAATCGAGTCTTTCGCGGGATTTTACATAATCAAGAGGAAACCGTAGAACCCAAACCGCAAGTATCAAATCGCGAGTCTTCAAACCGCAACCCTTGACAAATAGCAGTTTCTCCAAGTCTCAAGAGTCAAATCACAGAACTTGAGTCAAACCGCAAGTGTCCAAAACACAAAGTCTCATGTCACAAATTGAACAAACCGCAAAAGTCCTCAAACGCAGAGTCATAAATCGCAACACCTCAAACGCAATAGTATCAAATCGGCCTTTGATAAGTCGCAATAGAGAAGTCGCAATTGACAAATCTTAACAACGTCAAATCGCAACGAAGGATAAATCACAACAAGGACGAGTCGCAGGTCTTCAAATCTCAAGCCTCAACACACAAAGCTTCAAACCGCAATACCCAACGTAAACGAGAACAAACGGCAATACACAACTGCAAATAAAAACCAAATCGCAAGACAAAACCACAAAGAAAACTATCAACTCGCAGAACCAACTCGCAACATAAAATGACAAGTCACAAGTCACTATCTATCAGGTACAAGTGTCATTTTGGTCGTTTGACAAGTTAACAACTTCGGCCTTAGCTTTTTGATTTTCCAAGGTGAGGCGTTAATTTGCTTTTTATGTTCATGTTTCGGTGTTCTATTTGGACAACAAATCATTCTTGAGCGGCTAGATCACGCATCTGTCGTTCTAAATATTTTTCGTTTTGATAAGATTTGGCAAAGGCGGCTTCAAAACCGTTTTCACGTTTTTCTTGAGTTTTGAAAAAGTTGAGTTGCTTTTGTAAACATTCAAAATCCTTAGTTAGCAGTGCATTTTTGCATTTCAAGTCCTGATTAATGGCATGACATTTTTCACTATGGTTTGTTGGTCTTGTATTAAACGAGCAAAATCTGGATGAGGCAAAAGTTCGGCGTGTTCAACGTGAGTCTCAACATGATCATTCTTGAGATCTTCAAGTATAACCACGGAGTCAATTTGATTATTAAGGGAGACCGTTTGGTCATCTTGATCGTCAAATATAACTACGGGTCTAGTTGAAAATCGTCGGAATGAGATGTGGATGGCTCATTTTGAACATTCGAAGTCTTGCGGTTCGGATGTTGGCGAGATAGTAGATCGAGATGAATATGGTTTGTTGGTACTGAGACAAGCCATCAGTGTCATACACTGGGCTGTGTCACTCATGTGTAACTCATGCATATTAGCCATCAACATAACAGGTGCATTGGCCTGCAAGTCCTCCATATCATCATCTGAGTCTGCATTTGCCATAAAACTCGTTCTTTATGCGTGAGAGATCCACCGACTTCATCCTTAAGAGCCAAAAGAAGAGCCTCTTTAAAATAAGCACGCGCCCCTAGTCCTTGGATTTGGGCATGCATTAGCCAGGTGTCCCTTCTCATTGCAGTTGTAGCATCGAAGACCATTCAACCCATTCGGAGCATTTCCCTGTTCCACCACTGGAGCTCGATTGTTATTCCTACCCACAACATTAAACCCTTGACCACCGCCCATCGGACGACCATAACCACGATTCTGAACTTCAACTCGTCCATTGTTCACAACAGCTTGATTCCTTGTATTAGATGAGGAACGAGTACGGTTGTTGGATTTGTTGGTATAACGGCTAAAGGCATTAGCAATCATAGCAAATCCTTGTTGCGATGCCGAACGGATCCAGATTCCTCATTAGTTTCAGCTTGAGCATTGTTATTGTTGTATGGAACCAATTGAGTTTGTTGAGATGGAGGTTGTGAAGGATCATGTGGTGTGATTGTAGCAGATTGGTTGAGTTCTGGTTGAGAGAATAACTGTTATGAGCATATAAGGCAAGTTGTTGATTTTCCGGATGTGTCGGAGGAGCAATTTGAGCACGGAGAATCCTTTCCTATCAACTTCCTTTTCATGAGGCTTCAAGTAATCGTACAACAATCCGTAGGTAGACTGATGCATGTTTTTGGCGGAGAAAAATGACATACTTCTCCCATTCAGGACCAAGACTACTCAGGAACCTAGTATTCACTGCAATTCTTGGCATGTGGATGTTGTGTTTATCAAAATCATTGATGATGTCTGAAAATCGGTGATGATAGGACTCGAGTGTCTCTCGAGGTTCAATCATGAAGTGTTCATAAGCCAAGTAAATTTTGGATTCCAAATCTTCTGATTGATCAGTACAGACCCTTCCATAAGAAGATGAATATGATCCCACATTTTCTTTGCGGTCTTTTGAGCATCAACACTACGAAGAATTAGGTTTGGTAATCCTAGGAGGATATATTCCATTGCAAGCTCATCTGCTTCATAGTGTAGAAGTTCTTGAGGATTCAAGTCATGCAAATAGCAATGTTCGTTTGTTCATCTCTTGGTGGAATGGCATTTGGATCTCCGGTTACAATGACAGTAGGCATCTCAAATGGACCTTCCAAGATAACCTTCTTTAAGAACTTTCCATGTGGCTTCTTTAGATCACAAAACCTAAAGAACCTTATTACCCATTGATCGTAGTTTCTGGGAGTGAGCATTGGAGGTCTATCAAGTGAACCCACCTCATGAATTGATTTTTGGCTGCTTAAAGTTTCAAACATCTTTGCAAACCAAGTGGGTTCCCTCATAGTGATCCTTGATGGATGTTGATTGAAGTCATTTGTGTACGGTTGAGCTTGAAGACTTGGTGGTGGTTGAACCATTTGAGGTTGTGGATTTGCACCAAGTTGTGGAGTATGTTGTTGGTTAAATTGTTGTTGATAAATTGCTTGTTGTTGATTCCATTGTTGATGTTGTGGAGTTAGTTGTTGTTGGCGTTGAGGATGAGGATAAGTGTAAGGGAAATAGTTAGAGTATGGTGGTTGTGACATGTTGATAAACTTGTGTTGATAAATATGGATCTTTGTAGTCGAATGAACCTTTGTTGATGAAGTGTCCTTAAGCGTAGAAAAGACAAGAACCAAGTAGCACTTATGCGTAAAAACACCAAAGTTACGCGTAACAATAATGAGTTCGGCGTAGGATTTAGCTTAGCGTAGTAGTAGGAAAAACACTAAAGTTAGGCGTAGACAAAGTTAGGCGTAGAAAGTTAGGATTTTTCTTATGCGTAAGACTAGGCTTAGGCGTAAGAAGACCAAACATTATAGGATTTCTCGGCGTAAGCTTATGCTTGTGCGTAAATTTAGGGTTTTTGCCCAAATGATCTTTTACACTATCACAGTGCAAAAGATATCCAAAGTCGGCGTATTTTCAGACTTATCCAAGTAAGAAAACACGGAATAAACCATGAAAATGAAGATCAAACCAAGGAGGCACTTTACGCGGATTAGGGTTTTACTACGCGTATTAAGATTACTAAATAATTTGATTTCGGCCAAAGTGTTTCTAAACCAGGTTTTGTGTGATAAAATAGCTTCAATAACACCAAAAGACACAAAAGTGTGAAACTTGATGAACCAAAACCTCTAAAAGGGTTACGAGTAGGATGAAACCCTCGTTCAAAAACTAGATTGAAAACAACGTTCCACGCATAAAGTTCCAAACTTTTTGCCAAAAACAAGTATTTTAACACCTTAAAACGTTGAAAGTTCAAGAATCTTGGATTAAAAGTGTAAAAACAAGTTTTTAAGCGAAGCAAAGAAGAGGTTATGTTTACGCGTAACACCCAAAACCAAAATCTTCAAAACAAAGTGTACACCCAACTATTTGTGATTGATACCACGATAGGTCACAAGGTTTACCACACAAACTTATAAGAAAGATAGAGAAGCGATTGAACAAGATATCACACACACACACACGAGATAATACGACCGGTTATGCGTAGAGTGTATGTGAAAAGAAAACTTGAACAACCAACCTTCAAATGAAGGTTTACATAAGGTATTTATAGGCAAGGAGCTAGGGCAATACTCCTACTCCTTCCCTTTCTCCTATGGGCTTGGGCCTAAGCTCATGGGCCTTCTACATAAGCTTAAGGCTAATAACAAACATAAAGGCCATAATAAGCTAACTATTACATATGAGTAACTAACACTTGAATAAGGTTTAGGAGTGATTCCAACAATCTCCCCTCAAGTGTTATTACATATGAGTAACAAACACTCAAGTGTTGGTGATGAAAAACGGTGAAGGCGTTGATGTAATAGTAGCTTTGGCGTCTTCTGACATTCTTCTTTCTTGTGAGAAGAATTGCCTTGATTTGAACAATCTCCCAAGGTGTAGAGATAGTTTACTTTGAACGGTTATGCTTTGGCGTCATCTTTAACTTTGTTCTTTGATCATTGTTCTTTGTGATGAAAGTGATAGTATGTTGTTGTGCGCATCAAATGCGCCTCAGTGCCGCTTCGCGCTACAGTGTCTCCACGTCATTCTTCAACATGCTCACACGCTCTTTGGCGTTGGAATTCAGATCGATGGAGTTCTTTAAGTCTTTAACTTTGTAGATTCTCGTATTGACGAAGAATCATTCGACATTTGTTGTGTTGCTTTAAGATATAACTTCCATTAGTGATGATGTTGGCGTGAGCATGAGAAGAATCAGCACGATCATTCCGCTCCGAAGCTTCCATAAGAAGAAAACATTTAAACGGTTAGTAATAAGCGGATTCCGGCTCTTACAAGTTTGAACTTCGAGAGTGTTAACAGCATAGTGTGAAAACACAACTCTAATTCTTACAAAGGCCGTTCTGAATCGAGTCCCACAAGTGAGATAACACGATGTACCGAAGTAAACCTACGATTCGGATGAGTCGCTGAGGTACACCGAAGCATCACCTCACGATCGTAGACCGCTTTGAGACCACTAAGCGCAATCCACGGGAGTTGCCAACTACTGCTGTCGGGCATTTGATGTTGACCATGGCAGGAGTTTCCATTCAATCACCGAGGATCACAAATGTGAACCTCTCATAAATGTTCTCGACAGATTGCTAAGATCGGTGAAGGACTCGATATGTATCCACCGAAATTCTTATTGTTGAATATCAAGTGATGAAATGTCAAGTGTACCTAAGAGATCTTTTGATGAATCTCGTGGCTCTAGACTCAATAGTGCGTTTTGGTTTTCGTGAGCGGAGACTAGGGAGAGGGTCTCCTTCTTCAATACCAGCAATCTCTAAGAGAAAGCCGATAGTTTACTTAGGGTTCCCTGTGAGAATGAAACAAGCTTCGGTTGAGAGAAACTTGAGTGGATAAGAAGGTTTAGTGCATGCGTCACGGGTCCATGACGACTTTTAATCTTCAATACCGGCGTCACTAAGTGACAACCAAGTAGCATATGAATTGAACCCGTGTCGCCTAAGTTGAATAATCTGGAGGGCTATTTCTTTTCACCCTTTTCTTTGCATTTCTTTTAATTCTTCAACTCCTTCTTTCTCCGATTCTCATTTTCTCCTTTTTACAATCATACCTAAGGACTTCTAAATACTAACTATTTGTGGTGTCCTGGGTAGATCCATCCGGCTCTGGCGGATCATAGGACGGTTATTCCTAACCTTAGTCACCTTATAACTCCATGACTAACCTATGTTGCCATAAAACCACTGATGTGAAAAATCTCTCAAAGTGTTTGTGAATGAAAAACATTTTAGTACCATTGTTGAGATAAGATTTTGCATAAATACTCCCCCTCCACATGTGCTTAAGAGTTTTAACGGTTAAAATGCACATTGAGGAAAGAGCGCACACATTTTGAATTGATTCACTCAAGATAGACAATCCCCGCGAGACACGGTTACGTGGCATAGTTAAAGAGTTGCATTGTCAGCTTTTAGGTGACAACTGGCTCTAATAACTACCTTGAAGGTGTAGACAATCCTCGAAAGGTCGTCAAACCCGTCCGAGTTCATGTTTATCAAGAGTTTCTCGAATGGTACATTCTACTCAGACAAGTCCTTTGCGAGACACGTTTACATCACTAGCGAACTAGCTTGAAATTATTACCCGTCGGGACAAGTCTTTTCGAGTTACTAACAGTTAAGCATCGTCAATTCGTTGGTTAAGTCAAGCACACAGATTCATTTGCATTTTACACAACATATTTCTTATCACATATTTTCTCCCCTTCAAAAATGGCATATTAAAGTGTTATTTTTGAAACGTTTGAGAATAAATATGACCATTTCGAGTGTTGCGGGAAGAATGACCACTGTGAACAATTTGTGAACAAAGTTTCAAATACTCCCCTCAACAAGTGATATAAACGGTTGAGGTTTTGAAAATCATAAGGGAAGTACTTGTTCTTTTGAGCAAAACCTTGAAAAAGAAAGGTTTGATAGGTTTTACTCAAAAGTAAGAAGCTTTCGCTCCTTTTCTAAGGATTGTGGCATCGTACCACGGGGTCCTTTATTTACAAGTACGGGTTGTACACTATAATGTGTGCACAAGCCATTACATTATTAATCAAACATCCAAAATTATATGAAGAAAGCAATTCAAGGGGTACCGGGAAGTGCGGTGATGTTCCCGGAGTGTGCACTGGCGTTGAAATCCGGTTATGTTTCTCTGGGTCGACCACCGACATAACTCTCCAATCGTCGAGGCGATCCCTTCAAACAACCGTTCATCAATCATTGTGATGATCCGTCTCACATCCCTCCTTTCACGAGAATTCCGGTAGCTTAGGAGACCCAATTTTCTGGCGTATATCCTTCAACCAGTATGCCAATCCATCCCTAACCAGCTTCAAGGTATGATCCCCGAACTTGTGGAGTTCGCTACACGCCATTAAGCGGTTTCTTTGAAGTTCACTACGGTAAACAACGAAAGGTTTGTCGATGAGTGTATATTGAGATAGCTGGTTGATATAAGGAAGATCAAGCTTTGGAGGTGTGAAGTTGACAGCGTCGATAAGATTCAACAGACAGCTGGAGATCTTCTACACGTTCCTTGATGACAATGCGTCTTATGAAGATGAGAAGTGACTTGATAAATTCGCGTTATGCTGCGGTTGAGAATTGTCTCATGCGACCACATACCTTGGCAAGGTACATGTCTTCGATGTCATTGAGAGACAAATTCTCAAAGTCACCTTCAGAGAAAGCATAGTCCCGTTCATCTTGTCGCTTGACTACGATCTTCTTTAGGAATGTGTAGTCCCACTTAGACGAAAGGTCAACGTGTATGATGGCAACGATATCTTTAGAACTATGCACGCATGTTGAGACTTCGAACCACGGCTTCGTAGTAGATTCGTCGGCGTTCGCCGCGATGATGAATCCCATACAATGCATCTCGGTATGCTTCCACGTGTTGGAGAACAAGTGATTGGCACGTTCCTCAATGGCTATGCGGTTTGAGTAGACATTGCTGGGAATGGAAGAGTCAACGATGTAGCATATTTTCTTGAATCATCGTCACCGTGTAGAAGAAAATCCAGGTCTTTGTTGAAGAAGTATCGAAAGGAATCCTGGTTCATTGGTTGGCCAAGTGTTGGTAGAGGTTTGGTCCAATCGTTGTAGTATGGAGGGTTGTCCCTTTGTGTGAAGTCAATGTTTGCTTCCGGGTTGAGCCAATCCATGTTGTTAGACATAGCTCGAGCAATGTTTTCAAGGTGATATTCGACCTCGAGGGCACTTTCGGAGCTGTCTTTTAGAAGTTGAAACGCTTCATTCTTGATTCGCTTCAACTCGATTTCGTCATTTTCTACACATGGAACTTTTCTTGCAGAATTTTAGCATGCTCCAATGTAGAACCGTCTACCAAATTCTGACCTTCTTCAAGGTAGGGAGTGTTGTTAACAAGATTAGCAAACCATTCAAATTCCTCTGTTTTATCGTCATCTAGCCATGATCTGACGTCGGTTTTGAAGGCTTAGATGATGATACTGGTTTATGAACTTGTTTGGGAGAGGTGGGTTGTTGTTGGGGCTCAAGGACCTCTTCATCGTCACCACCCGTATACTCAAAGTGATCATCGGTTTTCTCGAGTGGGGGTGGTAACTTCGGAATCGTCACGAGGTTTTTCGGTAGAAGAGCGAGGAGGAGATTTTTGTTGAACAGGAAGCCGTTGTGGAGGAGGTTGCATCATAGAAGATTCACCAAACGCTTCGACGGCGTTTAGGTGCGAGTCTTTATCCTTATCCTTGTCTTCATCGTCTCTAGGGCGTTTAGACTTTTCGACGAATCTACATGCTTCTTGAAGTTGGTAGTCCAATGCTTGAAACAACTTTCCTTCATCGAGTAAATGTCCCGGTCGTGCGGACATTTGTGTGACAAGCTTGGCCACCAATTCATTATCCGAGAAAACTACGGGATCGGTTGGATTGATTGTGACGGTTAAGGGCGTTGATCGAATAGTTTGCTTGGCGTTCTGCATAAGATTTGGATAAAGTTGTTTGGTGAACAACTCCTTTGTGACTTTAGGAGCGTACTCGAGAGGTACTTTTTCGTAGCCTTCGATCATTTCGTTCAGTTCCTCTTGACGGTGATTTTTCATGAATTTCTGAACAAACTTCCTTTCTCCTTTCATCTTTTCATGCTCGTCATACATATGCTGTATGTGATCGGCAAAGAAATTCAGCTTTTTGTTGAGCACGTTTTCTTTCTGACTTGTTTGACAGCTTTGGTAATCCGTTCATGAGCTTGAGAAATCCAAGATTTAGATGGTTTCTTCACGGATTTGGATGATGATTTGGTTGACTTCTTTGATGGTGGTGGCGAGGGTGAGAAGGCGAATCTGATGATGAAGAGATATGAGGAGACTCTGGATCCTTCGGAGGTTCAAAGGTTTCTTCCTTTGATCGTCGCAGGGACTATCTAGGAGAAAGCGTATCATAATCAACATCTTTATCTTTTTCGGACTTCTCGGTTTCCGGTTCCTCAAACTCATATTCGATAGTATCCTCCACAAGCTTTTGTTGTTGCACAAGAGTGGTGGCACCGGCTCCCTTATCGGGTTGATTAACCGCATCAGGAGATGGTTCAGAGTGGGCGGCACCACTTGATCCTCCGGGACCACCCATTTGGTCTTTAGCAAATTCTTGAGCTTTGTGTTGGTGTATAAGGAATTTGATCGTCTTCTTGTAAACATTTTCCGGTGGCTCTTTATCACTTTCCGAGCTTTCATCATAAGGTACAAGTACATGAGTCTTTCCTTTGCCATGTTCAGCTATTGGACTTGGAGGTTTTGGTACTGATGAAGAGTCATCCTTGCGGTTTGAGTAGTGGACCTCCTCATCGATTGTGTTTCTTGAGTTCTCGTCCACAAGCTTTCTTTGCGGTTGAGGTGTAGGAATAGGTTCAACTTCCTTTACGGGAACAATCCTTTTACGAGGAGGATTCCTTTTGGGAAGCTTCCTATAGATATCTGTACTTGTGACACTTCCAAAGCCTCTTACGGTCCTCCGGTAGGTGTACGAGAAGATTTTTCATCAAGATGACCAACTTTGCCTTCTTTTACGGCTAACTGATACCTTTTATATGTTTCAAGCTTTTTGATTTCGGTAGTTAGAAGGTGATCGGGTAATACCGTACCTGTTTCTTTGTTGACGATTCTTTGATTCTGACATATAATATGGGTTCAGTCAATATGTCGTGATTATCTGGGTTATTGAGCCTCATGGGGATGTCGGGATGAAGTCCAAGTGCTCTCTGGATCAACAGTTTGGTGTATCTGACATAGGGAATCTTTGAGCCAAGCTTCTTGTGAAATGACATCATGTCTTCCCATATCAGTGCTTCGATTTCAATGTCCTTCTTGTTGATGAACGACCAGAAAATTTGCAGTTCCATGAGCTTGGGATGCTCATATCCACCGCGACCGAGACCGATTTGGTGATGATCATGTAGAGTGTTCTCCATGGTTGAGGAATATACTTGAGCTCCACGTGAGAGTGCTTAGTAATGATTCCTGAAGCTTCATCATAACCAATATCTATCAAGAATTTCGAGGTGTCTCTTCAGGGGTAGCAAAGAAGTCGGTTGGGCGATGTCGGGAATGATAGAGAACGGCCGTAAGTCAGCAGGAGTGATAGTGACTTGTTTGTGATTAAGTGTCACATTCATTTGCACTTTGACCGGTGATCCTCTGCATAGAATCCCGAATTGTTGAATGTAGACCTCGGAACTGCGTGGCAGAGTGTGAGAGCATGTTACGGTAGGGATGATTCCTAAGAATATCCACTGCAATGAGACAAGAAGATTCAGAGCATGTGAGGGTGTCAAAGTCAACCCTAAGGTTGTTCTTTCCAATCTTTCTCGGATAACCCTGGAAAGATATCAATTGTAAGAACTTCAGATGCATCCACAATCATTTGTTCAACCATGTCGTGATCTGAAATAACATTAGCCAAAAGAACCAACATATCGAAAGACATAGTGTTAGTCAACGGAAGGTCTTATTGTCTAGTTATTGAATGTACAGTGTCAATGATTGTTACGAGTCCTAAGTCACTTGTTTGTCCAATAGGTCTAATGATGTCGTCAAATGTTTCGTGAGTTAGTTAACTTTAAGTTTTAAAGTTTATGTTATCACTTATTGTTCACAACATATCAAGCGATTAAGTTTATTAGTGACATTGTTGGATTCGTGACGTTATGATTAGTTTATTTACAAGTTTGTACACGTAACAATTCATTATGAAGGTCAATCTGGGCTTAAGCGTAGTTTTGGCAAAGTTAAGCGTAGCATGATGATATACGCGTGAGCGAAAGCTTACGCGTAGGATCTAACTTACGGCGTAAGAAAAAGGGACCTTATGCGTGGAGCTTACGGCGTGGCGTATATATATACCTTACGCGTAAGGCTTACTCGTAAGAGTAGACCTTATCGCGTAGAGGTCACTTTCACGCATATCCTTCACGAGGATCGCGTAGTCCCATTGTTGAACCTTACGCGTAATAGTTATGCGTAGAATTATTCTTACGCATAACTTGACTACGCGTAGGGTAATCCTTATCGTTAGAAATAGTTGACCTTGATTCTGAATTTTTAAGCGTAGCAAGCCTGAAATAAAGCCATTATATCATCAATATTAACACATGAATTCATTTTAACAACAAAACATGGCATGAATCATTCGTTAATAGTTACGCGTAGAAAGTCATACGCGTAGGTCAAAACCCTAAGGGTTAAGATTTACGCGTAACATTTCTAGCCATGGGATATGCATCAAACAAATTCTAGCAGGTCTAGAGTGTTGTTAGAGTCTTTAGGCCAGGTATTAACATCTAATTCGTTGTGAATCAAAATTACCCAAAGTTATGAACTTTGAACCCTAACTTCAAATTGCTAATCAATTAGTGTTTCTGGGTGGTTAACAACCATGGAAATGATCAATTCATCAACATATGACCATAACCCAACAATTTTTTTGACCAAAACACTTCATATTTGGAAACACCCAAATTCGACTCATAAACCCTAATTATAAAATCCATTAATTCGTGTTTCTGGGTGTGTTTTGAGCATAGAAACGATATCATAGATGTTGTTAAAACATTTTGACACATTCTTTTTAACCACAAACACCCATTATTGATTGGTGTTCATACGCTACGCGTAGAACACAAAATCCGATTACACGACGTTTTAACCGTTGGATTTGTGTAAAATTTAAAACCATTGTTTAAAATCTTGTTAGGAACATGAAATCACTTACAAATTGATGATCTTAAACACGGTTTTGATGAACGATTCTTAGGCGTAGGATGTTTTAGGTTTTGAGTAATAAATGAGATGTGAAATGTTAGGTGGAGGAAATTTTTATTCAAAATATGTTTAAGGTTTTGGCAGCTTTGGTCCCTCCACCTTTTCCTTTTTCATACAAAGCCATTTAACTTCCATTTTGGTTACCATACAAAGGTTTTTAAGAAAGAAACTTGACGACACTCCCCTTCGACTCAAGAAATAATGAAAGGTTATAAGTTAAGTCCGAGGAGTGTCATTGTACCAGAAACTTTACCACCATTTGTTAAAAGAAACAACCGAGATAAGATAACATGCAAGTACGCAGATGATTTGAAACAGTTAAAGTTATAATTTTCTCCCCCTCAACACTAGATCGAAAAAATATTGAATTTTGAAAGATTATAGTGTTGACGGAAGAAATGTACTTGCAATGTTGAAAGAAAATAGATAGAAGAATAATTTTGTTTTTTTATCAGGTTTTATATTTTTGTATTTTGTTTTTGAAAAGATATTTACAAAAGAGATTTTGGTGTTTGATGGTTTTAAAACTGTTTTAAGAGGTCATCCAATTCCTCTTGAGTCAAACACCTCATACCAATCCGGTGGACCAACTCATTAAACCTAGCGGGAGGCAAGGCTTTGGTGAGAAGATCGCCAATTGGTATTACGTACCCACAAAATATAGTTCAACGGTACCCTGTTCCACGTGGTCCTTGATGAAATGATATCGAAGATCGATGTGCTTTGATTTCGAGTCTTGAACGAGTTGCGAGATTGCAATGGCACTCGATTGTCGCAGATACATCGGGATTACATCAAATCGTAACCATAGTCTTTGAGTTGTGTTCTCATCCAGATGACTTGAGCACAACACGCGACATGGCTACATATTCTGCTTCGGTTGAGGACAGTGATGTACAATCCTGCTTCTTTGATTGCCATGACACCAGTTTATCACCAAGAAATTGTAAAGCTCACGAAGTACTTTTCCTTGAGTCTAAGCATCCTGCGTGATCATGAAAAGCGATTAGTTCAAAACCAGAATCCTTCGGATACCAAGATCCCCAAGTTAATGGTTCCCTTGATGTATCGGAGGATTCTTTTAGCCTCAGAGAGGTGGGTTTCAGTTGGTCGCGACCGATAACGGGAGCATAGATAAACGGCAAAGACAATATCAGTGCGCTGGTACATTAGATACATGAGAGTCCCAATAATACTACGGTATTTTGTAGGGTCCACCAATTTCCCATGTAAATCAGCGTCTAGCTTCTTGGTATGAGCCATTGGTGTGGCATAGGTGTCACGAGTTTTCATTCCAAACTTGTTTAACAATTCAAGGGCATATTTGGACTGACTCAAGAAAATACCACGGGTGATTGATGAACTTGCGGTCAGAAAGAGCGTGAGTTCACCCATCATGGACATTTCAAAATTTTTCTTCATTAGTTTTGCAAAAGCGATTGAAAACTTTTATGTGTAGACCCAAAAATGATGTCATCCACGTAAATTTGAACAATTAAGATATGTGCCCGTGATATTGTATAAAAAGAGTTGGGTCAACCGAACCTTTGGTGAAATTATTAGCAATGAGGAAGGATGATAGCTTATCGTACCATGCCCGAGGAGCTTGTTTGAGACCATCTGAGCTTTGTTCGGTTTGTAGGCGTGATTCGAAACTTCGGGATCAACGAATCCATCGGTTGGTGACATAAACCGTTTCTTTAAGTTGTCCATTGAGAAGCAGCTTTTGACATCCATCTGATAGACCGTCATATTCATATGAGCCGCGAATGCTAGAAATATCCGAACGACCTCAAGGCGAGCACCGGAGCAAAAGATTCTTCAAAGTCTATTCCCTCTTCCGGCGATAACCCTTAGCCACCGGGCGTGACTTATTCGGATAACATTTCCTTCAAAGATCCAATTTGTTTTCCAAATCCATTTTAGACCAATGGCGTAGACTCTGTTGGTCTTTCAACCATTCCCATACTTCAAGACGTTTGAATTGGTTGAGTTCTTCTTGCATGGATTCAATCCGGTTGTCTTTTGTCATTGCGTCTTTGATGTTTTTAGGTTCGATTGGCGGACGGTGAGTGCATAAATGCAATGTTCACCGTCTGTGTGAAGACGTTGTCTTGTAACGACCGGTTGATTCGGGTTGCCAATAATGTTTTCCAGAGGATGGTCTTTCATCCATCTATGTGTGGAGGGTTGATGTTGATATACATTGTGCGGTCGAGGATTCAAATGGTTTGTTGAAGATTCCGCGACATCCGGTGCGGCGATCTCATTAGCAAACGGATTGAAGAACGCATTTGGATCAAAATCTGCAGGTGGGGGTACTACATTGAATATCATCAGCTTCATCATTGTTGGAAGCGGTTTGTTCAACTGTTGTGGTGGAGTCAAGTGGTGTAGGTGCATCTGCAATGAGTTGTTGTAGCAGTGTATCGGTATAAGAGTATTATCGGGTTGAGCAAATGAAGCAGCGGATACACGAGCACGTTCATCAATATCGTCAGCGAGCGGTGGAGCAAATAACCTTTCCATTTGTTGACGAGTAAGTCGGGGCTTTGTTCGTGATGATGGGGTTTGAGGAAAGTTTAAGCGGTTGTGTCCGGGTTCCAAGCTGTTATACTCAGAAGCCATTTCCGTAAGTTCATCAAAATGAGCATGAATCGTTTCCATCACCTTTGTTTGTACGACGATTCCGGATTCGGAAACCTTTGAATTATCACGATCCGATAAAGACTCAAATGTCAGCTTTGGCTTTGAGCTTTCCAAAGTCATCACGATCATTATTCGGATAGCAAAGAGATCCAAATACATGAAAGTGTTTTAGATTCGGTTTTCTCTTATGGACGAGCTCGAAAGGTGTTTTGTTGTGGCGTTTTGTAATCATAGAACGGTTTTGAGTATAGCATGCAGAGAATACGACTTATGCCCATAAGTAATCTGGAAGTTTAGCATTGATTAACATTGTTCTTGCGGCTTCCACTAACGTTCGGTTTCGTCTTTCGACAACTCCGTTTTGTTCTGGTGTGCGTGCAATAGATGTCGATCTTTGAATTCCCACTTTCTCATAAAATTCACGAAGAGTTTGATTAACAAATTCGATTGCCTCTATATGTTACGATTAGTCGAACGGTGTTTAGTAGCTGAACTTGTATTTTCGTGAGAAGGTGATGATCATTTGTGGAGCTTGATCTTTGCTTCGAAGAAAGTAGACCCAAGTCCAGTGTGAATAGTCATCAACAATTACTAAGATGTAGCGTTTGCCATTGATCGTTTGCACGCGCATCGGGCCACACAAATCCATGTGAAGAAGATGAAGCACATGCTTTGAGAGTCGTGTTCCACCTTTGAAGGAAAATGAGCACGAGTGCTTTTGCCTTGTTCACAAGCTGAGCAAAGGTGATCTTTAGAATACGAAATCGTGGGAGTCCTTCAACTAGTTTGTGTCGAGCAAGGTTGGTGATGGTTTGAAAGTTTAGATGTGAGAGACGACGGTGCCATAGCCAGGATTTTGTTGATGTTGCCTTTGAAAGTAAACATATGGGAGATGAAGCAACCATGTCTTTCATAGAGATAGTGTAGAGACTAGAATTACGCGATCCGGACATAAGGTCATTTCCTTGTAGATCACGAATGAAACAAGTTTTCTCCGGAAAGCAACCTCCAAATCTCCATCACAAAAGCCGACCTCGAAAGCAGTTATGACCGAGGCCTTACACATAGTAAACCCTGCTAATTTCGATGTTCCCATTGACATAGTCTCCGTAGCCCATGATAGGTGCGAAGTGATCATTCGAACCCGACAAAGTGCCAATGAACTTTGCAATAAAGTTTGATAACAGTTTAAGATTGCTGTCATGTGTCGGGAACATCCGCTATCAACAATCCAGAGAATGATCTGTATCACACGCATTACACAGGCGACACGGATGGAATAGAAGTAGATTTGGAACCCGAAATGTTAGAGGGTTCCGTAGCAATTATAGTAGATATACACACATCAATAGCTTTAGGTATCCACTTAAATCCTAGTGTGTTATATATCCATTTCGGCCATCTCCAACTAGTATTTGCTTTAGTCTTAGTGAATGCACTAGGTGGTACTACATTCCTAGGAGGTGACACAGGAGCTACAGGGACAACAATGCGTTTCTTAGAATCTAAAGATGGCGGTCTACCAAGCACAGACTTAGAAAGATTAGTGGGCCTAGAGGTATTCGGTTCTTAGGATTCCTTAAACGAGAGATGATAGCTTTAGCAACACATTTATCATGGCAATCGGAATTCATACTTTTACCACAAATAACACAAGGTGCATCGGACTGAATATCAAAAGTACTTAACGGTTTAGCATTCGTTACATCACTATTTCTATTACATTTGCCGGGCGCAATATCTATAGTGGAGGCAACGTGAGTCTTATTCATAGTCCTAGGGTGTTCTTCTACTTTAGCATTCTTGATTGATCTTTTCTTAGGTCGCAACTTCCTATTCTTGTATTGAGTGCTCCTAGGTCGTGAAGTGCGGACTTTGGAAAAGGCTCAACTATTCTGTTTCAAGAGAAGGAAGCACGTTAGCTACTTGTGATTTGGCAGTAGAGATTCTAGGTTCATGAGTACTAAGTGTTATTGGGGCTAATCTCTTAATGATGGTTGGCGGAAGTTGTTCATACTTTCCTAACATTTCTCTTAACTTGAGGATAGTGTGAATCGATCTTGATTTTCAGACCGAACATTTCCAGCAAAATGCATAACTTCTTTAGTGTGTGCAAGATAATGATCAAGTTCATTTGATGCTTCATCACGAGTCTTTTTGAGTAAATCAAATATGACACCATATTCCTTTTAACTTTTACAAGTTCTTGTTCATATTTTGAGATTTGACACTTAAAAGACACGTTTTGATCATCCAATTGCTCAATTTTATGATCAGAAGATTTTGCACGCATGGCGATTTTGTGTTGAAAAACAAGTTGTTGATCATGAATATCTTTTTGACACCAATTAAGGCGGCAATTGCATTTGAAAGTTCGTTTGACAATCGTTTGTTTTCAACTTTAAGGACTCGATCTGAAGCACATTATCAGTGTTCTCAACATTTATCACAGATTCAACAAGATATCGGCAGAGGTATGATCAAATGCATATGAAAAAAATTCTCTAGCACAACATTATGGACATCAGCACAGATGACATCTTCCAAGAGTCGATCAACATCTTTTCTCAACATTTCTTTTTTACGTTTAGTATTAGAAATAGATGTTTCGTTTTCTAAAACGACCTTCATCACTCCAAGTTCCTTATGAAAATCCTTTTCCCATGCTAATGCACAATTTTTCAAATTTTTAACATTAGGTAAAAGATTTTTCTGAAAAATGTCTCTTTGTTCTCGCGCAGAGGCGATTGAAAATGATCAATTTTGATTTCGAATCGATATTCTATCTCATGTTGTAAAATTTTGAGGTCAACCATGAAGATGTCAAAATATCTAAGAATTTTTCGATTTTCAGGTTTTGAATTTACTTCACCGATGGAAGGTAAAGGACCATAAATTTGTGCATAATCTGGTTGGGGATTAACATTAGAAGACTCAGGTGTTTTGATGATAACCCTTGGTGTGTTAGAAGAATCCGTTGGTGTGACGAAAGTGACCGCTTTTGAATAGTTAAAAGGTTTGTTGTAAACAACTTTTTCTAATTTTGATCGACTCTCGTCTTATGCATCTAATTCCTCTTGACGATGATATTCAACAACATTCATAACAGAATTATCAACTTTATATTCTCGCCTGGAAACTTCGGGATTTGGTTTGAATGCTTTTGTTGAAAGCTTAGGTTTGTAATCGGCAAGATTCGGTCCATATCCATTTGGATTGGGTTTTAAAGTAAACTTTTCAATGGTTGTGACCGACTCGCCATGTTTGTAAACAACAGCTTTAAACTCTTTAAGTTTGTTTTGCAAGCCGATGATTTCTTCAAGATGATCATCTATTCGTTTCGTTGAATGCTTTTTGTATGCAGAGAAGTGTTTTTGACAAGTTAACAACTCAGCCTTAGCTTTTTGATTTTCCAAGGTGAGAGCGTTAATTTGCTTTTTATGTTCATGTTTCGGTTGTTCTATTTCGGACAACAAAGCATTCTTCGAAGCGGCTAGATCACGCATCTGTCTTTCTAAATATTTTTCGTTTTGATAAGATTTGGCAAAGGCGGCTTCAAAACCGTTTTCACGTTTTTCTTGAGTTTTGAAAAAGTTGAGTTGCTTTTGTAAACATTCAAAATCCTTGGTTAACAGTGCATTTTTGCATTTCAAGTCCTGATTAATGGCATGACATTTTTCCACTATGGTTTGTTGGTCTTGTATTAAACGAGCAAAATCGGGATGAGGCAAAAGTTCGGCGTGTTCAACGTGAGTCTCAACATGATCATTCCTGAGATCTTCAAGTATAACCACGGAGTCAATTTGATTATCAAGGGAAACCGTTTGGTCATCTTGATCGTCAAATATAACTACGGGTCTAGTTGAAAATCGTCGGAATGAGATGTGGATGGCTCATTTTGAACATTCGAGTCTTGCCGGATTGGATGTTGGCGGAGATAGAGATCGAGATGAATATGGTTTGTTCGGTACTGAGACAAGCCATCAGTTTCATACACCGGGCCTGTGTCACTCATGTGTAACTCATGCATATTAGCCATCAACATAACAAATGCATTGGCCCGCAAGTCCTCCATATCATCATAGTCGCATTTGCCATAAAACTCGTTCTTTGTGCGTGAGAGATCCACCAGCTTCATCCTTAAGAGCCAAAAGAAGAGCCTCTTTGAAATAAGCACCCCCTAGTCCTTGGCTTTGGGCATGCATTAGCCAGGTGTCCCTTCTCATTGCGGTTGTAGCATCGAAGACCATTCAACCCATTCGAGCATTTCCTGTTCCACCACTTGAGCTCGATTGTTATTCCTACCCACAGCATTAAACCCTTGACCACCGCCCATCGGACGACCATAACCACGATTCTGAACTTCAACTCATCCATTGTTCACAACTGCTTGATTCCTTGTATTAGATGAGGAGCGAATACGGTTGTTGGATTTGTTGGTATAACGGCTAAAGGCATTAGCAATCATAGCAAATCCTTGTTGCAATGCTTGAGCGGATCGATTCCTCATTAGCTTAAGCTTGAGCATTGTTGTTGTTGTATGGAACCAATTGAGTTTGTTGAGATGGAGGTTGTGAAGGATCATGTGGTGTGATTGTAGCATTGGTTGAGTTGGTTGAGGAGAATAATGTTTGAGCATATAAGGCAAGTTGTTGAGTTTTCGGATGTGTCGGTGGAGCAATTTGAGCACGGAGAATCCTTTCCTATCAACTTCCTTTTCATGAGGCTTCAAGTAATCGTACAACAATCCGTAGGTAGATTGATGCATGTTTTTCGCTTGACGGAGAAAAATGACATACTTCTCCCATTCAAGACCAAGACTACTTAGGAACTTAGTATTCACTGCAATTCTTGGCATGTGGATGTTGTGTTTATCCAAATCATTGATGATGTCGGAAAATCGGTGATGATAGGACTCGAGTGTCTCTCCGGGTTCAATCATGAAGTGTTCATAAGCCAAGTAAATTTTGGATTCCAAATCTTCTGATTGAGTACTGATCCTTCCATAAGAAGACGAATATGATCCCACATTTTCTTTGCAGGTTTTTGAGCATCAACACTACGAAGAATTAGGTTTGGTAATCCTAGGAGGATATATTCCATTGCAAGCTCATCTCCTTCATAGTGTAGAAGTTCTTGAGGATTCAAGTCTGCAAAAGTAGCAATGTTCGTTTGTTCATCTCTTGGTGGAATGGCATTTGGATCTCCGGGTACAATGATAGTAGGCATCTCAAATGGACCTTCCAAGATAACCTTCTTTAAGAACTTTCCATGTGGCTTCTTTAGATCACAAAACCTAAAGAACCTTATCACCCATTGATCGTAGTTTCCGGAAGTGAGCATTGGAGGTCTATCAAGTGAACCAGCCTCATGAATTGATTGTTGGCCGCTTAAAGTTTCAAACATCTTTGCAAACCAAGTGGGTTCCCTCATAGTGATCCTTGATGGATGTTGATTGAAGTCATTTGTGTATGGTTGAGCTTGAAGACTTGGTGGTGGTTGAACCATTTGAGGTTGTGGATTTGCGAAAGTTGTGGAGTATGTTATTGGTTAAATTGTTGTTGATAAATTGCTTGTTGTTGATTCCATTGTTGATGTTGTGGAGTTAGTTGTTGTTGACGTTGAGGATGAGGATAAGTGTAAGGGAAATAGTTAGAGTATGGTGGTTGTGACATGTTGATAAACTTGTGTTGATAAATATGGATCTTTGTAGTCGAATGAACCTTTGTTGATGAAGTGTCCTTAGGCGTAGAAAAGACAAGAGCCAAGTAGCACTTATGCGTAAAAACACCAAAGTTACGCGTAACAATAATGAGTTACGCGTAGGATTTAGCTTACGCGTAAGTAGGAAAAAGCACTAAAGTTAGGCGTAGACAAAAGTTAGGCGTAGAAAGTTAGGCGTAGGATTTTCTTATGCGTAAGACTAGGCTTAGGCGTAAGAAAGATCTTAGGCGTAGGATTTCTACGCGTAAGCTTATGCTTATGCGTAAATTTAGGGTTTTTGCCCAAATGATCTTTTACACTATCACAGTGCAAAAGATATCCAAAGTCGACGTATTTTCGGACTTATCCAAGTAAGAAAACACGGAATAAACCACGAAAATGAAGATCAAACCAAGGAGGCACTTACGCGTAGGATTAGGGTTTTACTACGCGTAAGATTACTCGTAATTTTGATTTCGGCCAAAAGTGTTTCTAAACCAGTTTTTGTGTGATAAAATAGCTTCAATAACACCAAAAGACACAAAAGTGTGAAACTTGATGAACCAAAACCTCTAAAACGGTTACGAGTAGGATGAAACCCTCGTTCAAAAACTAGATTGAAAACAACGTTCCACGCATAAAGTTCCAAACTTTTTGCCAAAAACAAGTATTTTAACACCTTAAAACGTTGAAAGTACAAGAATCTTGGATTAAAAAGTGTAAAAAACAAGTTTTTAAGCGAAGCAAAGAAGAGGTTATGTTTACGCGTAAGACCCAAACCCAAAATCTTCAAAAACAAAAGTGTACACCCAACTATTTGGCGATTGATACCACTGATAGGTCACAAGGTTTACCACACAAGCTTATAAGAAAGATAGAGAGGCGATTGAACAAGATATCACACACACACACACACACGAGATAATACGACCGGTTATGCGTAGAGTGTTTGTGAAAGAAATAACTTGAACAACCAACCTTCAAATGAAGGTTTACATAAGGTATTTATAGGCAAGGAGCTAGGGCCACACTCCTACTCCTTCCCTTTCTCCTATGGGCTTGGGCCTAAGCTCATGGGCCTTCTACATAAGCTTAAGGCTAATAACAAACATAAAGGCCATAATAAGCTAACTATTACATATGAGTAACTAACACTTGAATAAGGTTTAGGAGTGATTCCAACAGAAATTTGTTTTGATTATCATCCGCATGCTATTCTTCTTGCTTTGTTGGTGCGGATAACGTGTTTACGAGTATTCGTACTTTCTTCGTGGGCTAGAATCCTCTCCTTGTATGCTACTTTCTCCTCTGAGACCTCGTGTCACTCTCTTCTGACGATGATCTTGGAGGAGCTACTGTGGCTATTATCTTTCCTTTCAAAGTTCCGTGATTTTGAAAGTGTAGCCTGTGAGAGTAGCTTTATATATATATATATTTATATATATATATATATATATATATATATATATATATATATATATATATATATATATATATCTAGATCAAATAAGATCAAACTTAAAGTTGTTAAAATGAGATCGAACTAAAATTTGACAAGAGATACTCTCCTTACAATAAAAATAAATTTTTTATTTACTGCAACTAAAGTTGTTAAAGTTTCGATAGATTTCTTTTTAAAATTTACGAAACCTAGGTGATACACTTTGATTAGAAGTTTACTGTGTATCAAGTTTTTGTATGTGTATCAGGTTTTGAAATATTTATTAGTGTAATGTGTATCAGGTGTATCACTAATCCAAACTCATGTATCATTTGGTTATTAGTTGCTAAAATGTTAATTTGTATTAAAATATTATTTTTTTTGTGTATGATTGCAAAAATTGTTATTTATAAATGTTTTAGTGGTTTTTTAGATTTGATCTTATTTTTACAACTTTAAGCTTGATCTCACATTAACCCTCCCCTATATATATACATATATATATATATATATATATATATCCCGGCCCTTGCAAGCTGGTCATTTTTAGGTTACGCTCGGTCTGTCCGACCAGATTCACTTTGGTCGGTAGACCTGTGCTTGCTGGAGCGGGTGCAACAACAATAGGATGTATGCGTAGTCTGCATCCTTTGTTGCTTGCCGTTGTAAGGGAAGCTTCGCTCCTTGCCCCTAGCGTTCCTTCTTATCCTTCCTTAAGGACCCATCCCTTTTCACACTCCACCATTCCCGCCCCTACCATTTCAGTTCCCACGTGTCTCCTTGACCCGGTTGTCTCCGCAGTTGACCCGTGAGCACCTGTTCGATCTTATTTCCCAACAGCTGCTGGGAGTCTAATCGACAGTAGTTCTCTGGTCATGAGTGCCACAACTCTAATTGGCAAGGAACATGGAAATGCCGTAGGAGGAGGTTTGAATGACGGGGCGTCATGGTGTTTTGTGGTGGTGGGTGATTAGCCGTCATTTTAGAACGACTAAGTGTTATTAGTAGTCATTTAAGAACATATTTGTGTACTCTCCGTATTCTCCTTCGTTTTTCCCTTGTGATGGTGATAAAGGTTTAGGTTATTTATGTTTTCACTACTGCTATCTTCTCGATACGTTGCCATGGGAACAAACTTCTTCAGACTTTTTCTTTTTAGGAATGTTTGACTTTGGAGAACTGCGATTATTGCTTTTGCTTTTCTTGTGTCTTCCTTTTTTACTTTGTTTATTTATAGCGAAGATTTTACTGTTTTCCACGCGCTGGCATTTGTGTTTTTCTACCAGTTGGTAGGTTATTACATGCCTAGGCTCGTAGCCTGGGTATATTTTTCTGCTTTATTTGACGTGATATTCCTTGGGAAGGAACATGTATCTGTACTTGCAGATTTCTTCCTTTCTAGTTATCTGGATAAGGTTTATCCTTTTACCTCCGCACTTGCCTTTTTTCATATCATGTCCACCACAACTTCCTGCGCGCTTCTCTGGTGTGTTATCCCTTCCAGAGCTAACTTTTTACAGATTACGAGTTTCTGTGTTTTTCTATTCTCTGGGGGCTGTTTCCGCACTGTGTTTTCCTTCGCATTCCTAGTATCTTTCCGTCATTGTTGTTACTCCTTGCTACATATATTTTATTATTTATTTTTTATTATTTTTTTTTATGTGCTTGCCGTTCCGTTTATCCTTGCTATTCGTCAGCTTCCAACATCGGCTCTTTCCCTTTTGCTTCTCTTTATTTCTTCAAATGCAAACATTCTCCCGTGGTATGTCTTGCTTTCCCATGGAATTCGCATAACTTTCCATCGACCTTCTCTTTGATCACCGTATTTGGAGGCGGGCCTGGGGACCTAGCTCTTCTTGTCGCTAGTATTTCCCCTGGCGGCCTTATCAGTCTCTTGGAAACCTTGTTGCCTTTCCTCGGCTCTTGATTTATTCTTATGCTCTTTCCTAAAATACTGTCGATGCTTAACTGTTGCCTGTTCCTTTGGTCTTTGTATCCATGGATTTTTCCTATGACATCTTCCCACAGATGCTTCCCCTCTAAGAAAGAAGGTAGTTATGTTCATTATCTCGGCCATTGACTTCGGGACTGTGTCGTGTAGCCACTTAATCAGTTCTGGGTCAGTAATCGCGTGCATGAATCCAGAGATTTTCATAATTTCTGGGGCTCCTTTTACGTTCCTTGTGTCTTCCTTGAATCGTTGTACGAAATCTTCTGTTAGTTCCCCATCCTTTTGCTTGATGTGATGAATCTCCACAGGGTCTTTGATGCATTTCTTTTGTTGCAGGAAGTTAGTCAAGAAAGCCTCTTTTAGCTTGTCATAGCTATCTATTGATTCAGGCGGAAGGTCATCAAACCAGACCCTAGCGGATCCGGTGAGTGTGGAGTTGAACATGTGACACCATGTTGGCATGGCCCATCGCTCCACCTTTGCTGCTGCTTGGAATATTTTTAGGTGATCCTCAGGGTCTCCGCTTCCATCGTATGTTTTCACGTTGGTTGGCATCCGCATTTTCACAGGCATTTCGAAGTAGCGGATATGCGGGGTAAACGGATCAGTTTCCTTGCAGACCCAGGGTCTGGCCAGGTCGCAGCCATAATCATTTGGCTTCCGCTTTTTGACTTTGGATCCTTGGCCTTTACTTCCGTGAGATTCGTCGTCTAAATGGTTATCCGCCTTCCACCACCGAGTTTTTTCGGTTTCATGACTTCTCATCCCTGATCCTATCGGCCACGGTTGAGAACCCTTGCGGTTACTCCTCTCTTTCTTTCCGGTACCGTCGAGTACTTGTTGCCTGCGGTCTTTGGGACAAATGGAAACACTTCCCTTCCTATCTCCGAGTCGGTGGAACATACTTTGACGCAATCTTTTGAACACCGTTTCCCTTACGTCCTCCTTCCTTTCGGGTGACCTAGATCGGGTATGTCCTTGGCTGTCTCTATTTTGCATGTTCCTCCGCTTTGCTATCTCAAGCTGTTTCCATAGGTCTTCACTTGGCATTTCCGCTCTGCGACGATGCTAGGTTTCATGATAATCCTTTCGAATTTCTGCTACCTTGACTCATTCTTCTCGTTTTTGGGCTTTCTCCGTCACAATAGGCCAGATCTTATCGAAATGCTTATCACAATACCTCCGGAGGGTTGCATCGGACACAGGTCCCTCAAGGTCCGTCGAGACCGCCTGATCGTCTCTTTCGACCGTACTCCGCAACGTGGACATGAAGGCAGGAATTGGTCCAAATCTAGTGTTCATGGTGAGTATTTTCTGGAATGCAGTTGTGTACTGAGTCCCACAGATGGCGCCAACTTGTTAGTACAATTTGTGCGATGGGTTATAGAAGGTTTGGACGTAGCTTACTGAACTGGGCCGGCAAGCCTTTGGTGGGTTGATCTTGTACTAATTCAAGTAGTTTGGATGAGATCCTTGCACAAGAAACGTAAACCGTTAGTCTTACCGTGGGGACGGACCCCATGATTAGACTTCGGCGTGAGAGTAAGTATACATTCTTGAGAGGGAAAGTAGAAGTATGTGTGTGTAATTATGAGAGAGAAAGTTTTTTTACCTTATATGGGGATTAAAGCCCTTTTTATAGGCGAGGTTTTGCGCTGGGGCTTCCTGGATTATCGCATATAGTGGTCAGTTGCCGGAGCCGGACAAGGGTTCCGTGTTGTTCGCGGATGTGGACATGAGAGGCCTAACGGTTGAAGGTTCAGCCCGTTATGCACCTTGCGCGCATTCCAAGGCCTGGGCCATAGCCAACTTAGTCATTGGGCTTACTGTTGGCCCGAGTGCGTGGTTATTGGACTGAGTTCCAGGATTTGCAGTCATTGGGCCTGAGCCTAGAGTGGGCGTAGAGTATGTTTTGGGCTTAGTAGGCCTGTTATACATACTATACATCATCACTAACCTTGCCAGCATGTGAACCTCTTGTCAATAAAAGCAACAGAGGAGGGCGATTTAGTATAAGTCAATTAAAGAAGGAAGCTGGCGTTTGTTGGTTTTTTGAAGATGAATAAGTAATTAGAGAAACATGGAACAAAACATAATTTATGAGCGCTGATTTATTTAAGAAGGTTGATTGGACGATTCATTTTTGTGAGCTGGCGATCATGATGTCTAGAGGAACAACCAATGCTTGGCCTACCTGTGACCCGTATCTCAAGGAATGTTATGGGGGAAGGTTCCCCAAATAATATTTACTCGAATGCAACGAATGGGCATGCTTTAATGAAGGAAAAATAAGGCAAGTTGGCTACCATGGTATATCATTTGAGAATTGGGTTAAGGTAAAGTTTGGAAAAGTAAAATTAAACAAGCAAGTCGAAGCTCAATATCGTGATGAATGGGTTAAGACTAATTTTCTGCAAGAGAATCGATATAGCATAACACCTTTCATACCTCCAACTGTTTGGGACCAGCTTTTCACCACTCGGAGGGCAAATGAGGTCAGTTATGTCCGAAGGCCTCTATAAAGCCTCGTGGCTTTGAGTCTAACAAAAATACTGATTAATAAACAAAAGTGCTCTTTCGGGAGACAACCTAAATTATCCCTTTCGTTTATGTTTTATTAGTATAGTTTGGTTTTGTGCATTTGTTTTAACCTTTTTGAAAGAAATGGAAGAATGGCGTTTAGGCTCATATGGATTCCATTTCGTAAAGCCATTTACAGCGTAACTTATCTCATTGGTTACGTCGTAACCTTTCTTCCGGTATCAGCTTACTACATGTTTCAACCATTTACTATGTAACCTATCTCTATTGGGACACCGTAACCTTTCTTTCGTTTAGAAGGTTTCCAGGTTCAAACCAATTACGGCATAGCTCATTTATTTGATTACGCCGTAACTTATCCTGCAGCTTAAATTCTATTTTAAACATTTACACAATAATTTTGTATTAGCTCTAAATGAACTTTGTGGGTGTTCAGTTCAAGTCCTCACGAGACTTCACTCGTCCACTTGGGCTACCAAGTGGTTTAAAAGGCTTGTTGCATACGCTAAATGCAACCTTGATTCCTACGAAAGTGAGTTAGGTTTATTTGCTTTTGTTTTTCCTTTTTGTTTTTAGAATTATTTTTGTCCGTAGTTTGTGATTTCAGGGATTGCATTTTGCTCAAGGATACAAAACGAAGGCACGATTCTTCAACGTGGGCATTCTTTCATTTTATGGAGCAAATTTCAGGGAAATTCTCGCTCTAATTCTACTTTCACTTCTACAAAAGGGACTTTATACATTTCAAGTGGGGGGGGGGGCGAGAGTAGAATTATTACTTGAACTTATTTGCCCTCGTTTTTCTAGTTTATTTTGAAAAATTATGCCATTTTTTAAATTTTGACATGTTTTTCTTAACCTAACTAGATTATACCTTAGTCGAGCACACTATAAACCATAGCTGTCAAGATCGCGAGTTTACACGTATAATCAAAATGTGGTAGGATCGCATCGTAGGATAAGATCGTAGGATCATGTCCATCTCACTTGCTTAGGCACAAAAAAATACATGTGTTTTACTAATGTCTAATAAGTAAACCATTATTGTCTCATTTTCTAAATAGATTATAGTTTATACATAGTTTTACTTTCTAAATAGATTATACTCTAAAAGTGTTCAATAGTTTAATTTATTTACTTCACTGTGATTAAACTAATCAAATGGTATGTTTTGAAATTCCACTTAAAACGCTTGTTTTCTTGAAATTATGTAGATGGCTAGTATGTTTTGAGAAATTTAGGACTTATGTTATGTAATATTATTTCCACTAAAGTGTTAATGTAACGATGGAAACTTTACTTTTTTGTGTTTTACTATTACTTTGGTGTTTGAAATTTGAATTTTGTCATTTTTAAGAGGATATTATATAAATTTACCTTTGATGTTGAGAGAAATGTAAAAGCGATTGACTTGATATCATTTGTTTACAAAATATGACTAATTGGTAGGATCAGGATCGCGATATCCTACGATCTCGATTTTGCAAAGACAAAAACGATCCTGCGCGGGATCGCGATCTTGACAGCCTTGCTATAAACCATGATTTCCATGGTGAGATTTAGCCTATCCGTTTCCACTTATTTACACCAAATCCACCAAATTATGAGTGTTCTGGTAGTATGTAAACTTTAGAACTTGGCCTTTACATTATTTCGAGACCGTAGACTAGGTGTGTCGAGTTAGCTTGATACATATGGAATAATCAATTCGAGATGGCAATATTTCAGGATTATCACCCAAATAGCCTATATGTGTGTGTGTTTATCATTAGTCACCTCGACTATTCGACCCCCGTGTTAAACCCTTTTGTTGCACTTACCTTTAGTGCAAGATACCCCTAGATACACCCTTCCGAGCCATTCTTTTCATTTCATCCCCTTATCATAATTATTTCGTTACACCTATTCGTCTTAGCTTACCGTGTAGTCTTAGGTTATGGTCGGAAAGTCATTGTTTGCCCAAGTTTGAGGTTTGAGTAGAGATATTCGGAACTCACGCCTACATCAAAAACATAAATTTGAAGAACATTGAGGACCCCCCATATTCTCCATATATGTTCATCTCAAGTGTGGGGATGTTTTATCTTTTTATTGTAATAGTTATGATAAAAAAAATAATAAAAATAATATATATATATATATATATATATAGAGTTAGGATCAAATAAGAAGGAATAAGAAGAACTATAACCGTGTTGGAATCGCTCCTAAACTAGAATTCAAGTGTTAGTAATTAATATGTAATAGTTAGCTTAATTAGGCTTTTATGTTTGTTATTAAGCTTAGGCTTATGAAGAAGGCCCATAAGCCTAGGCCCAAGCCTAATAAGGAAAGGATGGGAAGTTGGTTTGTTTCCGTAGTTCCCTCCTATAAATAATCTTGTAAACTTCCATTTGGGAGTTGGTTGTTCATTTTATCATTTCACTCTACGCGTAACCTTTCTTATACATTCGTGTGTGTGTGTTAAGTGTTCAACCGATCACTCTTTATCTATCTTTCTTATATTGATGCTTGTGTTACAAACATGGTGACCTAACAGTGGTGTCAATCGCCAAATAGTTGGGTGAACTTTATTTTGTTTTTCAAGTCTACGTGTAAGTCTTGGTTTACAAACTTTCAAACCCAAAAAGCTTTACTTTTTACACTTTCAAATCCAAGATTCTTGTACTTTTAAGGTTATTTGGTGTTAAAGTTTAAGTTTTTGGCAAAAAGTCTCAAACTTTACGTCTATTTCTTGGTTTTTAAGCTTGGTTTTAATCATGTAGCCTGTTCTACGCGTAAGGTTTATTTAAGTTTTGGATCATCAAGTTTCACACTTTTGTGTTATCTTGGTGCTATTGAAGCTGTCTCATCACAAAAATCTGGTTTGGAAACACATTGGGCTGAAATCTCATTTTTGGGAAATCCTACGCGTAACAAAACCCTAAAGTTACGCGTAAGTTATCCGTGGTTTGATCTTTTGTTTTCTTGGTTTACTCGGTGTTTTCTTGCTTGGATAAGCCTGAAAACACTTCGACTTTAGATATCTTTTACACTGGTATAAGTGTAAAGGATTTTTTGGGAAAAACCCTAGTTTTACGCCTAAGCATAAAAACTTACGAGTAAAATATCTTACGCCTAAGCTTTTCCTACGCATAAGCACGTCTTACGCCTAAGTAAAAATTACGCATAAGTTTCTTACTTCTAAGTATTTAGTTTACGCATAACCTAAGGTTTATCTAACCCTACATGTAAGCTACTCCTACGCGTAAGTATTCTTCTTACCCGTAAGTTTGGTGTTTTTACGCCTAAGGTTTTCTTTGCCTAAACTTGGTTTCTACGCCTAAGGATTCTTCATCAACAATGTTTCATTCGACTACAAAGATCCATTCTACAACACAAGTTTTCAAGATGTATCAACCACCATACTCTAACTACTTTCCTCATGTGTATCCTCAACAACAACAACAACAATTCAATCTACAACAACAGATTTATCAACAACAATTTCAACAACAACATTTTCCTCAAGGAGCAACTCAACCACAAATGATTCAACCACCACCTAGTCTTCAAGTACAACCTTACACAAACTTTAACAATCATCATCCATCCAGGAAGGAACCGTCTTGGTTTGCAAAGATGTGTGAAGCTTTAAGTAGCCAACAATCCATTCATGAGGTTGGATCACTTGATAGACCTCCAATGCTCACTCCAGGAAACTACGATCAATGGGTGATTAGGTTCTTTAGGTTTTGTGATCTAAAGAAGCCACATGGAAAGTTCTTAAAGAAGGTCATCCTGGAAGGTCCATTTAAGATGCCTACTGTCGTTACACTCAGAGATCCAAATGTCAATCCACCAAGAGGTGACTTCTCCAACATTGCAAGTCTTACTGACCTCACTGCTGATGAACTTCTACATTTTGAAGCCGATGAACTAGCAATGCAATACATCCTCTTGGGATAACCCAATCCGATCCTTTGAAGTGTTGATGCTCAAAAGACTGCCAAAGCAATGTGGGAGCATATTCATCTTCTCATGGAAGGCACAGAACTCAATCAAGAAGACATGGAATCAAAAATCTACTTGGCTTATGAACACTTCATGATTGAACCTAGGGAGACATTAGAGTCATATCATCATCGATTTTCAGAAATCATCAATGACTTGGACAAACACAACATAATTATGCCAAGAATTGCAGTCAACACTAAGTTCCCGAGTAGTCTTGGTCCTGATTGGGAAAAGTATGTCATCTTCATCCGTCAAGAAAAGAATCTTCATCATGCTACATACGGATTATTGTGCAGTATTTGAAGCCTCATCAAAAAGAATTTGACAATGAAAGGGTTATCCGTGGACAAAATGTTTCACCTTCACTTCCGGATAATCAACAATTAGCTTTGTGGGCTCAAGCTTGTTATCCTCAATTCCGGACCTTACAAACTGTATTCACAAATCCTCCACAACCTACTGCTCAACCAATTGCAACAATCACACCATATGATCCATCAAAGCAACAATCTCAAGAAACTCAATTGGTTCCATACAACAACAACAATGATCAAGCACTTTACATTGAATCCAATGAAGATGCAGAAGCTTTCGATGCATTGCAACAAGGGTTTGTCATGATTGCTAGAGCCTTCGGCCGATACGCTAACAAATCCAAAAATCGCATTCGTACCTCATCTAACACAAGGAATCAGGCTATTGTTAACAATGGACGTGTTGAAGTTCATAATCGTGGTAATTTTTGTCAGATAGGCGGTGGTCAAGGGTTTAATCCAATGGGAAGGAATAACATGGGTGCTCCACAACAACAAAGGGCTCAAGTGGTTGAACAGGTAACGCCTTCGAGAATGGGGTTAATGGTCTTCGTTGTTATAAGCGTAATGAGAAGGGTCATCACGGATAATGCATGCCCAAAGCCGAGGACAAAGGCGCGCTTATCACAAAGAGGCTTTACTCTTAGCTCTCAATGATGAAGCTGGTGGAACTCTTACCAACAAGGAACACAGCTTTATTGCCAATGCAGATTCTGATGATGATATTGAGGATTTGCGGGCTAATGCATGTGATGTTAATGGCAAACATGCAAGAACTCTACATGAGTGACACAGGCCCGTGTATGACTCGACGGCTTGTCTCGGTATCGAGATCAAACCATATTCATCATGATCTAATATCTCGGTCAACATCTAAATCCGACGAGGCTCGAGAATGTTCGACATGAGCCGTCCACATCTTATTCGATGATACTCAACTAGATCCAGTAGTTACATTTGACGATCAAGATGACCTCCTGGTTACCATTGATAATCAAGTTGACTCGTGGTTATACTTGAGGATCTGAATAATGATCATGTTGAGACTCACGTTGAACACGCTGAACCTTTGCCTAATCTAGATATTGACCTCTTACTTAAAGACTAACGATCCCGAATGGAACAATGTTGTGAACTCAATCAGCAATTAAAAACAAAAATGCAGTTAACCGGGGATATTGAATGCTTAAAAAGACAACTCAACGTTTTTAAAACTCAAGAAAAACGTGAACAAGGTTTTGAAGTCACTTTTGCTAAATCTTTCCAAAACAAAAAATCATTAGAACGACAGATACGTGATCTAGTCGCATCCAATAATGCTTTGTTGTCTCAAATAGAACAACTGAAATATGATCATAAACAACAACTTAACGCTCTTACTTTGGAAACTCAAAAGCCAAAGCGAGTTGTTAACTTGTCAAAAACAGTTCTTTGAGTACAAAAAGCATTCCACGAAACGAATAGATAACTATCTTGAAGAAATTGTCGACTTACAGAACAAAATCAAAGATTTTCGACATGTTGTTTATAAACATGGTGAATCAATCACAACGATTCAAAAGTTTACTTTCAAACCAAATCCAAATGGATATGGACCGAATCTTGCGGATTACAAACCTAAGTTTTCAAATAGAGCATTCAAACCAAATCCTGAAGTTTACAGTGCAGAACATAGAATTGATGATTCCATTATGAGTGTTGTTGAATATAATCGTCAAGAGGAATTAGATGCAGAAGATGAGAGTCGATCAAAATTAGAAAATGTCGTTTATAACAAACCATTTAACTATTCAAAAGCGTCACTTTAAATTAGCACAAAAGGATACTTCTAACACACCTTGGGTTATCACACCTATGTCTTCTAATGTTGGTCCCCAACCCATTACGCACAAATTAATGGTCCTTTACCTTCACTCGGTGAAGTAAAATCGATACCGAAAGTCGTCAAATTCTTAGATATTTTGACACTTTCCTATCTGACATCAAACTTTTAGAACGTGAGATTGAATTTTATTCTGAAATACAAGTTGAACATTTTCAATCGCCAGCGACAACAAAGAGATATTTTTCAGAAAAGAATTTTATCCCATGTTCAAAACTTGAAAATTTGTGCATTGTATTGGGAAAGGGAATTTCATAAGGAACTTGGACTGATGAAAATAGTTTTCGAGAAAACAGAAACATCTATTTCAAATACTAAACGCAAAAAGAAAATGTTGAGAAAAGATGTTGATCGACTCTTGGAAGATGTTATCTGCGCTGATATCCATAATGTTGTGTTACTTCATTCTGTTGCATATGCATTTGATTATATCTCTGCTGATTCTGTTGATTCTGTTGCAAATGTTGAGAATACTAATTTTGTGTCACAAATCAAGTCTTTGAAAGTTGAAAATGAACGAGTGACAAACGAGCTTTCAAATTCAAAACGTCGTCCTCAATAGTGTCAAAAAGATTGCATACTCGTGAACTCGCTTGGCAAAACAAACTCCACTAGTTTCATACAAAAGATCTCTCTACAAAAATTGAGCAACTGGTTGATGAAAATGTGTCTTTGAAGTGTCAAATCTCAAAATATGCACAAGAACTTTTAAAAATTAAAAATGCACATAGTGTCATATCTGATTCACTCAAAAAGACTCGTGCTAAAGCGTCAAAAGACCTTGATGATCATCTTGCATACATGAAAGATGTCTTACGACGAGATGGTCTCACTCGTACTGAAAATCTAAATTTGTTACACAAAATTCATGATATTAAAGCAGAGTTGGTGAAACTTAAGCAAGATAGGAATAGTAACACTGTAGTATCTGCACCTACACAGATTCAAAATGACTCTAGTACGTCTAATGACAAACCACAAGAAACTAATGTGCTTCCCTCTCTTGAAAGCGAGAATAGTTGCCTCTTTTCCCAGCGTCCTCACTTCACGGGCTAGGAGCAATACAATGAAGAATAGGAAGTTGCAACGTAAGAAAAGAACAATAAAGAATGCTGAAGTAGAAGAACACCCTAGGACTTTGAATAAAACTCAAGTTGCACCCACTTTAGAAATTGCGCCTAACAAATGTAATGAACAAAGTGATGTAACGAATGCTGAATCTTTAAGTACTCTTAATGTTTTGTTTGAAGCCTCTTGTGTTGGTTGTCGTAGAAGCATGTTTTCTGGATGTCATGATAAATGTGTTGCTAAGACTATCTTGAATCGTAAGCGGAATAATCGAAAACGGAATACATCTAGGCCCACTAATGCTTCTAAGTCTGTGCTAGGTAAACCTCCCTCTAGTGTTCCAACAACGAGCATTGATGTACCCATAGAACCACCTTCACCTCCTAGGAAGACCTTATCACCTAGTGCATTCACTAAGACAAAGCTAAGACTAGTTGGAGATGGAAGAAATGGTTACATAATACACTTGAATTTAAATGGATACTTAAAATCATTGATATGTGTGTTTCTCCTATAACTGTCTCGGAACCCACTAACTCTTCGGGTTCCACATCTACTTCTATTCCATCTGTGTCGTCTGTGTGTAATGCAGGTGATACAAATCATCCTTTGGGTTGTTGATAGCGGATGTTCCCGGCACATGACAGGCAATCTCAAACTATTATCAAACTTTATTTCAAAGTTCATTGGCACTGTCAGGTTCGGGAATGATCACTTCGCAGCTATCATGGGCTACGAAGATTACATCAATGGCAACATCGAAATTAGCAGGGTTTATTATGTGGAAGGCCTCGGTCACAATCTCTTCTCTGTTGTTCAGTTCTGTGATGGAGATTTGGAAGTTTCTTTTAGGGAGAAAACTTGTTTCATTCGTGATCTACAAGGAAACGATCTTATATCAGTCAGCACATCAAGTCTCTACACTAACTCAATGCAAGACATGATTGCTTCATCTCCCATCTGTCTACTTTCTAAGGCTACATCTACAAAATCCTGGCTATGGCACCGTCGTCTCTCACATTTAAACTTTCAAACCATAACTAACCTTGCTCGATACAAACTTGTTGAAGGTCTCCTAAGATTCCGATATTCTAAAGATCACCTCTGCTCAGCTTGTGAACAAGGTAAAAGCACTCGTGCTCACTTTCCTTCAAAGGTGGAACACAGCTCACATCATCTGCTTCATCTTCTTCACATGGATTTGTGTGGCCCAATGCGCGTGCAGATGATTAATAGCAAACGCTACATCTTGGTAATCGTAGATGACTACTCAAGATGGACTTGGGTTTATTTTCTTCGAAGCAAAGATCAAGCTCCACAGATGATCATCACCTTTCTCATGAAAATTCAAGTTCACTCGGAACACGGACAAATCGAGAACAAATAAAGGAACTGAATTTGTGAATCAAACTCTTAGTGCATTTTATGAGAAAGTGGGAATTGAGCATCAAACATCTATTGCACGTACACCAGAACAAAACGGAGTTGTTGAAAGACGAAACCGTACGTTAGTAGAAGCTGCAAGAACAATGTTAATCAACGCTAAACTTCCTGATTACTTGTGGGCTGAAGCCGTGTCAACTGCATGTTACACTCAGAATCTCTCAATGATTACTAAGCACCACAATAAAACACCTTATGAGCTTATCCACAACCGTAAACCAAATCTCAAACACTTTCATGTATTTGGATCCCTTTGTTATCCGAATAATGATCGTGATGACTTTGGTAAGCTCAAAGCCAAAGCTGACATTGGAGTCTTTGTAGGATATTGTGAAAACTCTAAGGGTTTCCGGATCTAGAATCGTCATACAAAGGAGATTATGGAAACGATTCATGCTCATTTCGATGAGCTTACAGAGATGGCTTCTGAGCATAACAGCTTGGAACCCGGTCATAACCATTTAAACTTCCCTCAAACCTCATCATCAGCTGAACCTTGTTTACAACTAACTCGACGTCAAATGGAACAGCTATTTGCTCCACTTTTTAGTGATGATATTGATGAATGTGCTCCAGGTGTATCCAATATTTCATTTGCTCAACTCCGATCATATTCCGACTGATACACTGCTACAACAAGCTGCTTTGAGGAAGCACCACCAGTTGATTCTACAACATTGACCAAACCGCATCCAACGACGAACCGGTGATGATGTTCGAACAATGAAGTACCCCCACCTGCAGATTTTGATCCAAATGCGTTATTTAACCCGTTTGCTAATGAAACGCCACATCTCGATGTTACGGAATCATCTACAAGCCATTTGAATCCTCCCAATCTGCAGAATGTATATCAACATCAACCTTCCACACATCGTTGGACGAAATACCATCCTCTTGAGCACATTATTGGTAACCCGAATCAACCGCGTAACTAGACAACGTCTTCACACAAGCGGTGAACATTGCATTTATGCACTCACTTTGTCTGCCAATCGAACCTAAAACATTAAAGACGCAATGACCAAAGACAACTGGATTGAATCCATGCAAGAAGAACTCAATCGGTTTAAACGTCTTGAAGTATGGGAATTGGTTGAAAGACCAACAGGGGTCTTCGTCATTGGTCTCAAATGGATTTGGAAAAACAAATTGGATGCTGAAGGAACCGTAATCAGAAATAAGTCACATATGGTGGCTAAGGGTTATAGATAGGAAGAGGGTATTGACTTTGAAGAATTATTCATTCCGGTTGCTCGTCTTGAGGCTGTACGGATTTTTCTGGCGTTTGCAGCTCACATGAACATCACGGTCTTTCAAATGGATGTCAAAACTGCTTTTCTCAATGGACAACTGAAAGAAACGGTCTATGTTAGCCAGCCAGAAGGATTCGTTGATCCATAGTTCCCTAATCACGTCTACAAACTGAAGAAGGCTCTCTACGATCTCAAACAAGCCCCTCGGGCTTGGTATGATAACTTATCATCCTTTCTGATCGCTAATAATTTGACAAAGGTTAAGCCGACCCTACACTTTTCATACAATATCACGGGGCACACATTTTAATCGTTCAAGTTTATGTGGATGACATCATTTTTGGGTCAACACATCTAAAGCACTCAAACGCTTTTTCAAAACTAATGAAAAAACATTTTGAAATGTCCATGATGGGTGAACTTACGTTCTTTCTAGGACTGCAAGTTCATCAATCACCCGTGGTATTTTCTTGAGTCTGTCCAAATATGCTCTTGAAATCTTAAACAAACATGGAATGCAAACCTGTGACACCTATGCCACACCAATGGCACATACTAAGAAGCTGGACGCTGATTTGCATGGGAAATTGGTTGACCCTACCAAATATCGTAGTATCATTGGGTCTCTCATGTATCTAACGACAAGCGGGCACGATATTGTTTTTGCCGTATATCTTTGCTCCGTTATCGGTTGAGACCAAGCTGAAACCCACCTCTCAAAGGCTAAAAGAATCCTTCGATACATCAAGGGAACCATTAATTTGGGGATCTTGTATCCGAAGGATTATGGTTTTGAACTAATAGCTTTTTCGTGACTCGATCACGCGGGATGCTTAGATTCACGAAAAAGTACTTCAGGAGCTTTACAATTTCTTGGTGATAAAATGGTGTCATGGCGGTCGAAGAAGCGAGGATTGTACATCGCTATCCTCAACAGAAGCTGAATATGTAGCCATGTCGGCGTGTTTTGCTCAAGTCATTTGGATGCAAACACAACTCAAAGACTATGGTTATGTATTTGTGAGTAATCCCGTTATCTGCGACAATCGAAGTGCCATTGCGATCTCGTGCAACTCTGTTCAACATTCAAAATCTAAGCACATCGATCTTCGATATCATTTCATCAAGGAACACGTTGAAAAGCCGTTGAATTATACTTTGTGGGTACTAAATACCAAGCTGGCGGATCTTCTCACCAAAGCCTTAGCTCCTGCTAGGTTTAATGAGTTGGTCCACGGATTGGTATGCGGTGTTTGACTCTAGAGGAACTGGAAGAACTTTTAAAACATTCTTAAAACCAGTCAAACACCAAAAACATATTTTGTAAATATTTTTCAAAAACAAAATACAAAAATATAAAATCTGATAAAACAACAAAAAAATTCTTCTATCTATATTTCTTTTAACATGGCAAGTACAAATCTTCCATCAACACTTTACTCTTTCAAAATTCAATATTTTCTTGGTCAAAGTGTTGAGGGGGAGAAAGTAAATATTTTCGGTTTCATAAAACATTGTACTTGCATGTTACCTCATCCTGGTTGTTTCTTTGATAATGGTGGTCTCATTTCTGGTTTACTGACACTCCCCGGACTCAAATTTATAAAATTTCATTATTTCTTAAGTCGAGGGGGAGTGTCGTCAAGTTTCTTTCCTAAAATCATATTTTTGCATAACCAAAGTGGAACTTATGGGATTTAGATGAGAATTGTTGAAATGGAGGGACCAATGTTATCAAAATGCTGAAACTTATTTCTAACAAAAACCCTCACCAACTTGTCATATGCATTAAATTCACACATTAATTATCTCATCTAACCCATCCAGGCATAAGAATCAATCTACCTATCCGTGCTTTAATCTTCGAATATGTAAGTGTTTTATGATTCGTTGAGTGTTTCTAAACATTGGATTTGAATTTTAAACAAATCCAACGGTTGGATATTGAGTTTGGAGTGATTTCGTGTTCTACGCATAAGCGCAAGAACACAAGATCAACATGAAACGTTTATAATGTTTATTTTTGAGTCATAATGCTTAAAAACATGTTTTCTAAACACTTCCAACCTTGAAATCCACCCAGAAAACGTTTTTGAATCAAAATCAAGTTTTAGGGTTTATGCGTGGAATTGGGTATTTTCAATTGTGAGTGTATATGGACTATTAGATGGTCTCGTGATGTTGTATGCAAGATAAATTAACCTAAACCTTGCTTGAATCTTACCCAGAATCACCAATTTTGTGGAAATTGAAAATTAGGGTTTATGATCATAGCATTTGGGTATTGTTGATTCGCTTAGGTTTTGATGTTAAAACTTGGATAAAACAAATCATTAGGCTTCTTAGACATCCAAGAAAAAGTTTGGTGTCAATCCTATGGCTAGAATCCTTACTCGTAATTCTTGAAACCTAGGGTTTAAGCTTTACGCGTATGAGTGTTCTACTGGCGTAACCGTGTTAATTGAGTGTCCATGTGGCGAAAGGGATTGAATAATGTGTTAATGTATGAGTTATGATTCATTTGTTTGGGTTATTACGCGCGTGAAAATCGAGAATCAAGGTTAATTGAACATCTACGATAAGGATCACCTTCGGCGTAGAATGTTATGAGTAAGAGAAATCTTACGCGTAACCTTTACGCGTAAGGTTCTACAATGGGGACTACTGCGTATCTGTGAAGGATATGCGTAAGCACAAGAACCTTTACGCATAAGGTTCACTCTTACTAGTAAGCCTTACGAGTAAGGTTCCACATACGCTTACGCGTAAGCTCTATGCCTAAGGCTTTCTTTTCCTACGCGTAACATTTCTTACGCGTAAGTCAAGATCCTACGCATAAGCTTATGCTTACGCGTATAACCACTCCTGTTTACGCATAAGCTTGCAACACCTACGCCTTAGCCTAGTTTTAACCAAAATTGTGAATTGTTACGTGTGCAAACTTGTAAATAAATAAATCATAATGTCACGAAACCAAAATGTCACCAATAAGCTTAAATGTTTAAAGTAGTGAAAAATAAGTGAAAACTTGGACTTTAAAACTCAAAGTTAATCTACTCACGAAACTTATCACGGCGTCTTTTGACTATTGGACTAACAAGTGAAATTGAACTTGTAACAATCATTGACATATCACACTCAATAAATAGACAATAAAATCAATTGTTGACTAACGTAATGTCTTTCGATATGTTGGTTCTTTTGGCTAAATATATTTCAGATCACGATATGGACGTTCAAATGCAAAATTTTGATGCACCAAATGTTCTCACTATTGAAGATATCTTCCCTAATGGTTACCCAATGAAGATCGGAAAGAACAACCTCAAAGTTGATTTTGATAGCTTCACCTTGCTCGAGTCTTCGTGTCGATTGCGTGGATATTCTAAAGACTCACCCTTACGAGAACATGCTCACAAATTCGCTCTTGTGCAGAGATCTACATTCACCAATTACGGCATACAATACATAGGGTCAAAGGTCAAAATGTTGTGACGGTGGCGCTTAACAAAAACAAGTCACCATCACACAGCAGATTTGAGGGCTATTCTTCGATTCACGTCATCGAGCCTATCAATACAATGCTACTCCAACTGAAGAGGTCGTTCTCCGGTTCATGGTCGACATCGGCTATGATGAAGCTACCGGGTAATCACAAAGCACTCATCTTTGGATCTCAAGAACATTCCCCAGCCATGGAGAACCCTCTACATAATGATTGCCAAATACGTTTTCGGACGTGATAGTGGTCATGAGCATCCCAAGCTCATGGAACTACAAATATTTTGGGCTATGGTCAACATGAAACATATAGAAGTTGTAGCTCTGATATGGGAGGACGTGATGTCTTACCTTAAAAAGCCTGGCACCATGATCACGTACATCAGATACACCAAACTGTTGATCCAAAGAGCTCTAGGGTATAATCCTGATATTCCCTTGAGACTTGATGACCCCAACCAACACTCCGTGTTGTATGAGCCCACACTCAATGTCAGATTTAAGGACTCAACAACGAAGAAACAAGGTGCGGTGTTACGGATCATCTTCTTCGATGCTATCAAAGAACTTTATTCGTACAAACGATATCTGGCGCAGTTGAAGCGGCAAAGTAGGTTTCCTTGATGAAAAGTCCTCCGGTACACCTACTAGGAAAACCGAGAGGCAAGGCAGAAGTATCTCGAGCGAGAGTACGAGAAAGTATCCTAAGAGGTCTCATGTTCTCAAAAGGAAAGTTCCATTAAAGGAGGCAATCCCTATTCCCAAACCTGACCGCAACAAAAGCTAATGGATGAAGACTCATAGGACACTGAAACGGACGAAGAGGTCATCTACTCAAAACTCCAATCGATGAAACTCAAACAATTGCAAAACCTCCTAGTCCAAAAGCTGATAAAGGCAAAGGTAAAACCCGCTTTGAGCGAGAACAAGAGGAGAGCTCGGATGAAGAACAACCGGACGAGACTACAAGAAAAAGGTGAAGAATCTAAGACTCCAACACGTTGCCAAAGATTTCGCATAAAGAACTAACTCATGGCCCCGGAGGTCAAGTGGTGGTGCAATATCTACACCGATTTCGATGCGGTTAATCTACCCGATAAGGGAACTGGTACCACCACCCACGAACAACAACAAAGGCAACTGGAGGACTCTATCACCTATGAATTTGAGTAACTGAAAAGGAGAAGTGCGAGAAAATTCGATGAAGATGTTGAGGTCGCAGCTAAAGAAAAAGCTGAAAAAGAAGCTCAAGCTCAAGAAGATGAAGAAGCCAGGATTAAGGCTGAAGAAATGGCTAAATCTGGAAAAGATGACGAAGTTGATTATGATGATTTTCTTCTAGATAGTCCAGCACATTCCAAGGAACTAACTTCTGAGCCACCAAAGGACCCTGAGCCTCCTCATGTCTCATCATCCTCAGACTCATCCTCTCATTCATCTCCACCACCATCCAAAGGCACAACCAGATCCACATCCATGTTTGTAAAGAAACCAACCGACTCTTGGACATCCCGAGCTAAGACAAAGATTGTCAATGCTGTCAAGCAAGTCAGGAAGAAAGACGTGACCAACAAAAAACTGAATCAACTTCACGAGAATCAACTTTCTTCAAAACGGGATAAACGAGATGTTGAAAGAAAGGAGCATATCCAGAAGCTTCTCAAAGGAGATTTCCAAAAGGAAATGGAGAAGACGGCAAGAGAATATACTCACAAGTTTATTCTCGACAACTGTCCCTGAGTGACAAGGAGATATTTTCCAGACAACTTACTCCAAATATCGTCGCATTGGTTAAACATACAATGGCCAAAGAACCTGATCTCTCTGAATCTGAGTTAATTTCAAAATTGGTGATGCAAATGTCTAAACGATCTGCAACCTTTACTTCGGATGAAGCAAAAATTTTTGAGGCTCTACTAGATTATCAACTCAAGTCCTCATGTAAAGAGTCAGCAGGTCAACCTAAACGACCAAGAGATGACGATGATAAGGACAAGGATTATGCACCTAAACGTCCAAAGAAGTCTGGTGAATCTTCCTCTATGCCACCACCAACCCAAAGGACTCCAATAGAAAGACGATCTCCTCCATGTTCTACTGTTGATAAACCTCAGGACTCTGAGTTACCACCTTCCACTGAGAAAACCGGTGATCATTTCGAATATACTGGTGGTGACAATGAAGAGTTCCATGAGCCCAAAAAACAACCAACCTCTCCCGACACAACAAAGAAACCAGCATCCTCATCAAAGCCAAAGAAGAAGAAGAAGACGACTATGATTGATGTTGTCTCATGGCTAGATGATGATACAACCGTAATTTGATCGATATTTGGTTTTCTCAACTTTGTGATGCTACTCCCTTACTACCTGAAGGTCAAGAAATGGTAGATGGTCGTACCATGGAGCATGTCAAGCTATTACAAGAACAATTTAAAGTGAAGAAGATGACGAAGGCTGAGCTCAAGCGAATCAAGAATGATGCCTTCCAACTGCTCAAAGATAGCTCCGAAAGTGCAATTGAAGTGGAATACCACCTTGACAACATTGCACGAGCCATGTCGAACAACATCGATTGGCTCAATCCCGAAGCTAACATCGACTTCACTCGACAAGATAAAGCTCCATACTACACAGATTGGACATGACCTCTACCCACAATTGGCCGACCGGATCAACCAAAGATTCCATTCCGCTACTTCTTTAACAAAGACCTAGATTTTCTTCTACACGGTAGCGATGTCTCCAAGAAATACGCTACATCACTTACACTTCCGTTCCCAGCAGCAATATACTCCAATAGCATAGCAATCGAGGAAGATGCAACCCACATGTTCTCTGACAAAGTGGAAAAGTATGATCTTGATGCAATGTATGGGATTCATCATTGGCCAGAACGCCGAAGAATCTACTACAAGAGCTGCCAAGTACTTACATCAAAGAAGGAGGTGTTTAGTGATAAAGGGATCATTGCTATTAAACATGTTACTCTTTCGTCAAAATGGGACTACACATTTCTCAAGAAAATAGTGGTCAAACGACAAGACGAAGAGGACTATGACTTCGTGAAGCGGACTTTCAGAGATTGTCTCTCAACGACATTGAAGATATGTATCTTGCCAAGGTACAGGGACGAATGCGACATTTCTCTCTGAAATCCAACGTGAGTACATCAAGTCCTTGTTAATCTTCATCGAAGCATAGTGATCCAGAGGCGTGTAGAAGACATTCAACTTGCCGTAGAATCGTATCGGGCGCGATGTTATCCTCACTAAACCACGGCTAGACCTTCCCGACATCAACCAACTTCCTCAATACACCCTCATCAAAGAAACCATTTGGAGTAGTCTACCGTAGTGAACTACAACGAAATTGCTTGATGGCGTGCAAAGAGCTTCATAAGTTTGGAGATCACACACCAAGAAAGTCGGGGACGGGTTAGCTTATCGATTAAAGGCGATACAACAAGGCATTGGGTCACCTAAGCGATGGAATTTGAGAGAGAGACGGGATGTTAAGAAGATCATCACTAGCATTGATGAAAGGTTGTTCGAAGGATCGATTCGAACTTTGGAGAGTTTCGTAGGTGGTCGCCCCAAAGATATCTCTCCGAGGCTATCAACGTCGAGCGCATTCTCGAGTTATTGCCGGACTACCGGATTCTCCTGGTAACCCTTGAGTTGTTTCTTTATCTTATCATTTGGATGTGTGATTTTTTATGACAATGGCTTGTGCACACATAACAGTGTACAACCCGTACTTATAATGAAAGGACCCTGTGGTACGCATCAGTGCCACAATCCTATAAAAGGAGCGAAAGCTTCTTCCTTTTGAGTAAAACTAATCAAAATTTTCATTTTCAAAGTTTTGCTCAAAAGAACAAGTACTTCCCCTTATGATTTTCAAAACCTCAAAAGTTAATATCACTTGTTGAGGGGGAGTATTTGCTTAAAACTTTGTTCAAAAAAATTTTCTTCGTGGTAATCTTCCCGCAAAACTCGAAATGGACATATTCGATATCAAAATTTCGTCAAAAATAAAATTAATATGCCATTTTTTAGGGGGAGAAAAATTATGTGATAAGAAATATGTTGTGAATTGCAAATGAATCATTGTGCTAAAAGACTTAACCAATGAATTGACGAGATCTTAAATGTTAGTAACTCGAAAAGACTTGTCCTGGACGGGTAATAATTTCAAACTAGTTCGCTAGTGATGTAAACGTGTCTTGCAAAGGACTTGTCTTAGTAGAATGTACCATTCAAGAAACTCCTGATAGACATGAACTTTGACGGGTTTGACAACCTTTCGAGGTTTGTCCACAACTTCAAGGTAGTTATTAGAGCTAGTAGTCACCTAAAAGCTGACAATGTAACTCTTTAACTATGCAATGTAACCGTGTCTCGCGGGGGATTGTCTATCTTGAGTTGATCTATTCAAAAGTGCGTGCTCTTCTCTCACCATGCAGATTTCTGTCAAAACACTTAAGCACGTGTGGAGGGGGAGTATTTCTGCAAATCCTACACTCTCAAACAATGGTACAAAATGCTTTTACTCATAACCACTTTGAGAGATTTTTCAAGATAATGGTTTTATGGCAACATAGGTCAGTCATGGAGTTATAAGGTGACTAAGGTTAGGAATAACCATCCTATGATCCGCCAGAGCCGGAGGGATCTACCCAAGGACACCACCAATAGTTAGAATTAGAAGTCCTTAGGTATGATTATAAAAAGGAGAAAATGAGAATCGGAGAAAGAATGAGTTGAAGAATTAAAAGGAAAAGTAAAGAAAAGGGAGAAAAGAAATAGCCCTCTAGATTATTCAACTTAGGGCAGACATCGGGTTCAATTCATATGCTACTGGTTGTCACTTGATGACGCCGGTATTGAAGATCAAAGTCGTCATGGACCCAGTGACGCATGCACTAAACCTTCTTAGCCACTCAAGTTTCTCTCAACAGAAGCTTGTTTCATTCTCACAGAAAAGCCAACGTAAACTATCAGATTTCTCTTAGAGATTGTTGGTATTGAAGCAAGGAGACCCTCTCCCTAGTCTCCGCTCAGGAAAACCAAAGCGCACTATTGAGTCTAGAGCCACGATATTCATCAAAAGATCTCTTAGGTACACTTGACAATTCATTGCTTATCATTCAACAATAAGGACGCAAGTGATACATTATCGAGTCCTTCACAGATCTTAGCAATCTGTCGAGAACATTTATGAGAGGTTCACACATGTGATCCTCAGTGATTGAATGGAAACTCTGCCGGGTCAACATCAAATGCCCACGATAGCGGTCACTTCGGTAACTCCCGTGGATTACGCTTAGTGTGTCTCAAAAGGTCTACGTGTGGGTGATGCTTTGGTGTACCTCATCATCCGAGAGGTGTACTTCGTACATCGCGTTATCTCACTTGTGGGAATCCGGTTGAAATAGCCTTTGTGAGAATTAGAGATGTGTTTTCACACTATCTTTGTTAACATGCTCGAAGTTCAAACGTGTAAGCGCTGGATTATTTCTAACCCATGTTTTATGTTTTCTTCTTATGGATGCTTGCGGGTGGAAAAGATCGTGCAGATTCTCCACATGTTCACACCGATAACAACACTAATTGAATCTCTCTCAAAAAGGCAACACAAAGTTAGAATGATTATTCGTCTAAGTCAAAGAATCTACAAAGTTTAAAGACTAAGAGAACTACATAAGTATTGAAATCCAACGTTAAAGAGCATGTGAGCATGTTGGAGAAAGACGAGGAGACACTGGAGCAACGAAGCAGACCTGATGCAGATAACCACAACATACTATCACTACCACCACAAAGAACAAAGATCATAGAACAAAGAAAATGATGACGTCAAATCAGAATACTTCAAAGGAAATAATTTCTCTACACTGGGGAGATTGTTTGAATCAAGGCACTTCTTCTCACAAGAAAGAAGAATGTCGGAAGATGTCAAAGCTACTATTACATCAGCACCTACAACGTTTAAAGATCAAATCATCAATCACTAACACTTAGGGGGAGATTGTAGGAATCACTCCTAAACTAGAATTCAAGTGTTAGTAATTAATATGTAATAGTTAGCTTAATTAGGCCTTTATGTTTGTTATTAAGCGTAGGCTTATGAAGAATGCCCATAAGCCTAGGACCAAGCCTAATAAGGAAAGGATGGGAACTTGGTGTATTTCCCTAGTTCCCTCCTATAAATAATCTTGTAAACTCCCATTTGGGAGTTGGTTGTTCATTTTATCATTTCACTCTACGCGTAACCTTTCTTATGCATTCGGTATTGTGTTTGTTAAGTGTTCAACCGATCACTCTTTATCTATCTTTCTTATATTGATGCTTGTGTTACAAACATGGTGACCTAACACACCATAGTGTGTTTTCTAGCTTTTAATCATATGCATATACGTATATTAGACGCATTTCTTGATTTCTCTTGTTTTTTGTTCCTCTGCGCGTGCCGAAATCATGAAAATAAATTTTCACCATCTATACATCAAAGTAACTTTCGAAACTCTAGATGTTGCATCTATATCCATAGAAATGCATCTAATGCAAGTCGTTGCATCTCAAATGCGTGGTTTTGGGTCACTTCTTACCACTTCTTATTCTAATTTACTTCTTACTGGATCCCTACTCTCTCTCTCTCTCTCTCTCTCTCTATATATATATATATATATTGTTAGTTTATGTTATTAAAATTAATCATTATAAGCACTATGTTATAAGCTTATTAGACATTAGCATCGAGGATGCAACCTTGGTCTCATTTGAAGATTTGAGTTGGTGACGTGATTACACCAACACTTTGAACAACAGGTAATGTGCTCATCATGATGTCCGCTAATGGCACATTTACTTGATACATCATGATCCGGTTTCTTCTTCTTGAAGCTTGAACTTTGGATCGACGGTGGGCGGTGATAACTTGGTTATAGTTTAAGACTATTTGTTTGTTATTTTTTTATTTTACACCATTTATGTGCATCCCATGTCTTATCCTACCCTATAGTCACGAATCATGCTTAGGTGAGGGATTCGAGCAGTCATTGGTGTCTAGGCCATGGATTTGGTCATGTATCGATGGTCTATGTCGCGCTTGCCGTAACATGTTAGTAGTGACACTAAACCTTTAGCCTTATTATGTATTCACCCATATTGCCTTCGAGATTGTTTAGACCTTAACTCTAGTGGTGGAGATTTGTGTAACCGCCAAGCTTATGATAGAATACATGCTATGACTGTGCGTTGAGTGATCACCCCAAAATTGACACTTAGATTAGAGAAAGTATGAGTGTCTTTTCCCATTTCATGAGGTGTTCGGCTTTGATATATTCCAGCATGGGGAATTTTTAATCTCATATCTTCCAGGCAACTTGGGGGATATCTTTTTAGAAATTATTCTAATAAGTTCTACTTAAGGGCAAGTAGAGTTCAAGTGGGGGTATTTGATAACATCAAATAATCCTGATCTTTAAGTGTCAATTTCTCTCGATTATGCTCATATTTTATATTTTTTATATGGATATATGCTCTTATTTCTTTATATTTCATTTCCAGGTTATATATGAGCATATGAGCTGAAGAGACGCAATATTGGAGATGCACTTTGATGAGTTATACCTTAGTTTTCTCACATGAAAGAAGCTATGGTGTAACTCACACTCTCATTTACGCTGTAGCTATGAATTCAAATATGAAGACCAAATCAACACTAGTTATGGTGTAACTATCAACTCAAGTTACACCATAACCATCTAGGTCATGATGAAGTTCATGCCGCCAAGAGTTACGCCGTAACCCACAACTCTAGTTACGCCGTAATCATGTTTACGAATGTTTGGATAAGATCTAATTAGATTACGGCGTAACCACATTGAATACTACGACGGAGCTAAAGAGGTTACGGCATAACCATCTATGAGATTACGCCATAACCACGAGTACAAACATCGATAAAGGAGGATATATTAGTTACCGCGTAACCAATTCATAAGGTTACGCCGTAGCTAGATCTGGCCTATAAATACCAGCCTAGTTTCTGTATTTTACATGATTCACATAACACCAAAAGTCAGAGAACGTGACGGGGTTCCACAACGCCGATCTTACACAGCATACGGAGCCATTTCCAAGGGAGAAGTCACAACATTTCATCGATAAGCTTTAGCATTTCTTATTTCATTTAGATTTCAATTCATGTCTACATTTACTATGTCAAACATTGAATTGAGTGTTCATTTTTATATTATCGGCTAAGCACCTCTGGTGTTAGCCTAGTTATGATTCCTTAATTATTTTATTTATGTTTTCGCACTTTTATTATTGCTTCTAGTTTATGCATGCATAGTTCGTTGGTATCCACCCTTGCTTTTGTAGTTTTTAAGCCCGGTTGAAGTAGGTTGCGAGAGTTGATAAGAATTGAACAAAGGACTATCAATCCCTCTCATGCGAATTGACCAAAGGATCACCTTCCGGAGGGAGGAACTTAAGAAGTTAGGGACGTGTGTCTAAAATCCTAGCGGTCGGGCACACATTGTTATGAATCTTGCATGTGGGGCACTTAATGACTTAGCATAGATTACCGGGGACCTCGTCAATCCGAAGGGTAATACCTTTGATATCGGGTAAGGATCTATGTGTAATAGACCGGACGAATTGACCAAAGGAGTCTGGCGAATTTAAACCCCATTTGAAGCGATAGAGAGTATTAACTAGAAAACATAGACATAACATGATAGGATGAATAATTAGGCTAGCAGACTTTCTCCCTACTATTTACAACTTTATTTCATTTCCGCAATTTCATTTCTTGTTTATTAGTTTAATTAATCTTTCAAACTATTATTCTCTTTTAAAACCGTGAAACTAGACTTAAATAGGATCCAAAACTACATAGCTCTTAGGAACGACCTCGGCTTTACCACATTCTATACTACGCACGACCGGGTTCCTTTGCTTGTTAATGCAATAGGTAGACCATAGGTAGACGAAACTTTATAAATTTAAATCTTGGTTAGAAATCCTGCATCAGACGTACACAAATTACCAAGTACTACATCATGATCAATATAAATGACGTATATAGACTCATTATTACTTTCACAAAGATTATTCCAATCCTAAGTCGCAACATCATGTTCTAAAATTAAACATAGAGTTTTCATGGCTTATCCATCATATTTTTCAAACACTAAACATCATCAAACTCATGGTGAGTTCATAGCCCCACTTTCTATTACTTAATTGTTCTACAAACCCTTGGAGGAGATACATGCTATTTTAACATGAACACACAAACATTTGAACTGCATGCTTATCTGATTATTTTATTGTCACTAGGTACCATCATTGCCAAACATAAGGCCCCATATCATGAACCATTTAATCACTAGAAGTAGTGAGCGCGAATATTGTGAATAGGCCTATTGGGATTGACGAATCCCGTTTCTGTTGACCAAATACTTTCAAACAAACGCACTATATTTGAAACATAGGGTATATTACCTACAGGGGCGAAAAACACGCCAATTGATATTGGTATACGTTAACCCTTTTGTTGCATGAACTTAGTGAAATAATAACTGTTTTGTTTTCAACTATGAGTATGTGTCTAATTAGCTCACACTACAAATATATTGTGTTAAACCGTTTAAAGATTTCACTTAACCTTTGTGTTGACAGTTTTAAGCATGTTTTATCTCAGGTCCATAATGATCGAGGTTGGCACGGAGGGGCACAAAATCAATCAAGAACGCTATAACTTATTTTTATCATTCGATAAACATCAAATACTTTATGTTGCTGTATTTTGTAAATATGGAACCAACTGGGACTTGTCTATGTAAACTCTGACATATTATAATGAAAAGAATGATCAGCGTTTTAAATTACTCAATTAGAGATCGTTTTCTTTTATTATAACTGTTATACCAAGTGTTAGGATTTAGTAAATCCAGTTATTAAAGTGTCGGTCACCTCAAGTATATATATTCGTTAGAAAGCTCGTAGTCGTAGTTATTTAAAGTTAAGTTGTATTTAGTTTAGTAACACCGTGGAGGACGGACGGGTCTTTACCCATTGTATTCCTGATCCACAGCCCGTAGGTGGCGATTTGTGTAAGACTACAAATACTCTCTACCTCCCAAGGTAGAGAGTTAGAGCTCATAATAAGATTTTCACTTTCTCTCACTAAGTTCCCAAACCTCTAACTATTTCTCTCTCTAAAACATCATTGTGTACGCCTCTTGTGATCATGGTTTAATGTGTTTGTGAAATCCAATATGTTACAAATGGTATCAAGAGCCATGGTTTGATCATCTCTCTTACATATCCTTGGATTTCTAGTGGTTTTAGATGGTTTTTGAGTTTGAAATAGTTTAGTGGTTTTTGCATCATTTGGATCATTTCTTGTGTTAAAGTTTGAATTTTAAGTGTACTTTAGTGTTTAGAATCATTGTAAGTGCTTGGGTTTTGATTTGGAAAGCTTGAATCACTATGGTTGGGCTTGTTTTAGATTGAAAAGTGTGTTTTTGAAGTTTTTCAAGGTAGCGACTTGAGTCTCGTTGTGAATTTCTTCGTAGCGACTTGCTTCACTAATTTCTAGCGAGTTGTAGTGTTAGTCGTAGCGACTTGAGCTTAGCGACTTGTCTATTGAGACAAGCCGACAAACAGTACAAGTTAGTGGATTCTCCACTACGGCTAGCGACTTAGTGGGGTTAGCGACTTGCTTTCATTTATTCTAGCGACTTGTACTTATTGTTCTCAACGACTTGACATTAGCGACTTGGATACTTAGCGAGTTGCTCTTTAGCGACTTGTCTGCTTAGCGATTTGGTGCTTTAGCGACTTGTGTTCAGCGACTTAGGTCTTAGCGACTTGTGCTTAGCAACTTGATTCACAGCGACTTGAGGTTTAGCGAGTTGTTACTTAGCGACTTGGTGCTTAGCGACTTGGTTCAAGGGGTTCCTAGCGACTTGGTTGAACTTTTGTTTCTAATACGGTTTTCTCTTGATTTAGTAAAATCCCGTGAAAGAATCTATTTCCCGGTTTAATCATAGAGTTATAAAATCCCGTGAAATCTGTAAACATGTCTACCAACGTGCCTACAATCATCTCTCTGTTGAGGGCATTCAAGCAGTGGTTCGACACTCGTCCCCCATGCTTGATGAAGCGACTATGACTCTTGGTCTCAACGAATCAGATTGTACTGTCTTGGAAAGGAAAATGGGGTCAACATTCTCAAATCCATTGATGAAGGACCTTATCAGATCGAGACTACTAGAGACATAATTGATACTGCTACAGATGGAACCATGATCTTTGGATCGGACAGACCAAAGATGTATGATGAGCTCAGTGATAAGGAGAAAAAGAGATTCGATCGATATCGGGGCTTCAAACATTATACTTCATGGTCTTCCAAAAGATATCTACAAGCTTATCAATCATAACACTGAAGCCAAGGCTGTTGGGATAATGTCAAGATGCTTCTCTCGGGTTCTGAATTAACTAAGGAAGACAGAGAATCACAATTGTATGATGAATTTGAGCACTTCAAGATGAAACCAGAAGAGAGTATCTATGAATATTACGTGAGATTCCACAAGCTTGTGAATGATATGAGGAATATCAAAATGACTATGCCAAATATTCAACTGAACTCAAAGTTTGTGAACAACATGAATCCCGAATGGCACAAGTTTGTCACCTCTGTGAAGCTAACTAAAGGATTGAAGAACACCAACTATGAGCAACTGTATGCCTTCCTTCTTCAGAATGAGAGACATGCTATGTTTGAACGAAGGATTCTTGAACAATTCAAATCTAAGCAGGGAGAAACTAGTTCGTCAAATGACTCTACAGCTTTTTACACCAATGTTGGAATTACCACCAAAGCTTCTCAAGTCATACCCATGGGAAATGGTAATTACAAACTCATCCCTATCCGACCTATAAGCCTCCCGACTCAAACACACTCATGGAAAACTTCATCAATCAACTGCCTCTCATGGTTAGTCAAAACATGAACTCTCTCCCACACCAACAATAACCTCGAACGACATCCAATCCACACATTCAAGCAACTGTCAGAGATGGGAAGGTTATGGTGCAACCAGTTCAAGAAAGGCATTATAAACAGGGAAGAGGTGGAGTTGGTAGAGGATATGTGGTAAATCAGAATAGGGAAGGAATGGAAATCAAGGACAAGCAAAGCCGATCAAGTGCTACAACCGTGGTGGTGATGGACATATAGCTAGAAACCAACATCTCCAAAACGCCCACAAAATGCAGAGTACTTTGAGACAAGATGTTACTTGTGCAAGTTCAGGATAATGGAGTTGTGTTGGATGAAGAGGAGTTTGTTTCTTCTTGAGGGCAATGCCAAGACATATGATGCGAGAGGTGGATGAGCGACCAATTCGGGAGATAGGTCATAATCATCAAAATGCCTTTCAAGTCGCCGACCGTGATGCATCGACTCGGCGTCGATGATGAACCTACTACACAAACAATTTTCATGGCTAGCATTTCTCCAATGGTCTCTCCAAAGGTCCCCTCAACACAGCAAGCTGGTCCATCCAAAGAATCAATCATCTCAGAGGTATTAAAACTATATGATAATGTTGATCAGCCAAAGATATATGATAAAGTTCAATCGCAGGAAACCAGTGACTCAGATACTGCTAATATGGGCAATGATAATATTGTCCCATATGAACAATATGTGACCCAATGTGAGAATACGATTGAACCAAGTGATGTATCTAATACAGTCAATGATGACTATATTTTTTATGAATACACTGCTATTGTTCCTAATGATTCTGCCATCTCTGAACTTAATACTTATAAAGAACAAGTTGCCATTTATGAACAACGTGCTAAGTTTGAGTTAACTACCCATGAGCAGGAGATGGATGACCAAATGCGTACTATTATTAGAAAAAGTAATTTTAGGGAAGAAATACTTAAACAAGAGTTAGATTCCTTAAAAGAAAACCTTAACAAAACGGTTAAGCAAAAACAAGAACTTCAAGAAAATGTGAAAGTGTTTAAACAGGAATTTAATGCCAAGGAATCAAAACTCTTAAATGAATTTTCCAACCTAAAAACTTTGAAAAACAAACTTGAAAACAAATTGTACGTACAAGGAAACACCATTCATCTCGCTCACATGATCACTAAGCATAGAGTTCTAAGTGACAAACATAGTGTTACGTTAGTTGATGAACCAAACCCTAAGGCGTGTCTGAAAGCTAGAGAAGCACGAAGTAATCTATGATGGCAATGAAATCCTTAAGCCTAGACAGAAACCTAGTTGCTTGAGAATATTGAGGAAGATAAACAGTTAGAAGAAGTAACTAGAAAGAAATTGGATGAAAAGCTTAAGAGCCCTTTATGCATTGAAAAGAAAATCTGCTATAAAACACCCAACTATGGTAAGGATAACTGGATTGCCTTTAACAAGTTTAGACCTCAAACACAGCTGACCCCTGAACAAGTGTTTTGGAAAAAGGATATGGACATGATAAAAACTGATGAGTTTGTTGAAAAGAATCCCCCATGTAAGAGAATGCTTCCTGCCATGGTTTATCCCCCCAATACCCCAATGCATTTAGTTCCTAGATCTATTCCCACTAAAAGCAAGACATTAATCAGTCAATATGTAATTTTTTAATTATTTGTTGATTTTGAGAAAACTTGTAAGAAAAGGATCACACCCACTGGGATAACTGAAGGGGAAAGGGGTTTTGAGCAAATGAAAGAATGCTATTTGACTGAGGTCATGCCTTTCTTTAAACAATTAAAAGGTCAATTTGAGAGTCTTAAAAAGGGGATGGATTCAGATATTAAACAAATGGAAAAGGAAATTGATGCAATGAGAGTTGAGGTTAGTGACTATGAGCGAGAATTAAAATATAATGAGATTGAGAGGAAGAACTTGCATACCTTGAATGAGAATCTTATTTCTGAATGTATTACTCAAGATGTGTTTTACACAGCTACGAATTGTTCCATTAATGCTTCTCAATTTCATGAATTATCTATTGCTCTGAAAGTCTCCCATGATCGTGTCATTGAGCTTGAAAAAACTAACTCTAAACTGCATGATAAAGTTGAATAGGATGATCATGATAACCTGGTGAAACAGTTTTCAAAATTGGAAGTTGAGCATCTTGCTTTGCAATTAAAATATCAACATCTAAAAGAAAATGTTATAACCTCAAATATCAAGACATCCTTGGATGCTCCTGAATTTGATGTTGTTTTTGAAATTAGCAAACGTGATGAACAGATTCGAGCTCATTGTAACACGATCAGAAAATTGAGAACCCAAATTTCACAATTAAAGGGTGAAAAGAACAATGTGACAGGCTCCCAAATGCCTCCTCCTTTAGATTCTCAGAGTTCTCAAACTTTTCATCTTCAAAACTTGGTTAATGTTTTACAAAAGGAAAATGAAAGTTTTCTAGAAGAAAATGAAAAAGTTAAACTACACTTTAAAGAGTTATATGATTCAATGAAAGTCACTCGTGACAAGAACAACGAAAAAATAACGTCTTTACAAAAGGAAATTGAGAATCTGAGGAGTCAGGAAAAAGGGAAACTGCCACTTGTCTTTAATGAGAATGTTGCATCAAAGTCATCCTCAGACTGTATATATACCATGACTATTAAATATATTCATCCTCATCTTAGGAATAACGAACTTGCATTTCATAATTATCTTGCTCGTCTTAAGGATATTCTTGAATGTCTTCGTGAGATTGTTGAAGAGGACTTCATAAATAAGCCACTTGATAGTGAAATTAGGTTTGCTTGCATTCAGGCCAAACGATCTCAAGAGATGTTAGAATGTTTAATAGCAACATGTCCTAAATCCTTAGGTACGAAAGATAAAGCTGTGATGCCTTGTTCCATGCCTAGTGCTAAGTATACACACCATTCGATGCCCAGCATTAAGAAAGTCAATTTCAATGTGCCTTCAAGTAGTTCATATCCCTGCACTTCTAGTTCAGGAATGCAAAAAGTAGCAAAACCAACTAATGTTCCAATTCCCTCTACAGGAGTAAGAAGTGACTCCAAAGCAAGCGGTCCAAAGCAACACAAAGAATGATAGGACCTTGCATGCTAGGAATGGTCAATGGAAGAAAGTAGAAGATCACCTTAGGGAGAATTTGAATAAAACGAATCGTGTTGATTCTAGTGTTAGCTCTAAGCGTACTGTAATTAATGTGAATTCTGCTACTTTTGGCAAAACATGTAATGATGATTGCGTGGTTTCTGTTACTAATCTTGAATGTGGTGTGAATGATATGTCTAATGTTGTTAAATTCCCAGTTAAAATTGTTAATGTTAAAAATCAAGCTAAGAAGGCAAAAAGGCAAAGGCGAAAGAAAGTTAGAAAACAGTGGAAACCCACAAGAAGGAAATTTAGTAATATAGGTTATCAATGGATACCTATTGGCCGTAAGATTAATGAGCTGTGCCCTAAATTTTCTAAGTCAATGCCCACTAGAAAATGGATGCCTACTGGTAGAACTATTCCCTTAAGAAGTGAACATACTTTAAATAGGTCAAATACGGACACTAGCACTGCATCTATTTCTGATGAGTCCATTGTTTCTACTTCTGATGTGGGTGTTCCAATCAATGTTACTAACCAAATGGAACCCATTCTTGCATGGGGATCCCAATTATCCATTATCCATTCTTGTGCGTGTTCAACTGCAGATCGTTCAAATCGTTACGTGGTACTTGGACTCGTGCCGTTCCAAGCATATGACCGGAGACCGTCGCGCTCATGAACTTCGTGAGTAAATTCATCGGAAATGTGAGATTCGGAAATGATCATTTTGGTGCTATTATGGGTTATGGAGATTACGTGGTTGGAGATAGTGTGATTTCCAGGGTATATTATGTTGAAGGTCTTGGACATAATCTATTCTCTATCGGATAATTTTGTAACTCAGATTTAGAAGTGGCCTTCAGAAAACATACTTGCTTTGTTAGAGAACTTGATGGTGTGGAACTTCTCAGAGGAACTCGTGGTTCAAACCTATACACCATCTCTATCGAAGATATGATGAAATCTTCACCCATCTCGCTTGTTGTCAAAGGCTTCAAAAACTAAGTCATGGCTATGGCACCGTCGTCTCAATCACTTGAACTTTGGTACCATAAACAATCTTTACAGAAAGGACTTAGTAAGAGGATTACCCAGATTAAAATATGAAAAAGATCATCTTTGTTCAGCTTGCCAATTGGGAAAAAGCACGAAATATGCCCACAAACCAAAACCCACAAACTCAGTAATGGAAGTTCTTCATACCCTTCATATGGATTTGTGTGGACCAATGAGAGTGCAAACAATAAATGGGAAGAAATACATTCTAATCGTTGTTGATGACTACTCTCGATTTACTTGGGTAAAGTTTTTGAGGACAAAGGATGAAACTCCAGATGTCATCATCAAACTTATCAAACAGCTTCAAGTTCGACTCAACAATACTGTTAGAATTGTTCGAATGCACAATGGCACGAGTTTGTTAACAAATATTTAATTCAGTTTTATGAAAGTGTTGGAATCAGTCATCAAAGAAGTGTTCCACGAACTCCTCAACGAGCGGTGTAGTTGAAAGTCGAAATCGAACTCTTGTGGAAGCCGCAAGAACAATGCTAATTTATTCAAAGGTTCCAATGTTTCTATGGGTGAAGCTATTGCCACTTGCTGCTACACCCAAAATCGTTCCCTTATTCATACCTCTCATTTAAAAACTCCATATGAACTTGTTCATAAACGAAAACCTGATCTCTCCTACCTTCGTGTGTTTGGTGCTTTGTGTTATCCAACGAATGACGGTCAAGATTTAGGCAAATTAAGAGCAAATGCATATATTGGAGTTTTGTTGGTTATGCACCAAACAAGAAGGGTTACCGAATCTACAACAAAAGAACTCGAGATATCATGGAAACTATTCATGTCACGTTGGATGAGTTGTCCGGTCAAATGGCTCCAGGACAATCCAGTTCCGGACCCGCATCTCAACTTTCATCAAGTAGTCCTATCAGTTCTACTCTTGTTTCAAATCCCTCACCAGCAACTCCTTATGTACCTCCTTCAGAAGATGATTTGAAGAAATTATTTGATCCAATGTTTGATGAACACTATGAACCAAGTGCTAATGATCTGTCAATTCCATCAAAGAGGCTGCTCATATCCCTGTCAATGAAGTTAACCCTTTAGTTTCAATGTCATTAAGTCAAGAAGCGCCTGCTGCTGATCACTGTCTCATCAACAAATCATCAATCATCGAGTGTACATCATGGAATTGTTTCGGGTACCAATGATGGAGATAATCCCTTTGCTACTCCTGAAGATGCCCCATTTGAAAACATATTTGCTCCTGAATCATCATCGAACCATCTTCATCGGAGATATCGACTCGCTACTTCGTTCCTCAACAACAACAAAATGAACACCTTAGAAAATGGACACATGATCACCCATTGGACAACATCATTGGAAACCCTTCGTTCATATCCACTCCGACAACTTGCAACCAATGACTTATGGTGCTTCTTCAACTCTGTACTCTCAAAGATCGAACCAAAAGACGTTAAAACTACTATGAATGAACACAGTTGGTTCAATGCCATGCAAGAAGAAATTCATGAGTTTGATCGACTAGATGTATGGGAACTAGTACCGCTCTGACGTGCTATGATCATTGCACTAAAGTGGATCTTCAAAGTAAAACTTGATGAGCATGGTGATGTTTTAAAGAACAAGGCTCGATTGGTTGCAAAAGGATACCGTCAAGAGGAGGGTATTGACTTTGAAGAATCATTTGCTCCAGCTGCTCGTATCGAGGCAATCAGAATCTTCTTGGCTAATGCTGCAAGTAAGAACATGGTAGTCTATCAGATGGATGTAAAAACGGATTTTCTTAACGGTGACCTTAAAGAAGTCGTATACGTCAGCCAACCTAAAGGCTTTGTGAATCCAGATCATCCTACTCACGTCTATCGTTTGAAGAAGGCTCTTTACGGTTTGAAGCAAGCTCCAAGGGCATGGTATGATATGCTATCAAAGTTTCTTCTATCTACTGGATTCATCAAAGGAGCAGTTGATCCGACATTGTTCACCAGAAAGTCAGGCAAACACTTAATTCACGTTCAAATCTATGTTGATGATATTATCTTTGCCTCGACCGACCCTAATGAATGTGACCGTTTTCAAATGAAATGGGTTCCAAATTTCAAATGTCAATGATGGGACAAATTTCATTTTTCTTGGGATTACAAATTTCACAAAGTCCCTGAGGCATTTTTATAAATCAATCTAAATATGCAACTGAGATTTTAAAGAAATTTGGATTTGATTCTTGTGACCATGTTGACACTCCCATGATAGAAGCGTACTAAACGGATGAGGACCACTCGGGGATCATGGTAGACCAAATGAAATATCGTAGTATGATTGGATCCCGATGTACCTCACAGCCTAGTAGACCGAGACATTCTATTCGTTGTTTTCATGTGTGCTAGATATCAGGCTAAGCCTACCAAAAAGCACCTTGAAGCGATTAAACGGGTCTTTCGGTATCTTCAAGGAACCATCAATATGGGACTTTGGTACCAGAAGGACACCGGTATGTCACTAACGGCCTATGCAGATGCTGATCATGCAGGATGTCAAGATACACGTCGAAGTACGTCCGGAGGTGCTCAGTTTTTGGGTGATAAGCTTGTGAGTTGGTCTTCAAAGAAACAAATGAGTACTTCTATTTCCTCTACAGAGGTTGAATACATAGCCATGTCATCTTGTTGTGCTCAAATCCTATGGATGAGATCCCAATTATCGAACTATGGCTTTGAATTCAACAAAATCCCTCTGTACTGTGATAATAAAAGTGCTATTGCTCTCTCATGCAACAATGTTCAACATTCAAGAGCAAAGCACATCGACATTCGACATCATTTCATCAAGGAGCAAGTAGAGAATGGTGTGGTGGAACTCTATTTTGTGAGGACAGAATATCAATTAGCAGACATCTTTACTAAAGCTCTTCCTAGAGAACGTTTTGAGTTTATCCTTCCACGACTTGGTCTAAAGAGTCTACAACCGGAAACACTCAAACGTCTTCAAGAGGAAGACGAGGAGTAAAGGTCTTTCTTCATCATCTCTTGTAAATATTTATTCGAAAAGCAAATAGAAAATTATAAAACTTTCAAAAAATCCATAAAAACTTGAAAATCTTGAAAATTTTCAAAAAATATTGTCTTTTTGTCATATTTTTCTTGATTCGATAATATCTACGGTCTTTGTGTTGTCATTCAAAGAATGACACGGGTCTTTAGATGTTGTTCGAATGTTCTCAAAATATATATATATATGTATATATATATATATGTATATATATATGTATATATATATATATATATATATGGGAGAAAAGTGAAACAATGGTTTATTGTCATTTGTGCAAGAACCGCTTTTCAAAAAAAAGAACGAGCCATGCTTTATCTTAAATCTTCAAACCTCATGCTCGATTCTAAAACAAATGTTTGTCGTCAAAAAGACAAATGTTTCCTTTCAAATATTTTTCCTTCAAATGATTCTTCTGAAAAATATTTGTCATCTAATGAAAACAAAATTGCTTTGAAAATACTTCGGACTCTACTTTTGAAAATCATCCAGGCTTTTCCATTTGTCAAAATCTCTATCCTTCAATCAACAACGTATGTCATTGATTAAGGGGGAGAATGATTTCAAATCAAAAAGAGTATTTTTCAAACAATTGGCACATGTCGAAAGGTCTTCTCTTAAATAATCAAAAAGAACAATGTTTTACAATATTGTATACAATTGGTACAAGATCTTTGGTATTATTATGTTTTCAAAAGATACGCAAGCATGTTTAATCTTTGGAGTCAAAAGTCTCAAACTTGATCCTTATCGGTTAAATGTTTCTCATAATCAAGTCACATCTCCCCTCAAAAGCTTTCAAAATCAATTTAAATCTACAGAGTTCACAAATCTCAACTGATTTGAAAATTGTGATCGGGGGAGAATTTGTGATTTAAATTGGATTTTAACTGATGATTCAATAAATGGTTTCACAAGTGTTTAGCAAGCTTTCCTCCCCACATGTGCCAAACGATTTCAAATTTTCCATGCACATGTTGAGGGGGAGCATCTTTTAAACCTCAAAGAATTGAAACGTGATTGATTTGTATCTAAGTGCAGGTTCCTTCTAATATGTGCAAAACTCTTTCAAACCTTGAGGCACATATTGAGGGGGAGCAAATTTATGAAAACCTCCTCCTTCCCCAATATGCTTTATCTACTTGATTTGATCAGGGAAGTGATGTTGATATCTTTTAGAAAATGGTAATCAAAGAAGTTAATTCTTCCTCTTGCCTCCGTGTGCCAAAACGATTTCAAAGACATGAAGCACATGTTGAGGGGGAGCTCTGTTTCTAAAAATATCAAAAACAATTCAGGTACAAAATGCTTTGATAATATATCACAAGTATCTGAACTGATTTTCAAATGGTTTTCAATTGGTTCCAATGGCAGATGAACATTACCAAATAGACCGACCAAATTTACTTTATGAATGGTGATATAAGGATGATAAGGTTAGGTATTTGTTCCCATGATCCGCCGGAGGGATCTACCCATGGACAATTCACTAGATAGTGTAGAAGTCCTTAGGTATGATGAAAAAAGGAGAAAAATGAGAATAAGGGAAGAGTGCGGTGAGACGAGCTAGTCTTGGAATAAACCCAACAAGGTTCTAGTTATGAAGTCTCGGTAAGCACTGAAGGGGTTGAAGAATCAAATGAAAAGGGTGAAAAGAAATAGCCCTCCAATAATTCAACCTTAGGGCAGAAACCGGGTTCAATTCATATGATATTGGTGGTTACTAAGGTAACACTGGTATTGAAGACAAAACGTCATGGACCTAGTGACGCACTGCACTAAACTTCCCAAGCTACTCAAGTTCCTCTTAAAAGGGCTTGTTTCATTCTCACGGGGAACCGACATTATCTATCGACTTTCTCCTAGAGATTGTTGATATTGAAGAAGGAGACCCTCTCCCTAATCTCCGGCATAGGAACCAAATGTGCACTATTGAGTCTAGAGCCACGAGATCATCAAATAAATCTCATTAGGACACTGAATATGATGACTCTCTGTTTCATACAATGTGGAAAGAGAGATTATATCTTATGAGTCCTACGCATTATCCGTGTGGTATTGCCAGAACATCTGAGTGATATGCAAACATATTCACAATGAAGATGGAAAGCCTTCGAGAGCCAACATCAAACAAGCTCTTGGTGGGTGGCATGTGAGATCTATCCAATAGATCAACCATGTGACAACTGAACGAAAACAATGGGGCGAGTCATAATTATGATTCAATCATGGTTCAGGTTATGGATTGACGGATAACTTTGAAAAACCGGTCGTTGTGCTTTAAAACTCTTTTCTTTATCACATCGACTGTGTACTCATATTTCAAAATAAAAGATGTTTATGATTGGTAATTGATTTTCATTAAAACCTTCGTTGTATTGCAAAAACAATTTCTATTGAGCGGCATACCCGATTGTTTTTCAAACCTCTTTTCATCAATCAGTGAATCTCAATTCGTTGGTTCACTCACTCCGTGTTGTCTTCTTTGAGACGTTCGGTTTGAGAACGACTAGAGCGGTGCGAAACCCTGTCAAGGAAATTCTTGAATTATACGATCACAGTACATGTCTCGATCAACGGGAACCGTGGGCCGTGTACCTCAATTCAACGAAAGTGATCAAAGACACTTTCGTACACTTTATTGCTAACTGTTTTATACAGGTACACCCCGACGTTTGCAGCTGATCGTAATGGAGAAGTCAATCCATAGCCGCATGCTCACACAACACATTCATTTCCAAAGAAATCATGATTAGTGCATCAATGACTCTGATATTTTCCACTCCATGCTTCTGCGACGCTGCTGCCAATATCATGAATCAACGAAAGCTTTCACTACTTTGATGAGAAGAAATCATGATCCAGAATGTGAGCATGTCGGTCCAAAAGTCACAACATCACATAATACCAACACCACAAAGGATGAGTCAGAGAGTTATGATAGCTAATGATCTCAAAGCTGGCTCAAAACTCATTATCACGTGGATCAGTTAAAGACCTCCACTAGAATTATCCAAACATGTGAAACATGAAGAATCAAATACTACGAGCTACTGAGCAACAAACTTAATCAAGAATCCTAGAACAATCTAATGAAATATCTATTTGTATTCATTGTAATTTGAGGTGACCTCCCTTAGGGGGAGATTGTTAGGATTTAGTAAATCCAGTTATTAAAGTGTCGGTCACCTCAAGTATATGTATTCGTTAGAAAGCTCGTAGTCGTAGTTATTTAAAGTTAAGTTGTATTTAGTTTAGTAACACCGTGGAGGACGGACGGGTCTTTACCTATTGTATGCCTGATCCAGAGCCCGTAGGTGGCGATTTGTGTAAGACTATAAATACTCTCTACCTCCCAAGGTAGAGAGTTGGAGCTCATAATAAGCTTTTTACTTTCTCTCACTAAGTTCCCAAACCTCTAACTATTTCTCTCTCTAAAACATCATTGTGTACGCCTCTTGTGATCATGGTTTGATGTGTTTGTGAAATCCAATATGTTACACCAAGAGGTAACGCCTTGCTTGAATTTAGATGCATTCACAAAATTGGGGGTGTTACACAAAGCTTATTAAGTTTGCAGCCATGGTAGGATGTGTCCTCTTTCTTCAACTATTTTCCTATCTAAGCCTCAAAATAAAAAAAGAAACCGAATTTGCGGATTACGATTTGTTAACCCACAATTGTTTTAGAGGTTGATGTGTTTGAAATAAGATTTTTTGCAATTTGATGAGGCTGTGTGATTCTATAAAATGAGTTTAAAAAGGCAACATCCAAACCGAAGCATCTTTTGTGCTTAAGGTCTTTTAATGCAGCATTTCGATTGTCTTTGAAGTTCCAGAGCTCATTTTTTAATACCTATAGTTTTCTTATATTATGTACTTATACTTTTGCTTAACAAGACATGATGTTCCTCTTAACATCACTGAGTTTCAATCATCAAAATTAATCAATGGTACGCTTATGGGTTCTGATTTCGAGGTCTTTTAAACTTTGATTTTTTTCTTGTGAATTATTGATGCGAGTTTTTGAAATTTTATAACAGACTGTGATGGTAAAATTAGAAGGTTCTGAAAGTGAAACTATCTGCATCTTGGCAAGGCAACTCAAATTTTTTGACTGTCAGAATTTTCAATTTTAAGCTTGTACATCTTTTCAATGATTGTAGCCAGAGTGATTCAAAGTGTTAGAGTAAATTGTAATAACAATCAACGCAAATAGTGGCATTTTCTTTTAGTTGGTTGAAGATGGGATGGCCGAAAAGATGCCTACATTTACTGCAGCTGTCGATGATTTGAGGTGCAAGTAGGGTTTTTTTTACGCAGGTTTATAGTGTTTATATGTGAAAGTTTACTGATTTTTTTACTCCCAAACAAAGTCATTTCAATTTCATAACAGGTTGTGATAGTAAAATTAGAAGGTGTCAAAGTTGAAGCTATCTTCATCTTCATAGGGCAACTAAAATTTTATGCCTTTCGGTTTGAATGACATTTAAAAGATGCACATGCTTAAACTTGAAAATTCCAAATGCAGAGAGTTAGAGTTTCATTTGGGTAAGACCCGCACACTTCCTCAGGAAATGAAACTCTAATTCAGTATGCAGTTTGGAACTTTCTCCTAATGTTCAAACGAATTTTGCATCACCCCCCCCCCTAAAAGTCATACATTATCTGAACAACTCGACGTAACATGTCCATATAACTAAAGAATGCAATAAGTATTAGCAGCAAAATTTAATGCCTTTTAGTTTTGATGACATTTTAAATTGCATTCAATTTTCGCACTTGGTGAGTGTTGCAACTATGATTCAAAGTCTTTGGAGTAAATTGTACAACGCAAAATAGTGGCATTTTCTTTTATTTTGTTGAAGATGAGATGGCAGGTAAGACGCCTACAGTTACCGCTGCAATTGAAGAAAGTTATGTGACATTTTCTTCTCTAGAAGATCATACAATACCTAAACAAGTCAGTGCATCACCTACATGCCGAAATTGGTTCTAATGCTCTTCTCTTAGCTAGATAGTATATCCAAATTGCTACATTTTTTTGACATTCAGTTTTCAGCCCAAAAAAAAAGATGCACGGTACAGAACCAGATGCATATGAAATCCTCTAACTTTACAGCAAATCTAATGAGGAGACCATTAAGAAACAATACCGAAGATTAACTCAAAAGTCAATCATACCTTATGTGTGTTAGAATACTTTGGTCATGTATCTTTTCTGTGTTAAACACTGAACATCAAAAAGCATCACCGATGAAGAAATGGGAAGAAGGAATGTAGCAACCAAAATCCTTAAATTGTTTTTTAAGTCGTTTTAGTTGAATAATCAAATTTCAATTTTATTGATAAGAAATGTATGTGCATTAGTTATGCATTTACTCTCATATTACTAAATGTCGTGCTTAGATTATTTGTTGTATTTGATAAATTTATATGAAAAAATTGTTGGTTTCGTATAACCAAGAGTTCTAAAAGGCGCGCAATGGCGGCGCTAAGGAGCGAGGTGTGACCTCCATGTTACGCAATAGGTAAAGGCGTCGGCTTTAGGCGTGGCGTGAGATGAGGCGTGAAAAGGCGCGATAAGGCGCAAGGCGTCGCGCTATTTTGAATGTAACTCCAATGAAAAAGGTATTTTTTGAAAGAAATGAAGAAGATGACATGCATTGATAGTTTCTTAACTTAATTTCTTATGTATAACAATTTTTATAAACTTGATATATATGAAATATAATATAATAAATAAATCTGTAAATATTTTCATATTTTGTGTCACTTTAAGTTACACCATATAAAACGCTATGGCTTCGCTATAGCTTCTAAGGCGTAAGGCTTGGCCATGCCCCCACGCCACGCCACGCCTCACGCTATTTATAACATTGGTATATATACCATCCAAACACAACTTTCATTTAAGGGTGGAAATAAGTCGAGCCGAGCCCGAGCCTGCCAGAGCTAAAGCTCAGCTTGTTTATATATATAAGAGATCGAGCTCCAGCTCGTTTTGAACCTCATAATTTGAGCTCGAGCTCAGCTCGTGAAAATTTTCAAAAGCTCGAGCTTGGATCGGGCTCAATCGGCCTAGGCGGGGATTAACCGCCTAGATTTTCACTAATTTACCTTATTAATCGTTTTGGTCAAACATCGGTCTACATACCGATTAACCGGGCACAAATAGGCCAAATCGGTCAAATCGGTCATAAATCAGCTAAATCAGACAAGAATCGGATAAATTAGCCAACTCGATTACGGATAGATCGGCCAAATCAGGCATAAATCGGCCAAATCGAAAAAAATAGGCTAGATCGGCCAAATCGGTCATATAGTTTCAAATTTTGATAATTTAATATCTAAAAAATCCAATCCGATTAATCTCCGCCTAATCAATTAATCGCTAGACGGCACCCGGTCGCCAAGCTACCGCCTAACGATTTTTGCAACCTTAGAAAATATATATACGAATATACTTTTAGGGCTCGTTTAGGATCGCTAACCTAATCGAGCTCGATTATTAAACGAGCCCAAACTTATGCTCGAACTCGGGCTCAAACTCATTTAAACTCGTCTTGTTCGAGCTTTTTACCGTTCCAATCCTGACCTTTTTACGAGCGGCTCCGCTCGTTTCCATCCCATACTTTCATCTCTTTCTCAAAGCACTTCCAAAAAAAAAGTACCTCCAAAAACCCTCGGAATAAGGAAAAAATGAGACATGCACTGTTCCTAAGCCATTCACAAAAAGTTGTTTGGGCCGCACTTCTCATAAGCTAAATCACATCGACATTAATGGGGTTCAATGCGGCTCACTATTTTGTATAGCAAAATTACTATACAGATGCCCCGTTGCAATGTTGGGGCTTCAAAGTCTCGTTTTCTACATTTTGGTTTTAGAAAACTCAAACTAAATTTCCTTAACTCGAACTCGAGCCTTAAAAATAACTTGCGAGTCGAGCTGGAGCTCTACAAATAAAGCACAAAATGAGCTGAGCTCCAGCTCCTCTAATGTTAAACGAGTTGGCTGGTTATCTAGGAGAGATATACAACACATGACACTTTGCTTTAGTTTGTTTTATATTTGTGTCTTGGGAATTGAGTGCTAGCGTAGTTTGAAGTATCCCTACATGTATTTTGCTTGAAAGTTCAAAAACTACAATAGGAAAGTTACACGATTGGGACCATTATCATTATTGTTTATCGAGGGTTGTTATCAGCCGCACGTTGTTGCAGCTACTATTGTGACAACTACGTTATTAAGTTGCCATCTCCTTTTAAAAGCGTTAAATTCAATTAATTCTCGCAAATCTTTTTGTTATTAACAAATTTTCAATTTCATATACCGTTATGCTTTTTATAAAAACGTGCGTAAATTAATATTATTATAATATCCGACCCCATTTTATTGTATTATACAGTAAAAACTTGTTTACCGTATACTTTGTACATAGTAAATACTTCATTCCGTTTATGTATAAGTTAAATGAAGATAATATTGTAATTGTTTTATCATTAGCGAATAATTCAATGGTTAAAATTAAGAAAATTCAAGAAAGTTTCACCAAAGTATCAACTAATTATTCTACATTTTTTATATCGTTATGTGTTTTATAGTCATGCGCATATTATCAGTATTACGATATTTGACTCACTAATATAATGTGTAAATATTTTGTCATTAGCAAATAACTGAAATGTTAAAACTAAAAAATTTCAATAATCTTACGGGAGCAACCTTATTCTAATGGGTGTTAATGAACTTTTTGTCATTATATTTCATCAAATAACAATGAGTGAGGTTATTTTGCATACGAAATAATCCTGACATATCAAGGGACACATTCCAACCATTTATTCAAATTTAATCAATGGCTGAGATTAAAACACACTATCCACTAAAATAAACGCGGAGGGGTATAATCGTCAAATCACAACCAACACAAAAACGCGCTCTAACTCTCATTTCCACACATTCATTGAACCTACCTAACACACACTAAAAACACACGCTACTCACACTTTTACACCAATCAAAAAACACACCGGGAAAATCATCAAAACCTATCAACATCACCGGATAAGATGGAAGATACCGACACTGAAATTATCATGCTAAAAGAACTGAGAAAAAAAGGAACTACGAGCAAAAAAAAGAATAAAAAACCGGCCAAAAAACCGGTTTCAGGTATAATCTTACACTCTAAACAACTATTTCAATATCTATAACTGTTATTTATGATTATATGATGTTTTGAACTGTTTATAGCGATTATGATGAAGAAAGTAAAATTTTACACTGTTCTTGAATCAGCCTTAGTCGCCTTAGCTCAGCCTTAGTCATCTTCTTCACTCTAAACTGTTCTTGAATCAGCTTCACATGCTCCATAGTACCGCCATCTACCATTTCTTGACCTTCTGGTTGTGAGGGAGTAGCATCAACAAGTGTAGAAAACCAGTCATATTCTGCGGTGTCATCTTCGTCTAGCCATGAGACAACATTGGTCTTTGTCTTCTTCTTCTTAAGCTTTGATGAGGACTCTGGTTTCTTTGTTGTGGCGGGAGAGGTGGGTTGTTGTCGGGGCTCTGGGATCTCTTCATCATCACCACCAGTGTATTCGAAATGATCACCGGTTTTCTCTATTGATGGTGGTAACTTAAAGTCCTGAGGTTTATCAGCAGCAGAACTTGGAGGAGATCGTCTTTCGGTTGGAGTCCTTTGGGTTGGTGGTGGCATAGAGGAGGATTCAACAGACTTCTTCTTGCGCTTTGATTCTTTGTCTTTATCCGCATCATCATCGTCTCTAGGACGCTTAGCCGTTTCAGCTACCGCTCTGCATCCAATTTTAAGTTGGTAATCCGTGCAATGCTTCAAACAGTTTACCTTCGCCGGCAGTAAGCGTTCCAGAATCATTTTGACATTTGGAGTACAAGCTTGGAAAGCAATTGCATCGAGAAAGCAGAGGCTCGGTTGGGTTGATTGTAATGTGCTTAAGGCGTTGATCGATTGTTTGTTTGGCCAACCGCATGAGATTCGGATAGAGTTCTGCCTGTGAACATCTCTTTTGTCACTCCAGAACAATGTCGTAGGAACTTATGAGTATATTCCCTAATCATCATGTTCATTTCCCCTGGACATCACGCTTCATAAACTTCGGATATACTTTTCACTCAACATCTCGTATCCCGCCTTGTAGAAGATTGATCCTGTCAGCGAGTTGATTCACCTTTTTGTTGGTCACGTCTTTCTTCCTGACTTGCTTGACAGCTTTGACAATCTTTGTCTTAGCCCGGGATATCCAAGAGTCGGTGGGTTTCTTTACTGACTTGGATGCGGATCTGGTTGTGCCTTTAGATGGTGGAGGTGAGGAGTCTGATGATGAGGAGACATGAGGAGGCTCAGGGTCCTTTGGTAGCTCAGAAGTTAGTTCCTTGGAACGTCTTTGGAATATCTAGAAGAAAATCATCATAATCAACTTCATCATCTTTTCCAGATTTAGCCATTTCTTGACTTTAATCCCGGCTTCTTCATATGCTTGAGCTTGAGCTTCTATTTCGCTTTCTTTAGTGCAACCTCAAAGATCTTCATCATAAATTTTCTCGACTTCTCCTTCTCGGTTCCTCAAAGTCATAGTTGATAGAATCCTCAAGTTTTGTTGTTGTTCGTGGTGGTGGTACGCCTCTTTATCGGGTTGATTAACCGCATCGAAAACTGGTGTAGATAGTGCCCCACCACCTGACCCTCCGGGGCCATGAATTTGTTGTTGTAAGAATTCTTTAGCAACGTATTGGAGTCTTAGATTCTTCACCTTTTTCCTGTAGTCTCTGTCCAGTTGTTCTTCATCCGAGCTCTCCTCTTCCTCTGGCTCAGCAATTGGGTTTTACCTTTACCTTTATCAGCTTTTGGACCGGGAGATTTTGCTCTTGTAAAAGTATCAACGATTGGAGTTTCGTGAGTAGATGACCTCTTAGTCCGCTTTCAAAGATCCTCTCGAGTCCTTGTCCATTAGCTTTTGTTGCGTTCGATTTGGGAATAGGGATAACATTTTTTGATGGAATTTTCCTTTTGAGAACATGAGTCCTCTTAGGATACTTTCGCACTTTCGCTCGTAATACTTCCTCTGCCGCCTCTCATGGTTTTCCTAGTAGGTGTACCAGAGGACTTTTCATGAAGGAAACCTACTTTTCCTACTTCAAACGCTACCGGATATCGTTTGTATACGAATAAAGTCCTTTGATAGCATCAAGTTAAAGAAGATGATCCGCAACAACGTACCTTGTTTCTTCGTTGTTGAATCCTTAAATCTGACAACATTGAGTGTGGGCTCAAACAATACGGAGTGTTGGTTGGGGTCATCAAGTCTCAAGGGAATATCGATTATACCCAGAGCTCTTTGGATCAACAGTTTAGTGTATCTGATATACGGGATCTTGGTGCCAGGTTTTTTAAGGTAAGACATCATGTCTTCCCATATCAGAGCTTCAACTTCTATGTGTTTCCTGTGGACCATAGCCCAAAATATTTGTAGTTCCATGAGCTTGGGATGCTCATGACCACTATCACGTCCGGAAATGGATTTGGCAATCATTATGAAGAGGGTTCTCCATGGCTGAGGAATGTTCTTAAGATCCACAGATGAATGCTTTGTGATTACCCCGACAGCTTCATCATAGCCGATGTCGACCATGAACTGAAGAGTGACCTCTTCCGTTGGAGTAGCATTGTATTCAGTAGGCTCGATGACAGGAATAAGAAGAATAGCCCTCAAATCTCGGGCGTGATGGTGACTTATTTGTTGTTAAGCGCCACAGTCGCCACAAAGACACTTTGACCTTTGACCTTTGTATTGTATGCGAATTGGTGAATGTAGATCTCCGACAAGAGCGAATTTGTGAGCATGTTCGGTAGGGTGAGTCTTCGAGAATGTCCACGCAATCGACAAGAAGACTCTGAACAGGTGAAGTTATCAAAGTCAACTCTGAGGTTGTTCTTTCCGATCTTCATTGGGTAACCATTAGGGAAGATATCTTCAACAGTGAGAACATTTGGTGCATCCACATTTTCCATTTGAACGTCCATATCGTGATCTGAAAGAAATTTAGCCAAACGAACCAACATATCGAAAGACATTATGTTAGTCAATAGTTGATTTTATTGTCTAATTATTGAATATGATATGTTAATGATTGTTACGAGTCCAATGTCACTTGTTAGTCTAATAGTCTAAAGACGTCGTGATAAGTTTCGTGAGTAGATTAACTTTGAGATTTAAAGTCCAAGTTTTCACTTATTTTCACAACTTATTAAACATTTAAGCTTATTAGTGACATTTTGGTTTCGTGACGTTATGATTTATTTATTTACAAGTTTGTACGCGTAACAATTCATAATTTTGGTTGATCTAAGGCTTAGCGTAAAATTCAAGCTTATGCGTAAACAGAGTGGTTATACGCTGCAAAGCGCTATCGCGTAGGATCTCACTTACGCTTAAGAAATGTTACGCTGGGAAAAGAGAGCCTTAGGCATAGAGCTTACGCGAGCCAATATGCGTATGTGGAACCTTTCGCGTAAGGCTTACTCGTAAGAGTGAACCTTATGCGTAAAGGTTACTGTTTATGCATATCCATCACGGATACGCCGTAGTCCCCTTTGTAGAACCTTTACGCTGTAAGATTTCTCTTACGCGATAACATTCTACGCCAGAAGATGATCCTTATGCGTAGAAGCTCAATTAACCTTGATTCTGAATTTTCACGTGTAATAACCTGAAACAAATGCATCGTAACCCATTCATTAACATATTAATTCAAACCCTTTCAGTTTAATATGAAGACTCAATCAAAACAGTTTACGCGTAGAAACTTAAACCCTAGGATTCAAATTTTACGAGTAACTAATCTAACCATAGGATTGACACCAAATCATTTCTGGGATATCTTAGAGGCCTAGTGAGATGTCCTAAACAAGTTTTAATATCAAAAACCCCATGAATCAAGAATACCTAATTCGTATGGACTTAAACCCTAAATTTCAATTTCTCAACATTAGTTGTTTCTGGGCAAGATTCAAGTTAGGATTTGATCAATTAAGCATGTCTATAACATAACACAACCATCTTTTTAACCAGAAACTCTCCCAAATGAAAACACCCAAATTTACGCGTATGAACCCAAATTCAAAAAATGATTAATAACGTTTCTGGGTTGATTTGGTTGATAGAAATGGTTTAAGAAAGATCATTTAAGCATTTTAACACATCCATTTTATCAATAAACACCCAAACATGATTTCATGTTCATACGCTTATGCGTAGAACACAAAATCAAGCCTAGGGACAAATCAAACAGTTGGATTTCAAAACGAATCAAAACCATTGTTTGTAAAACCACAAAGATCATGAAAACACTTACAGATTGAGGATTTATAACACGGATTTGTGTAAGGATTATGGAGCGTGGATGATGTTTGGTAGAAAACTTGAATGTGTAATAAATGTGAAAGGATAAAAGTTGGTGAGGTGTTTTTGTTAAATGTTACTTTGAGCTTTTGACAATTTCAGTCCCTCCACCTTAACCATTTTCATCCAACGCCCATAACTTCCATTTTGGTTACGTAAAGAATGATATTTCGAAAGAAATTTGACGACACTCCCCCTCGACTTAAGAAATAATGAAATTTTATAAATTTGAGTCTGGGGAGTGTCAATTATCCAGAAATGTGACCACCATTATCAAAGAAACAACCGGGATGAGGTAATATGCAAGTACAAGGTTTTATGAAACCGAAAAATATTTACTTTCTCTCCCTCAACACTTGACCGAGAAAAATACTGAATTTTGAAAGATTAAAGTGTTGACGGAAAATTTGTACTTGCCATGTTTGAGAGAAATTAGATAGGAGAATATTTTTGAATGTTTAACAGAGTTTATATTTTTGTATTTTGTTTTTGAAAAATATTTACAAAAGATGTTTTGGTGTTTGACTGGTTTCAAGAATGTTTTAAAAGTTCATCCAGTTCTTCTGGAGTCAAACACCGCATACCAATCCGGTGGACCAACTCATTAAACCTAGCAAGAGCTAAGGCTTTGGTGAGAAGATCTGCCAGATTGGTATTCAAGTACCTACAAAGTATAATTCAACAGTACCCTTTCCACATGCTCCTTGATGAAATGATATCGAAGATCGATGTGCTTTGATTTTGAATGTTGAACCGAAGTTGCACGAGATCTCAATAGCACCGATTGTCGCCGTATATCGATTCTGTCAAAGACGTAATCATAGTCTTTGAGTTGTGTTCTCATCCAAATGACTTGAGCACAACACGCCGACATGGCTACATATTCTCGTCGTTGAGGATAGTGATTTACAATCTTGCTTCTTCGATTGCCATGACACTAATTTATCACCCAAAATTGTAATGCTCCCGAAGTACTTTTCCGTGAATCTAAGCATCCCGCATGATCGGTCTAAAGCGATTATTTCAAAACCAGATCCTTCGGATACCGATCCCAAGTTAATGGTTCCCTTGATGTATCTGGAGGATTTTTTAGCCTCGAGAGGTGAGTTTCGCTTGGTCTCGACCGATAACGGAGCAAAGATATACAAAGAAAGACAATATCGTGCCCGGCGGCTGTTAGATACATTAGAGACCCAATGATACTACGGTATTTGGTAGGGTCAACCAATTTCCCATGCAAATCAGCGTCCAGCTTCTTGGTATGTGCCATTGGAGTGGCATAGGTGTCACAGTTTTGCATTCCATTTTTGTTCAAAATTTCAAGGGCATATTTGGACTGACTTAGAAAAATACTACGGGGTGATTGATGAACTTGAAGTCCTAGAAAGAACGTAAGTTCACCCATCATGGACATTTCAAAATGTTTCTTCATTAGTTTTGAAAAAGCGTTTGAGTATTTTAAATGTGTTGACCCGAAAATGATGTCATCCACATAAATTTGAACGATTAAAATGTGTGCCCCGTGATATTGTATGAAAAGTGTAGGGTCGATAGAACCTTTACTTAACTTATTGTCGAGAAGAAAGGATGATAACTTATCGCATTCACCGAGGAGCTTGTTTGAGTCCGTAGAGAGCCTTGTTCGCGAACGTGGTTCGGGAACTCGATCAACGAATCCTTCCGGTTGTCGACATAGATCGCTCTTTCTGGCCATTATTCGAAAAGCGTTTTGACGTCCATCCGAAGACCGTGGTGTTCATATGAGCCGAACGCCGTAAATATTCGACAATGCCTCAAGACGAGCAACCGGGCGAATGATTCTTCAAAGTCAATACCCTCTTCTATCTATAACCCTTAGCCACCGGACGTGACTTATTTCTCGATCACGGTTCCTTCAAAGATCCAATTTGTTTTCCAAATCCATTTTAGACCAATGACAAAGACCCCGCTGGTCTTTCAACCAATTCCCATACTTCGCACGTTTAAACGATTGGGTTCTTCTTGCATGGATTCAATCCAATTGTCTTTGGTCAAGGCGTCTTTAATGTTTTTAGGTTCAGATTGGTGACGGTGAGTGCATAAATGCAATGTTCACCGTCTCGGTGAAGACGCTGTCTTGTTACTTAATCGGTTGATTCGGGTTACCAATAATGTTCTCAAGAGGATGGTCTTTCGTCCAACAATGTGTGGAAGGTTGATGTTGATATACATTGCTGATTGGGAGGATTCAAATGGCTTGTAGATGATTCAACATCAAAAGCAGCTTTCATTGGAAAACGGGTTGAAGAACGATTTGGATCATAATCTGCAGTGGGGGTACTTCATTGTTCGAACATCATCACCGATCTGGCCGTTGGATGCGTTTGTTCAACTGTTGTTGTAGAATCAATCGGTGGTGCTTCCTCACAAGAGTAGTTGTAGCAGGTGTATCGTATTGGATTTTGATCGTGTTGAGCAATGAAAACATTGGATACACCGGTGCACGCTCATCAATATCATCACTAAATAGAGGAGCAAATAGTCGTTCCATTTGACGAGTTAGTTGTAGACTAGGTTCGGTGATGATGGGGTTTGAGGGAAGTTTAAACGTTTGACCGTTCCAAGTCTGTTATGCTCGGCCATTTCTCGAATCTCATCGAAATTGGCATGAATCGTTTCAATAATCTCCCTTGTGCGACGATTCCAGATCCGGTAGCCCTTGGAGTTTTCACAATATCCTACAAAGACGCCAATTTCAGCTTTGGCTTTGAGCTTCCCAAAGTCATCACAATCATTATTCGGATAACAAAGGGATCCAAATACATGAAAGTGTTTGAGATTCACGTGTGGATAAGCTCATAAGGTGTTTTGTTGTGTGCTTGGTAATCATTGAGAAATTCCGAGTGTAGCATGCGTTGATACGACTGACTCATAAGTAATCTGGAAGTTTAGCATTAATTAACATTGTTCTTGGGCTTTCACTAACGCACGGTTTCGCTTTTCAATAACTCCATTTTGTTCTGGTGTTCGTGCAATAGACGTTTGATGCTCAATTCCAACTTTCTCATAAAATTCATGAAGAGTTTGATTCACAAATTTAGTTCCTTTGTCTGCTCGATTTGTCCGACGTGTTCCGAGTGAACTTGAATTTTCGTGAGAAAGGTGATGATCATCTGTGGAGCTTGATCTTTACTTCAAGAAAATAAACCCAAGTCCATCTTGAGTAGTCATCTACAATTACCAAGATGTAGCGTTTGCCATTAATCGTCAAGACGCCGCGATCGGGCCACACAAATCTATGAAGAAGATGAAGCACATGTCTGAGTCGTGGTTCCACCTTTGAAGGAAAGTGAGCACGAGTGTTTTCCCTTGTTCAAAAGCTGAGCAGAGGTGATCTTTAGAATATCGGAATCTTAGGAGACCTTCAACAAGTTTGTATCGAGCAAGGTTGGTTATGGTTTGAAAGTTTAAATGTGAGAGATGCCTGCGTCGTAGCCAAGATTTTGTTGATGTTGCCTTTGAAAGTAGACAAATGGGAGATGAAGAAATCATGTCTTGCATTGAGATTGTATAAAGACTTGAATCGCGGGTACCGTACATAAGATCGTTTCCTTATAGATCACTAATGAAACAAGTTTTCTCCCTAAAAGCAACTTCCAAATCTCCATCACAAAACCGACCTACGAGAAGAGATTGTGAACGAGGCCTTCCACATAATAAACCCTGCTAATTTCGATGTTTCCATTGATGTAATCTCCGTAGCCCATGATAGCCGCGAAGTGATCATTTCGACCGCCAATGAACTTTGCAACAAAGTTTGATAACAATTTGAGATTGCCTGTCATGTGTCGGGAACATCCGCTATCAACAATCCAAAGGATGATCTCAGACACCGCATTACACAATGCACGATACAGATGTAAAATAAGTAGATGTGGAACCCGAAGAGTTAGAGGGTTCCGAAGCAGTTATAGTAGAAACACACATATCAATGATTTTAGGTATCCATTTAAATCCAAGTGTATTATGTAACCATTTCTACCATTTCCAACTAGTCTTAGCTTTGGTCTTAGTGAATGCACTAGGTGATAAGTTCTTCCTAGGAGGTGAAGGGGGTTCGATGGGTACATCAATGATCATAGTTGGAACACTAGATGGTGGTTTACCTAGCACAGACTTAGAAGCATTAGTGGTCCTAGAGGTATTTCGTTTTCTATTATTCTTACATTTATTCAAGATAGCCTTAGCAACACATTTATCATGACAAACTGAAAATATGCTTTTATGACAACCAACAAAAGAGGCTTCAAACAAAACATTAAGAGTACTTAAAGATTCAAAGATTCGTTACATCACTTGGTTCATTACATTTGTCAGACGCAATATCTAAAGTGGGTGCAACTTGAGTTTTATTCAAAGTCCTAGGGTGTTCTTCTACTTCAAGATTCTTTATTGTTCTTTTCTTAAGACGCAACTTCCTATTCTTCCTTGTATTGCTCTTAGGCTGTGAAACGCGGGCGTTGGGAAAATAAGCAACTATTCCTGTTTTAGTAGAGGGAAGCACATTAGTATCTTGTGGTTTGTCATTAGGCATTCTAGTGTCACTTTTCCTAAGTGTTACAGGTGCAAGTTTCTTAATGTTACTAAGCTGAACTTGTTCATACTTTCCTAACTTCTCTTTTAACTCAATGATAGTGTGCAACAAATCTTGATTTTCATAACGAAGATTTCCAGAAACATTCATGACTTCTTTAGTGTGTGCAAGATAATGATCAAGTTCATTTGATGCTTCATCACGAAGTCTGTTTGAGTAAACCAAATATGACACCATATTCCTTTTTAACTTTTGCAAGTTCTTGTTCATATTTTGAGATTTGACATTTCAAAGACGCGTTTTGGTCATCCAGTTGCTCAAGTTTTGGATTAAAAGTTTTGAAATGCAACTGGTTGATTTTGTTTTGCAAAGCAAGTTCACGATTTTGACAATCTTTTTGACACCATTGAAGACGACGTTTTTCATTTGAAAGCTCGTTTAATAATCGTTCATTTTCAACTTTTAAAGACTTGATTTGTGACACAATATCAGTATTCTCAACAATTTCAACAGAATCAGCAGAGATATAATCAAATGCATATTCAAAAGAATATAATAACGCAACATTATGGATATCAGCACATATAACATCTTCCAAGTGTCGATCAACATCTTTTCGTAACATTTTATTTTTATGTTTTGTATTTGAAATAGATGTTTTTTTCTAAAACTATTTTCATCAATCCAAGTTCCTTATGAAATTCCCTTTCCCAATACAATGCACAATTTTCAAATTTTGAACATGGGGTAAAATTCTTTTCTGAAAAATATCTCTTTGTTCTCGCTACCGGCGATTGAAAATGTTCAACTTTTATTTCAGATTGAAATTCAATCTCACGTTCTAAAATTTTGATGTCGATAGAAAGTGACAAAATATCGAAGAATTTGACTTACTGTATTGATTTTACTTCACCGAGTGAAGGTAAAGGACCATTAATTTGTGCAGAATTGGGTTGGGGACCAACATTAGAAGACTCAAACATAGGTGTGATAACCCAATGTGTGTTAGAAGAATCCTTTTGTGCGACAAAAAGTGACTTTTGAATAGTTAAATGGTTTGTTATAAACAACATTTTCTAATTTTGATCGACTCTCGTCCTCTGCATCTAATTCCTCTTGACGATTATATTCAACAACACTTATAATGGAATCATCAATTCTATGTTCACTTCGTAAACTTCGTGGATTTGGTTTGAATGCTCTGTTTGAAAACTTAGGTTTGTAATCACAAGATTCGGTCCATATCCATTTGGATTTGGTTTGAAAGTAAACTTTTGAATCGTTGTGATTGATTCACCATGTTTATAAACAACATTTTGAAACTCTTTGATTTTGTTTTGTAAGTCGACAATTTCCTCAAGATAGGCATCTATTCGTTTCGTTGAATGCTTTTTGTACTCAGAGAACTGTTTTTGACAAGTTAACAACTCAGACTTGGCTTTTTGAGTTTCCAAAGTAAGAGCGTTAAGTTGTTGTTTATGATCATGTTTCAGTTGTTCTATTTGAGATAACAAAGCATTCTTGGATGCGACTAGATCACGTATCTGTCGTTCTAATGATTTTTCGTTTTGGAAAGATTTAGCAAAAGCGACTTCAAAACCTTGTTCACGTTTTCTTGAGTTTTAAAAACGTTGAGTTGCCTTTTTAAGCATTCAAGATCCCCGGTTAACAGCTGCATTTTTATTTTTAATTGTGATTGAGTTCACAACATTATTCCATTCGGGATTTTTGGTCATTAAGTAAGAGGTCAATATCTGGATTAGGCAAAGGTTCAGCGTGTTCAACGTGAGACTCAACATGATCATTATTCAGATCCTCAAGTATAACCATGGAGTCAACTTGATTATCAATGGTAACCATGAGGTCATCTTGATCGTCAAATATAACTATTGGATCTAGTTGAGTATCATCAGAATGAGATGTGGATGGCTCATGTTGAACATTCTAAGCCTTGTCGGATTCAGATGTTGGCGGAGATATTAGATCAGTGATGAATATGGTTTGATCCGGACACGAGACAAGCCGTCCAGTGTCATACACTGAGCCTGTGTCACTCATGTGGAGTTCGTGCATGTTTGCCATCAACATAACTTCTGCATTAGCCTGCAAGTCCTCCATATCATCATCCGGTCACATCGCCATAAAACTCTGTTCTTTTTTTGTGAGGGTTCCACCAGCTTCATCCTTGAGAGCCAAAAGTAAAGCCTCTTTGTGATAAGCACTACCTCTAGTCCTTGGCTTTGGGCATGCATTAGCCAGGTGACCCTTCTCATTACAATTGTAGCAACGAAGACCATTAATCCCATTCGAGCATTACCTGTTCAACCACTTGAGCCCTTTGTTGTTGTGGAGCACCCATGTTATTCCTTCCCATTGGATTAAATCCTTAACCACGCCCATCGGACGAACATTACCTCGATTACGAACTTCAACACGTCCGTTGTTAACAACGGCGATTCCTTGTGTTTGATGAGTAATGCGAATGCGATTGTTGGATTTGTTTGAGTATCGGCCGAAGGCTCTAGCAATCATGACAAACCCTTGCCGCAATGCATCGAAAGCTTCTGTATCCTCATTAGATTCACTGTAAAGTGCTTGATCATTGTTGTTGTTGTATGGAACCAATTGAGTTTCTTGAGACTGGTGCTGTGACGGATCATAAGGTGTTATCTTAGCAGATGGTTGAGTAGCGGGTTGTGGAGGATTCGTGAATACAGTTTGTAAGGTAGGGAATTGAGGATAACAAGTTTGAGCCCACAAAGCAAGTTGTTGATTATCCGGAAGTGATGGCGAAACTGGTAGTCCACGGATAACCCTTTCTTTGTTGACTTCCTTTTGGTGGGGCTTCAAATAGTCGTACAACAGTACGTATGTAGCATGATGAAGATTCTTCGCTTGACGGATGAAAATAACATACTTTTCCCAATCAGGACCAAGACTACTTAGGAACTTAGTGTTGACTGCAATTCTTGGCATGATGATGTTATGTTTTTCCAAGTAATTGATGATGTCTGAGAATCGATGATGATAAGACTCTAATGTCTCTCCTGGTTCAATCATGAAGTGTTCATAAGCCAAGTAAATTTTGGATTCCATGTCCTCTTGATTGAGTTCAGTGCCTTCCATGAGAAAATGAATATGTTCCCACATTGCTTTAGCAGTCTTTTGAGCATCAACACTTCGAAGGATCGGATTGGGTAATCCCAAAAGGATGTATTGCATTTCTAGTTCATCGGCTTCAAAATGTAGAAGTTCATCAGCAGTGAGGTCAGTAAGACTTGCAATGTTGGTGACATCACCTCTAGGTGGAATAGCATTTGGGTCTCCGGGTGTAACGACAGTAGGCATCTGAAACGGACCTTCCAGGATGACCTTCTTTAAGAACTTTCCATGTGGCTTCTTTAGATCACAAAACCTAAAGAACCTAATCACCCATTGATCGTAGTTGCCGGGAGTGAGCATTGGAGGTCTATCAAGTGATCCAGCCTCATGAATGGATTGTTGGCTACTTAAAGCTTCACACATCTTTGCAAACCAAGACAGTTCCTTCATAGTACTCCTGGATGGATGTTGATTGTTAAAGTTTGTGTAAGGTTGTACTTGAAGACTAGGTGGTGGTTGAAACATTTGTGGTTGAATTTCTCCTGGAGTAAATTTTTTGTTGAAATTGTTGTTGATAAACTTGTTGTAGATTGAATTGTTGTTGTTGAGGACTAAGTTGTTGTTGTTGTTGTTGTTGAGGATACACATGAGGAAAGTAGTTAGAGTATGGTGGTTGAGACATCTTGAAAACTTGTGTTGTAAAATGGATCTTTGTAGTCGAATGAAAGTTTGTTGATGAAGAGTCCTTATGCATAGAAACCAAGCTTAGGCAAAGAAATCTTATGCGTAGGAAAAACCAGGTTAGGCAAAGAAACCTTATGCGTAAAAACACCAACTTACGCGTAAGAAGTGAACTTATGCGTAGAATTAGCTTACGCGTAGGGTTGATGAAACCTTAGCTTATGCATAAACCAAAGGCTAATGTTTATGCGTAAGAATTGCTTATGCGTAAGACAGAACTTATGCGTAAAACAAAGCTTAGGCGTAAAGATTCTACGCGTAAGTTTTAGCTTAAGCGTAAAACTAGGGTTTTGCCCAAAATCCTTTACACTTATTCCAGTGCAAAAGATATCCAAAGTCGAAGTGTTTTCAGGCTTATCCAAGCAAGAAAACACTGAGTAAACCAAGAACACTGAAGATCAAACCTTATGAAGCTTAAGCGTAACTTTAGGGTTTTCTTATGCGTAAAAATTAACCAAAACTGATTTTCAGCCCAAAGTGTTTCTAAACCAGATTTTTGTGATGAAACAGCTTCAATATCACCAAAATAACACAAAAGTGTGAAACTTGATAATCCAAAACTTTTATACAGCTTACGCGTAGAAATATCCACACGATTAAAACCAAGTTTAAAAACTATAAAATACACGTAAAGTTGCAAACTTTTTGCCAAAAACTTAAACTTTAACACTAAATAAGCTTTAAAGTACAAGAATCTTGAGTTTTAAAGTGTAAAAATTTGAGCTTTTTGCGTATGAAAGTTTCTAAACCGAGAACCTTACGCGTAACACACAAAACTTCAAAAAAAAACCGTTCACCCAACTATTTGGCGATTGATACCACTTTTAGGTTCTCATTTATGTAACACAAGCATCAATAGAAGAAATAAAGAAGAGAAAGGATCGGTTGAACACTAAACAACTCACACGAATGAATATGATAAAGGATATGCGTAGAGTAATATTGCTAAGTGAACAACCAACCTTCAATAGAAGGTTTACATGGGTATTTATAGGAAGGAACTAGGGCAACATGCAAGTTCCCTTCCTTTCCCTTATTGGGTTTGGCATAGGCTTATGGGCTTTCTACATAAGCCTAGCCTTGATTACTAACATAAAAGCCATAATTAAGCTAACTATTACATATTAATTACTAACACTTGAATTCTAGTTTATGAGTGATTCCAACAGTTATAGAAACAACGGTTTTTTTTCAGGTGCATATTCAGTTGTAGAGTCAGTTGTAGAAAGCTCAGTAGCACCAATCTCTTGAGAAGAAGAAGAATGATCAGAAGAAACTGAAGAATTTGGAATCGAATCCATAAAAGAATCGTTTAATTGAAAAAGAATTAGGGTTACGTGATGAACAAGATGAAAAAACGAGAGAAAAGAGGGAAACACACACTTTGTGTGTAACAAATGTAAAAAATGCTTTTTATATTGACTAAAATACCCCTGCAGTGTAAAAATCATGTTTAATCTAAGTCATTAGATCAAAATAAATGAAAAGTGGAGATTGGTCCCCTTGGTATGTAGATAAACTTTTGTCATTAAATGATCTTTTATCAAAAACAACATACTCTGTTTAACAAATTTATTCTGCTGTTCGTAAACTCTCAAAAAGCATTATTCATGGTTGTATATAGTTTATGAGGAGAGTTATTTTACATACCAAACTTTTCTTACATATCAAGGGACTCATCTCCACCATCCATCTAAAAAAGAATCAATGGCTGAGATTAAAAGTATTTTATTATTTCACCCATTTTTTATAATTTAAATATCTCTTAAACCGTTTATCATTAAGCGAAAATATTTACACCGTCGCGACGAGCATTTAATTATCTTTTTATAGACGGTCACTTTGATATACTTTCGAAAAAAGAAAAAAAAATCATTTTTTTCACGTTTTTTTGTTTATTTTACGTTACTGAAATTTGCATGAAAAAATCATATATGATAAAACACTAAATTGAATATCACATGTGATATTAGTGTTAAATCATATATGATATGTAATATCACATGTGATATCATATGTGATTTTACACTAATATCACATATGATATTACATATGATATGTGATTTTACACTAATATCAAATTAGTGTTTTATCATATATGATTTTTTTAATGCAAATTTCAGTAACGTAAAAAAAATGAAAAAACTTAAAAAAAAAAGTGAAAAATACGAAAAAAAAATAATTTTTGTCGAAAGTATATCAAAGTGCCTATCTAACCAGCTGCTTTAGGGCAGTTGGCCACCAACTACCGCAAAAGCGCGCAGTTGACCAAGTCAAAGCACAAACGTCGAGGGTTCGACCCTGGGCTTGGTCAACCAGTGTTGCCTAGGTAATTTACCAGGGTATGCCTCCCTTGTTGGGTGGGGGGCTCGGTACCAAAAAGGTACACGGACTTGAGATGGTTCCGCCAATTACCATTTTTTTTATAGAAAGATAACTAAATGCTCGTCGCAATGATATATTTTTTTTCGCTCAACGATTAACGGTTTGAAAGATATTAATATTTGAAAAAAATGGATGAAAGTGGATTTTTAAAATTGTTGTGATTAATCTCATCCATTCGATCAAATAAAAATGGAGGGCGGAGATTGATCCCTTAGTATGTAAATAATCTTTTGTCCTCAAATGATCTTATATCATAGTTTATAGTTATAATATAAGAGGAGAGTTATTTTACATACCAAACTTTTCTCACATACCAAGGGACTCATCTCCACCATCCATTTATAAAGAAATTAATGGCTGAGATTAAAAGCATTTTATTATTTCACCTATTTTTTATAATTTAAATATCTCTTAAACCGTTAATCGTTAAGTGAAAATATTTACACCGTCGCAACGAGCATTTAATTATCTTTCTATAGACGGGCACTTTGATATACTTTCGAAAAAGAAAAAAAAAACGTTTTTCACATTTTTCGTTTTTTACGTTCTTGAAATTTCGTGAAAAAAATCATATATGAAAAAATACTAAACTGAATATCACATGTGATATTAGTGTTAAATCATATATGATATGTAATATCATATGTGATATTACACTAATATCACATGTGATATTACATATCATATATGATATTACACTAATATCACATGTGATATTCAAATTAGTGTTTTATCATATATGATTTTTTTATGCAAATTTCAGTAACATAAAAAAACGAAAGAACTTAAAAAAAATGTGAAAAATACGAAAATAAAATTTTTCTCGAAAGTATATCAAAGTGCCTATCTATAGAAATATAATTAAATGTTCGTCGCAATGATATATTTTTTTTCGCTTAACGATTAACGGTTTGAAAGATATTAATATTTGGAAAAAAAAAATGATGTAAGTGGTTTTTTAAATTGTTGGGATTAATCTCATCCATTAGATCAAATAAAAATGGAAGGTGGAGATTGATCCCTTGGTATGTAAAGAATATTTTGTCCTCAAATGATCTTAAATCATAATATAATATAATTGTGATTATACTAGTAATTATTACCGAGTCTCACACAACTTTCCTAAGAAATCATCTCTTTAGGTGATTCAATTCTTTTGCCCATGACATGCATGTCCTCGATGGGGGAGTTTTTTAGATAAATGGCGTCATTTCGAGATTTGTTTACAAAAATGAGTTTTTATTTTTATTTATTTTATTTTATTTTATTTTATGTAAACATGGGTACTTGCCCAACTTGAGTAATCCTCGATTAATCGCTAGGCTGGGTACTTGCCCAACTTGAGTAATCCTCGATTAATCGCTAGGCGGTACCCAATTGTTCAGCTATCGCCTAACGATTTTTGCAACTTTGGTAATTGTTATATAATATCACATTATAAAAAATAACCAATTACATCAAGCTATAGTATTAAGGGAGATTCAATTTGACCGGCCATCCCTTAAAAATATTTATCCAACTTGACCTAAGTTTAGTCAATGAGTCTCAAATTGTCATCTCGAATATATATGAGCTAGTAGTATACACTTTTTTAGTACATAAGTAATTGTTATGTATGGACTTTCTCAAAAGTGTAGGAAAGTAAATAGTACACTATTTTCTTTCATTGGGCAATTAAACACTTACAATGTTGTCAAATCCAGTAGGAGCATTATGTTCTTATTACTGAATAAGAAATTAATGTAATGATCTCTAATTCAGTGGGAGTTACAAGTTTTGTCATCTTGGTACTAACCCAGATTATCTCTATAATGTCTTAAGATAATTACTTTCCACGTGTAGACTCTTATGTTTTTAAGGATAGTCATGAATGTTTCCTTATTAGAGAGTGATATTCTACATCTACTAGTTATGCTAATATCAATGACACAATCATATTGATCAAATAAGCAAACGCGTGTCGCATTATTTATCTGCTATATGATGTTGTTCCATGCACAAGTGAGAGAAATCTTTATTGTGTGCAAGGTACAAAACATAGAAATATGATTTAATGGATTCTCTTTACTTCAAGGTACGAGACTAACGTGTTAATATGACTTATACATATCTAATCCAAGAAACACTTGGTGTTGAAATTTACGTTATGTGAGAGCTTAGCTAGATTGCAACAATAAGGTAAGCTCCATGTTACGTGAGATCGTATCTGAAATAAATTTACAGTTTCTAAATTAGATAAGTAGATACAACATTTGTCAAGATGATATATAAGACTACTTCAAACTAAATATTTATGTATTATTAGAATGACATAAATAAATGAAGTAATCTAATACTACTTCAATTTGTATATTTATGTATTTTGGAATGACATACTGTTAGGAATTTTTGTAACAGTATGGTTCCTGTTGATCAGGTTCCTGCTGATAGTTTATTTTGTTTCTACTGATATAACAGTTTCTGCTGATAGTGCAGTTACTGCTGATAGGTTTGTTTATGCGGATAGTAGTATCCATATTATTAGTAATTAGTTAGGATATGCATGAGTTATTTTAGGAAGAGATAGTGCATATCTTTTACGTGTTTTGTAAGCTGCAGAATTAGGGTTTCTGATAGTATAAAAGAAACCTGCGGCTAGGGTTTATGTACGCTTTTGAAAAACACATTCTTAGTATTTTAATATAGATCCATAGAGGATCAAGAGTTTAGTTGTATTGTCTTCTTTAACTCTTGTGTTCATATTCAACGTGGAAATAAATTTATCAGAGGTTCTCTATAGTTTGCTTGTGATTACACAGGTTTACTATCTGTTTCCAAAAGGCTCGTGTGATCTATCTGGGACTGATCCAACACATACATAAATGAAAAATAATATAGTCCTACATTATTGTGAAATAATAAATTAACTTGAAATTACTATTGAAGCAATGAGGTGGTGTTCATAATTACTTTAGTTAAATATGTTTATGATTCATTGTAAAGACATAAACATGAAGTCTTTTAAGACATATAATAAAGTAAGACGTTAACTTGTTATGTTTTTTTAATTAAAACATATACAAAAAGTCATTGAGTTGATCAATAATTTATAACGTATAATGGGATTATAACAGTTTATGTTTTCTTGATGAGACATGGATATGAAGTTACTTGGTCAAAGAGTACTTGTGTTATAAAGCATGCAATTGGCTTGAAAAGTCTATTTAGTTGGTAAATAGGTAAGCCAAAAAGAATATGTTTATCTTATATATTGTTAGATTGTCTTACAATATTAAATCTAATGAAATACCATAAGTTAATGGTATGTTTCAGTTAGGAAAATGAAACTCTTGTTATATTGTTTGATTCAAGATAAATATATTTTCTTTTCTTCCAAAAGTTAATCAAGGTTAGAAAATTGAGTATGAATTGAATATACTCAATAATACTCCAACCTACATGATTTTACTTTATGGATATTGTTATTAAGTAAATCATGAATATTTATCCTCAGACTTGAGATACCAGATAAGTGTCATGAATGTAGTGCAATTATGTGGAACAACTTAACGCTAAATGTAACCGGTAGTCATAAGGGTTATTTTCAGAAGTGTTGCAAAGTTTGCGAGTTATTCTTTTAGTCAAGATAGAATTTGTTCCTTCAAATTTATTTTGAAGTTTAATACAGCTGGGCCCCACACAGGGTTGACAAGATGTTTGCGTGGCCACCCCCAAGATCTCCCCTGAATATGTTCAGAAGATTTGATAATCTTGCTCAATCACTTACAACGAGAAACAGAATGGTTGAATAAAAAATAACTTAAATCCATATCTTTATTTAAAGTGGTATTAGGAACAAAAGGATAATAATAATGAGAATTCATTAAAAGGTTTTTCCAGGATCCTTACTCGAGTCGTACTAGAGGCATCGAAGTGTTGCTAGACGCTAACCGATGTGATCACACTATTAAGATATGTCCAAGTGGGAGCTGTTAGTTTAATGGACATAAAATAATAGATGTGTGTTAGGATCGAGCTCGAGACCACAAGATTGCACACTTTACGTATGAGAATTAAAGTTGTAATAATTAAATATAAAATGTTATATTTAGTTATTATTTACACGAAACATACAACGAACGTTAAGTAATTAAACATAATGATCTAACGGTTGTTAAATGTTAAAGGAATGACTAAATATGAAATTAGATGCCAAATAGGTTCTAGAAATCCTATGGGTTTCCATAACCGATTGGATGGGGGTTTCCATAAACCAGTTCAACCCTAACTTGGACTCTAAGTTTCTTTGGGTATATATAAAAGGCCTAGGGTCTTTGTAAATTAACTCTTGTACACCTAAACCTAAAACCTAAATTGTTTGTGTGTTTTTCTTAGTCCAAACGATCGTGAATCATCCCTAGGGGATCAATCACTTTGTTTTTCCTTAACAAATTGTTTTGTGTTAATTAAACTAGCATTTACTTTAATTTGTTAATAGTACGTGCGTACAAGAACGTGGTACAATCACACTATTGATTGTATCTTGGATTGAATTACAAAATGGTAAGGGGTAATTCTTATAATCCTATAAACCCTAATTAGGGTTAAATCTCAATTGCTAGTTTGGGAATTGATTCTTGTTTAGCTAGAATCAAAAAGTACGCATACTTTTATATTTTAGTTAATTGATTATTCATTATATGTTCCTTACGCTTCCGCATGTGTACTTGATGTTTTATGTGTTTATATTTATGAGTAGTCATGTTATATAATTCAAACAATATGTTAAAGGTTAAATATGTAAAATTTATATACTTAATAAAAGCTTTGCGGTTCATAAAACAAAATAGACCCATATTTACATCAAGAAAAAAATACCTATTTTTACAAACAAATGTCAAAATAGCGTCATTTATCTAAAAAAACTCCCTCGACGGGTGATGATTCTAATCTGACAATCAGGTTAAATTATATATTAAATGCGCTATGTTATACACACCCTCCCTATATTGTCACATCAAGAGGTTTTCGTCAAACAGTACAACCCGCGATACACACCGTACAAGCTGATGATGCATCCAATGATTGAATACCCTCCCTATGAGAGGGTGTGGATAACTCACCCCATATTAAATATGTTGGCGTTAACACTACAAGAAAATAGCCTTTTATCGACATAATTAGCAACCTACCATCTAAAGTCGCAAAGTTGCGACATAGGTAGCGATTGCTTTAGCGTCGTTATGCCATCGACGTCGCAAACTATGTCGCCAGTGATGTCGCGATGTTTTTCGAGATGACATTGTCGCCATTAGTGTCGCAATAGGCGTCGCTATATTTGCGTCATTCTCTACCACGTCGCTAGCAATGTCGCTAATTTACGACTTCCCAAAAAGATGTCGCCATATGTGTAGCTATATTAGCGACTTTCTTAAACATGTCGCTAGTCACATCGCTAAATTTTAACCTCCAAAACAAACTGTATTTCTAATCTTCTTAAATAATTTTGAATTTCTTTGTTTAACTATTCTTATAATTTCTATTAAAAGCATTTTATAAATTAAAAGGAAAATTCAGGTTTACTTTATTACTAACATTTAACCAATACCTCATATACAAATACATTGTAATTATTTTCGTTTCCACTTTAATTACTGCACCATATTTTTTTAACAAATACAACACCATATTCCCGATTACTCCTAAACCCTTTGGCGACACCATGGCATCACACCACCATCGCTCCGCAAGCACCATCACTCCGCAACCACAACATCACGCGGTACCATCGTATCGCCACCACAACCTCACGGCCTTCTCGATTGTACTCAACTAAACCTTCTAAAGATCGATTTCAGGTTCAATTTCAAGTTTTCCGGTGTGTTATCAACTTTTGATGGTAATAATCGATCGGATTCCATCTCATCTTCTATCTGGTATACTTGCTATAATGTGTTGACCCCTTAGTGTTTTATGTATGTGTTTGACATCTTCTATCGATTATACATGTGAAATTTTGATGCAAAATGTAGAATACTTGTAGGTCATTTTCCGTTTTCGACATGCACACCAACTGTTCGATATAATGCCTGACTTAAACTGATAACTTTTATTCATCTTAATTTGCGACTCGTTTACAGCGACCGAGCACTTGATGTCGCTAACAATGTCGCAAGCATAAAATACGTCGCTACAAGTGTCGCTAAAATAGTCGCTAATGGACTTTTTCTTGTAGTGATAATCGGTCTTATAGGGTGTGCTTTTTTCTATTCTTTAAGTTGTTCAAGTTTAGCACATCATGTTTTCATAAGTCCTCCTTGTCCTAGTGTTAGCCATCGAGTACCAATACTTGTTACACGTCACTTGAGCTACATGTCAATTTAAATTGCATTTTTCATATTCTTACTTTGGTCACATGTTAAATAGTAACTACCATTCTTCCGGTCTAATGAAAGTTGGCATATTGGTTTTGGGATTAACATACTTGCCGCAAACAATAAGTGCACATATACCCTCTAAATGCAGTGATGCTCACGGAACCTTATACATGCTTTTGAGTAAAACCAAAAGGTCGGGCATCGTGTCTGTACACAACATTTATAGGTTTGAGACTAAATTCTATATAAACGGAATCCATCGCCTTTTACGCTCGCTTGTTTTTCATTAACGATTGATCAATCCCTCATGGCGCCATCTTAAGCTCCAGCTAGGAACAATGACTTCTGACAAGCTAAAGTAGCATCCACACATAACAATATATACAAGTGACTGTACACAACATTTTACAACAATAAAATATTATAGATGGTAATATAAATATTGAAAATGCATCTCAAGAGGGGATCAATAGCAGGGACGGAGCTAGGGGGTTCCCGCGGGAACCCTATGAATTTTTACGATGTAGTGTTAATTTTTGAAAAAAACACTGATTTTTCTTAAATCCTTTTCAAATGCACCCGGTCTTTCGAAATGTGTTTCCAGTATTACGATTCAAATGATTTTGTGCACCCGATCATATTTGATCCTGGCTCCGTTCCTGAATTCAATAGTTCATATGAAATCATGAACTAGGAAGAAACGGAAGCACATCGTTTCTAAAAACATGACGAGATTACTTTGTAGAGAAGGAAACTATGTTAGACCGCTGGGTTTGGTCTTACGAGGCCTCGGGTGAGTTTTCGGTGAAATTAGTTCGTAACTTCATTGATGATTCTCTTTTGCCAAAGGAGAATGTTCCTACTAGATGGGTAAACGTTATTCCTATTAAGATCAATGTTTTTACGTTGGTGGGAGCTAGAGGACTTTGAATTTGATTCTTATGAAGAATGTTTGTTGTGGTACAACAATATTCTGCTCTCTAAGGATGTTAAGGTGATTTTTGAAGGAGTTGATTATGTGATGTGGTGGTTATTTTGGAGGTTCAGGAATCTTGTCCTTTTCGGTGAGTCTCAACCACGTAGAGAGCTCCTCTTTGACGATTTGGTTCATTTATCTTTCATTTGGTGTTCTAGTCTATGCAAGCTAAATTCAATTGGGTTACTTGGATGAAAAAACCTAGTACCATTAATTTGTAATTTATTCTAGCTCCTTGTTAATTTTAATAAAATTGTCAGTCAATAAAAACAAGGAAACCTAGGTCTTGGCTGGCTACTTAGCAATATCTTGTTTCGAAACAGATATCAAAGGATATGATGTGGTTATGGATTTAGATTGGGGGTCCATCTCAATATGAAGTGTAACCAAAATCCAGCTGGAAATGATCCCAAAAGTGAATGAATTATTGCATAGTGGTTCTTTACTAGGGGCGCCTATCCATAAAATCTACTAGCAAGGAGACTATGCAGGCCAAGATATAATGATTTTGACAGGTCCACTTATAAAAAAAATATAACTGTATATATACTGTTCCTTTGACGACTAGTTGATCAACATAGCTCCGGATACAAGTAGTTGATGCATGAAAAGCAAGAGTGGTCACCTTTGCTCAGGTATGGACAAGAACTGGTCCATGAATGCTCTTAAAGCAGCTTGATGCACTTAGAACAAAAGCCAATTAGTAAGGGTATGGGGATGATAGTCATCTCGATACCACACTGTTTTAACACTGGCAGGACCAATTGCAAGTGCTTTGAGATTGATCTAATATATTGATAACCCAAAAAACTTGAAAAGATGAACTCTTCTTAAGTGTGTTCCCTACACAACGAGGAATTGACGTTTGTTGACAGTTTGATGGTTACGGCAAACAAAAAAGAAATAAGAACGAGAAAGCTATTAGATAGGGGAGACACATACCAAGGCTTAGTTGGAAAGACGATCTATCTAAGATTTGCAACATCTCATGGACTTGTAGCTAATGAAAGGATGGTGTATGCAAATGTTTTAATGAGAGAAAAACTAAGTGAGATACAAAAATCATGTAATATATGCCTCAATAACCAGTATACAGATTATAAAATTACATATATGCCTTAAAACCCACGAGAGTCGCACATCTCTATGTAACCACCTCATTACCACTATCTGCCAGTCTGCCACTACCGACTACCTAACGCTAACTAATCAATGTCAAAGGGTAAAAACTAGTTGACTGACCGTAGGAACATAAAAAATATTAAAACTATGAGACAACACCATGTCAATAAAATGTCGAGCAAGGCAATATCAGGATAACTCGGTGATCAAAACACCGAATTTGCAGCTAGGTAGGTGGCTCCATTATAATTGCACAACAACACTGTTGGACAAGAGAGTGGTAAGTGGTAACTGTAATCGAAATGGATTAATTAAAGAAAAGGATGATGGTCAAGCAGGATGAAGCCATAAACTAATTCATAATGTTATGCTTAAAAGAACATACAATCTCTAGTCCTATTTTTAACTCATTACTCAACCACACATTTTATCACCTATAACTGTGCTTCACAGTAGTTGCTAAGCATCTTCGTAGTGAAATCTGCTGGAGACCAACATCGAGCTAGGAATTACTAACTCAAGTAACCAGACTAAACCAAAGCCTAAATGCCCAACAATGTTCTACACCACAAGTGTCTAAAGTAGTCCCAGTTTATATCAAACACTTTGATCCTTTGTACTTTTTTATGACGCTTCAAGTGGCATTTCAACAAACCAAAGACTCGTCTAGCTTATATAACCATTTAATTTCACCAATGATGTCGGAAAACTTAAGAGGCCTTATACACTTCATCCAGTGTTCATTGGTTTCTATAAATATATATACTGAAAGCTGCAGCAAGAAGCATTTTAAAACAATGTAACCGAACTCGAGTAGACATATAACCTTTTATCAATATAAATACAGCACGAGGGCTGGCTTTTGGGTTGACTAGAATAGTACATTTTTCAAAGCTAAACGGCCGGGGAAATTCAAGGAGAGTTTGACATCTAAAACGTGTGTAGTAAGGCAACAAGACAAAAGTCACGCATCCATCCACCAAAAGCTTCATAAACGAGATATATCATTAAAACATATTAGAAAACAAGGTGAGGGAGCTAACAATAACACGTTATTGGTATGTCACTTCAACGCCACATTATACACTTCCCAATAACATTCCAATCACTCAAACACCCCTCTCTCATAACACACTGTTTCCAGGTTGTTAAGTGGGCATCCAGGATCGAATTTATAAATAACAACATCATGATAACATCGTTCAAGAATTGATAAATAGAAACTAAGAAGATGGGGTTAAACCCTTGTATATAAAACTGATGTAAACATACAGGAAAAGGGTTAATCTTTCTGTTACAGAGATTGATCCTATATATACATAATGAACCGTTATGTCGTTTCATATAAAGTAAAAGTTGTGACCCTAGAATCTAAAACCTAATAACCGTTTATAAAACATAACTGCCTAATGGGTTTGTTTGGCTTGTTGGCCCAAACCAGAAAAAGTAGCATTCTTTCTTTGGGTTAACAAGACTTAAAACAATTAAGTCTAACACAAACCACTAACATGTTATTAGACCCCACAAAATACCCCACCAAATATACCCGCTCACTCACAATACAATAAAAAAAGAAAAAGAAAAATAGCAAAAGGTTCACTTTTTTCTCTTTGGCGTGAGCCAATCTAAAGGGTGATTTCCCTTTGGCATGAATTTGGCTCACTTGCATGGTATGAGGTTTGGCATGCCATTAGTCCAAAAAGGTTGCATTTGGCGTGTAAAAATCATCCATACCGTTTGCTCTTAAAACTCCCCTGAAAGAATATCCGTTTATGCTGATGTCATAGGCAACAAATAGCACCTGTGAGACTCACCAAAGTTAGAAAAACTGGTTAAAACGATAATGACAAAAATACCCATCACTTTTATCGATTCCGGTTTTGTCAATTCCACGTCAGACTGTCCACAAGGACGTTAAAATCTACATGCATCCACCTCAGCATCAAAAGAACCATCCAAAGATTTTCAATCAGTAATAAAACCAAAAACCAGCTGGAATGAAGCACTAAAGTTAATGAATTATTGAATGGTGGTTTTTGGGTATGGGTATCTATCTATAGATATACAAGCAAGGAAATCATTCACGCCAAGATAAGATAACAGCTGTTAAGGTATCCACTTTTGAATTGTAACTTGCACTGTTAACTTGTGAAAACCTATGTTCAACGGTAAGTGGGTACAAGTACTTGTTACTTTATGCTCAAGACGGATTGTGTGATAATAAAGGTGCAGTTAACAAAGATCATGATAATGATTCTGATATCCGTCTTTCGTACTATGGGAATATTCCAACTAAGACTAGAGGCTAAGGCTGTCACGCTCAACTCCACGTGTAGTTGCATGAAAACTTACTGCATACAGAAAAACGTAAATCTTGCAAATACGGTTTTAGTTTAACTGAATTGCAAAATATAAGATATTTGTATGCTTATATTCTCTTTTGTACAGCTTTCTGCTTAAGAGAACAAGAAAAAGCAGAATGGAAAATTCCAAATTACTAATGAAAGAGTAGGAGTAACATGTTATCCAATTGAAAGTTCGTCAAAGATCTAAATATTGAATATTACTAAATTTAGCAAAGTGAAACGATTATCACCTAATGATAAGATGCACACTGTTAAAAGCCTTGGAGCACTGATCCAGGGTCTGCTCTTAACCAGTCCCAAAAGGCCCGTCTAAGACTTTAAGGTAGACAAGTGTTTGGTAAGTTAGATGTAGCTCTAAGTATAAATGGCAGAATGACATAAAAGTACCTAAGCAAAATTTGGAAAAAAAATAAAAATAAAAAAAATAAGAAAAGGGTTTAATGACGCTACTTTGCGCAAATACAATGTTGGTATAAATAATACTGCTAATACTTGTAAGGTAACATGCTCGTAATCAGTGGCGGAACCAGGAAAATAAGATGTGGGGGGGTAATTTTTTATTTTTTATTTATTTATTTATTTATTTTTTGACAATATCAACAAAATGCGGAAGAAAAAACTATGATAGTAATGATAAATCGAGTATTTTTACTAAGATATGAAGAATTTATAAGGCTTTAGAGTGTTGAATGTTGGATTTTAGTATGTGGGTGGGGGCAATTCGAGTTTTGGGTGGGGGGCACTTCCGAAAAAAGGTAATAAAAAAAAAAAAAAAAAACTCAACTTTAATTTTTCGGCTAGCCATGGGAGGCACCGACCCCCTATACTTACTACATACATCCGTCCCTGCTCGTAATAATCATCTACGTCGTGCATTGCCGTATTAGTATCGCAATACCATTAGGGATATATTTTACTTCATTAGACGTATGCTTGGAAAGAAGTTTGGCGTTCATTTCATGGCTACAAATATGTTCGTTAAGTGATACACTTATGTAGTATCAAAGCTTATTGTAAACTTAGCATATCGTGAATTTAAGAAAACAAATTTGTAAATAAACTTTCTTCAGCTAATCAGTATACCACAAAAGAAACAAAAAGAAATTGCATTTTCGTAAGTGGGATTTATTTATTTCTTTATTTTGGATATTGCTTGCTGAACACTAAAATCACAGATTATGGATGGAAACGATTTATTACATGAGTTTAGGGTTATATGAGTAATTTTGCTGCTCAAAAGCTCCATTTGGAACGCTTCATACACGAGCGTTTATCTTATGAGATATTAGTTGAAATACAAGCTTGAAAACCAAACAAAGTTTTTTTTTTTTTTATAGAAGATTATTTTATACAACAAAAAGCTTAAAAATTTTGCTTGCCAAACAGGCCCATATATATTAAGGTAATTGGGCTACTTGTTGAGGGCACTTCCCCCTCCCACTTGCATGTCCCTCCGCCCCAGCTCACGTATCCATTAAAGTTGTGTGACAGTTAGCTTCCCTTTATTTACATACTAGCTACAGGCCCGCCCGCTGGGCGGCTAGCTTCAAGAAATCTTCAACATAGCGTATAGTAGAATAGTTTTTAAGTTATCATTCAACCGTAAAAATAAACAAATGTTCGGAGTTTAGAAGTATGAAAGACAATGACACCTGAAAGTGTTTCCGGTTTATATCTAAAAAAATGCACATTTTGTATATTTACCTACAAAAAGGGGAAGAAAAAAAAATGTTGTTTATTAATGATAGGATGGATGCAAAGATATGTAAGAATAAATGCAAACCAATAACACTCAAGATGGTATAAAAAATGCCGCAAATATGAATTAGTCTACAATAACAACTTTACAACTTAAAAGTTATTAAAAGTTATAAAAACTCTATATACTAAACACATAACAACCTTGAGAATTTTCATAATCTATGGTATTTAACTCCTCAAATAAGCTTCACAATCATCCGTTTATTCTAGATTGAGATTAAAGAATACATTTAAAGAATAATTTAAATCGATAGAACACAATCATGCCTCTCCAAGCTAATGTCCTCTTTAAAGTAGTGATGAAATTCCTATTTCCACATTGTGTATCCTAAACGATAAACTTTTACTCCATCTATCTTCTTCTTTTCACGTAATAATGTCCTTTTTAATGATAAACTAATGAAATTAAAAAAAAAAAATCATGAACACGTAAAATTATGCTAATATATTCCAGATGCCTTATCCCAAGAAAATAATACATGATTCTGGTACAAATGAAGGGGTCACAAAATAAGATAGATAATATAGTAAAGTGATAATTGTTCCGATATCTTACCAATCATATAGTGATTCACTGACCAGTACACTTCTGGATCAACTATAAACCTTCTGCCATCATTGAGATTGCCCAAAAGAATCATTGTCCCACGCCCAGTAGTTGTGTGTCACCGGAGTCTCTCCCAATCACAGCATTCAACCATGGTGGGACCTATTGGTATTTCCGGGATAGGGGTGTAACACATGTAGCCTTGTTTTGACCAACTCACAATTGCACCACGTATGCTTAATCATGTACCCATGTATGGCTTAATCCTGTTCGAACCTTCAGCTTTATCATCTTTGGTTCAGTTTAAGAATTCCTATCAGTGAACCTATGACATGTTCACTTTAAACCCACAACCATCGACAAACATAACTATAAGTAATGACCCATAACCATCGACCAAACAAACTTACCGTTGATCTATAATTAGTGGCATACAAAAAAAATAATCTTACACATTCTCTTTTACGAACACAAATCATGCAAATAATCTAAGAGAGAGATTTCCTTGGCACATGAATAAACACTGTATAAAAGTGTACGTATAAGCAAATAGCAAATAACACCTATAAGGTGCTTTAAAAGTCAATTCCAAAGAGCCCATATAAGCAGCTTAAATAAGCAACCAAAAAAAAGAAACCCTTAACAATAGTTATCTAAAAAAGCCTATACAATCCCCTATAAACATCTTTAATAAACCCACTATTTGTTATTGAATACCACCTAAATATCAAATTTTAAGAGCTATGACTTCAAATTGTCCACCTCAGCTGTCAAGGTTTCAACCTTTTCAGTGTCCACCTAAATATCAAATTTTAGAGTCTCTACCTTCAAATTTTCCACCTCAACTGTAAAGGTTTCAACCTTTTCGGTGTCCTGAACTATGATTGGAGTCTCCTTAACCACAGGAGGAGCCTCTTCAATAGCTTTTTCATGCTTCCTCAAGCTCTTTAATCACTTTAGCATTTACTTCATATATTTGCATAGCACGTAGATCATCGTGTAACTTTGCAATTTCTTGTGCTTTTGAATCTCAAAATTTACTCTGTAGAAGAGTTAAATCACAGTGGTAATGAGAAATCAGTATAAACTATACGGTGTGGACAGTTAAGTAAATTTACCCTTAGTCGCTTCTTCAACTGCAAATGCAATGTAAGTTCAGCCACACGCTTTTCTAGTTTGTCTTTCGCGTCTTTGAGGGCCCAACTCTCCCTTGAAACCTGAACATTTATGAATACTTGGTCACTGAATCTATATATAATATAATTACCAAAAATCATAAGGTCATTGTAATGCCATAAATAACATTTTAAGTGCCAAAACACATAAATTAATCAAATAAATCTGCATAGTAATTGAAATATATACAACAACGTATGACAACACTTAAATAATAAATTTACACACTTGTGACCTCGAACATTCCTACACACACAATAATTACCTGAAAGGCAAGTTGCATCTCATTAAATTCTGCTTTTAGATAGTGGATGTATGAACGCCAGTCTGTCATATAGTCTTTTGTATCATAAGAAAGCTTCTGGTCTTGATCCACAAATAAAAACAGGATTACAATCTGCATGATTCATGCTCCGAGATCGGTTTCAACATGTTTCTGCTCTGCATCATAGTGACAAAAAATTCACACATATATATAATTCCTTAAGAGATTACAACCCCTTATTGTTCACTTGTTTACTTTACAGTTTTCTCTTACTTTAAGGGATAAATACACCAAACAATCTTAAGATATCACATAATGACAAAGCACGTACCAGAAGTGATCCAAAGGCTATCACACTAAACACAGAACTCCAGTTCCACATACCACTGTTCCCAATGTTGATTGTGAGATTCTCAATTCATCAAAACATTCAAAGAATTGATCGACACTGAAAAAAATGACGGAAAACGGATATTAGTTAATTGAAAACCAAGAAAATAAGCAGCTCGTTAAACTAAATTGATAGAAGTTTGCATACTTACCTTTATTTGCATGCATAATCAATAAATCTCACACTATTAAATAATAGTAAAATAGGCCACTTAGTAAAAATAAAATGAAAGTTCAATCAGATTACATTGCACACCTCATGTGTCCTACAGCCACATTGCTAAACTGTTCATCCTTGATTCCTATAGGAAACAAAATAATAATAAGGCTAATTAAGCCGGTGGTATAAAAAAATAATAATAAGGCTAATTAAGCCCAGTACGATTTTGGACAAAAGGGTTATAACAGATGCACCATTTTCTACAGCCACTTAGCATGCATTAGCTTGCCATTTCAAACCAGCAGAGCCAATAAACCAACTCATTGTGCCAAGGGTGACCTTAATTTCACAGCCATGTAAATTTTACGATATCACCAAAATTACCTAAAAAGGTTAGCAGACTCTTACTCATACCACATATTAATTTCTACATATTCAAAATAATCCACTTTTTATGTATTTGGTATCTTTCCTGGTTGTAAGCCTTCTTCCAGTCATTTTCACCAAGTCATGATTCATTTCAGAAATAATTCATAATCGAAAGAACTGAAACATCTAAAGACCAAATTGTCTACTAACTCTTGAGACGTCACAGATTAAAAATGAAGATTAACATGAGAACCACATAAATAAATAAAAAAGGCTCAACATGGTTAAAGTTACCAAGCGCCAAGTATTACATTATCATTTTGACCCGTTAACAGGGTGCCAGGCCAGATTACCTTCAATTAACTTTTTTTAGAAAGTTGATAGTATTTTGTGTCATAAAACAGTTGGTTGCATAAACTTTATTAACTATTTGACTACTTTTATTCTTCTACAATTAGCTATTCCTAGTGTAGTTTGGTTTTGGTGCCGAATCTCACAACCCGTCCGATAGACTCGCATATCTTATCACAATTTAAAATGGATGAAAATACAATTTTTCTATAAGTTGTTGATACTTACAGAGCAGTGTAATATAAAAAAGTATTGTGTATAACGTATTTTAAAATTTCCATATCCAACCCTTTTAGAAAAATCAAAACCGTAGGTATACCTCTTGAAAATTTGGTTAAAATGAATACATAATATCTTTCAAAAATCAATCTCATACTCAATTTAGTAAAAACATAGCAAAGTCCCACCAATGTGGCGAGTCTTTTACTGACATGTAGTAGCCAAAAAATTTTAGCCATCCCTGATTGATATAGAACATGGATGGTCCTACAAAAAGTAACATTATAGTGACCAACTACATACTATGTCATATTGAATGATTGCCACTTCCAAAACATATTTCTCAAGAATGGTAACGAACTGGAAATTCGACACAACAGTGGAAGCAAAAAATTTATAAGGTTTTGGGCTCTTTTTCTTTGTAACTATTATTGCCAACTTAGAAGGAACTCCAAAACAGCTTATATACTTGGATTTATCAAATAAGCAGTTTGAATAAGCAATCCCCATATATCCTCATAATTTCTCATAGCTTAAGATATTTCAAAGAGCTCCAAAAAGATGGTACATCAGTAAGCACAAAGATAAGCATGTTTTTGGACCTTTATTTTGCAACTGCAATAAGCCATTACGGTCCCAATATAAGCTAAAGGGGTGTTTCATATTGCTATTAAATGTATAAAGAACACAAATATATAAAAAATTAGACATCATACCTTGATAAATCATCTATGTGGGGAAGTGCATGAGCGTTAATCGAGTGAATAGCCAAGGCCACCTCTAGAAAATGCCACCCCTAGAAATGAATAACATATGGCCATACATTTCATATGTAATACATCATATATATTTTTGGTGAAGTGGTAAATGAGCGGCTTACATAAACATCTTTACGCCAACATTAGAGAAGCATACTTCAACTGAGTATCATTTTGAGCATGACCTATTAATTGAACCTATTGTGATCCCAAAAGAAGAAAATAAAAAATATATCTAATTAGTTGAAAAATAAGAAACTAAAACTGCAATCTATGAATAAAACCGATATCTACATTTAGTTTTTGAATATCTTTATTAAAAGCTTAAAATCCACCACGAAACATAAAAACTATCAAGATTATCATTAACGCGAATGATAAAATCCATTGGTGCACAAAAGCGTATGCCAAAAAGAATTAGAAAAATAAGAATATTTCCTACTTTATGTTTATGAAATTCTCTCTTCTCTACTTGTTTATAAGCAAATGCTACATCTACCACCACATGTCTCGTCTCCTTTGTATTCAGCCCCTCTGTTATCATATGACCCTAAATACTAAAAGGGAAACATGAGCATTTAGCTATAGTTCTTCACCACATAATAACCGTTGCACCAAGGGGTGTTCATTTACGTGAATATGCTTACATGCTTAGAGGTAATCAGCTTGTGTTAATAACAAAACTATAAAAAATATGTGGCTTTGATATATAATCTTTTTATAAAGTTAATAAAAGAGCAAAAAAGTTTTTACTTTGGACCCATTAGCTAATCGGTAATACTTATCATTTTGGTTAAAACCCGGTAAACAGGACCAAAACAATTTTCATATACTTAATAAATATCATTTTATAGCATCATTTCTGAAACATCAATTTGTGTCAACATGCACTCATGTAGAAATTTTCTTTATAACGTTCGTCGCATAAGAGTGATGTAAAAAGCACACATCGAGCAATTTTAACCCGATTCTCATTTGACCTACATATAAAGAAATAACTTGTCTTGACCCATTCATAAGTTATCGGGTCAAAATTGTTATCTCTGACTCACATGAAAGAAAACTTGACTATGCAACAACGTTTGAGGGAAAAGAAACTAACCTAGAGTTTGTGGTTGAAAAATAATTCATCATTTGTTGCTGCTCATAACAAACTGCATTTGAAACATTATAAAGATAATAGTCACAAGATAATAGTCACATTTGAAACATTATAAAGATAATAGCACATGCTTTGTTGTACACTACTAACATGTGAACCACCAAGAATATTTCTTTTGCGCTACTTATTGGGTGTTTGGGTAAGCTCATGCCAAGAAGCTTATTTATTTTTATGTAGTCGCAACCCAAGGAGTTAATCTTATTAGTTACCATAAAAAGCATAATACTTTCCAAATAAGCTTCCACAAACACCCTTAAAGTATAATACTTTTTTTCGAAATACAATAACCAATTAAGTACATAAACTATATTTGGCCAAACACCTCCTTATTATAATGGTTACTGTAATACAAATAGAGCGGTGGTTTTTACATAGTGAAATTGCGTTTGGCAAGACTGTTTGCCTTTTTAGGAAAAATTAGGTCTATATTTTTGAGTTAAGAGAATGATATCTCAACGTCTTAAAGTCATACATTCAAGGTAATTTTTTTAACAACTATAACGTCTTAAAGTCATACAGTCAACGTCTTTGTAATTGTCATTTAAAATATTTGCAAATAGGTTTAGCTTTCCAAAAAAACATAAAATTTCCAAAATACCATTTTCTGACCACTTTCGGTTTCTTAAATATGCATATGCATGAGTAGAATACACAATATGTGTTCAAATGAGGCTTAAATTTCCAATAAAGCATTCTATCAATATAAATAACAGAAAATATGCAGATTACCTACTAAGGCCAATAATGTTGTTTCCTTCCATTCAAATATCTCAGAAATAGCATTGAGAAGATTGGCAATTTGCTCATGTGTGATAGAACACGATGTTTGATCATTCAAAACCTAACTTCTCATGTTCAGTTTTTATTCTGCCAAATCAACAAAGTATGACCGATCAATTGCAATGAAGATTAGACGATGTAAGAAAACACAAAACAATCTCAGATGATATATAACTTTAACATAAAAATGCATGTGCAACATAAAGCGTCCCACTAAGAGCTGATACGTATAAGAGATAATGGGCGTGTTGGTTACCTAGCACCTGGAACATGCACTGGAGCTGCAGGGCAGTTGTGGTAGGTTGGAGAAGTTGTACCTCTAACTCGGCTTCTTCTACTTCTTGAGGTTCAGCTTCCAGTTCATCCTGTTTTGAGAATAGAAGCTCGATCAATTAGTAGTGCTATACCCCAAACTATTCCATCACCTTTTGAGACGTCTATGCTTTCAACTACAGAGTTTACTTTGGAAATATTTTAACATATATTAGAACTCCCTATGCAATTTAGACAGATTTTCACTCACAATGTGTAGCTATAGTATATTAACATCGGCATCTTCAGTAATAATTGTATTATGAGTGTTCACCAATGGATGGTTGCTGGCCAGGTCATCAGTTGCCGGCGACTCCTGAAATAGCAATCATGGATAAGTGCATCAAATAATTCACGCGAAAAGATTTGAAAGTTAAAAATCAAGATATACCTGTTGATGGATGGTAACTGAGACATGAAATGCTCTTCTACAGCTTGTGCAATAGCAGCAGCCTAACCACCTGCTTGTGGTTGACCATCATCACAATCCACCGACCATCACCTGGTTACATGTTTCTGGTAAAGGAGTGGAACCAACGAATCATGGAAAAGTCATGGCAAAACAATCAAAGATTAAACGCGATCTTTTAGATAAAGAAAGAAAAGCAAGGACCCACTAAGGTAGTTGCACGAAAAACCATCACAACTCTTAGTAAGCACCTACTGATCGTACGGAGTCTGGAATCTACATCAAAATCAAAATGCTTGCTTAAGTATAAACAGTTTGTGAATAACAAAAAATTGTTGATACCATATGAGTCTTCAAATTGGAACCCTGATGCAATCAATACAAAATTTAGCAGGTATCAACGTGCTTATCTTGAAGTGCTTGTTTACTCAAACATTACATCAAAATCAAAATGCTTGCTTAAGTATCAACAGTTTGTGAATAACAAAAAATTGTTGATACCATATGAGTCTTCAAATTGGAACCCTGATGAAATCAATACAAAATTTAGCAGGTATCAACGTGCTTATCTTGAAGTGCTTGTTTACTCAAACATAACTATAGATGTAGTTTTTGGTACATAAACCTGATTTTTTGCTTAAAAGTAAACATATAAGTACTTAAATAAGCAAGTCTTTAAGTGCTTAACGCGAAAACACGATATAAACCACTATATGCCACAGAATTGCTATAAAGATCCATTTTAACAGCTTAGCCGAATAAACCCACAATTTTCTCACCGTCTTTAACTAAAAAGCATATACTTTAGATTCAAAAACATGTTATAACTCACCATATGCTACTAAATTGACTAATGGGGTGTTTGCAAAAGCTTATTTTTCATGTTCATGGGCTTATTCGAGACTGGAAAAGATTATAAGCCCACTTTTTTTGCTTATAAGCTTATCAAATTCACCTTATTGATTATTTAAGCAATAAGGACAGCTTCATAACCTCACAAGTCGAAAAAATGTAGGTTTATAAGCTTTTTGTGGAGTCCCATCTCTCTAATCAATAAACTATGAATTTTGCAATAATATCAATCTTGGGAAGTTTGACTTAGTTCTAAGCCAGAGATTATCATTTTAAATGAGTAGCAATTCATATCAAGTCGTATTCTTTGTCAAAATAACATATACGTCAATCTTGACACAATAAACATCAAGAAAATCTTAAGAAATTAACAAATCTGACATGTACATACTCATTTCGTTTCACTCCAATTCAACCACAACTAATAAATCAATTCAATGCAATGGCCATTAGAATTTGAGTATTTACCTTTAATCAGTAGGATTGAAAGAGTTTATCAATTCATAAGCAAATCGCATATTCTTGCGATCTTGTCTCACATGGTTACATATCTGCAAATACATCAGTATTTCATACACGTTGGTCAGGGTTTGGTGACAGATCATTGATTTCATAAGTCAAATGAGCATAAATAAGTAAATATACCCAATGAAAGAAAAGGAAAATATACTTACTCGAATGTTAGGAGGTCTCTCACCTCTTCGAATCATCAACATGATATGCAAGCCAAATAAAAAATAGTCCAAACCAACATCATAAATTAATTGAATGAGTTTGAACTTTCAGACTCGTTATGTATTTGCATCAGGCCCTGCTTCTTTAACTTGATTGAGATGTAACTTGTTCACCATAAGTCCTAGATTCCACAAACAAATTGTGCAGGTTATTAAATCATTTAAAAATAGCCTATATTATTACTAAAAAGAAATAAAAGCAATCCACATTTTTTTATCCTGAAGTGAGCTCACTTTCAAGTCGATGAAACCCAATCCATATATATATGTATCAACATAATATCAATACTTCAAAAAGAGCCTTATGCACATCTATCATCTATGATACCTTTAATTACGGTTCTTTTGAAGTATTGATATATTAATTAGTAATGTAACTAATACACATTCACAATATGCCAAAGATATTAGGTTGATCGAGGGCAGTCTCCCTTTAGGATTTAGATGAAGCTAACCACTGCACCTTATGCCTTTGTATTCGATAAGTCTCCATAAAGTGCTACATAGTCATAAACAAACATACTATACAATTCAACATAATCTTTTCAAAAGAGTTGAGCAACATTCACTTTCATTAATTTTAAATGAATTGCTTTTTTATGTGTAAAAACAAAATAAATAAAATTATTGATCATAAGAATGAGTCATTTTACCAAACACCGAGTTAGTTCGAAAGAAGAATTATCACGATCACGATCTCCAAGCAACCATTTTTCTGCAAAATTATTGCAGACATTTCATCAAACACTTTAAGTATAGAAACACAATGGTAGTTCAAGAACTATTATTCCATCATCTACTTCTTCCACCGAACACACATTTAAATATCTTCGAATCAAATACACACAAATGAACAAACTCAAACATAAATGATCAAAGAAAGATAATCGCAAAATTACCTATTTGATACGACCTTGAATCTCCACAAACATCCAATAACACCAACAGACAAATTATAAAAAAGTAATTCATAAATGTGATTTCCTTAGCTTTTTTCTAGGGTTTTTCTAAATTAAATTCAACATAATCAAAGGAAATATATTAGAACTGAATCGAAAACAACAGGTTCATAAACACTTTATATTAGTTTAATCACACACAAAAAACTACATTCGAAAACAACAGGTTTCAAATAAAAATCATTTGGGACTTTCATCAAACACTTGGTACGCCAAAATAAAATCAACTATCATAATCAATAAATGTATACGTAGCTAATCTCTAATCCATCATATATTAAAACTGATGGCTAAAGTTTTTATCGAAACTCAAAAAATATATATATAAAAATACCTTATAAAAATACCTTAGAATCAGCGGATCATCTGCATAGGTGTTTTTTGGTTTGTGATTCAGAAAGGTGTTCTCCAATTTTGGATACAGATTATGAATCAGGGGGAATTAATATGATAGAGTATTAATTGATTAGAATGGCTTGAAACGGTTTTGTGTTAAATGCTTCCCCAAATATTATTGATCGGACGGTGCATATAGTTTTTGGGAAAAGAATCCCACGTGGCATTTTATTAAAATTTTTAGGAGATCTCATTCAAACAAACCCTCTTTTATATGGAGGTGGGATAAATTGGATGTTTTGAAAACCAATCGCAATTAAGCAAGCTAGCGAACCATAAATGGTGGCAGATTCATGTAATAGACAACTAACTGTCAATTTTATCCTACAACTCTTTCAAACTAAATGAAAGTACCATTGCCTATAGGTAAGGGAGTTTGAATGGTTTGAAAATGTATCAAACTTGACACTTATTCTTTTAGTCTGTATCAAACTTCTTTTTCATATTGAACGTATAAAATTTTTAATTATCCTATTGTGCGTATTCTTACAGGTAATGTCCGAAACATTTTGGTGGATTTAAAAATGTATATAACTTTAGCCGTGATGCTACACACACTATCTACTACAATAACAACAATACCGAATCCCGCCAAAACAAGGTATGGTATGATACGTAGACAGATCATACCCCTACCATACCACATGTAAGACCCGATATTATCAACTAAAAGTTTGTATATTAAATAAGAAAACAAAATAGTTCATTATACAACAACGAAAGAAGTGTCTAAGATCATATGGTTTACTAAGATCATATGTTACAAATGACGTTTGTGCGAAATTAGTAACACAAAATCGATTATAAACCACTAAACCCTGGAAAATCAGTATTTGAAAAAAAAACCTGAGAGCCAAATCCGTGTTGATTTTGAAATTCTAAAACTCTTAAGAAATCAGTGATGGTTTCCATCAATTAGAGTTCTTGAGATGAAAATTAAAAGAAAAATTTGATGGGAGAGAAAGTTTGTAAGATTTTTTTTAATCCAACTCAAGATTTTTGCTATAAAAGAAAAGAAAAAAGTTCAAGGGATCAAAGTGGTGTTTCGGTGTTTTGGGTGGGTTGGGATTTGAGTTTGAGCATTTTGACGATTAGTAATTGACCAAATAACTAAAAACCAACACGAATAACCAGAATTATATAACTTTAAATAATTATTTATTTAATTATATAGATTTTTTGTTCCCAAAAAATTTCTTGCCTAAAAATATGTTATATTTATACTATAAAAGAGTTTTAATGTTTTTTTTCTAATATAAATATATTTATATGAATTCGGTTTTCGGTTCGGTTTGGTTTTCACTTTGCCAAAATCATAACCGAACCAAAAATCGAATATTTAATTCGGTTCGGTTACAAATTCGGTTCATTTGTTTTTGGTTCGGTTTGGTTTTCGATTTTTTGCAGATGAAACCCGAAATCTGCACCCCTACTCGGTTTCCATTTTCCCTGAAGTTCGGTTCTCGAGTAGGTCTGTTCTTGTCTTGTCCTACTCGGTTTCCATTTTCTTCGAATTTCGGTTCTCGAATACGTATGTTCTGGTTTGGTTCTTACCGGTTTCTGACCCATGCTCATATAAGTTTAAAAATAACAGTATCTCGGGAAGACAAGTTCTAGGTCCAAGGGAAGAAAAGTTCTAGGACGAACATGCAAACTAAAATTCTCGATATTACCGTCCAACACCAAGTGATGAGTTCAAGCCAAGTTATTCAAATGTAACTTTTCATGTACAAGAATAACCAACATCATGGATTAAAATTTCCAGAAAAATTTTATTTTTCGCCATCTTCTCATGATCAAGGTTGAAAGTTAACAGGACAAATGGTCTCAGTTGACAATGCGAAGACGTTTTGCCTTGATCAAATATATATTTCCTTTAGCCAAAACAAAAAACTGGTATTTGATCTGTGATCAACACGTCATGTAAGTGAAAATACAAACCAACCAAAAGATATATCGAATTATCCAAAACTCATGCGTCGCCGATCAAATCATCTACAACTTTTCTATTCATCATCATCGCATACTTGTACCTTGTGAAGTCGCGTGACACCATTTTCTACAAATATTTTGATACCTTTTTCCATAGGATTCTAAAGCAATATCATACTGATTAACATGGCATAACTAATACTAACAAAGGTTAATAATCTGAATTTATATATGGTTTTCCTCTTGTTGACAATCGCAACTATGCTCCAGGAAACCTTTTGATGCCTCAAATGATTATCAGCGATTTCTGTCACAGGTAATATGCCAAAAGGAGGAAGCCTGAGAAAAGAAACAAGAATGAAAGACTAGACAAGTGTATGATCTTAAACAGTTACAATTTTGACCATGTTTTGAATTGTGCTTTTTTAAGTCAGTCAAATGGGTTTAGAAAATTAGGTTAAAAGCAATAGGTCAAACATGCTGAAAGTCACCCAAAATGTGTTTTTAAAGCATTCAATCTTCAAAATCGATATATTCAGAAAGTTAATCATATTTTCCACATTCATTATGTGAGAAAGTTTTACTGAAAGAGCGTTTATAGTCACCTAGGTGATTTCAACCCGATGGGAACTTAAACTACCCACTTTAATCGGTTACCAGACCCGCCCATTTTAGGCCATCTATGATCTATCATACGCATATACTTTTTTTTCTAATCATTTTGCATGTTACCTGATCATTTCCATATTCGGAAACTTTAGAAGTACTCTTCCTTCTTTTGCTGCCCGATGCGTTCATTGTATGTATATCAGAAACTTCTTGAACAAAGTTTTGATCTGTCACCTCTGCAACATTACAATTTTGTCAAAATTATGATTCAGCACTTTAAAGACAACTTCACATGAAGTCACATATACCTAACTATGTTGCATACATGAATCCCAAGCCTAAAGGGACAAGCTACGGATAGTTCGAGGCCAATAAGGTGTTCAATTTTTTTTTTGTAAACAGCTGCATTCGGACTCCTCACTTTTCTATACATGTGGGATGGACTGTTACATTAGACCTCTTAGGTTGTTCATGTACAAAAGATGCTTATAGAAGTTCATTCCTCAAACTATATCTTGCTCCATATCGCAGGATATGACATAATAGTTCCTTCACCTCAAAAGATTGCAAAATTGGGCATATCTAGAAAGACCAATGGTAACTTTTGTGGTTCTAATTTTGGCATGTCTAGGAAGACCAATTGTCCCTTTAGTGGTAAGGATTTAGCCGAATGCTTATTGGGCTTTAGGATTTAAGAGGGTTGCAAGTTATTCTGTGACATCGACTTTAGTCTATAAATTCCTCACATTGTTTTGCTAACTAGCGTTGTAGGCTTTATAGTAGTACAAACTCAAACAGGGAAAATTTTGCAATGGAGGAAGTAATCGCGACTCTACATTTACCAAACATGGCTAATGGTTGGAACAAGAATGCATCGTTAACTTATACATGATAAAAATTCAAGAAATGAATATGCATATTAGTTTAATAGTATAGTAGCACCTGTGTTCTTTAAAACTTGTTAATGATGGTTTTTCCTGACTTGAAGGAGATTCAGCATCTCTGTATCCGTTTCCATTTCTAAAATGCTATATCCATGGGTTACTTGAAGAGATATGCGGTTTATTATTTTCATTACGAGCATAGTTTTCTCTCTTGAAATTGATCCTTGACCAAGAGCCATGCTGTAGAACCTTAAAATGGGATATAAATATTATCAGAAAACCTATTACCGACAGGGAAAATTTATGACAAAGAAAATAATCGATCAAACATCATACCTGGCCAGAAGGACAACGATCTGACCTTGTATCAGACGAACACTCATTTTGAGTTTGCCAGCTTCGCATATCCAAAGAATTATATAACTGGTCAATGAAAGAAGCTTCCATTGACTTTAAGTACAAACTATGCTTCTCATCAGTCCATTCTGATGATTCTCTTTTTGGGGATTCCTGTGACAAAAATTTATAAAGAGCACCAGATATGAGTAAATAATCTCTAAATTTTGCTCAAAGCATAAATAAATAGGTTACTTCTGCTAACAAAAAAAATGCACTCATTTCTTGTTGACCCGTAAAATAAAACTCTCTTCATATGGTAACAGAGATACGAAATAGCATAGTGTCAATTTCATGGATTATCCTTTTGATAGTTTCATTTATTAGCAAAGGGGGAAATTTGCATAAATAAAGAAACATATGCAAAAAGCTTGCAACAACCCCAAAAGAACATGGCTATCAGAGAAATCCAAGCAGCAAATATGGAACAATGCCCCGACAACTACCTTACAAACCAAACATACTGAAAAGGGAAAATCTACCTATTCATAGCAAATGCCTAAATGAAAGATATTTTTACTTTCGTCATTATGGACCTAGTTGGTCTATAATCAGTAATAACCCCTGCACGTTTAATAATTTGGTAGAAACCCCACATGTCATTTGTCCATGCTACTACTTCTCTCCATATATCGTTGAAGCCCTCCACTGTTCATTCCAGCAACCAATCTAAGGTTATATCGAAAAGTCATTAGCACTCAAAAAACAAGTTTCTATCGTCATCTCGAGTATATTATTCTATATTATAAAAATGTGTTTTCCTTTATTATATAGGAAAGATTATAAACATTTAAGTTGTGAACCCATCACAAGGTTTCATTTTAAAGATTATCATAGTTCTCTCCTATTTGTATCCATCTTTAACACACATTAACGCACATGACTCTCCCCCTCTCAAAACTATCAAAAACCAACCCGCTCTAGCTCTCGCTCACTGGAAAATCACTTAATCTCCCTTGCATACCGTGGGTATACTTCTAAAAAACCAATTCATTCAGACATGGGATTTCGGCCTTTCAAATTCAGACTTCATATGCAGCCTCTTAATTTTCAGCCTTAGACGGTTCAATCCACCCAACGCAACCCCCTTTCTTATTAAACTCCCGAATTTTTTATTGTATTTCCATTCTCCCTACTTCCTTCCAAAAGAAAAATTCCAACCTCCTCTTCAGACCATTAGAATTGCTATGGATCTTAAAAACATTATATAACACTATAACACACAAAACAAGGCTTTATTATTTATTTATTTACCGCCAACTAACTATCTCACAATATATATATATATATATATATATACCACAAATCTATCTGACATGTCCTAAGCAGGACTTGAAACACGAACAATTTGGTTGGGGAGCTTCAGACAACATGGGGTACATTGGGACATAATCCCTTTGGTACAAAGCGTTAATTGGGGCCTTAAAATGGCAACATGCCTCTAAAACAAATGTAAATCAATCACATGTTACTAGATCCAACACAACCAGCAAAAAAAAAAACATCATAATTATCATCACTCAATCTAAAACAACAATAACAAAACCTAATATAATGGTATCATAGGCATTTAGTCACTAACACATTAAATATATTAAAAAAAAATCATATACCATAACAGAACTTTCCTCCTGTTCCACAAAACCAACCATATCAGGCACCATATATAATTATCAACCAAAAAGAATATAGGATTTTATGTTTGGTGAGGATGATGAATATGTTGTTGAAATGGGTCGGCTAAAATATAGAAATGCCAGATGTCATATGCTTTTACACATGGCATGGTGCCACGTCAGCGGGAATTCATGTTTGACTTGAGATATTTTGCTGATTTTTATTTGTACGGTGTAGATATTTTTTATGCCTTCTCAAAATATCCACCTTACTGTACTTTTCATTACTTTATGTTTGTCTTTATTTATTCTTTTCTAACTGTCAAGATATTGTTTGGTAGCGTAATTTATTTGATTTTATTTCAGTAAAATGTTTCCAAAAGATTTTTCGTAAAAAGAAAAGATGATGTAATGTATATATGGGAATTTGTGAATCTAAAAGAAAGAAATAGATTAAGGTAATTTTGTTGAGAAATCATTTTGAGAAAGTTTTTTTAAAGATTTTTATAAATTATAGCATTTTTCATTTATTTCGTATCAAGTAAAAGAGAAAATCTCTCATCCTCCTCATTCTCAGACTCGGCTCTCTCTCTCTCTCTCTCTCTTTAAAAAAAACACACAACTATTTTGTGAATTCTCTCAAAAAAAATAAAAAATAATAAAATAATACACCGCCGCCATTACGCCACCACTACCATCAACAAATTATGCCACCAACACCACCGGTTCTTGCTAAATCTGGTGTTGTTTGAGTTTCATTGATTTCATTGATGTTTGTGTGGTCTCGAAGTTTTTTTAGGTGATGCTTTATTGTGTTGTTTTGGCTAGCTATAATGGGATCTGGTCGGGTTTGTTTTGGTCTACGGTATGTTTGGTGGCCTTAAATCTGTTTAGATCTATCTCAATATTGGTGGTTTCTTGGTGTCTAAATTTGCTTCTTTCTTCTTCTTTTTTTTCCCTTTTTTTCGAGACTTATGTCAAAGCTGTCAAAATCCTAACTTTTGAGACCTATGTGTTAGGCTCGAAATTGTTGTTCAATCTGTCAAATGTTTTTATGGTGGTATTTTGTTTGTTTTTGGTTGTTTGGTTGTTGGATCTATGTAATCTTGCTAAATAACTGATGTCTGGGTTGGTATGTTATTTTTCTCAGATTTGATGTTTAGTGGTTTTATAAACGGGGGTATGTGTTCTTTTGTGGATCTATTATATTTGTTATAGATCTTTTAAAAGATCTAATGTTTTGGTGGGTTTAGTTACGTCGCTTAATTGTGGCTAATGATGTTGTTGTTTTGGTGGGTTTTGTTACGCCACTTAAGATATGTGATTGTTGCAAAAATGAGATCAATTTGAAGCATTTGTGGTAGGTATTCGATTTATTGAAGATAGTATAAATGTGGTAATTTCGGTTTGTGACCCATTGTGTATTTGTTTGGCTATGATGATTCGTTAAATCTGATAATGTAATTATTGGATGAGGCAATTAACGGGCGTTAATTTATAAGAAAACCATGTGTCTTTGTAGACATACCGGCGTTGATATATATCTGTTTGGCCATGATGATTTGTTAAATCTGATAATGTCGTTATTTGGTGAGGCAATGATCGGCCGATAATTAATAATAAAATCATGTGTCTTTGCAGCCACACTGTCGTTGATATGTATCTGAGCCTAATTACCAGAGTTTCAATTTTGAAATTTAAATTCAAAAGTCTATTGTATTAAATTGTAATCTTAAATTTTTTGCAAAACTTTGTTACCAAATTATAATAGAGGCGGTGTGGTGTGACCAATAGTGAAAAGCAAATTTTTATATATAAAGTACTAGACGAGTACCCGTACATAGCTACGGGATTTATAGCGGCATATAGTTATAATGATATTTTGGTTAAGTGTTTTGTGTAACCAAAATATCACTACAACTATCTGCTACTATAAAATCTCGTTGCTATACACGGGTACGCATCTACATCTAGTATTATTAGAAGAAAATATTACTTTTTGGGTCTCCAATTATTTTGTTCACATTTTTTAGTTTTTTTTTAATTTATATGGCTAAAAGGTAAATATAGAAGTCTCAATAAGTTTGGGAGGTGATATGCACACCATTTAAAATGATGATGTGCATCATCAATCATGTATAGAGGTGTTGTACTGTGTGCATTACTGGTGTGATTTAGCGGTGAAATAAATGCAAAACTGTGGTGTGCATATCAACACCCACTAAGTTTACAATATTACTCCTATTATTGTAAATTTTAAAAACATTAGTTAGTTAATTTTTAATAAGACTGTCATGGTATGAAATAAATAACATGATAATGATTTTTTTTAACATACGAGGTAGCATAGGCAGCATGGCCCGTGCGATGCACAGGCTTCGACCATGATAAATTAGCATTTGTTTAGCACAAATCGGTGTCCAATAGAAGATGGAAAATGTAATGTTTTTATTCAACAAATTTGGCGTAGGAAACTTTTATAAATATTATCGTTTTACATGAAAGGTATCATCAGCACCCTTATTTGTGAGTATGTAGCATCGGTTTTTTTACCCTTCAAGAGTCGGTATGTGTCCACATTTTTTAAGAGGTATTTGTGTTTAACATTACTAAGCGTTATCATCGTTCCATATAGATGATCTGCAAAAAAATAGAAAAAAGAAACAAAAAATAAATACAACCAAAACTGCAAAATGTTGTAATTTTTAAGACAAACTTATTATTTGATATAAGTATAACATAGTAAATATTTTTAGGCGGGTCCCTCTTTGCTATCCCCTTTAATCCCTCGTCTCCTACAGCTGGTTTTGGGCATTTTGCCCTTAATTAGTCGTTCCTTTTCCAATACATAACGATTCTACGAATCAGGGTTCTAATGAATGAAAATTGGGTTAAAGAGGCACCCAGAGTTAGATGGGGTGGGTATGATTCGATGTTCTTTATAAGAAATTGAAGATAACCTTACCAGGTATGTTATTTTTTTTTGTTTGAATTAGTTTTTGTTATTTGTCATTTATGCACAAATTATATAATGTTATGATGTTTATGGCTGCCTAGCATTAAGTTGTATGAATAGGTTAAATAATTAAGGCACATTATTTTTTGTTTGAGCCTGAATTTGATAGAAGTAAGACTATAAGATGTGATTATTGATTTTTAGGCATACCTTGGAGTGCTAGGGTAGGTTATTGAAAGCCTCTTTATAGACAATGTTTCGTATGTGATGCTTTAAGTTCACATTGGTGTCGTCTATCATTAGGATTTTTAGCCCTTCTGGACTTGTAACTCTTGATAGGGCAATGTATAGTTGTCCGTGGTTGAACGCTGGTGCTGGCAAATAGAGGCCTACAAAATTAAGTGATTGACCCTGGCTTTTGTTTATGGTTGTAACATCCCTATTTTTTCACAGATCGCATCGGAATTTTGATCTGGGGTATTGTTAGGTCACCATATTATGAACACAAGTATGTTTGATGTATAAAGAATGATAGAGAGGATGAGGGACGGTTCTATTCTCACACACACAAGTATTATGGAAATGTTATGCTTAATGAAAGAACCAACAACTCTCAAATGAGAGTTTACATTGTTTAAATAGGTAAGGGAGCTAGGGTAACATGTCTAGTCCCTTCCATTGGCCTTATTGGCCTTTGCTTAGGCTCATGGGCTTACTACATAAGCCTAGCCTTAATTACATACTTATAAGCCATATTTAAGCAACCCATTACATATAAATGACTAACAGTTGAAACACTAGTTACAAGTGATTCCAATAATCTCCCCCTAAGTGTTTTTCGTAAGGTTGCTTGACGTCTTTCTTGCATTCTTCTTTCTTGTGAGTAGAAATGCTTTGAAGTCTTTAACTTTATCAGCTTGAAGTCGTTGTATTCTTTGTTCTTTGTTCTTTATGGATGTTGTGATCGTATGTTGTTGTCTGCCATTCGTCAACTTCTTTGGTTAGGTGTCTCCACGTCTTTCTCCACCATGCTCACACTTCTTTTGACTTTGGTTTCCAGATGTGATGTAGTTCTCGAGTCTTCAAACTTTGTAGATTCTTTAACTTTGAGGAAGAATCGTTTTGAATTTTGTATTGCCTTTGAGTATGAGAGAACTTCATGTCTGATGTTGTTGGTATGAGCATGTGAAGATTGGCACGGCCTTCCTTCCAAGGATCAATCATCAGTACCTGCATGAATATGTTAGTGAAAAATACCAATTGATCATTGTGATCTTTTCTTAAAGAATTGACCACTACAATTGTTTTACTGATGAATGTATTGATTCCATTCACCTTGGTCGGGCGAATCAGCCGTCCTAATCCCGTTGAGGGACAATTGGCATTACATTGAAAGTTTAAGTAATTACCCACATCTTCAGGACTCGATTCTTGAAAGGAATCTCCTTAGCGGGATTTCCAGCACTTACAAGTTCGAATGTCGAGGGTGTTAACGGCATAGTGTGAAAACACGTCTCTAATTCTTACAAGGGTTGTTCCTAAATTGGAGGCCCTCAAGTAGGCTAACACGATATACCAAAGTATATCTACAGTTCAGGTGAGTCGCTGAGGTACACCGAAGCATCACCTCACGACTGTAGACCGTTTGAGACACACTAAGCGTAACCCACAAGGAGTTACCAAAGTGACCTGATGTCATAGTTGTTTGATGTTGACCCTGGCAGGAGTTTCTATTCAATCACTGAGGATCATATCCTAACACCTCTCTATCCGATTTAAACCAATTTTACTTGTTGAGCTCATTCCTGAATCAATTAATCTCCACAGATTTTTAGCATTGTTTTGCCATGTGTCTACTATCCTTTGTAACTCTTCTTTATCTTTAACTGCTTTCATTCTAATTCTTCTATATTTTCTAAGTTTTTCACCTTTTTCGAATATTTCATTACCTTGGAATGTAAGTTTTTCATTTAAAGATGTTTGTTGTTTTTGAAGAGTTTGCACTTGTTTTTCTAATGTTTTAATAGCATTTTCATAAGCAAGCAATATTGCTTCTTGATCACCTATTTGACTCATTTGTTCATCACAAAGTGTTTTCAGTTTATTATATGAGTCATTGCATGTTTTTGAACATAGGGATACCTCAGTACTAGAGATTATGGCCATGAGAGCATGATTGATTTCAGTCTCCTCATCAGTGTGCTCCTCCTCCCCCCCCCCACCCCCGTTAATTACACCAGCTTCCAAAGTCAGCAACCCCATTTGACTCTTATCTTCTTTCTCAGCATGCCTAGGATAGAAGGAATCCCTTTTCTTTTCTTCATTTGCCACCTTTGATGTGCACTCCCTAGCAAAGTGACCTCCGTTTTAGCACCTGTAGCACTTAAGCTTTGACTTATCAAACCCTAATGGTCTCTTACCATCAAAATTGACTTTCCTACCAGTCCTTTTGTAGAACTTCTTCATCCTCAAAGCAATCATGGCACACTACCAGTTTATATCCATTTCCTCCAACTCCTCATCTTCAATCTGATCCAAGTACTCATTAAGGATGCCTTCAGATTGATTAGCAAATAATGAGTAGATGACCTTATCAGCAAAACCACCAGAACCATCTCCTTCCTTCACACTAGATGATGAAGTGGTGTAACTACCAGAACTAAAACCACCACCAGATTTAACTTTGTTTGTACTGCTCTTGCCTTGGGAGACAAAAGCAACATTGTTAGCACTTTGATAACATCAAATTATCCTGAATATTAAGTGTCAATTTCCCCTAATAATGATTGTAATTTATATCATTTATATGGATTTACGCTTGTTTTCCATTATATTCCACTTTCAGGTAAATTACGAGCATTGGAGCTAAAGAGACGCGGAATTGGAGAATTATTAAAGATTTATCATAGTATGCTCACTTTGAAGAAGTTACGGCGTAACTCATCTCTCACATTACGCCGTAACTAAAGCGTGACTCAGAAAGCTGTTGGATCGATGTACTCTAACCAAACTAACTTAAATAGCTTGTTTAAGGTTTAACAACCTCGGATAAATCCTAAGTTATTAACAAAGAAACACTGAACAAACTCTATTAAGTATGCGGAATTTACTTAACAAAGCTAATAAGAATAACTTTTATTATTAACTCTAAATCTGCTTATTATGCAAATACTTTAACAACTCTAAGAATATTGAACTTCTCTAAAACTCTAAATAATAACTTGTAAGCAATCGTAAACTCTAATGACTTATGAACTCGTACGTCTAATGCCAATCTAGGGGTCCTTTTACAGGCTCAAGGATAACCCTAGTCGGTTTACAAATTGTATCCTTGTACGACAAGTAATCTAATACAGAATATTCTAGAGTTACAACACTTTCTATAAACGAATATAACAGTTCTTTGTTCTTGCAGTACTTTGACTTTCATGTGCAGTACTTTGACTTTATCTTTAGCAGTACTTTGACTCTTTGACTTTTTCCAGTACTTTATCAATCTTCAGTACTTTGTCAATCTTCAGCACTTTCATATCCCAACAATCCTCCCCTAACTTGAATTCTACTAGCTTGACTTCAAGTTCCTTTGTGAATTTATTTTTAACAGCTTCATCTTTAAGGACATATTGTTTCTTAGTCTTTGGATTGTATTTCTTGTAGTGTCTGTGCTTGTCAAAGTATCTCTAGAATTATTCTTTTACAACATCATCCAGCAAGCTCTATCTTTTCAGCAACACAACAACATATGACAATTTGTACATTAATTCAGTTTAAGTTGCATACTATTCTCATCACGTCCAGGTGTGTTAACTCCTGTGAGAGGTGAATCATTGAAAATTTAATGGATTTAGATCTCTTTACCAAAGCCATTAACTCTGGAGTAGCCAAATGTTTTGGTGTGTAAGACCATGGTACATTGATAACCATATGATTTTTAGCAAATCATCAGCTATCAACAGATTTGAGTTGTCTTTACCAAAAGCTGTACCCTTCTGGACTAGTTAGTTCTTTTATCTAATGGTGAACTAATTACCAATAATGGTTTTTCCACAGCCTTTACCACAAGCCATTCTCTTGTGGGCTAGCAAACTCTTCACATTAACTGATATGGTGAGTTGATTACCATACAACTTATTAGCAAGTTGTCAACTAAAAACGGATTTGAAATATCTTTACCAGAGCCGTTTGCTCATGGATTAGCCAATCCTTTTGTAACCATGGTGGATTGATGACCTATTGATGTTGCCATCTAAAAAACCATTTATTTTATTCAACATTTGTTTCAAAATATTTGTTACTTAACAAAAAGTTTCTTCCAAAATTACTTAACTGGTTAAAAAGCTGCAAGCAGTACTTTGATGAAAGTACTGTTTGATCAGCAGTACTTTGAATAAAGTACTGATTTATCAAAAATAATTTATTCAAATAAGATTCATACTAGTCAATCATCCTCATCAGCAATAGTAGTCCAGTTGATAAACAGATTGATGACCATGCAAGCAATTTCATTATCCTCTTCTACTTCCATTCCATGCTCTAGCATCCTTCTCATAAGCTCAACTGTAAGAGGGTATCTTCTATTTGCAAACATGTGTATCATTGTTCCATTTTCCAGCTCTAAAACATGAACACCAGATTCTTCAAAGAATCTCCAGCTAACAATTTCCCAATTCTCTTGATTCTTCCAAATATCATCAGTGCTTTGTTCTTCAGTTTCCCATGCAGTTGTGAGATCTCCAAGTAAAACTAAACCAATCCCTTATAATGGATTATGTTCAAAGTAAGCTTTCACTACATGATATAAATAGAATAGATCCACTCTATCTATAATGTGCAATAAATCCCATAGCCTATTGAACACTCTGAAACTTTCATCTTCTTTATGAAACATCATATAACTTCCATCTTTGGATTCCACAACTTCAAAAGCACTAATCTGAGATCTGTTCATCTTCATGTCAGCATCTTCTTTGGAATATTCAAAATCTACTACTCTGAGATAATTTCTTAGTTCATCCCTAGTCTCAGTTCTTAACTCAACTTTTTCTTTCTTTGAGAACTGAACATCTTTAACTTCAGTTTTCCTTTTTCTTTTTAAACTCTTCTTCCTTTCTGCTTCAGTCCAAGTAGCTTCATCTCTAAAATCTTTGATGCTTTCAACATGTTTCTTATAAGCTTCTCTAGCAGCATCATACAATCTTTTCATCTCAAAATAATTAAACCTTTGCAATCCTTTATACCCTTGACTTTTAAGATAAGCCATCATAGCATTTCTGTCTTTAGCTTTATTAGGTCTTCTTGGCATAAATCTAACAGGAGTTGGTGACTGTAATGGTTCAGCAGCTTCAACATCCAATTCTTCTTGTATTTTCCTAGCTGCTTCTTCATTAATTGCCTCTTCATTAGTAACTTCAGCCACTACTTCAGCATTAAGTTCTTCTTGTACTTTTCTAGCTGCAGCTTCATTCCTAGCAACTTCAATTGCTCTAAGATCTGCCAAAGTTAGATTTTTCTTCTTAGTTTCTACCAAAACACCCTTTCCTTTATCTTTAGGATCAATTGTAGGTTGAGAAGCTCTTGGTTGTTCCTCTGCAACTTCAGAAATAGTAACACCACCCCTTGGTTGTGATAAATCTTGCAAAATTACAGCAATGAACTCATCATCACTTGCAGTATGGATGGGTTTGAGTGTAGCTTCCTCCTCTTGTATAACAGTTGAGGGACCAACAACTTCTTCATGTACAGTTGTTGAAGGAACAGCTTCCTCTTCAAAGTCCAACAACCTTGGAGTTAACAATTCTTTCCTGTAGGATCCTTGTTGAAAAGCAGTACTTTGATTTTCAGTACCTTGATCATCAGTACTTTGAACTGGAACTTGAACTTGCTCTTCAGTATCTTGAATGATCTGTTCTTCAGTCTTTTCATGTTCTTCAGTACTTTCAGGTTCATTCTCATTCACAACATCTTCTTTCAAATTCTCTTCTTCTAAATTCCTCCCCAATTGGACTATAGATTGTTGGTGAACCTTTTGGCGTTTGCTTTTCTTAGACTGCCTTTGCGCTTTCTTCTTTGATTTGACCCATATACGATGATGTTGAACCAAAGGCCAAACAAAATTCTTTAGCCGTCTAAACTTGAGCTTCAATTTCTTAATCTGCTTAGCTTGAGCTTCAGTAGTCTTTTTCAACTTAACCAACTCCCTTGTCAAAACATAATTATCCAATGTCATTTCTTCAGGGGGTATAGTATGTGAATCATCTCCTTGAATTGGTGAATGTTCCTCTGATTGAGAAGCAGGAACAGATCTTTGTGGAGATGGAGAAGGTGAAACTGCAACATCTTCTTGAACTTCAGTACTTGGAGAAGCAGTACCTTGTGGAGATGCAGTACCTTCTGGAGATGCAGCACGTTGAGAAGCAGTACTTGCAGATGCAGTACTTGCAGGTGCAGTACTTGCAGATGCAGTACCTTCAGTAGCGTCATCTTCTTCAGCATCAGCTCTAACAGCCTGAACAACTTCCATCATAGTAGTAGTTAAGGGAGTATCCCTTCCAGTGAATTGATCACTCTTCCTAGCCATAAAGGTGAAAATTTTGGCTTGTTGAACCACAACAGGTAAAAGATCTGTTGGCTTAGGAACATCAGAAAGTTGTTTATTGAGGAATACTTGAACAAACCTGGGATACATTAGCCATTTTGAACCATGAGTGATGTGGGAAAGCATTCCATCAAGAATGAGCCTTGAGAAATTAAAAACACGATCTGTAGCCAAGCCCACAATAGCAGATGCTATATTTGATCCAAATTGCTCCCATGAAGTACTTTTTGCACTAATACAGTGAAGCAACACATGTACTAAAAACTTCCATTGAGGACAAAAGAGTTGTTTCCTAAATGTTTGTTCATTTAAAGACCCTTCATAACCAATATGTCCAAAAGTATCCCAAATCAACTGCTTATCAAACCGAATAGCCCCATCTTTATCATTAAACAATAAGTCTTCTCTAATGGAGGCTTCAGTAATCTTCACAGTTCTTCCAGCAACTGTAGCTCTAATATAAAATTCATCATTCTCCATATTTTCCATAGCAGTAGCCCAAAAATCTTGAATCCAGGGCTCAATTATATCCGGCTCCACTAAAAGAGCATAACTGATTGGCGATCCAGTAAGATAATCAATGATATCATGAAAAAGTGCATTCGCTTCAGTCTTGTCTAAATTAGCCACCATATTGTGCTTTGAAACTGTAGGACGATTCGCCATTGTTGAGTATGTGAGCACAATAAGAGATATAATCGAATAATATAGAGGTGATGAGAGAAATATGGAAAAGATTCTAAAGGATCAATATGAGAGGGAAAATCGGAGAGTAGTTATTTATACGTGAGATTTAAAAAAATCACAGCCATAAATACCAAAGTTACCGTTAGAATTAAGTACCCCTCAATATTACCGTTGGAACAGTACGTTAATAAGACAAACAGTACTTTCCACGTATGCAGTACTTTCCCAAGCAGTACTTTCATAAATAACAGTACTTTTCCAAAATCTTCTGTAGAAACTAAGTACACATAAATATCCTCCCCTCAAGCAATGCACAGGACTATACTAATACTAAATAGTCATCCCCTTAAATGTAGCTCAGTAGTTAATCATGCCAATGCTCACTACCAAGTGATTGAATCTTGAAACATCAAAGCCTTTGGTGAGTAAGTCAACTACATTATCATCTGTGTGAACCTTAACCACATTAATGAGCCTGTGCTCATAGCAATCTCTGATAAAGTGATGCCTAATCTGTATGTGCTTGGTCTTGGAATGATAAACTGGATTCTTCACAATACAAATGGTACTCTCATTATCAATATTGATAGGAGTATTCTTGAAATTGAACCCATAGTCCAAGAGTTGATTCTGCATCCACAAAACTTGTCCACAACAGCTTGCAGCAGCTACATATTCAGCTACAGGAGAGGATGTTGCTGCAATTGTTTGTTTCTTACATTGCCTGGAGACTAATATTCTTCCAAGATATTGGCATCCACCAGTTGTGGATCTTCTATCATAGTTAGCACCTTTATAATCACTATCTGAAAATGCTTCTAAGTGAAAAGGTGACTCTTTAGGATACCACAACCCCAACTTAGGTTGTTGTTTCAAATAACAAAAAATTCTCTTCACTGCATTCATGTGAGATATCTTTGGTGAGACTTGATATCTTGCACATAAACAAACTGCAAACATGATATCAGGCCTTGATGCAGTAAGATACATAAGAGAACCAATCATTGATCTGTATAACTTGACTTCAACAGGTTGTCCATCTTCATCTTTGTCCAATGAATTGATAGATTTAATAGGTGTAGTAACAGTCTTCATATCATCAAAATTGAACTTCTTAAGTATGTCTGTAACATACTTGTCTTGACTTATGAAAATTCCTTCCTTTGACTATTTAACTTGAAGTCCCAAAAAGAACGTTAATTCTCGCATTGAACTCATTTGAAATTCCTTCTGCATCAGCTGCTCAAACTCCTTAACCATGGACTGTTGGGTAGCCCCAAAGATGATATCATCAACATAGACTTGAACTAACATGATATCCTTCTTGTCTCTCTTGATAAACAAAGTCTTGTCAATAGCTCCCCTTCTGTAGCCATGTAGCAATAAAGATGTAGAGAGTCTCTCATACCAAGCTCTAGGTGCCTGATGAAGGCCATAAAGAGCCTTAACCACCTTGTAGACTTTGTTTGGATGTTTAGGATCTTCAAAACCAGGAGGTTTTTTGACATAAACTTCCTCTGTAATCTTGCCATATAAAAAGGCACTTTTGACATCCATATGATAAACCTGAAATCCCATATAAGAAGCAAAAGCAAGAAATATTCTAATAGCTTCAATTCTTGCTACGGGAGCAAACACTTCATCATAATCTACTCCTTCTTCTTGTCTGTAGCCTTGGGCAACTAACCTTGCCTTGTTCTTGATGACATTACCTCTTTCATCTCTCTTAACTCTGAAAACCCATCTGGTTCCAATAACTCTCTTCCCATCTGGAAGATCACATAAAACCCAGACTTCTTGAAGTTTACCCAGACTTCTTGAAGTTTAAATTGAAGAAGTTCTTCCTGCATAGCTTCAACCCAGCTTTCTTTAGTCAAAGCTTGAGCAATATTCTTGGGTTCCTGTTGAGAGATAAAATAAGTAAATAAGCAGGTTTGATGGTCCTTATGATTCAGCCTGATTTGTTTATACACAAAGCTAAGTAAAGCATTGTGAGGTGTTGAAAAAGTCTTAGCTCTGTGTCTAGTCATCACTCCAGAAGTAGAAGGACCAATGATTTGATCAGAAGGATGATTCTTATGAATTCTTAAGCTTGGAGACTGTGGAACTCCATAAGTATCCTCCAAATTGGTAACATCAGCATCTTTATTGGAATCTGAGAAAATACCTTCATCTTCAAACTCATCATCAGTTTCCTCTAATCCAGGCATGGTAGGATCATCCAAATCATCTAAAGTGCTGTCAACTGGTGCAGCAGTACTTTGTTCGAAAGTACTGTCCAAAGTACTGTGAGAGTACTCTGCAGTCTTGTTCTTCTTCTTCGCCTCTTCATAAGCTCTTCTTTGTTCATCAGTGTAAGAATGTGCTAAAACATCTTGAAGAAGCATCTGATTAAGTTCCTCTTGAATAGATTGATCCTCAGCAGACAATGAGGATTGTGGTGCAACAGTACTTTGCTTAGGAGCATTAGTACTTTGCTTTGGAACATCAGTACTTTGCTTTGGACTAACAGGATCTTCATCAGAGACAGCATCAGGTCTAATATGCACTCCATGAACAACATATTGTAAATCTTCTCCATTGTGCATAGGTTGATTTTCTTCTCTAACAGGTACATAGTTCATGGAAGGAGTTAAAACTTCAAGATCAAACATCCAATCGGGACCTTTACCTTTCTCATTAACTTGATCTTCTAAAAACTCAACATGAAGACAATTTTGAACCTTCTTAGTGACTCTATTGTACACTCTAAATCCCTTAATGTTGGTACAATAACCCAATAAATATCCTTCTTCTGACTTGCCATCAAACTTTCCCAGATTATCAATTGTATTCAAAATAGTAAGAGGGCATCCAAAAGGCTTCATAAAACGAATGTTGGGTTTGTTGCCCATCAGCAACTCATAAGGTGTCTTCATCTGTGGCTTAGTAACAGATACTCTGTTAAGTACATAGCAAGCAGTACTTACAGCTTCAGCCCAGAATTGAATAGGTAGATGAGAATCTGCTAGCATTGTTCTGGCTGCTTCAATCAAAGTCTTATTCTTCCTCTCTGCAACACCATTCTGCTGTGGTGTTCTAGCAATACTGAACTCCCTCTTGATTCCTTTGTTTGCACAAAATTCATCTATAAACTTGTTCTTGAATTCAGTCCCATTGTCACATCTAATACCTCTAACCTTGAGTCTCAATTGGTTTTCTAGTGCTATTATGAGTGTCTGAATAGCATCAAAAGTATCATCTTTAAATCCTAAGAAAAATACCCAACTGAATCTACTGCAATCATCTGTTACAACTAAGTAGTACTTTTTCTTGTTTAAACTTGCCACATAAACAGGTCCAAACAAATCCATATGTAACAGCTCCAAAGGTTCTCTAATAGTCCTCTCCTCAAGCTTCTTGCATGAAGCTTTGTGTTGTTTACCCTTCTTGCATGCCAAGCATGAATAATCATTCTTGTAAGTTTTTGAAGGTAAACCTCTAACTAAATTGCCTTTGACCAGTTTGTTGATATTCTTGAAATTAACATGGCCCAATCTTCTATGCCATTGATGTGCCTCTTTAGTTGTTGCTTTAGCCACCAAACATGTGGCTCTCCCATAAGAATGTAGACTCTTCATGTCTAAGCTATACACATCATTTGTCCTTGGTACTCTAAGAACTACCAAGTTATCATCAACAGGCTTGAAGTCAGGGGAAAGAATGAGACATTCTGTGTCAGTGAATAACACAGGATGCTTTTTATCACAGATTTGAGAGACTGACAATAAGTTGAACTTAAGTTCCTTCACATATCTAACATTCTCAAAATCAATACGCCCTGCTTTGATAGTTCCTTTTCCAGTAATCCTTCCTCCATTGGGATCATTCCCAAATGCAACTCTTCCTCCACTAATAGATCTAAAGTCAGACAGAATCTCTTTGTCTCTGTCATACTTCCGAGCAACCACTATCTACAATCAGATGATCTTTAAGCTCCTCTTCTGGGTTGCCCTGCACAAAAACAAAAGAGTTAGTGATCTTTAGGAACCCAAGCCATTACTGACTTGTGTTCCCCTTGTGGAGTTACAAACTCAAATTCTTTGAGTATGTAATTTCCTCTGTTTTTCAAAACATGATCCAGAATTATCTTTTGATTTTTAGCAAGTGGATTTTCAAAACTTTCTGGTTTTTCAACACAACTCTCTTTTACAAGTTCATTCTCTTTTTCTTGTATCACAAAAACATCTGATTCACTTTTTGTTGAAAGTATTGTTTGTCCCTCAGCAGTACTTTCCCTCTTAACCCATTCTATTTTAACACTTGGTTCTTGTGATCTAGATCCCCTATGTGAATTGTAATACCTCCTAGGTTGATAGTAAGATCTTCCAGGACTCCTATTCCAAATAGTGTGATCCGTACCTTGTTTTGGCTGAGCAGTACTTTGAGAAAGTACTGGTCCAGAATTAACAGTACTTTGGAAAGTACTGTGAGATACTGAAGGTTTTGAAAAAGGTCTTCTCTGGTGTGGGTATCTATGATCTGGTGAGAAATTTCTGTGATTGACCCTATTTGAATTATTCCAGACTGGTTTGTGCTCTCTAGGTTTCTGGTTGGCAGGCCTGTTCTTTGGAAATTTGCTAAGGTATTTTGAGTGATGTTCACAATCCTTGATTAAATGAGTAGGACTAAAACACACAAAACACAATTTTTGACCCATACTTCCAAAGTGATTTCTTCTATGTCTATGACCAAAACTATTTTGCCTTCTAGGTGAATGATTAAACTTGTTTTGACCAAAGTTATCCCAAAAAGGTTTAGCAAGATCTTGTTTTGAAAAGGTTTTCCTGAAGGTACTGCTTGTGGAGCAAGATACTTTGAGTTGAAGGTACTGCTTGACTTTGAACATTATTTTCAGTAGTCTCTTTGGGGTTTTCAGACCTAGATTGACCAAGTAACTTTTTCCTAAACTCTAGACTGTCTACTCTAAAAAGAGAAATATCAGGCCTAAGGGGTTGATGATTTCCAGTGGGATGGGGAACTGCATGATAACCATTATCTTTCTTATACTCAGGAGGTGGTTCACTAATTGAATCCTCATTACTAGATGTGTCTACATAATTAATGAGTTCATCATCACTAGTGGTTATATCCTCTAGGTCATCATCAACTTGATTCTCTTCTATGTTATCAAAGTCCATTCCAAAACCTAAGCCAGTTTTAATATAAGCTCTTCTCTGTTTTTGAACATAAGTAACATGTGACAGACCAGACTCACCCCAAGCAGCAAACTTAGCTAACAAATCATCTCTTTCCTTAGTCAGTTTCTCTATTTCAGAAATTTTACAGTTTAATTTCCATTCACTTAGTTTTAACTGATAATCCTGTTGTGCATATTTTTCAGCCCACGCTACTTCATTATTTTCATGTGTTAAGATTTTAGCTTCAATAGATTCTAAGGTTATTTGGCAACCAGCTACCTCAGACCTAGCCCTAACACAATTATCTCTTTCAATCACATAACTGCCAAGTAATTTGTGATAAAAATCATGACAATTTGAGCATACCTCAGAGATAGGAGGTGAACTTGGTGAAGTAGCCACCATTGCAAGTTGAACAGGATCATTTTCACTTTCCATGCTCCAATCAAATTCTCCTAGACAATCTCTGGATTCCAAATCAGCATGTTCAGGTTCCTCATCAAAAGCATTGCTCCAGTCCAATTCTTCCACGACTCTTCACTACTTCTTCCACTGTTACCATACAGTAAGTCACTGGTTCATCATCAAACTCTTCACTCCAGTCAACTTCTGATAACTTTTCTTGAGCAACCAAAGCCTTTGTTTCAGTAATAGGTATTTCTTTGAGCTCAAGCTTTGGTTTCTCAGATGTCTTGTTTGCTTGATACTTAGCAAACCTGCACTCCCTTGCAAAGTGTCCAGTCTTTTGACAATTGAAGCATTCAATTTTGGATTTGTCAAAAGTTATTCCCTGTTTTGGTTTGAAATCAATGCTTTTTCCCGTCTTCTTCATATACTTCTTAATCCTAGCAGTGATCATAGCAACTTGCCACCTGATTTCAATTTCTTCAAGTGCATCTTCTTCAATCTGTGCTAGATCTTCTTCATAAGTGACAGGTAAACTAGCTTGTTGTCCAAAGAAGGAGCACACAAATTCATCTGAGTGCATAGTAATAGTTGGTGGGGCTTGCTGAGCATAGGTGGGGGGTGTAAACAGCAGTACTTTGAGAAACAAGACTTTGAGGAGAAGCGGTACTTTTGTTTGAAGTACGCCTTCTTTTCAGATGAAAGAAAAGCAATACTGTGTGATTTAGAACTGGTTTGACCATTCATCTCATGCTCATACACCTTCAGTTGATGGTAGAGATCATCAAAGTCCATGACATCCAAACCTGGTTGTCCTCTGATCATTGTAGCAATCACATGCCATGTAGATGGCAAACTCCTTAGAAACTTCAAATTAGCATCCTCAACTGATACTTCTGCCTTGTATAACTCTAACATGTTGAGGAGATTTTGAAACCTATCATATGCAGCATCAAGACTTTCTCTTTCACCAACTGTGAAAGTTTCAAACTGTTGCTTCAGCAGATTTCTGGCTTCTTCTTAGAAGCTTCATTCCCTCCAAATCTTGTCTTGAGAGCAACCCAGAGCTGCTTAGCATCTTTAGCATCATGAAATTTGAGAAGATGACCATCTGAAATGGCAGACAAGAGAATGTTGAGTGCCTTCTCTTGATTCCTTAAAGTTGCTGCCGGTAAGACCGCCTTAGGTGCTTTGGGTTGTCCAAGAACATCAATAGGTTCTGGAACTTCTTCATTACCATTAACAATTACATTCCATAGAGCATGGTCTGTAATGGCAATGTACTGCCTCATCTTCATACACCATAGATCATATTCGCCTTTCTTGATGATGGAATCCTCATTGAGGTGATGGAAGGTGGTGGAACGAATCATCGACATCTTTAGATTTTGTTGTAGTAGGGTTTCTTCCTAGTCAAAGTTTCCACACAAGCTCTGATACCACTTGTTGGATCGATGTACTCTAACCAAACTAACTTAAATAGCTTGTTTAAGGTTTAACAACCTCGGATAAATCCTAAGTTATTAACAAAGAAACACTGAACAAACTCTATTAAGTATGCGGAATTTACTTAACAAAGCTAAGAAGAATAACTTTTATTATTAACCCTAAATCTGCTTATTATGCAGATACTTTAATAACTCTAAGAATATCGAACTTCTCTAAAACTCTAAATAATAACTTGTAAGCAATCGTAAACTCTAATGACTTATGAACTCGTACGTCTAATGCCAATCTAGGGGTCCTTTTATAGGCTCAAGGATAACCCTAGTCGGTTTACAAATTGTATCCTTGTACGACAAGTAATCTAATACAGAATATTCTAGAGTTACAACACTTTCTATAAACGAATATAACAGTTCTTTGTTCTTGCAGTACTTTGACTTTCATGTGCAGTACTTTGACTTTATCTTTAGCAGTACTTTGACTCTTTGACTTTTTCCAGTACTTTATCAATCTTCAGTACTTTGTCAATCTTCAGCACTTTCATATCCCAACAAAAGCCAACTCATCAGAGGATTACGGCGTAACTCTCCCAAAAAGACTACAACGTAACTATATTAGGTCAAATGAGGTTTCGCGCCACTGATAACTACGCCGTAACTCGTGCATAAACTACGGCGTAACCAAGAATTATTGAAGATACGGTGTAAACACTTATAAGGTTACGCTGTAACCAGCAGATCTAGTGCAATTTACGAAGAAATAGAGGATTACGGCGTAACTATTTTATTAGTTATGCCGTAACCCAGATTTGGCCTACAAATACCCCACGATTTCTAGCATTTCAAAGCATCCCATTTCACACACCACAACCAAAGAACATGGGAAGAAGCCAAAGGCAGGTCTAGAGGAGCATACGGAGCTATCTTCAAGGGAGAAATCACTCCCCTACGATAAGCATTAGCATTTTATCTTTCCTTTACTTTCGATTCATGTATTTCGTAACATTAATTATTGAATTGATTTGTATGGTTAATATGAGCGGCTAAACACCTCTTCGTGCTGGCCTAGTTATGACTCCTTAATTATTTTGTTTGCATTTATATTACTTTCGTATAATTATTTCTAAGTGTATGCATGCATAGTTTATTGGTAGCTACCCTTGTTTCGGTAGTTTTGAATGGCGGTAGAGGCTAGTTGCTTAGGAGATATGACCAATTGACCCTAAGTGAGTAGACTGAGACGGGAAGGGTAAGATATGACAAACTGACGACCCTTTCTACTTGTGCGATTTGACCAACTGATCACCTACCGCTTGGATGAACTTAAGAATTAGGGGTGAGTGTTTTAGTTGCTAACGCCCGGGCACTCACTATTATAAGTCTAGCATGTAGCGGAACATAATGACTCGGCTTAGGGACCATGAACAAATGGACTTATGAGGGACACCTGACTTCTCCAGTGGTGGCATCTTTGCTGATAGGTTAGGGCGAATTGACCAAATGCTGTCCTCTCGACTTTGACCCCACCTGAATTAATTGGAAGTAATTGGACGTAGACATTACTAGCTAGGATGAATAACTAGGTTAGCACCAATCTCCTCTATTGATTACACATTTGCCTTTATTTGCTTTATTAGTTAATTAATTAAATCATATTAAAATCTGTGACATCTAGACTTAGTATTAATCCAACACACATAGCTCTTGGGACGACCTCGGTTTTACCGAATACTACACTTCACACGACCGGGTACACTTCCCGTTAGTGCATTAGGGTAGACCATAGGTATAACGAGACATTATAAATATTAAAACATGGTCAGTAAAACCTGCATCAAGTTTTTGGCGCCGCTGCCGGGGAGTTATTTTAGGATTTTTCATTTAGTCTATTTTTAATTTTCTTTCTTCTTTTAAATGTCAGGATACAAGACTAGAAGCTCGAGGCCTTTTCTGGCCACCACATTCGATGACTCAGAGAAACAATTTCGGACAAGAAAGGTTTACTCTCCGGTTCCTATTAATAACATCTTTTCATTTTACGAATCAGACCAGTCTGACGCAGAACCGGAGGTCATTGATGAAAATAATATCGAAGAATTAACCATGGAGGAGTACTTGGAGCGACCAAATGAGAACTGCCAACGAACCTTCACACATGATTCTAGCACGGAAAAATACTCTAGTCTGGACCAATTTATTCGAGATTTACACGAGCTTAAGTTTTCGGGAGATGAAAATGAGGATGTTCAGAATCATGTAGAAGAAGTACTCTACTTATCATCCCTTTTCAGCGTCCGGAGCATCTCGAGCTATTCGGTTACCACAAGAATTTTTCCTATGACCCTTACAGGAACTGCGAAAATATGGTACAATAAACTCCCTAACGAATGTAAAGGAGCATGGGATAAATTAAGAAGAGAATTCATCCAACAATTTTTCCCTCCTTCAAAAATGGCTAAACTTCTTAGTAAGATCCATCAATTCGTTCAAGAAGGAGAAGAAACGCTTTATCAGGCATGGGAAAGATTTAATGAGCTACTTTATCGATGTCCTACTCATGATTTGAACAAACATCAAATCGTCTACGTCTTCTACAGGGGAATTAATGCGCTAACACGGGAACTACTCGATTCTCCTAGACCTATTCCTAGCATGACCCCTGACCAAGCCTTGGAATGTATTCAACGGATTTCTAAACATTGATACAAATGGCATATGGACACAGGGTACGGACCAAGAGACAATTTTGATCATAAGGTAATGAAAACATTGACGAAGCAAGAATACAATTATGGTGAAATTTTCGAAAAGCGAAGACTGGAAAGGGCAAATGAAGCTGAAGCCTGTAGGATTGAGAAGGTTAAGAGTGTATTTGAGACCAAAACCGAGAACAATCTTGAAAAAAAGATTCTTGGCCACATCAAGGAATCGAGGGAACGAGATGAGAGAATTGAAAAGATGATGAAGAAATTCGTGGAAAATACAGTCTCTTCTCTCAAAACTCAAGAAGAACGGATTAAGAGATTGGAGAAGAGTGTGAGCTCATGTTCGCAAGCCATCACAGATTACCTAGCGGCTCGGGAAGAGGAAGTTGTCAACACGGTGGAAACAATCCTTGAAGAACCGACTACCTTTTCGGAGAAGGTTAAGCGACGAATCAGCATGGAGAAACTCTCACTTCTGGACAAAGCTCTACCGGTAAACGTTCCTATTATTAATTCCATTAAAAATGATCATGATGATATTTTGCAGGAATTAAGCAATGATTCCGATGAGACGGTTCAACTTAATGAGAGATGTTCAGTAGTTTTAAGAAATGAGCTGCCACAAAAGGAAAAAGATCCTGGTTGTTTCACTCTCCCTTGCTTGATCGGGAGTCTCAATATGTGTAATGCCCTAGCTGATCTTGGAGCGAGCATAAGCATAATGCCTCGTTCGATGTTCCAACGTATGGGTATTGGTGACCTAAAGCCAGCCAAAATGAAGATTGAAATGGTCGATCGATCGATCGATGCAGTCACCCATGGGTATTGTTGAGAACGTTTTGGTAAAAATAAAGAAATTTTTCTTCCCAGTTGATTTCGTGATTCTGGATATTCCTGGAGACAACATAATACCTATTATCTTAGTAAGACCAATGCTGGCTACTGCCCATGCAAAGGTGGATGTCTTCGCCTGAAAATTAACTCTCGAAGCTAACGGGGAAATTGACACATTTAGACCTAATGAACTTCTATCCACTCAAAAAGTTTGTGTAATTGACCCCATTGGTGATTTTGGCGATGCATTAGAGGATTTTCTTAGTGACTCTCTGGAAACTCCTACAAATCTTGGCGAGATAGCTTCGGGAAAGGATTTCGATGTGTTCGTAAATTTTGAAGAAGAAGACCTAGGGGTTAGTGCTGATGATTTCTCTAGCGACATCGAAATGGTTCCTTGGAACAACGCTGATAAGACTCTTTCACAACCTGACCAACCAAAGTTTTATGAGATGGGAGCTCGAATCCATCATAGAACCCCTCATTATCTGAAAATTTCCTGCAAAATTGGGTTCATTGATTTCCATCCATTCATCGACACAGAGTCCCCAGTTAACATCATTTCTAAGGAATGCTACAACCAGGTTATGAAAAAAGAACTCGAATATAGAGGAAACAATTTCCTAGGAATTGCAACAAACATCAGTGTCTTTGTTGGGACTCATTCATTTCTGGTAGACTTTGTGGTTTTGGATGACGTTAGCGAATTCATAGAAGATGGGCTAACCGAAGTAATTTTTGGGAAACCTTTTAAAGAACTATCTGGGTTAGAAAAAAATGAGAATGAAGGGCTGGTATGGTTAAAGATTGGGGACGATAAAACGGTTTTTAAAATGCCACGGACTGTTACAAATTTTAAGAAATGGACCAAAAGGCAGTTAAGCCATGCTCAGCCACTACTCGACATTAGTGATAAAGATAAGGTCAAGGGTATTGACCACCCTTACCAGAAGATCAAGAATTTCTACTCGGGATGTTTAGAACTTGGGATGGACTACAAGCGGGATGAGAATCTGATAAGTTGGATCCAACGTGGAGATTGCCATATCCACGAAATGACCAACAAGCACTGGTAGCCCCAAGGCTCCGAGTCTAACTTAAAAACTCGTAAATAAAGAAAAGTGCTATTTCGGGAGACAACCTGAATTATTCATTTCTTTTGTTTTATTTCCATTTCTATTGAGTTTTGTGTTTTTAGCATTTTTGCAGGAAACGAAGAGTGATTGCTGCTGCAGCATCTGATCTGACTATTGTTACGGCGTAACTCATCTTAGTGGTTACGCCGTAACAAACCCTTTGCAGCAGAATTTCGGATGCACTGCCAATTACGGCGTAATCCCATCTCAGTGGTTACGCCGTAGCTACACTCTTGCAGCGTATGCCAGGTTTTGTCTAGTTACAGCGTAACTCCTTATAAGAGTTACGACGTAACTATCCTCTGCTTTACTTCTTTCATTTTAAAACACAATAACCTTGTATTAGTATTTTAAATGAACTTTGTGGGTGTGTTCCCTATAAACCCTCACGAGACTTCACTCGTCCACTTGGGACACCAAGTGGTTTAAAAGGCTTGTTGCATATGCTAAATGCAACCGTGATTCCTACGAAAGTGAGTTAGGTTTATTTTTCATTTTTCATTTTTCTTTTTTAGAATTATGCTTGTCGGTAGTGTGATTTCAGGGATTGAAGTTTGCTCATGGATGCTTATACGAAGGCACGACTCTTTTTTGGGCCTTATTTCTTTTTGGAGCAAATTTTATGGAAGTTCTCGCTCTAATTCTACTTTTCTCTTCACCTTTATTTAACGCTTAGTACAAAAGGGACTTTGTACAATTCAAGTGGGGGGACGGGAGTAGAATTGTCTCTTGAACTTTATTTTGCCCTCGTTTTTCTAGTTTATTTTGAAAAATTGTGTCATTTTTAAAATTTTGACATGCTTTTCTTAACTTAAATAGATTAGACCTTAGCCGAGCACATACAACCCTTGATATTATATGGTGAGATTAGCCTTATCCGTTTCCAATATTTTACCCCAAATCCACCAAATTATGAGTATGTTGGTAGCTTGTAAACTTTAGAACTTGGCCTTTGCATCATTTCGAGACCATAGACGAGGTATGTTGAGTTAGCTCGATATATTTGGACTTTTCAGTTTAAGAAGACAGTATTATAGGATTATCACCCAATTAGCCTATCACTGTGTGTCTATCGATTAGTCATCTCGACTTCTTGACCCCCATGTGAAACCCTTTTGTTGCATTAACCTTTAGTGCAAGATACCCCTAGATACACCCATCTGAGCCATTCCTTTCATTTTGTTAACCCAATATACTGTTTCGATACACCTATACACCTTAGCCTACCCTGTAGTCTTTATTTGTGATTAGGAAGTCATCATTTGCCTAAGTTCAAGGTTCAAGTGGAAAGGTTCGGGAATCACGCTTTCGTCAATGACATATTCTTAAAGATTATTGAAGACCCCCCGAAGTCCCATGTTCATCTCAAGTGGGGGGATGTTATGTTTAGTTGCTATAGTTATGATTCAAAAAAAAAAGAAAAAAAAAAGTGATTCGCAAAAAAAAAGGTTATGTTATTTAGTTTATTGTAAAGTGCGATGTTGTAAGCACTATGTTATGAGCTTTATATAGATTTAGTATCGAGGAGGCCATCTCGGTCACATTTGAAGATTGGAGTTGGTAATTGCGCCAACAGTTGAAGAAAAGGTAGTGTGCCCATCACGACGTCCTCTAATGACACATCTACCTAGTATTTCATGATCAGGTTTCTTAACTTCAAAGCTTGAACTTTGGGCGGACAGTAAGTGGTGATGACTTGGTTATAGATTTAGACTATCTTCTTGATTTTTATTTTACACCATTTATATATCCCATGTCTTATCCTACCCTTTAGTCATGAAGCGTGTCTAGGTGATGCAACGAACAATCTTTTGTGTCTTGGCCATGGATTTGGTCATGTATCATTGATTTTGTCCACTTCGCTGTGACATGTTAGTAATGACGAGTCACCCTTAACCTTTGTCGTGTCTACCCATATTGCCTTCAAAAATTGTTTAGCCCTTAACTCTAGTGGTGGAGATTTGTGTAACCGCCAAGCTTATGATAGAATACATGCTATGACTGTGCGTTTGAGTGATCACCCCGAAATTGACACTTAAAATAGTTGAGAGATTTGAGTGTTTCATTCCCATTTCGTGAGGTGTTCGGCTTTGTTTTATTCTAGCATAAGGGATTTGTAAACTCATATTTTCCAGGTTATGGGAGATATCTTTTTAGGAATCTATCTAATAAGGTCTACTAGAGGGCAAGTAGAGTTCAAGTGAGGGGATATTTGATAACATCAAATTATCCTGAATATTAAGTGTCAATTTCCCCTGATAATGCTTGTAATTTATATCATTTATATGGATTTATGCTTGTTTTCCATTATATTCCACTTTCAGGTAAATTACGAGCATTGGAGCTAAAGAGACGCGAAATTGGAGAATTATTAAAGATTTATCATAGTATGCTCACTTTGAAGAAGTTATGGCGTAACTCATCTCTCACATTACGCCGTAACTAAAGCGTGACTCAGAAAGCCAACTCATCAGAAGATTACGGCGTAACTCTCCCAAAAAGACTACGGCGTAACTATATTAGGTCAAATGAGGTTCCGCGCGGCTGATAACTACACCGTAACTCGTGCATAAACTACGGCGTAACCAAGAATTATTGAAGATACGGCGTAACCACTTCTAAGGTTACGCTATAACCAGCAGATCTAGTGCAATTTACGAAGAAATATAGGATTACTAAGAACTATTTTATTAGTTACGTAACCCAATCCGCCTACAAATACCCCACGCATTTCCAAAGATTTCAAAGCATCCCATTTCACACACCACAACCAAAGAACGTGGGAAGAAGCCAAAGTCAGGTCTAGAGGAGCATACGGAGCTATCTCCAAGGGAGAAATCACTCCCCTACAATAAGCATTAGCATTTTATCTTTCCTTTACTTTCGATTCATGTATTTCGTAACATTAATTATTGAATTGATTTGTATGGTTAATATGAGCGGCTAAGCACCTCTTGGTGCTGGCCTAGTTATGATTCCTTAATTGTTTTGTTTGCATTTATATTACTTTCGTATAATTATTTCTAAGTGTATGCATGCATAGTTTATTGGTAGCTACCCTTGTTTCGGTAGTTTTGAATGGCGGCAGAGGCTAGTTGCTTAGGAGATATGACAAATTGATCCTAAGTGAGTAGACTGAGACGGGAAAGGTAAGATATGACCAACTGACGACCCTTTCTACTTGTGCGATTTGACCAACTGATCACCTACCGTTTGGATGAACTTAAGAATTAGGGGGTGAGTGTTTAAGTTGCTAACGCCCGGGCACTCACTATTATAAGTCTAGCATGTAGCGGAACTTAATGACTCGGCTTAGGGGACCAGGAACAACTGAACTTATGAGGGGACACCTGACTTCTCTAGTGGTGACATCTTTGCTGATAGGTTAGGGCGAATTGACCAAATGATGTCCTCTCGACTTTGACCCCACCTGAATTAATTAGAAGTAATTAGACGTAGACATTACTAGCTAGGATGAATAACTAGGTTAACACCACTCTCCTTTATTGATTACACCTTTGCCTTTATTTGCTTTATTAGTTAATTAATTAAATCATATTAAAATCTGTGACACCTAGACTTAGTATTAATCCAACACACATAGCTCTTGGGACGACCTCGGTTTTACCGAATACTACACTACACACGACCGGGTACACTGCCCGTTAGTGCATTAGGGTAGACCATAGGTATAACGAGACATTATAAATATTAAAACCTGGTCAGTAAAACCTGCATCACACTTGAAGAAGCCTTTGAACTTCCTTTGATGTCTTGCTCATAAACCCTAAGGTTATTGTAAAAGTAATCTATTGACAGAGTGTCAATATATTCTTTGGTTCTCATGATCATTGCCAGATGTGACCATTCTCTGGGCAATGATCTGAGAAACTTCATGTTTGCATCCTCATTGGACACTTAAGAACCATGTGCTTCCAACTGTGATAGGATTTGTTGGAATCTATCATAACCTTTCTCCAAGCCTTCAGAACTGCTCATAGTAAAAGCTTCAAACTATTGTTTATAAACAGCTTTCTGCATCCTTTTGGAGTTAGCATTCCTTCCAAATCTTGTTCTGATTGCTTCCCAGATCTCCTTTGCATCATCCATACTATGGAACCTTTTGAGATGTTCCTTTGGAATTGACATTAGCAAGAGGGTTCTAGCTTTCCTCTCCTTCTCCACAGCAGAGACTGGTGGGAGAATTCTGATAACACCATCTTTCCCTTTGAAAATTCTCTTCTTTGAATTTCCATTCTAGATCACCTTCCAGACCTGATTATCTACATACTCCAGATAATGTTTCATTTTTATAGCCCAGATGTCATACTCTTCCTTTTTCAGAATAAGAAGTTTAATGTTGGAAATGGTGGTTATAGCAGGGATTGTTTGTTGTTGTTGCTTCTTAGACCCTGCTTTTGATGCTTCATAATCATGGTCAGAAGCCTCTTCATCAATAAGGTGATTTGAGAAATTATCAGCAGGTGCAGTCATGTTATAGGATTTGTGAAATGAAATGAGTGTTTTGGTGAAATGTGTTTCTTCTAATTCAAAGTCCTTCTATAGGCTCTGATACCACTTGTAGGTCCAAGGTTATGGATCTAAGCAGTCTTGTAAGACAATAACTAACTTGGATAAATCCAAACTAATTATGTGAAGAACTCTTTAACAATGAGTACTTGATGCTGACGCGGAATATTAACAACAAGCAAGAAGAACACAATGATTACTAAATAACTTTTACTATTAATATTTCTAAATAACTTTTGTAAGCTCTAATCTTCTAAGTAAGTAACACTATGCCTTAGAGTTCCTTTATATACTTAGGAAACCTTAGTATACAAAACGTGTAGAAGGATAAATATATCTCTTCCTAAGATATCTCTACGCGTACACATCCTTCCCTAATATAACTCTAACAAACTATTTCTGTTTTTCATAAATAGAACTAACTATAAATACTAAACAGTATTAACTTAGGTCTGCCAGACTTAACTTTGTACTGACAGACTTAACTACTAATTCTAAGCCTACTAGACTTAACCTTTATACTAGTAGTATTAAGTCTGGTTACATTATTCTCAACAATGAGCATTAACAGATTATGAAAAATAATTCAAGGAAAAAGATTATGGTTTATGTGTGTAATTTTGGAAAAGTTATGAGATGATTTAAGTGAAAAAAGAAAACTAAGTGTGTGTTGTAAAAGGGGGAGAGAGGAATGGACAAGATGTTTGATATAACATATAATTAGAGGGTAGATAAAAACTAACAAAAATTAAAAAGACAAAGATACCCTCGCGTGCATTGCACATGGTGTGGGTGATAACGAGAAAATCTAACGTCGTTAGCCTAAATGGACGAGCGTCGTAATATTCAGAAACATTGGGAACTCGACATGTGAATGTTTCTCGAAACGGACTAAAAAAAAAATTTGGTCAAACCACAAAGACGAATGGTGTATTTTACTCTTAAAATAATAAACAACATCGTATAGTATGTAGGCGTAAGACATGGACCCATCTATACCATTAAGTTATAAAAAGAAACACCCTTTTATTATCGTTAAAAAAATTGATATATTCACAAAAAGTTCACAAAATTATGTCCACACAATGATTTAACAACCAAACGTGGAGGGTAAGAAAGAAGAAATAGGAATGATGATTCAATATGATTGGACCACTACACTTGTTAAGTTATTGTGCGAGTATAATTTTATGAACTCTTTGTGAATGTATCATTGCTCAATAAAAAAAACCATCATGTGTGGCTAAGACATTGCTTGACAATATGTAAAAACTATAAAGTATTGTGATATATGAAATTAATAAAAAAAATATCAAAATGTGATTCTAGAATTTCTCTAGCTCTGGTGCCCGTGACTGTCAATAGAGTATTATTACTTTCTCTTGGTATGAGAATTTTCCCTACATGATAAATAATGTTTTAACGTGTTTTTTAAATTAAGTGGTTTCGGTTTCGGCCCACTCAATAAGTGGGAAAAAAACACCCCTGGTTGTGCAATTAGGTAAGTTTGGATCGAGCCGCTAAAAAACTAAGGTCTGTTTAGATCGAAAGCTATGTTCCATCAAGCCTTTTAGTAAGGGTATTGTTGGAGTACGTCTTGCATCTATACAATGATTAAAAAGTGCAACTAGGAAGGAAGGTAGAGTACGACTGAGAACTAATAATCATTTTATATTACAGTTGTGATTCAATCGAGCAAAACAACTCCACAAGAAACATTGTGATTTGTTATAGCATTACTTGAGGATAGTGAAATAGTCCATCAAATAGAAAAGGATTATCGTCGATCTTTATGCAAAACCACATTCCATTTCTTCAGGATGTTCTATGCAGCTGCTTGGTTTGGAATGAGCTCTACACCATGATTACGATAGACAACTCTAATCTGAAGAAATAATGTCCACCACTTCCCAACTCTTCTCGTAATGAGGTTTGAGTGTGCGAAATTCAAAATCCATTCCTCATTTTCGGATACTAGACGCACCAATGTGCTGAAGAAAACAAATGCAGAGATTCCGCCTGTAATCATGAACATACCTGTGAAAGGACCCGGTCCTAGACGACCAGGAAAAATGGATACTTGAGTCAACTGAGAACAGTCAGAAAAAGATTTTAGCATTTTTCCTTGTAAAATATCTATCTCCCCATTTTGTGTTACTTTGAGAACTGCCTCAGAAATGTCCTCCACCAATGTTGAACCCTTCCCAAACACCTATTTATAATTAATTAAAAAAAAAAAAAAAAAAAAAAAAGTGGTCAAATTCGCAGGCAAAACTGAATAGTTAATGATAGCTAGTTCAAGAAAGGTCAGATTTAGTTATTACGAAACCAAAACCGCCGAGTTTGTGGGTACGTCCGACTTTCTCAAATCTGTTGCAATACTGTGCAAGGAAAACATCGGCATGTGGAGATACGAAGAAAGCAGCTGCTATCTCCCCCTTCCCGAATGCTGTAGGGTAGTCTTCAATGGAGTTAATGTGCTTGATGTTTTCAGGCCTGAAATGCAAGACATTCACAAGGTAGCGAACGATGAAAGAATTGCCATTGCAACCGACAACGCCATTACTTCTTTGAAGATCTAGTGATGGTTGAAACCTTGAAATTGTCATAATTGAAGAGAGGGTAGCTGTGAAACATGCAGCAATCATCACATTGACCAAAAACCATGAAGCTAGCACCAAGCGAGACAAATTGCTTTTAATCAATTCTCCTGCAAACACATGTGATGAATATAATAACTCATAACAACACATAAAAGGGACAGACATCCCAATGTAACAATTTCTCGGCCTTTTATGGATTGAAAGAGAAATTTCGATCTTATTGAATCTTTCGCTTGCAATGATCTTAGGCTGGTGTCCGGTTCAAATCCAAAAGTTACAAATTACAATCAACAATATAAAATGATCCTTTTACGGACAACAACTTTCATATTCCCTTATGAAACTTCCCATGAACTATTTTAACAGATCATGCATGGTATATATGTAATCAAATTTCTGAACAGAATTAGTATTACTGTGTCTTAGTAGAGAAACAAAGACAAGAACTGTGACTTACTATGTGCCAATGATAAAACTGCTACAGCGAACCAAAGCATCTTGGTAATATATTCGAAGGTAGATGAAGCCTGGAAGTCTTTGTTGTTATCTACATGTTCGTTAAACCAGACAACTGAAACTGTTGCTAATGTCATTGTCAACAATATGATCCACATTTTTGTTGTGAAGGCATAAATGAAGAAAAACGTTTCCTTCATACTATTTGGCTTTACGGGGACCACCATGACTAATCCTTACTCCATATAAGGCTGAGAAAATTGAGCATACTCGTACCGATCTGCCAAGATTTCAGTATCACCAACAACCGCATCTAAGGTCTACAGGATACAAGTTATTATTATTGTTATCTTGTTAATCAGTAGTAATATTCAGTTGTCAAATTACTTCTCAAATTATGATCAATGCTGCTGAAGAAAGATTAAGTTACTGGATGCTGGCACTTTATAGAAGGTATAAGAAAAAAATGTTAATAAATTTTCAGATGGAGGATATGTCTTTTAGGGAACCAAATGCTTCTAGTTCTCATTTGAACTGTACTCCATGTGCTTATGAAGATAATTTTCCTCCACTGAGAGAGTTAATAAAAGTCTATTTTCTGTAGTTTTCCTGACCAATATGTTATGTTCTGTGTATCAAGGTTATAGAATAAGATAATACCTTGTTATGAACTTCAGCGGCCATGTCATCATACGAGCCATGGTATGGAATGAAGACATAAGATAATGAATATGGAAGCTGCTTCACAGCAGCTTCAAACACTTGTATTGAAAAACCAGTCACGAATGTTTCATTCTTGTCTGGATCATAACTGACATTGACAAATTGCTTAAAAGCGCCTTTTGCTGGAACACCAATCTTCAGTGGGTTCCCTTCATTTCTTGATACGTGACCAGGCGGGATGCTTTGCGTACCACCAGGCCAATATACTAAATCAAGGTTCCCCTCTCCACTTAAAAGCTTAAAATTTGAGAAACCAAATGCTGGTGACCAAAGTTCAATCTCTCTGTAGCTTCTACCAATCACATTTATAATGCTAAAAGTTGGAAGTTTAGCTAGTTTTCCATCTATAAAGCTGATGTTGCCACTTACACCATTGAGTTGAGTGTGTGTAATGGTTTGTAGCAAGTTGATTGAAGAACTTGATCCTTTTGAAGCTTGAATTGCCTTAACAACAGCCGAAGTTGCATCATAAGTGCGTAGCGCATAAATACTAGGGTTGGAGTATTCTTGATTTGGATATTTGGTTCTAAACTTTTTTCGAAACTGAAGTTTGAATTTTCTAAAAGACTCACCAGTGTCTGCAAAGTTGGTTTTGAATCCGACAACACCTTGCATGCTCAATATAACTGATTGGTCAACTGAATCAAGGAGGCTTGATATATCATCCGAAATGATCCATACGTAACCCTTTTCCATCATTCCCAATTGTTTTGCTTTCTCAAATAGTAGGATACAAGATCTTAGAGACGATTTTAAAAGTATGAACACCCTATTTTCCCTCATCCTAAGCTTTTTTAACTCCTTCCCAATGTAGCTCCTTCCGCTTGATAATAACTGCAAGGGAGGGAATGCTAAAGGACGCTCCATGTTTGAACCGACCAGTTGTAGTGCATCGGAGAAATGTGTCAAGAGACCAGGACTGGAGCTAAAAGTACTGTGATCTTCATAAATTGGTGTCACCTTTTGCCAACCGAAGTAGCCAACTATGGCAGCAATGCATTGCATATGGAGTTTGACATCATGACTCATTTGAACCAAAGATGACAGTGTTGCTGAGTGTGGAAATGTGGCTACCGGAGATAGGGAAATGATTGGGATGTTCTTGGTGCCTTTATCAAATTCAGAAACTAAATTCGCTTCTTGAGGACTTATTGTTCCGATTATTGCTTGAACCTTTTTGCTCTCCATGAGGTCCATTACTGTGTTAGAAACAAGTTTTTTTTAGAATCGTGGTTTCAATCCTTCAATTTGTATTTAATAATAACCAATAGCAAAAGGTTATGGTTTCAAGTCTCAACTGAGACAAAAGTATATCAGAAAAAGTTTATAAAAGGTGTGTGAGTCTTAGCATTCAATATAAGAAATTATATTTTATAAAATTTTGATTATGGGATATTATGTTAGTCTTGCATACCTTGATAAAATGACCGAGCAGGGTTTCCTTGAGAGTCCTTCAGGTGCAAAGCAGGACAAGAACAAATATTGTTGATCTTGCAGAAATCATGTATAGCCATCTCCATTGCTATCTTCTGTTCTCTTCCGATACGAGAACTTTGTTCTAACACACCACCTATTGCTCCAACCATGTCCTGGATTCCTGAACAATTTTCTGCACTGCCATGGTTTGCATGCACAATATTCATCTCCATAATGAAGGCACCAAAGACACACAACAAACAAGTATATAGTCTTATATTCAGATCCATTGAAGTCAACTTTAGGTAATAAAGATGTTTGTAGTTAGTGATCAACTACCCTCTTGCTCACAATAGGTTGCAATTGATCTTAATTATTGTCAACCAAAATGAAATTGGGAACAAAAATGTAGAGCAATCTATATGCTAATTTCCTGGATGCTGACTTGTATCATATTTCCTATTCTTTGACAGAGTCAAGGAATCTTTGGTTGGTCTTTAATAAATTAAGAACATTTGCTTTTAACGGGATCAGGTCTAACTTAATCACAAGTTACAATAAAGTTGTGCAAAGATATAACATGAAATGTGTTTACATATCAAATATGTCATCATTTGTTTATAACACACATATATCATATATATACCTAGTATATAAATATTATGCTATCTAACTATCAACTGTCAACTTGCTATTAAACACTACTATATTTTTGTCAACTCTTCATAAGGCATATAATGAGCATCAGTTTTTAAATTTTTTTGCGTGAATTGTCATAGAAATTATATACTATCAAATATCATATTAAAAGAATGTTAGAATGGAAATAAGTAAATGAGGTCGTGACGAAAGGAGAGTGTCACTTCATCCGAAAAAACTAACGAGATAAACCAAACTAACATGGCATGGGTAAGTATATCCTATGCTTACCCAGATGCATCTTCATAGTTCAAACACAGCTTAATAAGCTGTTTTCCCTGCTCTAACTAAGTAGAAAACATAACACTATTAATCATGTACTGTATAAAAACAATGCCACGACCCATATTATCAAGTACTAGAATACATTCATCTAGACCGTGCGTGGACTGCCCTTCTTCGATGCATGTAAAAGACCCTCACCTTTCATATTCATTGGATACCTTTTAGCCAAAATTACATTACTCTTAATATTCAATGAATAGTGTTAATTAGTTCCATTAGACAGAACTGAAAAATGAAAATAATAATTGGATGCCCTGATTACTGAGGATTCAGAAGCCATTGAGGTTAATGAGTTTACTTCCTTGTCTTTTATTATTGCAGTAATACGGAGTATGGGAATACTTCGTCCTTGAAATAAAATTCTCGAAGTATCTTTTTGGGTGTCTCTCATCCATTGATATAAAGACCAAGTGTCACTCTTGCCTCATGTCGGTTAGCCATGAGGCATCGGTCAACATTTAGTAGAACTTTCGCTTTGTAACTCTTTGTTTTTCAATGGGGAATCGAAACTGTTGTGTGAAGAAAGTGACGTGGGATGGAACTTTTCCAAACCCAGGCCTCGTGGATAGGCAACTCACTTTTTTCCCTTTGATAAGGTCGTCTCAATCAAGTTTTGCGAAATCCTTATCAAAGAAAACTTATGTTGCCCTTTAGCTTGAAATTTGTGAAATATCTCAGCTCACAGGTTTTACGTTTAAGTTAAAATTCCTAGACACTTTCATCTCAAGATCGAGAGAACGAGAAAGAGCTACAGGTTGACTTTGGGTAATGAAGATGCCTACATTTTTTGTAATAAGTTGCATTTAAGTTGGTCTTTTGTCAATTAGTTTGAAAATAAGAGCCAATAATGCCAAGCAAATCATTTTCATGGAATTTCCTTGTTTGTAGCATATTATCAACTGTTTGACAAAGTCAGCGAGTGTTTGGTTGGTCTTAGTATTCATTGGCACGTACTTGTTCAAATGCTAAAATTTAGTTTTAAAGAAAAATGTTGATTAACAACGGTATGTTTGAAAAAAAAAATTAACTATTGTTGAAACTAAAGATGAAGCTGTAAATAGAGATAAAATGAGAAATTATAATTATAAAAAAACTCATTTTTAAAGTAAAATATATTGTTTGTCTCTGAAGTTGCACCCAATATATATGTTTAGTCTCAATTTCAAAATAAGTGTATCATCTTATCCCTCACATCTCTATTTTGCATTCCCGTTAGTCCCGTTGACTAAGTTAACTAACACGTCTCTCGTTACACCCTTTAGTCACAAAATACAGAAAGCGATTTAGTCATTTCCCAGCCTGTTACAGTCACTTTCTCACCATTTCATCATCTTCATCACAACATTTCGCACCATAGTCAACAGTGCCGTAGCTGAGATTTTGGAGGTCCGCTGCAAAAACTTATGTCGTAACTGAATATGACGTTTAAATATGCATCATATCAACTATTGAAACAATAAATGTAGTATTTTAACAAACTAGCATTAGTTTTAGCAAACATACATAACCTATAATCATATACCATTAATATTTTTCTATTGGAAGTAAATTTTGAGGCCTGAAGATACAAAAAGGTATACATTGAGGCTCTAAAATTTTGAGGCCAAAACCTTATACACCACCATCTCCAACATCGTTCACCATCACCATCTTTGACATCGTTAATCATCAGCATATCCACCACCATTCAATTACACCAACTCCAACACCTACAATGACCAACCCCGCCACCTGCACCACTACCACAGTTTAAATCAAGATTGTTCACGCTCGAAACCCATATTAACTAGTCCCTTCAATTGTTTCGATGTGTTTTTTTATTTTGTTGGAACCATATCAAGATTCGGTTGTTATGATTTCAAAGGTGGGTGAGAATCCGACAGCAATGTCGGAGAAGATGGGTGGCAGACGAGTTTATTCGATAAGACGACAGCAGCTGAGACATAATAAACTCGCCAGCCACACATCTAGGTACACCCTGAAACTGTGGAAGATTTTCCAAAGACGTCAGCAATGGTGGAAGATCTATGATGACTTTCCCAATTACATTTTCTTCAAAACCGTCAACTAACTAGCAACCCAAACATGAAACGAGCACGACTTTGCAACTTCTAGGCACATCAAAACACCTTCCATTAAAGGTTTGAAACCTCACACCAACTTAGTGAGAAAAAATTAGATGACGAAAACTAGAAGAAGTAAAAAAACAGAGACAAACAGATACAAGATGATTCAGAGTGTTATCGTGGATAAAGAGGGGGTGGGTGGATACGCTCTATCGGGAGAAGTGGCTTTTAGTTAATTGTGTTCCATATATTATTGTTTTGGGGTGATACAAACACTACATCATGCATGCATCATAATTTGTGCATTACAGTAAAAGATGTGGTGTAGGTATCAATTCCCTTATTATTTTCATGCTAATCAAGCTAGGCAAGAATAAATAGAGGGCAGGGTAGTTAATTATAGTATGGAGAGTTGTTGTATAGGGTTTGATTTAGATGATGGTGATGATTAGGGGTGTCAGTAGGGTCGGGTTGACCCGACCCGAACTCAAACCAAAATCCGATAAGACTTATCGGGTCGGGTCAAATCGTGTTGAAAAATGTTATCGGGTTGTTTTGATCCAAACCCTATAACCCGATATAGTTATCGGGTCGGGTTAGGGTTGAATTATTTTTGTTATCGGGTCCCTTATTGTTTTCTTGCTAATCAAGCTAGGCAAGAATAAATAGAGGGTAGGGTAGTTAATTATAGTATGGAGAGTTGTTGTATGGGGGTTGATTTAGATGATGGTGATTATTAGGGGTGTCAGTAGGGTCGGGTTGACCCGACCCGAACTCAAACCCAAATCCGATAAGGCTTATTGGGTCGGATCAAATCGGGTTGAAAAATGTTATCGGGTTGTTTTGACCCAAACCCGATAACCCGATATAGTTATCGGGTCGGGTTAGGGTGAATTATTTTTGTTATCGGGTTATCGGGCCAACCTGATAATACCAGAAATTTATTTTTCTATATTTTTTTCCTTAAAATTTTATAAAGCCACAAGTTTTTGTATTTATAGGGGACATTTCAAACAACAATTTCATTGCTCCTTAGTTCTTTACTACCTAAGGCAATGGCCCTTACCCTTAGGATAGGCGAATGGTTCTACGTACTAATAGTCCATTGATTCAACTGCATGGAACTAAAAATATGACTATTATTACTGTTTCATTTTCTTTTTCTTTACACGAAGGCAACTGCATGCCTTGTGGTGTATACATTTTCGAAATTTGTTTTTTAGGTGGAGGTTGTGGAGGGCCAATTTTGTTAGAACTTGAAGTCTATTTTATTGTAACAGCAGTATTTTTCTCTACTATCCTTCTATCTGGTCAGAAAAGCTAGCACTACATTATTTATCCTTCTATCAATTTTTCAATGGTTATTTTTTGGTGCAAGTTATTAAATTAAAAACCATAAGTCTACTTAAGTAATCAAATAAGTATGAGCCGTAACTTATTTGATAGGTAAAATAAAACAAAGGAACCCGATTGACCCGAATCACCCGAACCCGATAACCCGATTATTTATCGGGTCGGGTTACGGGTTACTTTATTGTTAGGATTCAGAAAATCCATGTTGAAGAGTTGGTCACCCCAACTCTAGTCTAGCATATGTTAGCTCGTAGACATTACGTTATTTACTAGTTATTTAGTTAGTTATTTAGTTTAGTGCAACACCGTGGAGGACGGACGGGTCTTTACCCACTGTATGCCTGATCTACAGTCCGAAGGAGGACGTTTAGTATGTAACTATAAATACCCTCTACCTCCCAAGGTAGAAGGTTGGACCTTTCACTTAATCTAACATTTCTTTATTTTGTTTACTTTCTCTCTCTAGAAAAGGCTCTCATCTTCCACTTTCTCTCTCTAGAACCTTAAACTATTCGAACCAAATTGTGTTATGTGATGTGTTTATGAAAACCAATATCTAACAATTGGTATCAAGAGCCATGGTTTGATCACTCATATTTCATGTTCTTGGATTTCTAGTGGTTTTCATAAGTTTGTTGGGTTTGAATGAGTTTAGAGTAATTTGCATCATTTGGATCATTTCTAGTGTTAAAGTTTGGATTTTGATTGTACTTTTGGGTTTAGAATAATTATAAGTGTTTAGGTTTTGATTTGGAAGGCTTGAATCATCGTGGTTGGGTTGTTTTTGGATTGAAAAGTGGTGTTTTTTGAAAGTTTGTTGGATGCGAGTTGAGTCACGGTATGCATTTCTTGGATGCGAGTTGTCCCATGTTTGATGCGACTTGTCTATTCTGAGTTTGCTTATTGAAGCGAGTTGTCTCCAGTGCGAATTGTCTCCAGAGCGATTTGTCAAGGACTGAGATTTGTCAATTCCTGCGATTTGTCTCTAAACCTAACATACAAAACCCTTGTTTTCAAACCCTTATTTTCCGAAAAATCCTTCGGGGGCGCGCTGCCCCCCTGAACCCGCGGAACAGGGGGTATATATAAAGAATTAGGGAATATCACAAACCATAACACCAAATTCATCTTTACTTCCTTATCATCTTCTAGTTCCTTTACAATCATCTTCTAGTTCTTATCATCTTCTAGTTCCTTTACTACATCCTACTTCTCACTCTTTTACGGTTTGGTCTTGATTTTAGTAAAATCCCGCGAAAGATTCTATTTCTCGGTTTAAATCACAGACTTGTAAAATCCCGTGTACACAGCAACATCATGTCTTACACTCCTGATTCAGTGATTTCGGAAGTACTTAAATTGTATGATGTTGTGGACAACAATGATAATGTATGCTACACTGAACGGTTAAAGATGTTTGAATCAATCAATGAGGATGTGAGATCTTCATGTTCTGAGTCTGAAGAGAGAGAATTGCACCTGTTTAGGCTACAGAATGCCATGCTAAAGGAAAGTAACATTGAACCTTATCAACAACTTCACTCAGACCTCATGTTACTCACACCTATTACAATGGAACGAATATGCAATGCCCTTTTCCGTCAAGATTTATCCATATTAACGGGAACACTACTGTTAAACTTAGAACAATTGGAGCTACAACTTGACAAAGAGAAGGTTCAAAAGGATAGTTCCAGTGCTGCACTTCAAGTGATTTACAAACAATTTCAGTCATTCATTAGAAGGGAATTATCATCAGATTATGATCATCACATGACTGAAATGTCCTTCAAAAGACACACTGGAATGGAAATTAACGCATTCATTGAGACATTTATCCAACTCATGGATAATGTGGAAAAGTACATTGAGGAAGCTGTACAAACAGATGAAAACGTGAATGAGTGTCAGGTGCAATTGAGAGATAGTTGTGATGAGTCGAGTAATGTATCAGTTGAAAGGTCGGGTGTTGCTGAATGCAGAATATCAGAGACAACAAAGAATGATGTAACCAGCTGCTCAGAAACTCCTGTCACACAAGATGTGGATGTTGTGATCAGAAAGGTGAATAAATGTCGGGTACAATCAATAAATTGTAGTGTTGTGACCGGTAAGGCATCAGATGATGGATCAATTGACATTGAATACAGAGGCTCAGAGACAGATACGCTTGAAACAGCTAGTAGTTCAGTGAATCTTGTTGCACATAATGTGGATGCAATTATCAGACCGACAAATGAACAGGTGTCATGTGATAAGGTACCCTTAACTGATCAACATAGAGCATCTGCTAATGTACCTAAACAAACTGACCTTAATATTGAACATGATTCTGATAAATGTTCCTTGGTTGAGGCTGAGTCTAATAAATTCAAAACAAATGATATGGTTGACAAAAAGGCCTTTGATGAACTTTCAAACAAATTCTCAAAACTTGAAAAACATTGCGTTTCTCTTGAAATTGCAATACAAAGAAAGGAGGAAAGTTTTCAAACTAAGAAACCATGTAAAAATCCGGATTTTCCTGAATTTCGTGAATTTTTTGAAATAAACGATTTAAAAGCTCAGCTTCAAGCCAAAAACTCGACTATCAACAATTTGAAGAAAAATATTTCTGGTATGCATATGAAAAGTAATTCAGTCATGACCGCACAAGACATTGATACTATTATAACAAGAAATAATGAACTGTCAATTTATGTGGCTAAATTACTAAAGGAAAATGAGACTTTGAGAAAGCATCACATAGAACTAAGTGACTCTGTCAAAGAAGCTAGAACTAAGTCAATGGAACAAACAAACTCTTTGATAGCAAAAATTGATGATCTCAAAGCTCAACTTCAGGAAAAGAGTTTCGCTATTGTTGCCTTAAAGAATGAGCTTAGAAAAATCGTAGGCAAAAGTGTGAACACTAAGTTTACAAAACCATCAACCTTGGGGAAGCCAGTTTCTCATCCCACTAGAGACCGGTCCATTGTTAGGCAGCCTACTGCATTTATATCTAAAAGAACAAAATCTTTAAAGACAAGGCTTGCATCCCAAGTTGATGCGATACAAGTTTTGTCAAAACCAGTCACTTCACCTGAGTTACCTAAGAATAATGCTTCTAGCTCCGTTAACCCTCAACAAGTAGCTACTTCTACTCCCAGCACCTCTAGGAATAGTTCGAAAACATTGTCAAAACCAAGCATTAAAACCTAGAATTCATATGATATGAATGACTTGTGGAAGAACTATTATCTAGAAGAAACTAGGAAAAATGCACAGATTCGAAAAGACGTAATTTTAGGTGCAAGACCTAGGGTGATGCATTCCACGAGATTTCAAGGCACTGCTAGTAGTAGTAAACCATTACCTAGAAACTCTCAAAAGATTAGGGGTTGGCTTGCATCTACGAGTAGTTATATGAAGATGAATGCTAAGCATGTAGAAAATGAAACTAGAAATTCTGAGTCTTTTCCGAATAAGAAACATTTTCCTAATTCACATGCTAAGGTACAATCCACTAAGGCTACTAACATGGCTAAGGTTCAACATGTTATGAAGCAAAACAAACCTAAAACTTCACCTAGATGGATCCCAACTGCTAAATCTTTGGAGTCTAGGAATAACGATAAGTCTTCCATTGTGCATAAGAATATCAACAATCCTAGACCTTGCCATAAGTGGATACCGTCTGGTAGAATGTTTAAGGATGTTGGACTCGTGTGGATACCTATCGAAAAGTCAAGTTTACCGATGGCAAAAATCAAGGTTGACCTTGAAACCCCAAAGGGTTTGGATACTAATGTCACTAACCAATATATATGCAATCAAGCTTGTAATGTTAGTGCAGGTAGTCCTTACTCAGTTGCAGATACTTCGATCCTTCACTACATGGACTGGCTTAAAGTATGGATAACAAATGGATTGATATCTCATAACTCACGGGTTCAAGTAACTCAACCTTGATATTCAATCTGCTATGACGTTTGAACACAACAGTTCAAGCCTCGTACTCTAAAGAAAATAAATGTGTACGCTTCAGTGCGCATTATCTTCGGAAGAAGAGAAATCTTCTTATTTATGACCATTCTCATCAACATGCTTCATACTTTTTCCATGCGCATTCAATTATCAAGTGAACCGAACTACCGTTACTAGTAATCTTATTCCACTTGGTCAATTAAAATGACGATGGCGACATCATATGCAACCTTTGAGGGGGAGAAGTGTGAATAGACTACATTGTTGAAGATATTCACTTGTTTAATCATGAATGGTAACTCCGTATGCAATTCTTGAGGGGGAGAAGAAGTGTGAAGTTACTGCATGGTTGATTAATATCTGAGAATAAATGGTCAAACGGCTCCAAACTCATGTAAGAACCGAGCTTCTTCTTATCGGGTCATCTTCACATGGAGTTTTCTTCTAAGAGCCATTGGTTAACATCTTCACACGGGCTGATTTGATTAATGACAAAGTGCTTCCAGTTGCAGGGCTGATTTCCTTAATGAACATCTTTCTGTTCTTGTTTGATTGGGAGGGATTTGAGTTAAGGGGATTTGCTATTTGTAAGTTAATGGGAATTCATTTGGTGAGTTGAAGATGTTGACTTTCTATTCCCCAAATGGACAATCTTGAAGAAGGTCGAGTCTACAGCCTGTTCTACATATTCTGATGCATGTTAGAAGACTATAAGACGAGTTGCATTTGATTATCCAAAGATTTCTTCTTATTTTGGGCATTCATCTAAAAGATTGTCATCTTAGGGGAGAGCACTAATTGGGGAGAGTGAAATGTCGAATTTAATCCCTAATTAGACTTGCTCACACTATACTTCAGCAAGTTGACTCTCACAAAGATTTCAAGCGGTCTTCTCAAAAGATTTCAAGTATTTGGGCTTATAATTTGTTGCTGATTCTGAAGTATCAAAACCAGCAAGGGGGAAGGAGACACGTATCTAAATGCGAGTAAACTTGATGAACTTAATACTTCTAAGTGATTGAAGAAATCCCGGGAAGACAAATGTCATTACCGCAGAGAAACTCAAGGTTTGACTCATGACATTTAGTGTCCTTATTCCAACTATGTGGGGGAAGAGATGGAAGAGTTAGTTTAGGTACACAAGTGTGTGATGATTTCGATGTTATCGCAATCATCAGGGGAGAGGAATTGTGTACATTGGGGATGCTCAGCTGTTTCACTTGAGAGCGTAATCGGTGATTCAGTGATAATCACTTATTCCGGAGATGACATCCGCAGAGATAATCAGTGATTCAGCATGCTACTTCAGTGTTATCGGTTATTCTTTCTTTGGGCATTTAGGTACTTCGGGTTCTTGAGCTTCATACACTTTATTCAGGGGGAGAGAAAAGTATACTTCGGGTTCTTTGGCAATCGGACTTAATCTGCTACTTCGATGTTATAAGGTTCTCTGTCTTTGGGTATATGTGTATTCGGGTTCTTGAGCTTCATTCCAAGAGACTGGCTGCATCAATTCAAATACTTGGGGGAATTTGTCTCTTGACAACTGTTGGTATGGATCGCTTCAGACGTCAGCAGAAAAGAAATATGAGAAGCTTGTTTTATGTGTGGGATGATACGTTGCTGTTCTATTGGATGATATAACCTCGAACGAAGAATCACAAAGATCATTCTTAAAAGGAGCAGCAAGATCGATGATAATGGTGTGCTTCTGTGTGCACCTGGCTAAGACAAGCTTGAAATAGAGCTTCGAATCTGCTCAACATAAGGATTTTCGGTTTGGGGGTAAACTGCCAAAGTCTCACTTTCAGATGGTTCAATTTCTCTTTTCTATTCAAGAGCCTCGAAAGCTTTGGTGGTGGATGTTTAAGAGATGACGATTTCTATCTTCTACAACGGGGTACCCAAATGCGTTTGTACGTTATAAAGTGTATGAAGCTCAAGAACCCGAAGTCCATTTGGGTACTTCATACACTTTCTTTGGGCATTTGGGTACTTCAAATACTTGGGGGAATTTTTCTCTTGACAACTGTTGGTATGGATCGCTTCAGACGTCAGCAGAAAAGAAATATGAGAAGCTTGTTTTATGTGTGGGATGATACGTTGCTGTTCTATTGGATGATATAACCTCGAACGAAGAATCACAAAGATCATTCTTAAAAGGAGCAGCAAGATCGATGATAATGGTGTGCTTCTGTGTGCACCTGGCTAAGGCAAGCTTGAAATAGAGCTTCGAATCTGCTCAACATAAGGATTTTCGGTTTGGGGGTAAACTGCCAAAGTCTCACTTTCAGATGGTTCAATTTCTCTTTTCTATTCAAGAGCCTTGAAAGCTTTGGTGGTGGATGTTTAAGAGATGACGATTTCTATCTTCTACAACGGGGTACCCCAAATGCGTTTGTACATTAAAGAGATGACGATTTCTATCTTCTTAGGCTATATCATCTACTCTATCTGTAAATAATTATTAAAATCAAAATACAAAAATATAAAACCAACAAAAGAAAATAGAAAAATATAAAACCAACAAAAATCCATAAAAATCAGAAAATTTGAAAAAGACAAAAAATATTGTTTTCTCAAGACATGTCTTCTGGTATCGATAACATCTACGGTCTTAGAAATGTCATTCAATAATGGCACGGGACCATAGATGAAGTTCGAGCAGGAGGTGTAAATATTCTTTTCAAAACATGTCTCAAACTATGGCTTGCAGTTACTTCAGACTGTAACCCGCGCTAAAACCATGGTTTGCTATTATTTCAGATAGCAACCCGTTCTTCAAGAAAGGAAAGTGTTACGCTAAACCAATTTTCAAATATTTCGTGCACTTATCCTAAAACAATATGAGAAAAGTATGTCAAATGACTGCTGTTCCTACTCAAATATTCTTCCTTCTAAAATTCTTCAGAAAAATATTTGTTTTAACAAAGTGGTGAAAAATGAGTTGCTTAAAAATCAATCAGAATCAGTGTTTTCATAAATTTGCAAAACTCAATCAATGACTTAAGCACTTTTAAAACTTTTCAGAGAATGAGTCATTGATTGAGGGGGAGAATGTTTTCAAATTTATATCATCTAACGGGCTTATCCAATTATCCTATATACTTAAATGTAAAACATGTTAACCTACGTTGAAGGATTAGGTGCCTAGGATATGATTGTTAGGATTAGATGATTAGAGTTTGATAAACACATTTTTCTCATGCTTTACATGATCTGATTGATATGTTGAATTGACTTTTATTAGTCGATTGCTGTTTGGGTGACGTCGACCACCATATATCTGTTTGTGTGTCCACTAACATATGAAAATATCATGGTTCATAAGAATGTTCCCGATCCGGATCCCACAAATGCAGATGATCGGATGCCGAAAGGAAAGGGTAACTATTTCTTGGGTCGACAAAAGAAGAAACGGAGCTTAATTAGATCTCTATGGATAGTTGGCACGATAGATGCAACTTCAGAGGTCTTGCTGCATCAGCAGATGGTTTTCTTTATGCCCTACAACAACAACAACAAAAGCAGCTTAACCACCTAACGTATCTTTGTGCAGGATAATAGTGATGATACAATTTTTTAAACAATTTTTGAATAATATTGTTTTGAAAAATGAAAAAAAATGATTTTGAAAATAAATTGGACTTAATTTTAGAAATCACCTGACTTCATTTTATCAAAACTTAAGTCACTCAATCAACGACTACGGTCATCGATTGAGGGGGAGAGTGATTTCAAATAAAATATTTTCAAACGATATTTTATCAAAAAGTCCGTTTGTACATTATAAAGTGGTGATCTAAAGATTTAATGTTATGTCATGGTATGATTTTCTTTAAAACTCAAAGATCTTTCAAAATAAAATTTTTTCTAAGTGATTTCAAATAAATTTTATCTAAAGATTTAATGGTATGATTTAATGTTATGTCATGGACTTAATTTTTTCTAATGGTTTCTATTGGCAATCGTGGAAGTACTTCTAAAACCTCTTTTCTCTATGTGTTAAATGATTTCAAATAACCAACGCACATTTTAAGGGGGAGAATTTACCAAGAAAATCAAATGGCTTTTTCCACGGAAATTGTGATCAAGAAATTATTTCAAAGAACTCTTGCCTCCATGTGCTAAACAATTTCAAAATCATATGCATATGTTGAGGGGGAGCATTTCTAAAATGATCAAAACAATTAAGGTACAAATTGCTTTGTATATCACAAGTACCTTAATTGATTTTCCAAATGATTTTTCAATTGATTTCAAGAAGGAAAGAACAATACCAAAAGACCGACCAAATTTACTTTATGCATGGTGTTATAAGGATGGTTAGGTTAGGTATTCGTTCCCACGATCCCGCCAGAGCCGGAGGGATCTACCCAGGGAAAATCCACTAGATAGTGTAGAAGTCCTTAGGTATGATGAAAAAAGGAGAAAATTGAGAAATGGGAAGAGTGCCGACTGAGAAAGAGCTAGAACTGGAATAAACCCAACAAGGTTCTAGTAATGAAGTCTCGGTAAGAACTGAAGGGGTTGAAGAATGAAAAAGAAATGAATGTGAAAAGGGTGAAAAGAAATAGCCCTCCAATAATTCAACCTTAGGGCGTAAAACCGGTTCAATTCATATGCTACTGGCGGTTACCAAGGTAACACCGGTATTGAAGACAAGACGTCATGGACCCAAAGGACGACCGCACCTAACTTCCCAAGATAATCAAGTTCCTCTTAAAAGGACTTGTTTCATTCTCACGGGGAACCTACATAATCTATCAACTTTCTCCTAGAGATTGTTGATATTGTAGAAGGAGACCCTCTCCCTAGTCTCCGACATAGGAATCAAATGTGCAAAATTGAGTCTAGAGCCAAGAGATCATCCACAATATCTCATTAGGACACAAAATTAATGAAGACTTGCTGTTTTACACAATGTGGAAAATAAGTATATATTGAGAGTCCTACGCATTATCCTTGTGGTATTGCCAGAACATCCGAGTGATATGTAAAAGTACTCACGATGAAGATGGAAATCCCTCTAGAGCCAACATCAAACAAGCTCTTGGTGGGTGACATGTGAGATCTTACATAAGGTCAAGCTTGTGACAACTGGATAGAAACAATGGGGCGATTCACTCTTGAATCAACCTTGGTCCAGGAAATGAATTGACGAATACTTTTGGAAAAACCGTTCGATGTGCAAATCTCTTCTTTTCCCTAGCACATCGAATGTGTATTCATATTTCAAACACAAAAAGTATCTCTGATTGAAAAAATACTTTTGGAAAAACCATTCGATGTGCAAATCTCTTCTTTTCTCTAGCACATCGAATGTGTATTCTCTTTCAAATACAAAAGGTATTTTTGATTGAAAATTGATCTTTCTCATAAAACCTTCATCGTATTGCAAAACTCTTTCTTCTAAGCAATACGCGATTGTTTTTCAAATCAATTTTTCATCAATCAGTGAATCTCAATTCGCTGGTTCACTCACTCCGTGTTGTCTTCTTTGGGACGCTCCGGTTTGAGAACTGCTAGAGCAGCTGCGAAACCCTGTCAAAGAGATTCCTCGAAATTATACCTGATCACAGGCAATACTTGTACTGATCAACGGGGAACCGTGGGCCGTACACCTCAATTCAACGAAAGTGATCAAAGACACTTTCATGCGCTTTATTGCTAATTGTTGTCTGCAGGAACACCCGACGGTTGCAGCTTATCAGAATTGAAGAGTCAATCCATTACCGCATGCTCGCACATCACATTCACTTCTAAAAGAAATCATGATAAGTGCATATCTTCATCATCTGGCTCTGATATTTTCAATCCATGCTTCTGCTACGCTGCAGCAAATATCATGAATCAACAAAGCTTCCGCTACTCTGATGAGAAGATATCATGATCCAAAATGTGAGCATGTCGGTCCAAAAAGTCACAACTTCACATAATGGCGATACAACAAAGGATGAATAAGAGATTTGCTGTGGTTGATGATCTCAATGAAAGCTCGAAGATCATCAAGATGTTGATCAGTTAAAGAACTCCACTGAAAGTACAAAGCAGTCGGACTTTGAAGTATCACTACTAAAGTACAAATATTGCGGGATTGGAGAATTGAAGTCTACAAGCTCGAGCATGAAGATAAAGATAGAATGCTAGGATGCAAAATGTATTTCATTGGGTGACCTCCCTTAGGGGGAGATTGTTAGGATTCAGAAAATCCATGTTGAAGAGTCGGTCACCCCAACTCTAGTCTAGCATATGTTAGCTTGTAGACATTACGTTATTTACTAGTTATTTAGTTAGTTATTTAGTTTAGTGCAACACCGTGGAGGACGGACGGGTCTTTACCCACTGTATGCCTGATCCACAGTCCCAAGAAGGATGTTTAGTATGTAACTATAAATACCCTCTACCTCCCAAGGTAGAGGGTTGGACCTTTCACTTAATCTAACATTTCTTTCTTTTGTTTACTTTCTCTCTCTAGAAAGGCTCCCATCTTCCACTTTCTGTCTCTAGAACCTTAAACTATTCGAACCATATTGTGTTATGTGATGTGTTTATGAAAACCAATATCTAACATTTTTCAAAATCAAAAACCCGATTCAACTCGGCCCGATAAACCTGATAACCCGACAACCCGACCCGATAACACCCTTAGTGATGATGGGTTTTGTATGTTTGGGTTTGGTGTGTGTATAAAGTAAAGTCTGGGGGAGATGATTAGGACTAAAAATAACTAAATATCCTTATGTATTTTGGGACTAACGGGTGTAACGAGAGCCGTGTTAGTTGACTTGGTCAACGGGACTAACGGGGATGCAAAATAAAGATGTGAGGGAAGGATGGTAGACTTAGGTGGTGTTTGTTTGTAACTTAATTGACTTAATATGAAAAAAATTGAATTCATTAAGTCATATGAAAACTGTTTGTTTATGACTTAATTGAGAAATATGACTGAAAATATTAAGTAATAAAACTGAGGGTGTCTGTATTAAGTCGTCTCTTAATTAAACATGACTTAATAAAAAAAAATTAACAAACAAGCCCTTATTATGAAATTGGGACCGGACATGTATATTGGGTACAACTTGACAAACAGTGTATTTTACTTTAATTTTTAAAGACTACATAAAGTGGAATTTGATTTCTAATAATTTTTATAATCTCTAATAAGTTTTGTTTGTCAAACAAACGCGCAATATAATCTCTAAAGAGCTTTAAAAAATAAAAATAAATAAATAAATAAATAAAAATTGATCTCTCAATAATCTTGTGTGCCCAAACATGTAAATCAACATAGCTAGATGTACTTATATAATGATCTAAAACTACATCCTACAGAATTCTAATATATGCAAATTAAATTCTTCAGCTATCAACATTACTTGTGATAATGAGAAACTCAACCCAAATAGAAAAATCTTACGGGATACTTTATGATCTTCATTATGTGACTCTTTATCCAAAGAACGTGATTACGTCGTCTCGGGATGTACTATGCAGCTGTTGTTTGGAGTTAACTCTACACAAGGATCATGATTGACAACTCTAATCTGGAGTAATAATGTCAACCACTCAACTCTTCTGATAAGATTTAATTGTATTCAGTTCCATATTAAGTCCTTCCGTTTGGCTATTAGATGTGTCAATATGGTTAAGAACACTATAGCAGAAATGCAACCTGAAACTATGAACAATCGAATAAAAGCCTGTGGGTCTAGTCCCCTAGCACGATTGGATTCTTGCGCTGATTGTAAGCACCTAGAAAACGTTCTCAACATGTTTTCCTCTAAAATATTAATCTTGCCATTCTCTGTTACTTTGAGAACTGATTCTGACATATCTTCCACCATTGTTGAACCCTTCGGGAACACCTAACACATAATAAAAAAAGAGAACTTTTACTGAATGTAAACATGAGGGTAAATGCTATCTAACGATTTAAAATATGAATTTGAGTATTGCGATTTAAAACATGATGGTTAAGCTTGATGCTAAGTCCAAACTTTTCATAGCCCTGGTAATACTTTGCAAGGAATACATTGGCGTGTGGAGATACAAAGGAAGCCACATATATCTGCCCTTCCTTAAATGCTTCATGGTAGTCTTCAATGGATTTAATGTTAGTTTTATGGATAAATTTAATATGTGTATGACCAGATTCGAACTCGAGACCACGGGATTGCACACTTTACGTATGAGAGTTGATGTTCAAATAATTAATGTAAAATATTACGTTTAATTATTAAATGTACAATAACAAGCGTTAAGTAATTAACGAAAATTGACTAACGGTCATTAAATATTAAAGAGAAGGACTAGAGATGAAAATAGAGGTCAAGAAGGTTCTGAAAACCCCTTGTGGGTATTAGGCCGATCGGTTAAGGCCTAGGGAGACCCAGTCCTAACCTAACTTTCTCTCTAAGTTTTCATGCTATATACATAAGGCCTAGAATTCATTCTTGGGTAATCTTGTAACACATCATCAAACCCTAAACTTCTCCTCTCCCTCCCTCTTGTGTGGATTTCGGCCGTACACCCCTAACTCATTAGGGTTGCGGTTTTGATCATTCACATATCAAGTGTTTGGTATTGTTATTGTGTTTACAAGAACTAGCGTTCACATCAAATCGATATTAGTACGTGTATACAAGAACGGTGCAAACACACTATTGTTTGCTTCTTGGTTTGAATCAAAAAAGAGTAAGGGCCGATTCACATAAACCATATAAACCCTAATTAGGGATTTAATCTAGTTTTTATTCATATTAGCTTGGAGTTGCTAAAAGGTACGCATACATTTAATATTCGGCTAGTTAATTACAAATATATGTCTAAGTCTTCCGTTGTGTGCTTTGATGTTTACATGGTATATTTATGCTATGTCATGTTATATAATCCATCAGTGGCATCATGAGCCGTTAAATTGTGTAATTAATTATAGAAACGCGTAAAAACGAATATTGTATTGTGTTATGCATGTAATCGATTTCTAGGGTTTATAAAAATTGAAAACCCTAATTTTTTTAGGGGCCGATTGCCCTAATATTATTAAAAAAAAAAAGAATATGTTTTGATTTGTAATTGGATTAGAAACCCTACGATTGCATGCAATGTTTATGTGTTAATTAATGAATATGTGTTATGCCATTAATTGTATGCGATCTTGCGACTACACAATAATTGTTATGTGATATCCATGATGAAAACATGCATGTTTTGTCATGGATTACTGTTTATTATGCATTATATGTTAAGTGTGTACACATGTAATTATTGATATATCTTCAATGGGGAAGATCTCAATTATACATTAATGAATCAATTATGTGAATGTGGTATATATTTAGCTATGACTTACACAACCGATTCGCCGATGTATATGGCTCACTTTGTACATGGATGAAAACAAGTGAAAGTTTTAGTTAAATGTATGCATTATTAAAACCTAGAATTGATTATTAATAGTTTTTATCAAATAAGTTTGCATGTGGCTACTTGTTTACACATATTAATTGTTAAGTTATGTGCGCATTATTTTAGTTGTTTATTTTTTATTTTATTTTTTTGTTTATTTTTGTGTGATAAGCAAAGGGTAACTTTTAAATAGAAAAATAAACCGGACTAAACAATTGTGAAATATGATTTGTTTTTAAGAATTAAATCTTAAACTTTTAGGCGATTGATGTGTTATTGTACCAAATAATTAGAAAGGCTCATCCATTTTGACAACTATAAGAGATGTATAAGGAGGGTACGCATTTAATTGTGACAAAAAAGAAGAAGGTTTTTAATACAAAGATGAATGCATGACATCTTTGTACATATTTGATTTGACACCAAAATCAAAATCACTACCCTTTAAATTTTAAGTTATATAATCAAAATCACTACCTTAAACATGTAAGGATTAACGGCATACCTTATCATACCTTATTGTTCAACTGCGAGACACTAATATTTAGATACGTGTCTTTATCAAATCAATTTTTTCATTATGAAACCAGAAAAAGGACTAGTCATCAGTCGCGCAAGCGAAAGTGAAATCGTCATAAGCCGTTAGTCGAGCATTAAAGCAACGAGTTTGAAATTTTTGAAAGTTAACGTGTGTTGGGGGGGGGGGGCGCAATTATATAAGTAAAATTTGAGTATTAAAAAAAAGAGATTTTTTAACAACTCACTAGGTGTTGTTCAATCATTCTATATATATATATATATATATATATATATATATATATATATATATATATATATATATATATATATATAGTCCACTGGGCGGCTAGCTTCATGAAATATTTCACATAGTGTAGCGTAGAATAGTTTTTAAGTTATCATTCAAACGTAACAAAAAAGACAAAATGTTCAGACTTCTATGTAAAGAAAAGCACATTTTGTATATTTGCATACAAAAGATGTTTAAAAAAAATGTTGTTTATTAATGATATATGATGGATAAAAAAAATGTTGTTTATTAATGAATAAAATGCAAACCAATAACAGTATAGATGGTGTAAAAAATGCCGCAAACTAAGAATTAGTTTACAATAAGTAAAATTTTGAAAGTTAATAGTTATTAAAAGTGAAAATAAATAAATATACAAAACACATAATAAACTTGAGAATACTTATAATCTATGTAGAACCTCTTTGTACACCACATTTGTTGTAGTATTTGTGTAGTTACCATCCTTGTGACAACACAATACTTTAAGACCTTTTTTGCTTTAACTCTTGACACGGCCACATAAAGTTGTCCGTGTGAGAACACCGGTCGTTCCAAATAAAGACCCACCTTTGCCAACGTTTGTCCTTGACTCTTGTTTATTGTCATGGCAAATGAAACATAAATTGGGAACTGTTTTTTTTTTTTAGTTGAAAAGGCATTTTTTTATCAGACGGAGATATTATCATCCGAGGTATAGCGCAAACTTCTCCCAATTTACCTCCTGATATTACTTTAGCCTCGATGTTAGTAGTTCCCATTCTCAAAATTTGCAACCTTGTTCCATTACACAAGCCACCTCTTTGATCAATATTGCGCATGCACATTACCGGAGCACCGACCTTCAAAGTTAACTTATGATTTGGAATTCCGGAACACTTGATTGAATTTAAAAATTCAGTTGAGTACAACGACTCGCTTGAAGTTAAAATCAACGCCAATATCGTAAACAAGATCCGAACTATAATAAACCTTGTTCCATGCAGTTTGGACATCATTGAAGAGTTTATTTTTTCGACCTCTTCATGCGTGGGTGCGTGACGCTCTATCTTGGAAATACGTTGGATCCCACAAGTGTTCCTGCCAATTTTCATAAGTTTCATTTATAATAGCTTCTACATGATCAGGTGTATTTGGTATGAGCATTTCTTCGGGAAATTGAATTTCCGCCTGACCATCATTCTTCCCACCAATTTTCCCGTCACCTATACTCAAAATCCAATCTGCAAACTCCTTAATTGTTTTTGCATCTGAGGGATTGCAACCAACACGAAACCTCATGTTTTCTGTAAGTTTAAGTACTTGGCAATGATCCTATAAATAAGACTTGTTTAGAGACGCGTGTACAACATCTTGTCTACTGCCACATGGAATCACAGGTAAAATTTGACGAAAGTCTCCACCAAAAACAACGACTTTCCCCCCAAATACCTTATCAGAAATGTTTGCGTGCAATCCTGTGGCTATATCACGTAAACTCCTATCAAAGGCTTCAAAACAATGTCTATGAAGCATCGGTGCTTCATCCCATATTATTAGCTTTGCTTTGCGAATCAAATCTGCGAGCGGACTGTCTGCAGTAATTGTACACATGGAATCTTCGTCAATGTTTATTGGAACAGCAAACCGAGAATGGGCAGTCCGACCACCATCAAGCAAAAGAGCAACAATACCGCTAGAAGCAACGTTTAAAACAATTTCACCTTTAGACCTTAAGGAAGCTGTGAGGGTCTTGTACAAAAAAGTCTTGCCTGTTCCGCCATAGCCATATACAAAAAACATCCCACCTTTGTTGTTGTCACATGCATCAGTTATTGTTTCATATATTTCCTTTTGCGTAACCGTTAAACTCGAATACAACTGTTGATGTTGAGTGTCCAATTCTAGAATGTTATAATCGAGCTCATCATATATCAACCTATTGTAGGATTCCATTGTGAACTCTGAATTGGGATAAGGCATGTTAACAATGTTTTTGAGGCTTTTGGAATTGCTGAGTAAAGAGTCCTCAATATATGTCAGGCATATATTGTATCTTTGATCATCTCAAAGTTGAAGTCCCGTAGAAGACAGAAAGTAGTATTATTTTAGAATCTAATTTTTTATATTAAGTTATAGTATTAAGAAGTAAATATATGACAGTAGGAGTTACTTTAGTTTAGAACATGCTGTTAGTATAGATAATAACACACATTATTACAGTTGGTTATAGTTGAAATCCGTTTGTTGTAAACTAATCCGTGGTCCAACAAAGACAGTATATGATAGCTAGCTTAAAAAGGGCTAACGAATAAGAAGTCGTATGATTAATGTTTCAGGGATTAATGAATATGACGAAATCATATACTGCATTTCTAAGAGTTGAATTTCTCGTATAAAGAAAGCAAAATTGATTGTTAAAGTTAAGGAAAAAAAACAGTTCTCATACCTGGATGATTTCGTTTCCGCCTTTCTTTATCTAAAACGTCTTCTGCTAAAAGTCTCCATGACTTTTCCTAAACAACTTCAGGCCGAGACATACTATCTGAGAGTATTAATTTGACAAAATAAGATCGCAAGTAATCTCCCATCCCCCACTAACTTGATTCAACTATACCATCGATGTATTCCTTATCATCATCTAACAAACCATGTGCAAAGCAAGCTTCTTTGTATGTACTATACACCACATTATCATACTTCTTAAAACTTTCCCAACCGGTTGCACCTCGGACATGGTTTAACAAAGATACCTAAGATAAAAAGCTCTCCCCAATTAGGCGGGACGTGATGAATTCTGACTATGCTCTTACCTTGCTTGCGTCGAGTCCATACCAAATCAGACTTGTTCCAAACGAAATGTTTTGGAAACTCAACATACAAAATCGTTTGTGCTAACTCGTCGGTTTTATTTGTTTCCATCCACTGTAAGAATTTGGTTGTGTTGGTGAATCCTTTTCAAGTCGAAATTCTATACTTTCGGTTGGATCAAATAACACCGAATGTTCATTTGGAAGATGAAAAGGCAAACGCTCTACAGAAGGACTTCTATGATGAATATCAAATTTGAATATTCTCCACGCAGCTTCACATGCTGATAAATACCGACAATCATAAAAGTCGTTAATCTCATCCTTTTCTTGATCTTCCATTACTGCCGTAACTCTATCCGGGCCCTTGTTAATATATTTGAAAAGGTATTTGATAGATGCAAATTGATTGCACCATTCGACGTTGATGTGAGCTTGGTACCGTTTCAATAAAGTCGGACTGTAAGGAACAACGAAGGTATTGTCAAGATCGGCACCTTGCTTCTGAATAGTTCTAACATTATCACTCCTCTTGTAGATGGCATACCCACTTTCATCAATGAAAGTAGCTTCATTAAATTGCTTCGGAAACTTTTTAGAACACTTATTCTCAACCATGCAAGGGCAGCTCCTATGTTTAGGACCACAAGTGTAACATATTGGATTTCACATACACATCAAACCATAAGCAAAGTAGGCGTACACAAGAGTTTTAGAGAGAAAAAGTTAGAGGTTTGGGAACTTTAGTGAGAGAAAGAAAAATCTTATTATAAGCTCCAACTCTCTACCTTGGCAGGTAGAGAGTATTTATAGTACTTACATAAAACGCCACCTACCGGGTTGTGGATCAGGCATACAGTGGGTAAAGACCCGTCCGTCCTCCATGGTGTTACAAAAATAAATACTACTTAACATTAAATAACTACAACTACGAGCTTTCTAACTATTAAATATACTTGAGGTGACCGACACTTTAACTACTGGATTTTCCAAATCCTAACAATCTCCCCCTAAGGGAGGTCACCTCAAACACACATTAAATTACATAGAAAACAAACAGATATTACATTGAGATTGTTCTTGAATTCTTGTTCATGTTCTTAGCTCTGTAGCTCGTAGTCTTTGATTCTTCATCTTTGCATGTTTGGATAATCTGAGTGGAGGTCTTTAACTGATCCACGTTTTGAGCCAGCTTTGAGATCATCAGCGACATTAAATCTCTGACTCATCCTTTGTGGTGTTGGTATTATGTGATGGTGTGACTTTTGGACCGACATGCTCACATTCTGGATCATGATTTCTTCTAATCGAGTAGCGGAAGCTTTCGCTGATTCATGATATTGGCAGCCAGTAGCGTAAGCATGGAGTGAAAAATATCAGAGTCATTGATGCACTAATCATGATTTCTTTAGATATGAATTTGTTGTGTGAGCATGCGGCAATGGATTGACCGCTTCATTCGATCACCGCAAACGCCGGGGTGTACCGCATAAGACAGCTTAGCAATAAAGCGCATGAAAGTGTCTTTGATCACTTTTGATGAATTGAGGTACACGGCCCACGGTTCCCCGTTGATTAGTACAAGTACCGCATGTGATCGTGTATAATTCAAGAATTTTCTTGACAGGTTTCGCAGCTGCTCTAGTTGTTCTCAAACCGAACGCCTCAAAGAACACAACACGGAGTGAGTGAACCAAATAAACGAGATTCACCGATTGATGAAAAGAGATTTGAAAACAATCGTATATTGCTCAATATAAATTGTTTTTGCAATACAACGAATGTTTTAATGAAAATCAATTATCAATCATAAACACCTTTTATTTTGAGAAATAAGTACACGGTCGATGTGCTAAAGAAAAGAGTTTTTAAGCACAACGACCGGTTTTTCAAAGGTATCCGCCAATCCATAACCTGAACCAGGATTGATTCAAAAGATTGAATCTCTCCATTGTTTCGCCCAGCTTGTCACATGGTTGATCTATTGGATAGATCTCACATGCCACCTACAGGAGCTTGTTTGATGTTGGCTCCAGAAGGATTTCCATCTTCATCGTGAATATGTATGCATATCACTTAGATGTTCGGCAAGCACCACAAGGATAATGCGTAGGACTCATAAGATATAATCTCTCTTTCCACATGGTGTGAAACAAAGAGTCTTCATTGAAAGTGTCCTAAAGAGATTTATATGATGATCTCGTGGCTCTAGACTCAATTGTGCATATTTGGTTCCTATACCGAAGACTAGAGAGAGGGTCTCCTACTTCAATATCAGCAATCTCTAAGAGAAAGTCGATAGATTATGTCGGTTCCCTGTGAGACTGAAACAAGCCCTTTTAAGAGGAACTTGAGTGGTTTGGAAAGTTGAAGTGCAGTGCGTCACTGGGTCCATGACGTCTTGTCTTCAATATCGATGTTACCTTGGTAACCACCAGTAGTATATGAATTGAACCCGATTTCTGCTCTATGGTTGAATAAATGGAGGGCTATTTCTTTTCACCCTTTTTCTCATTCAATTCTTTTTCATTCTTCAACCCCTTCAGTGCTTACCAAGACTTCATTACTAGAACCTTGTTGGGTTTATTCCAGTACTAGCTCTGTCTCAGCCCGCACTCTTCCCATATCTCACCTTTCTCCTTTTTTCATCATACCTAAGGACTTCTACACTATCTAGTGGATTGTCCCTGGGTAGATCCCTCCGGTTCTGGCGGATCATGGGACCTCAACCTAACCTTATCATCCTTATATCACCATACATAAAGTAAAGTTGGTCGGTCTTTTTGGTATTGTTCATCTGCCATTGGAACCATTTGAAAATCAATCAAGATACTTGTGATATCGAATCAAAGCATTTTGTATCTTAATTGTTTTGATATTTTAGAAATGCTCCCCCTCAACATATTCATAAATATTTAGAATTTGTTTAGCACATGGAGGCAAGAGATCTTTGAAATCGTTAGATTAAGAATGAAAGGTCCAATCTTTTGATTAACATTTTCTAAAATGATCATCATCACTTCCCAATCAATTTGAGTAGAGAAAACATTTTGAGGAAGGATGAGGTTTTCAAAAGTTTGCTCCCCCTCAATATGTGCCTCGAAGTTTGAAAGAGTTTTGCACATATTAGAGGGACCCTGCACTTAGAGATAATTCAATCACGTTACAATGGTTTGAGATATAAAATAGATGCTCCCCCTCAACATGTGCATGGAAAATTTGAAATCGTTTGCCACATGCGGGGAGGAAAACTTGTACATCCTTATAAAACCATTTACCGACTTATCAGATTAAATCCAATTTAAATCACAAATTCTCCCCCGATCACAATTATCAAATCATTTGAGATTTGTGATCTCTGTAGATTTAAATTGATTTTGAAAGCATTTAAGGAGAATTGTGACTTTATTACGAAAACGTTTTAACTGATAAGGATCGGATTTTGAGACTTTAGACTCCAAAGATTAAACATGCTTGAGTATCTTTTGAAAACATAATAATAACCAAGGTTTGGTACCATTGTTTGAAAAATACACTTTTTGAATTAATTGAAAAATCATTCTCCCCCTCAATCAATGACATAAGTTGTTGATTGAGAGTTAGATATTTTTGACAACCGTTAAGTCCAGATGATTTTCAAAAATAGAGTCCGAGCTATTTTTCAAAGCAATTAGTTTTCATTAGATAGTAAATAATTGTTATATAGAATCAGAGCATGAGATTTGAAAAAAAAAAGATAAAGCATGGCTCTGTTCTTTCTTTGAAAAGCGGGTTACTGCCTGAAATGACAATAAGCCATTGTTTTACTTTCTCCCTTTTTTTTTTAATTTTATTATTATTTTTTTTAAACATTCGAACAACATCTAAAGTCCCGTGTCATTCTTTGAATGACAACACAAAGACCGTAGATATAATCGAATCGAGGTAAAAACATGACAAAAAGTACAATATTTTTTGAGACATTTCAAGTTTTTCAAATTTTTATGGATTTTTGAGAGATTTATATTTTTGTATTTTGCTTTTTGAATAAATATATACAAAATATAGATGAAGAAAAGACCTTTACTCCTCGTCTTCCTCCTGAAGACGTTTGAGTGTTTCTAGTTGAAGGCTTTTCAAGCCAAGTCGTGGAAGAATAAACTCAAAACGTTCTCTTGGAAGGGCTTTGGTGAAGATGTCTGCTAACTGGTATTCTGACTTCACAAGCCAAGTCGTGGAAGCAATAGTATTTTCCTGGTTAAGCGTTTATTATAACATGTAAAACTGGTATGGAATATAAAGTACGTATATTATTCGCAGGAAAATGCCGATGGAGTTTGTAGTTTTGGTAAATCGCCGAACATATCCAAGGAAACAGGTAAATAAAACAACACTATATCCTAACATTTATAAGTCTTATCGTAAAGTTAGAAGCTAATTAAAGTCTTGAATACTTATTTAGGAACTGCCTGAGGTGTTTGAAATGGAATGTTACAATGGAAACAAACATCTCTATCTGACAAACTCAGCACGAATTCGTAAGAAAGTTTGGTTTATCACACCGACTGTGGGACCGATAACCCTAAAGGGTCATTCATGTATTCTGCATGACATCTTTGTACATATTTGATTTGACACCAAAATCAAAATCACTACCCTTTAAATTTTAAGTTATATAATCAAAATCACTACCCTAAACATGTAAGGATTAACGGCATACCTTATCATACCTTATTGTTCAACTGCGAGACACTAATATTTAGATACGTGTCTTTATCAAATCAATTTTTTCATTATGAAACCAGAAAAAGGACTAGTCATCAGTCGCGCAAAAGTGAGGTTGCATATACCGTTGATCAAGCGAAGGTGAAATCTTCATAAGCCGTTAGTCGAGCATTAAAGCAACGAGTTTGAAATTTTTGAAAGTTAACGTGTGTTGTGGGGGGAGGGGGGCGCAATTATATAAGTAAAATTTGAGTATTAAAAAAAAGAGATTTGTTAACAACAACTCACTAGGTGTTGTTTAATCATTCTATATATATATAAAATTTGAATCATTTAATAATACATTGAGAAAAAATCATAGCTATTCAATTATATTAAATTTGAATCATTTAATAATACATTTAAATTAATTACAAGGGTAAACAAGTAATTATATCAAGAAAATAATTAATTTAATATTAATGGCTCCTACAATTTTGGTCAACAAGATTTGAAATTGATAAGTTACTACTCGAAGGTAGTTTTGTTTTCCAGTTTTAGTTTTCTTCCTCACACGTTAATTTTATTTTAATCAACTTTTGTTTCTTTTATCCATGATAGATTATCTATAAAAATAAATGTGTAGCAACATAAAGATTCACAATGAATCAACAATAGATTCACGATTACAAGTGGAGGAAACGATTTTTTTATTGAATCATATATAAATGTGAATCGTCAAATTAATAAATCGTTGAAAATTGAATCACTAATGAATTATAATGGTGAATCATTAAATCAATGGATAGTGAATCATCTAAAAACTATATTAGTCTTTTAATTTTGAATCATATTTGAATTGGTGAATCATTAATAAAAAAAAATTAGTGCTTTAATTGAATCATGTAGGTAGCATCATATACACATTAGTGAAGACCATATGGTAAAAGTCCGATGATAATTCTCACATCTTACTCCATGATGACGCCAAATTTTGTGAATCAGAAAAACTAAACAAGTGAATCATAAATAAATACATGAATCAAGGCATAAAAAAGCTATTCATAAGTTATAGTTGTTATACTTGTGAGATGAATATTAATAATTATTCTTTGATGTCCATTCTCATACTTTGGCACAATACAAAAAACCAAATTATTGAATAAAAAACAGTATCATTAGTGAATCATTGCAACTAATCGACTTGTTGGAGTATCTTGCATTTATATATATAAATGGTACACGTTCTACTGATAAAAGAGACAAGAAACGGAAAGCGAAATTTTGGGAGACCAGTTTCACATTCGGATTTGATGGAGCATAGAAATAAAGTGCTTGATTTATGAAATATATATTAAATGAACCATATAATTAATTACAATCTTACCCTTTACTTAATTTGATAAAATGAAAGGTTAAGATTGCTTCTCATTCTTTTCAATCTCAAACTCTTCTCAATCGATCCGGATTATATATATATATATAAGAGGAGAGTTATTTTACATACCAAACTTTTCTTACATACCAAGGGACTCATCTCCACCATTCATCTAAAAAGAAATCAATGGCTAAGATTAAAAACATTTTATTATTTCACTATTTTTTATAATTTAAATATCTCTTAAACCGTTAATCGTTAAGTGAAAATATTTATACCGTCGCAAAGAGAATTTAATTATCTTTCTATAGACGGGCACTTTGATATACTTTCGAAAAAAGAAAAAAAAATCGTTTTTTTTACGTTTTTTCATCTTTTTTTACGTTATTTGAAATTTGCATGAAAAAAATCATATATGATTAAACACTAATTTGAATATCACATGTGATATTACACTAATATCACGTGTGATATTACATATCATATATGATATAACACTAATATCATATATGATATAACAATAATATCACATGTGATATTCAAATTAGTGTTTAATCATATATGATTTTTTAATGCAAATTTCAATAACGAAAAAAACTTTAAAAAAAAACGTGAAAAATACGATTTTTTTTTGTCGAAAGTATATCAAATTGCCTATCTATAGAAAGATAACTAAATGCTCTTCGCAATGATATTTTTATTTTCGCTTAACGATTAACGGTTTGAAAGTTATTAATATTTGAAAAAACATGATGAAAATGGGTTTTTTAAATTGTTGGGGTATGTAAATTATCTTTTGTTCTCAAATGATCTTAAATTTATATATAAACAAATTTAATGAATTCATGTATGCTATAATTTAAGATCATTTGAGGAAAAAAGATTATTTACATACTAAGGGATCAATCTTTACCATCCATTTTTATTTGATCTAATGAATGAGATTAATCCCAACAATTTAAAAAGCCCACTTTTATCTTCTTTTTTTCAAATATTAATAACTTTCCAACCGTTAATCGTTAAGCGAAACAAAATATATCATTGCGACGAACATTTAATTATGTTTCTCTAGATAGGCACTTTGATATACTTTCGACAATTTTTTTTTTTTTCGTATTTTTCACGTTTTTTTTTAAGTTTTTTCGTTTTTTTACGTTACTGAAATTTGTATTAAAAAATCATATATGATTAAACACTAATTTGAATATCACATGTGATATTAGTGTTATATCATATATGATATATGTGATATTACACTAATATCACATGTGATATCACATATTATATATAATTTAACACTAATATCACATGTGATATTTAAATTAGTGTTTAATCATATATGATTTTTTCATGCAAATTTCAAGTAACGTAAAAAAAGACGAAAAAAACGTGAAAAAACGATTTTTTTTTTCGAAAGTATATTAAAGTGCCCGTCTATAGAAAGATAATTAAATGATGTTCGCGACGGTGTAGATATTTTCACTTAACGATTAACGGTTTAAGAGATATTTAAATTATAAAAAATATGTGAAATAATAAAATGCTTTTAATCTCAGCCATTGATTTCTTTTTAGATGAATGGTGGAGATGAGTCATAAGAAAAGTTTAATATGTAAAATAACTCTACTGTTTAAAGATCATTAAATGTTAATTTTAAAATATGGAAAACTCCCGGTGAGTTGTAAAATTTTTCATAAAAGACCCCTTTTGTTAATTTTCTCAAAACAAAGAAAATGATTAAAAGTGTTTGTTTAAGATGAGGAGGCCTCCAGTATCGTAATGAATGATAAATATAATCCATATACATCAAAAAAGCTAAGTATGGATCTTTTATAGGTAAAGGACCCACCACTACTATCAAACTCATACTCATTGTCGAAGTCATTAAAAAAAGCACCCTAGATATTTGATCAGAATATTTGATCAGATAACGAGTTGAAAGTAGTTGAAAAGCTAAGCTGGTTTATTTTATCTTCTCCCGACTCAGTTCAGTTGTGTACTTCTTCCAAGTCAAACCTTAAAACACAATATTAGGGTTTATCACAAAACCCTATTTAACATTTGCAATGAAAACCATTTCATCGCCATGTTTTCAAATTTCCATAAATCCCCAAAACCCTTTTCATTCCAGCTTATCTTCAGCAAACCCTTTAATTATTTCATTTCCTCATCGTTGCAAAATGAAATTTGCAGCCTTGAGAACAAGTGGGTCTGGTGGGGGTGATTTATTGAGAAGACCAAATATGGAAGTGAATATGGAGAATGGAAGAGGGTCTGAAAGCTGGCTGGATTATGAAGATCAGATTTTGGAAGATACTGTTCCTTTGGTTGGTTTTGTTAGGATGATTCTTCATTCTGGAAAGTAAGTATTGGTCTTTTGTTCAGTCTTCTTATTCTAAGGAGGTGTGGAGAGGGATCCCTGTTTAGGCTACTTGGGGAAAGTGAAGCCTTTTTGGCTATCATGTACGCGGCCTAACCCGTATTCCTTTGGCCGTTTCCGGACTTTTCTCTGACGATCCTAAGATGGGATATTGTGTTAAGTGATTATAGTAATTTTTAGGTTATTGGTTGTAACACAGAAGATAGGGACATAGTCTTTTTCTGTGCTTGCTGCTTATATTGTTTAAATTGTGGTAATAAGTGTATGATAGTTATTTAAGGATTTACGTGTAAAATGAACCAGAATATATGAATAATAGAATCAGTCATATTGTACCTCCATCATAACTTATTATCCAAACTGATTAAATAAGCTGATAATCGCTTTCAAACGCAATGTCAGACACCCCAACTAGTTTTTCTTAGCTTTCTGGAATTAGGCAAGAGCGTAGTTGCTGAGAGTGTAATATTCTTACGGTTAGTTTTCTGTTTCAATTATCTCATTGATCCTACATGGAATGTGTTATTTGCTATTGCAGATATGAAAGTGGTGAGAGATTAAGTGCCGACCATGAGAGCATGATTTTGCAGAGGTTGTTGGCATATCATCCAGAGAGTGAAAAGAAAATTGGGTCTGGAATTGATTACATCATGGTTAGTGTTCTCTCCCTGAATTACTATATGCAAACATTATATCTCTATGTCTGCCGATTTTATTGATACCACACAGAATATATTGACGAATCCACAAATTTACCCCGTATTTCTGAGTGCTTTGTCAAAATTTGTCTACGTTTATTTTGTTCCAAATCAGTGAAACATTTGACTGTTGGAAGTTTGGAACTAAGTAACTCATTCTTACCATCTTATAAAAATAACGTTTGATGAGGTAGAAATAATTCATCAGAATGCTACAACGATATCTTATCTTCTATGTGGTTCTAAGTTTATTAGTATACACATACGCATAAGTATGTATAATTGTTTGCATCACCCATCTTTTTTCGTGTTAATTTAGTTTTGATCAAAAACTACTTGGTTTGAGTTTGAATATGATGTTTACCTGTTAAGTTATTACTCTACTTTATAAAATATGTGCACAATATTTTGGCGTTGAAACCATACCCCCATTCTGGTACTACCTGGAAGTCCAAACCCCACTCGTCATTTCCTTGTAGAGATTAATGATATCATTTCTTACAAACAAAACAATAACATTTATAGAATGACTACCAAAAATTAAAAGAAGCTTTCCTGAGACATCGTTTGCAGGCAATGTATAACTTGATAATTGAGAGTAAACTACAGTAATATTCTTGATACATTGCACAGAAATGTTTATACACATGCGACTTGAAAAATTGAAATGTGTCCTTAACACGTTAATTTGATTTTTTAACAGTTCCTGCATTCACATTTGGTAGTATTTCAAACCAGTCATGCAAATTGTTATGTATACAATTCATTAAAAGTTTCTTGGTAGTGACTACTCTCTATTCTTTCCATGTGTAGACTCAAGTATTTGAGGTTTTAACAACATTACAAATAGTCCTAATAAATCCACAGCTTACAGAAGCAGTTTGAGTGTTTGACTCTTTCATAATATGTGGAACCAGCTACCATAACATGTTACTAACTTGTGTTGAACAAATCTGTGTCTAATATTATAGGATGCTTTCCTTTGTCGACAAGAGTTGGATGTTTCTTGATTCAAATATCCAAATCAATGAAATGAAGAAATTGTCAAATTTTCATTTGTGAGAGTCTCTAGTAATTTAATGCTTTATTTCAGGTTATATTGATATAATATCTCTATGGTTTGAGGGGTGTTTGGATATGCCGTTTGAAGTGATTTTTCTGATTTTCTATAATTTACGGATCGGATTATTGATTTTAATAAAACGGAGTTGGATAGTATTTGCATATGTTTGGAATTGTAATGGAAATGTAATCAGCTAATTAAGTGTTTGGAGAATTCTTATTATCTAGAAAACCAGAGATTAAAATGACGGACATTCTCTTGAAAAAAGATATGGGTCTAGTGAAATCTGAGTGAAAGTCTGTAATTAGGCTGACAGAAGGGGTAATTAGGTACCACTATCTTACCCTTCAATAGTTAGTCTTGTTGCTTAACTGGTAACTTGGTAACTGGCAACTGGCATGACCTGTTACCAATACTTTTATCTAAACTGTATAGTTCATAAAACCTTCTTGTCACCCTGCATTGGTATTCGAATGCTGAATATAAACTTAACTTTGTTAACCGTCAGGAAAATACGACTTTACGCTATCTATATACCAAGTTTTAACTCCATCACGTTTGCACGTCTTCTGCTTGTTGTCAACAGGTTGGGGATCATCCAGATTTTGAAAGCTCAAGATGTATGTTCATTGTCCGGAAAAATGGAGACATTGAGGACTTTTCATATTGGAAATGTATCAAAGGATTGATCAGGACAAAGTATCCTTTATATGCAGACAGTTTTATCAATCAACATTTTAAAAAGCGCAGGAATTTTAGCTGAAGACAGAAGGTATTAGTTGTACCTACCCTAATAAAATTTCCCCTGTATGGCATATTCAGTTTACTTTTCCTACAAATTTAACCAGAACGTCGAGTGTTGTAATGTTTGCGAGAATACATGTATACATGCATCAAATGAAGTGCTCAAATCGTGTCACGTTAAACCAAATTGTGTAAAAAGTAGACTTGTGCGGGTGAATTTGACTAGTTTTTGTGCAAATTGTGGATGTTTTTTCTGCATGTTGGGATTAAAAAAGTGGCTTTCAAGCTAATTGTTCAGTCTACAATTAACCTGCATCTTATCTCCAGCATTAATTCATGATCTGAAGTTGTGACGTATTCGATTAAGATTTTAAGAATTACATTATCATGTCATTCTGTTAGATGATGCTCAAAACGTAAACAAAGATAAGATCAGCCTATATGCAACTACTTATAACACAAGCAAGGAATATCCATATTGTAAGATATTCCACACGGTACCATAAGAAGAACTCCATCGATTAAAGAAAAGTATACTGGATAAATAATCATCCCTATCACCTGACAGTCATTTTTGGTAAACATGTCTACCAAAGTACAAAAAAGGGGCAGCAATATACATGATGATGGTTAATAAGAAGTGGCATACAATCTTCAAATTAAAAGACGTTTAACAAGTGCACATAAATCTAACACGGGTTATTCTCATAATCTGTTACATGTAAACCTCCATACCTATATACTTTGAGCACTGACACAACGGACACATACTAAGCTTACTTTCACATTCTTTACAGAGACAAAGATGCTTACACGGCAACAAAAGCATGCAAACTTCATTGACTCTACACACCTTACAAGTCATCATTTCCCGCATTCCATTGTTACTCTTGCAAAGGAGATGAAAATCCATGGCACGACCGTTGCAGCAGGAGGCTGTGTCATCGACCTCACTATCACCACATCCTTCTTTACTATCTTTTCCATTGGTGTAAACTTGTTGGAGGTTGAATTTGAGGGTGTTGATCATGTTCTCATTGTATTTGGCTCGTTGCTGCCATGTGCCAGCTTCCATGGCTAACTGTTCCACCTGCAATTCAAGTTCCATGTTTCTCTTGTTGATATTTTCCACCTCAGCTTCTTTTTCACGCAGCTTCTGAATGAACTTATCTTCGACATGTGAGATTATTTGAAGTTGGTTTGTTTGTACCTTCTCGAGAACTGTTTGCCTGAGTCTATCAGCCTTTTTTTAACCCAAAAAGAAAACACGATAAGAGACACAATAGAAGTTGCTCAAAAGTAAGCATAAATAAGACCAAACAGTATGATATGCTAAAAGATTCATCCATCTGATAAGAGAATCAATGATAGGGCTGTAGTTTTAGCATAACCTGTCTTGAAGCACAAGCATCCAGGTGCAATGTAACAACCATGTGAATATTATGGGGTCATCAGCTAACACGCAAGAGAGACATAAGTTTCAAGCCACTGCCACCATAAGACTTTAAATGGTACATTATATTTAACTAGCCGGGTACCCGCGCACGCGACGGCGATAAGTATAGTTATATGTGTTTGCTTACCCGTTTAATGAATTCGTTTCACAACACTTCGAATTTATATGTGTTAGTTGTAAGTGTTTGTTTGGGTTGCCCGTAACTTTCCCGCGACATCATTATTCCCGCATATAGAAATACCCTCGCAATCTCTTACGCCTCAAACACTACCCCAAAAGTATATGATTTTGACGAATCAAGATTATATTGATTGAAATAAATGAAATAAAGGTTAAAGTTGTAAAAATTTGAATTAAAATAAAATAAACCCATTAAAAATATAAAAACTAAAAACTCATAAAAATATATCAAAATGGATGTTGAATTAAAGAGCATAAAATTTTAGAAAATATGGTGAAATTAGATTATAAAAAAAATAAGTAGATAAAAAGATATTTTAATTTAAAAATAAAGAAGAATTTTTAGTTGAGAAATGACACATGTCATTTTATAATTGGAGCTCTTTATCTTAATTTTTAGTGGTTAGGAGTTAGGTTTGGAGTTTGTTAGAAGTTAGGCTTGGAGTTTGTTATGAAGTGACACATGTCATCTCATGATTGGAGCTCCTTATCTTAATTTTTGGTTAGAAAAACTCTTTCCATAATAAGCAAGTAAAAAAGTCTGAATTTTTAAGCCTTCTAATTTTAGAAGGCCTAAATGCATTATAAAGTAGTATAGATGGAGCTCAATGTTAATCTCGACAATAACTAAATGGGTTATGATTGTCCACCCGAGCTAGTTAGGACAAAAAGAAACTTTTGGCATGTAAACAATCATGGGAGGAAGCTATATGAAAAATGTAATGTCAAAAAGGTGAAAACTCCTAAGTCTAAAAAAAATTGCAATTGCAGTATCCTCCCTTCTTTTCAGGCACTTTACGCTTATTACATTTTGGACAATTATCACCAGCAAGCTCTAATTAAACAGTTTTGCTTAAATTGGTGACAAAATTTTCAATTTTATCACCAAAAATGGCTGAACATGTTTTTAAAGGAAGAAATCAAAAACAAAGAAAAAATGTAGAGAAATGGTTTGAAAATTCTTATCATCCTCATCACCAACAATGATCCAGCACTAAACTAGTGGAACTAGGGCCAAATATGAATAAGAAGCAGGCAGGTACTAGTGTTGTTATAATAGTAACTGTCCCTAAAGTCTAGCTTAAAACTCAGCCTAGCTGCCTACCCTGATGGCAAAATAAATAGACCCTCAGTCTCCTCCTTCCTTGGATATTGTCATTTATAGCTGAAAGTGGAGCAACTCATTGGCAACATGATAATCAGTCAACAGGGACACTACATAGAAAAGACCTTACTCAATCCAATGGCAATCATTTGTCTAAAACTAAACCCTAACTGCCTCCTTCAATGCCAAGTTCAAGTCTTGTATTCGCCTCCCTAGCTGCAATCACATGCTACCGTGCATGTGGGGTTGAGAAGCCAATCACTGGCATTGTCACAAACGCAGTTACCAGGAATACCACATATGAAAACCATAGTTCTGATGCAACAATCACATATTGACCATCTTTATTGCAATACTTTTCTAAACAAATACTATCTTTATTGCAATATTGTTTCACACATAACCAAATAATTGTTTAATTTGGGTGGCACTCTTTATTCCTCAAAACTGATCTTTGAGATTCCCTGAAGATTATGAATGTAATACATAAACAAGTATTATACCAAAAGGATATGTCAGCTGCAATGGTTTTTCTAGTGGGAGCTTTCTGGATTTCTAACTTCATTCTAGAGCTTGGTATAAACAGAATGTAGGACTTATGTGCTAGAGAAATGGATAAGGGAAGAAAACGAAAAAAATTTATGGGACATTCAGCTATATAAGCTTTTTTAGAAATACTAGTCAAGCTGTAATGATTGCTCAATGTGAAGATTCTCAAGGGAATTTTAATAAAGGTATCACCTATAAGCTTTTCAACTAAAAACCAGTCAAAGTTTTATGTCGGTTATCGCTAACAATGCCTAATGTTGCAGCTGCAACTAGCCCAAAGCTAAAAGAGGTCAGTGTAACTTCATTATAGAAAATGAATTGAGCCACTGAATAATAAGCTGGTGACTTCTTCAGATATGGTGGTACCCTCATTGCACTGACTTCTTAGTTGTCACTTAAATAATGCAAAACTTTGAGTAATAACATATTTAACATTTAACTATCAAGCCCAAATTTGTGTTGTACCAAACGTGATGACAACACGTCCCTCCACGAAGGTTGGTATTCAAACAACAGGTCCCCGATAACAGGATCTTTAAATTTGGATCTTATAAGCCACACTATGTTTTGCAGAATACTACAGGATCATATACTATTAAGAACATTTATTGATTACTCAAACAATCAAACTACATGTGTGCAGTAGATAATAGAGGCTTCCGTCGCAAAATTGACATGATTAAGTTTTGGACGACAGCCATACTCAATCAACACCTAATACCCACCCACAGTTTTAAAATAAGTCAAGCCAATGTGAGCACAAGATTATTATTCTCATAAACATTCCATACCAAGCCTATTTAAATTAAGTTACTGCATGTTTATTATTTCATCCGATAAGATATAAAGCAGTTGGTTAAAGGATTACAATAAAACAGAATATACCTGAATTTTCATAAACCTATCAATCTCAGCATCCTGCCTCCTTAACTCAAGTTCAAGTTCATCTCCCATAAGTCCACCAACAAACGACGATTCACCAGACGACGCCAACCTACCATTATCAAGAGACAACCCTAACCCCGTCGAAACTGATCGTGGTTGCAGGGGTTGCAAGAAATCAATAGAAGATATCTGTGAGTTGGCATTATTATTGTTATTATTATAGTTCTCCAATAACTCCTGCTCGTTCGGCCTTTTCATTCTCAACTCCAAATCATAATTCCTTTGTAACTCAAATCCGGAATCACTAACATCCGTTCCAGGTGCAAACCCCACCACATGAACTACACGGAAAACATGAATTCAATCATAACTTAATAAAAATTGTAAACTCAATGGCTACACATATAAAAAGAATTAATAAACAGCGTTAAAAAATGTTCACTTCTGTTACTGTACTATACTTTTTTTGGGTTCATTTAGGTCACTATACTATCAAAACCAGGTATTCTTTAAAAGGGTGTTTCGGATTGCTTCTTTTTTTTTTTTTTTTTTTTTCTGCTTTTAGCTGCATATCTAATTATCTTGATGCAAATAAGCAACTTAAAGTGCTTAGGATCATCCAAACTAAAAAATAAGCAGATTGAGAAATGTGTATTTCTCGACGCGCTTATTTATCTTATCAAAATAATCCTTCTTAAGGTCTAATTGCATTAGTTTACAAAATAAGCGAATCCAAACACTATTTCTTGGCGCGCTTGAGCAGAAAAAATGACTAAGCCAAGAGTAAATTATACTAGAATATTTAAGAATTCAGCTACTAATAAAAAAGTATAATAAGGGGTAGCTTAAAATTAGGGTAAAGTAAGTTACATTGAGGAATATAAGGAGGGTGATCAGTATTTAAGTAATTATTAATCTGAGGTGAAATCTGACCATCCATTGCATTAAACACATCCCTAAACAAACAAACATAACAATTAGTAATTAGAACATAGTAATAAAATTTAGGGGCTTTAAGTTTAATTTAATAGAATAAAAAAAATATATATATACCTGAAGGGTTTAGATTGTTGTTGATTTTGAAGGAAATAATTGTTGTTTTGTGGGTCAGGTGGAATATCCATGAATTGGGTTTTTGATGAAAGAAGGATCGTTGAATGAAGGAAGGAAGGAAGAAAGATTTTCATTGTGTTTTGCTATTTGGTCCTTTTGGTTTTTGTGGGTATTTTTTTATCAAGTAGTGAAAGTTTAGGGGATTTTTGGTTTTGTAATTGGCGAGATGGTCCTTGTGCTTTATTTGTTTTCGTTTGTGGCAATACTTGTTCATAATTCATATCTAGAGGTGGCAAAATGTGCCCAAAAGCAAAAAGATGAGCTAAATGGGCACATTTTAAAAGATTTGGGCACATTTAGCCCACTTCTTTTTTTGAAATGGGCACATATAGCCCATTGAAAACTTAAATGGACACTAACGAGCATATTTTTTTTTCTTAATTGTAAAACATTACGACCGTTTTAAAGAATTTTTTTTTATATAATATATTTAAGTTTTTTAATATAAATAAGATATTACGTTTAAGGAATTTATTTCGTCGTTTTAAGTCTTTTATTAAGCGATTTGTATAACATGTGCCCGCTCGGCCCGCCCGTTTTGACACCCCTATTCATAACCTTATATCAAGTATTTTCTCACTATGATAATATGTTATTGATAATTCATGATCAATCTCTTATTTAACTAGAGATTTTCTAAAAGTAGATAAACTATGTCGTGCAAGTGATATTAAACTTTGCCAGCAAAATTGTGTCGTCATGTTGGCTAAAAAAGTCAAAACTGAAATAATTTGGTCAAACACATCTAGAACAAAAATATGTATAAATGCATGTTTCGATTTTGTAAAAGAAGTTTCAATTAAACTTCCAATTTTGTATACCACTAAACTTCCTCTTGAAGTTAGCATACACATGCCTTTTGCACTTTTTGTGTTATGCATTTGGCAACCAGTCTCGAACAGCATCAAGTAAACTTTATAATAAAATTGTGATTAGAACCAGGTATGAATAAAAAATTGCAAGTAACAAATATTATGTATCCTATAGTGTAAGTAGCTAGTTTACCTTGTGTGCACCATAATAACAGTCAAACCATGTCCTTCTTGAAGATCGGGATCATAATGTAGTAATACCATACATCCCATGTATCATGATTTTCAACCATTACCACAGCCCAGGCAATGTGAAACATTTGATTATGAGCATCTCTTCCAATTACAGTAAGCAACTCACCTTTATAGGAATGCTTTAAGAAGTATCCATTCAACCTAGTCACTTTTCTACAATCTGCCAACCACCCATCTCTAACATCCTTAAAACATATGTAAAACCTCCTAAAGTATATAGCACCACTTTCAGTTTCTTCTACATCTAGCCTGCGAGTGGAACCAGGATTGGAATCAAGAATTGCTTGCCTATACTCCTAAAGTCTACCATCATGTTCAATCAATCCACCTTCATGGTCAAACAATGCTCTCTGTTTAGCTTTTTTACACTGGCCAATACTCACATATATCATAAACTTCTTTGTGATTGCCCCTTTCATAATTTTGTAAGGAGTAAATGGATTTGTTATTATTTCCTTAGCATACTGATGAGCTATTTATTTTTAAGTAACCAAAGACCAAAAGTTGTATTTTCTTGAACACTTATGCTCAAGATGAAAAGATTTGATTTTAAAAGAATTTTATGTGGTCATCCATGAAGCCCACAACCTAAATGTACAAATTGGTTTCTTCCTAGATTCAGCTATCAGTTTCCTAGTCCACTTAGGAGACATAGATGCACTAACCTCAACATCTTACTTGTCACCTCACCAACTTTGTAATCCCATCACCAAACTTACAAGTACCATTACCAGTTTTACTACTCCCCTCAGACTTACAAGTACCCTTACTAGGTTGAACACCCTTCTTAGTCAATGGTTTGGAAAAAGAAACCCATTTTTACGTACATTAGTATTGCCTTTCTTTTATGCAGTTTTCAGACTTTTTGTTCTTACTCTTTCCACCTTTTTAACAGCTTCTAAATTCTCTTCTTCCTCAAACAACTTTCTTTGAGCTCTTTTTTGTTTCTATACTTGCCTGCACACCTACCTTAAGCTACATTGCTACCATAGTATACTAGTAAACACTTCCAGTCATTTCTTTCGAACCACATTTAGTACCCATTAGCTACACCATAGTTTGCTAAAGCTAATTTCAACTGCTCATGATTTTCAAACCTCATTCCTAAAAGTGGCTCCATTTCATTCCATGAAATTATAGGATCTTGTTTAGGAAAAATAATACCCATTTTAACCTTGTGTTTCAAATCACTGTTGTCACTATGATTTTCATTGGTTTCAAAACTAATAAAGTCCGTAGCATCATAATCAAAATGTTCAACATACAAGTCCTCATCCATTTACTTGCATATCCTACTCTCATAACATCCTTAACATCAACATCTAATTTTAGTTCTTTTATTCTTAAACTCAATGGTTGACCAACTTTACAGTAATACAACGTATAAAGAACATTATGGACAAGTCTTCTAATAACATCTCAGATGACATACCTTCCAAGTTAACATCATTTATTTGTTTTTCATCACCATTCATATAGCCAAAAAGGTTAGTTACAAAGATCCCATCGTGTTTAAGGTTAACAGTAAAAACATGGTTAGGATTTTTACCTGAAAATTAGATAATAAAGCAATGATAATTAAACAATTGTAGTAAAACAATGTTAGCAAATCACTAACCTTAAACTATCGCGACTAAAATCAAACGATTTTACATGAACAATTTCGTAACTTATGGATGCGCTTTTTCCATCCTGTTTTAAATTTATAAACTCAGAGATACTAGAATTAACACATACTCACGGGCAGTGTCTCGGTCATGTGAAGTATAGCCTAGGTAAATCCGAGTGTCGTCCCAAGAGCTGTTGTTCTGGTGAAATAAGATATTAAACTCAAGTAGATATGATTAAATTAAAGTTGTGCGATGAATATCAAATTCTAATTTAACAGAATAAAAAATGTAAAGATAGAAAAGAGAATGCTATTACTAATTAAGACTTTTAAGAGTTTAGTAATTTCTTCCTTCCTGTAGTCCATATAGTGGGTGAATATCACTAGACTTAGTTGGTCAATTCGTCTAGTCCTATCTTCCATAGCATCCTATTCCGTAACCTAATGATTACAAGGGTTCGTGGGTTACCCTACAGAAGAGTCATTAAGTACCATGTTTAATAGACTTATTCAAACGAAACCCGGCCTTTCGGATCTTAGGCTCCCTCTAACTTCTTAAGCTTTTCCGCTTGGAAGGTGCTCATTTAGTATAATTCGCGCGCTCATTTAGTATAAATCCACTTGAAATAGACTAGAATGATTCCTAGCTATATGAAATGTCATTTCTTCAATCTTATAATCTTCATTTATACTTCTGGGTTGCTCTCCCCAAACCCTAGTAGAGGTTTTGGAAAAGGGGAGATATCTAAAATGCATAATTCTTCAAAATATTTATAGTGCTCTCTTTTGTTACGCCGTAACTTTTCTTTAAAACTGATCTTCAATTCAAGTTTATCCACACCTATGGCGTAACTGCTCCACAAGTTACGCCATAACATCATTCCTTGGTCAACGCGCTGGCCAACCTACGGCGTAACCCAAATGTGAATTACGAACGTAAAACTCTCGTTGACACTTTTATGCCGTAACCTTATGAATAGTTACGGCGTAATCTTCTTCATGCAAAAATATGGCTAAGTCATAACATTACTATGGCGTAACTTCGATTACTCGTTACGCCGTAACCTTAACTTTGTCTTTAATCTTCAATTTAGCTTATATCAGTCAATATTCGTACCAAATTCGTCAAAGTGCTCTTTTTGTCGTGAAATGAAATATGAAGAAATAAGAGCATAAATGAATGCAGGTTCGCAAAATTTGATATAATAATGGAGGAAATTGTAACAAATCGCATTTTTAGGTCACTATTCACTTTACTATTCACTCCCAATAACCGCACCATCTTTTGACTAAAACATTTTAAATTACTGATGCAAGTTTTACTGACCATGTTTTACATTTATAGTAACTCGTCTACCTATGGCCTACCTAATGCACTAACGGGCAGTGTACCCGGTCCCATGTAGTGAGGGAATGGTAAGACCGAGGTCATCCCAAGAACGGTTGATTCCTAACTATCTATTTAATTAAATTAGTCAAATAAATAAGTTTTAATGAAAGGATTAATAATATTTAAGGTGTCACGTGATCAATTGGGCCGGTTCTCTGGTAAACAAGCTAATGGGAAATAGTTATGCAATTCTTAAACCGAGTTCATCCATAAGTGGCAAAAGTCGATAGACTCCTTTGGTTAATTCGTCTACCCTATGGTTCTTAGAATCCTCACCAAGATGAACAGGTCACCCGGGATCATTCGGCAATCTAATAGCAGTCATTAAGATCCGGCGTTTACTATCGCAATACATGTGTTCTAAAAGTCACTAGACTCTTGTTTCAAGTGGGGTGAAAGTGGCTAGGACAACATTTGGTCAGTTCGTCCTAACCTATCAACAAAGGGTTCCACTAGAGAAATCAGGTGACCCGTCATAAGTCCAGTTGTTCTTAGTCCCCTAAGCCAAGTCATTAAGTACCACTACATGCTAGATTCATAATAATGAGTGCCCGGGCGCTAGCATCTTAGACACTCATCCCCAACTTCTTAAGTTCATCAAAACGGTAGGTGATCAGTTGGTCAAATCGCACAAACAAAAAGGGTCGTCAGTTGGTCATATCTTACCCTTCCCACTCAGTCTACCTACTTAGGGTCAGTTGGTCATATCTCCTAAGCAAATAGACACTACCGCCATTCAAAACTACCGAAAGCTAGGGTGGCTACCAACGAACTATGCATGCATACACTAGAAACAATTAATAAACGCAAAAACATTAATAATAAAAAGAATCAAAAACTATGGTAGGACCTAGTTTCCACATCACCAAAATACCGTAGTGGAATGACAAATAAAATCAACATATAAAACAATAAATAAACAATGACATAACATCAAATAATTAATTGGCCAATAATAAATTAAAAGACAATTAATTAAGAACATAATAAGAATTAATTCGCCAACAATTAAATTAGAATCAAAATCATAATTGAATAATGAAACCAAAATAATATTATGAGTCAGAAAATAATTACATATCGTGCCAAGGATAAAGCTATCGATCCCCTAGTTGAGTACCGGGGCAAACCCCAAAAGGGGTTTTCTAGCAGCAATAAAAATTGCTTCCCAATTTGATATCCTTAAATGTGCACATGTATCTTCTATTTATATTAATTTTTTTTTCCTTTTAAATCTCCAACTAAAGATTATTTGCACTTAGGTCCTTGTCTTCATTTAATTAAATATAACACATTAAAATGTGTTATAAAACTTGACATATTCAGCCCCTTGACGATCTTCTGTATTTATTCTTTAGTCCTCGAAGTGAATAAAATAAATATTAACTTGCAGCTTTTAATCCTTGGACCTCGAAACTTTGCGCCCAAGTAATTAATTACGGCGTAACTAATTATCTGAGTTACGCCGTAATCCTTCGTATGCTCATGATTATTCACTCCGAAATTATCTCTACGGCGTAACTAGATTCATGTTAAGCCGTAACCTTCACAAAAATAATTACGACGTAACCATAAGAATTGGTTACGTCGTATCATTCAAAGCATCATATTTACGCCATAACATTATTAACTAGTTACGGCGTAATCTTCACAAATAATTCTCAGGACCTCGTAGTATGAGTTACGGCGTAGTCCATCACAACTTACGCCGTAACTAGTCTTTAGAATATGTCTCTTGGCCTTTTATCGTTTCTTTTCCGCTCCAGCGCCTCATTTATCCTGAAATGCAATTATGAACGAATATGAACGAATTAAGTACCATATTAATACAAATGAGGCCATAAACACGGGAATTTGATATATAAAAGATCAGGCTAATTTGATGTTATCAAATATCCTCCCACTTGAATTCTACTTGTCCTCAAGTAGACCCTTTAAATAATTCTTAAAAAGATATCTTCCAGGATTAATTGGAAGATATGAGTTTAAAAATCACCTAAGCTAGAAAATTCCAAACAAGCACCTCACGAAAAGGGAATTGAAATCACTCACTCTCTCTCTCTCTCTCTCTCTCTCATAATTCACGTGTTTATCTTTGGGTGATCACTCAACTGCTCAGTCATGGCGAGTATTCTATCATAGGCTTGGCAAAGATACTAATCTCCACCACTAGAGTCTATAGATGCAGCTATTCTAAAAGGCAATGGGTTGACACAACATAAAGGCTTATGGGGTTATTTTGTCATTACTAACGAGCTACGGCGAAGGGGATAAAACCAATGATACATGACCAAATCCATGGCCAAGACACCAATGATTGTTCGCTTCCACACCTAAACTCGATTCATGACTAAGGGTAGGATAAGACATAGGAAAACATTTAATAGGTGTAAACAAAAAGATACGAAACAAATAGATTCCTAAGTCCATAGTCGTCCCACCACTAGTCGCATTCAATCCCATAGCAAAAATCGAGGGTCAAGAGTCAAGGAGTCTTCAACACACGAGTCAATGCATAAGAAATGTAGTGTAGTGCCTCATAATCTCCATAAATTAGGCAAATAAGGTGCATTAACTCGGCCTTCATCATCAATGAAAAAAGAATGTGCTATATAATTTTTTTTTAAAATTTGGGTTAATTTAGCACATATTTCTATCAAAATCAACCATTTCTATCTCTCATCCCCCCACTTGAAATGTACAATGTCCCAATTGTACGAGTATTTATTAAAATTTGAAAGGCGAGATAGAAATGTACGGGTTCCTAATTCTATCCGTAAGACAAAACGGATTTGTGAAAACTGCGCCAGCTGAAACAAGGCGAGAACACTTATCACAATACGACACATACGCTGATTTATATTACGATCAGCTATAAACAAACTAATAAACTTTTGCTTGCATTCTCATATATATATATATATATCTTTTTTTTTATGCAAGACAAGGTGTATATGAATAAAAATAAAAAATAATACGAACATATAAAGCATCCCCCCACTTGAGATCAATGATCCGCGCAAAACCGTCAAGTTATCTCACTCAAGCCTGCCACTTGTGAATGGCCGACCGTAACAAACTTAAAACAGTTCGAGGCAAAGCAATGAAGATCAGGAGAGTATAGTGTTTCCCCAGGTCGTTAAGTCCCAACAAGCTGTGCGAGAATAGTCAAACGTAAAGTGATCGAGAGGATTTGAAAGGGAAAGGATAGTGATTGATCTATACCTAAAGAAAAAGCCCATAAACTACAGGGGCTTAAATGCAAATTAAAGAAAATCAAAAAGATAAAAATATTAAATAAACGCTATCACTATTTGCAAAATGATGAACGTTTAAAACTTAAAACTTACGTTTAAATAAAACTTACGTAAACGTACAAAATAAAAAGTGAGATCTAAGAAATAAAAGACCTAAAAATATGAAAATGACATCTTTACAAACCTAATGATAAAAGAAAATTTATAGAAAAAGAAAATTATTTTTATAATTATTAAATTAATTATTATTAATTAAAAACTAATTTTAACTATTAAATATTAGCCTAAAATACAAGAAAATATGAAATTAAGCTAGAAAAATAAAATTATGACTTAAAAAAATCTAAAATATTAAAAGAGAATTTTCAAAACTATTTTTATATTTTTCTGATTATTTTTCTATTTTCTAGGAATTAAAAACTATTAAAAACTAATTAAATGGCTTAAAAATACAAATTTAACTAAGAAAAATCTAGAAAAATATTTTTTTGTCTTTTTATATTTATCTTAACTTAAGAAAAATGAAAAATTATTTTTTTGAAACTTTTCTTAATTATTTGTGTTAAATCCTAATTAAAAATGCTTAAAAACTAATTTAAATTAAGAAAATTAGCAAACAGGACAGGAAAAATATGAAAAATTCAAGAAAAGCTTAAAATAATATGAGGAATAAAGGAAAAATAGAAAAACAAGGGGTTGTGTGAAGGAATAAGAGGCTGCAGAGCAAGTGCTTATATAATAAGCACTTCAAATAAGCCACAAGCCACAACTGAGCACAAAACTGATGCAGAAGCTCTAACAAGCTATAAGAACTCAAAAAGAACCAATTACAACTATTCTAAACATCTGAATTGCAAGCTACCAAGATTTGAGGTTAAAAGATTATAAGCTAAAACAGTTTTCAGGTGCTACTTTAGAGCTTAAGCACAGGCTACTTGATAAGCAGAGAATGGAAAACAAAAGTTGGAACTTAATATAGACCTGGTTGAGACCTAGTAAACCAAAGTTCAGACCTAGAGAAGCTCAAATGAGCTTAATGCAAACCTTGCAAAACCTGGACAAGTCCTGTGCAGACTTGATGCCCTGCACAGGGCACTTAGGCCCATTTTGACAAGCTCTTTAGAAGCTTAAGAAAAATTCACAAAATTATGCAAAAATCATAATAATAAATTAGACCAGCTGAACTTAATAATCCCACAATTTTACTTAAAATGACTCAGAAATGAATCCAAGAAAATTCATCCTTTTTGGGCTCAAAATGAGTTTTCAATGTTTTTGACTTTTTGACAAAACTAAAAAATTGACTAACTTGAATTTTAATCTCAATTTAAGGACTGATATAGAAGTAATAAGGTTAAATGAGACTACAGCAAGTTGTATTTATGAATTATGAACACAAAATAAACTTTTGATTCTCCAAAAATCCAACAGTAAGCACATTAAGACAGAGTTCATGTGGATTTGACTTTTTTGAGTTGCAGACTCAAATTAAAGACAGATATGAGCATGAAATAGCTACACAAGCATGAAACAACAGAAACCAACCACTGCACAAACCTTAAAGACAGATTAAAGAGCACATCCAAACACACCTATAAACACTGATTTGCAACTAAAATAAACCAATCTACTGAACAAGCAAGTAATAAGGATCAAGATGAGGTTTACTGTCCTAAATACAACTTAATAAACAAGTTTTAACTATTGGTGACCACAAATAAACATTCAAGCATAATATGCAAATTAGAGCTAAAAATGAAAATGAGACAAACAATACTCACAAGAGGTCCAGCTGTTTTGCGGCTAGAACCAAACCAAACCTATTCTAATTTACCCTAATCCAACCTATATCCATCTTTGCATCAACCCAATATCCATTTCCTCTTCAATTTTTGCCCATTTTGACTTTCATTGACCAAATTCCAAAAGTGTTTGCAACTTGAATAGAAGTTTGTAAAAAACTATGACAAGCTTATAGAAGCTTGTTGGAGATCAAAACTAAGTTTGCTATAGGCTTTGACAAAAGAGTTTGAAAATGAAAATTCCAACAGTAAACACAAGAATGAGAACTTTAACCAAACTTTGAATTTAATCCTTAAAACAGATTACAATGATAACTTAACTTGAGTTTGAATCATTAAAACAAAAGATTACATATTTTAAACTAAACTAAGACATTTATTAAAAATACGACATAAAGAAAAACTTTAAAAACTAACTACTGCTCATTCTCTCCTTCTTCTTCCTCTTTTATAGCTCCAAAATGTCTCTCTCTCTCCTCTGACCACTTCCCACTTGGTTCCAGTGCCTTTGGATAACTTTTGTGGATTTTGGCCACTTTGTCAATTTTGGCGGGAAAAGTGTATTTGACCTGTGTGGCTTCTGAGCTAGCAACTAGGGGGGGTGGCTAGGTATGATGATGAGGAGAGGGGTTGGAAGGGATAAGGTGATGGGATGGTGTTGGGAGAAGGTAAGCAGAGGTGCAGGGCAACTTGGAGAGGGAAGCAGGAGGTGGAGGGAAAAGGGTATAGGTTTGACTTGGGGTGACCTGGGGGTCCAAAACAGGTAATGACAGGGGGTCCAAATGGTGAAATGGCAGGGGTCACAACTCATTTTGACAAGGCTTGGCTTAGTTTATAAATACAAGGACTAATATTGCAAATCTGCCAAATTAGAGGGACTAAACCTGTAATTTTCCAAAGTTGTTATAAGGGACCAATATTGACAAGTTCCAATAGTACAGGGACCAGTTTTGACATTTTCAATTTTCCAGGGACCAAACTTGACATTTTATGAAAGTTCGGGGACCTTTTCTGCCATTTAACAAAAGATTTATTCAAGGACCATTTTGACAATTTAGAATATTTCAGGGACCTTGAATAACATTTTTCTTTATTTTGTTTTACCAGGGTCTGTTTTTGACAACTTTTGAAACTTGGGGACTAAAGCGCCAATTATGCAAACTTTATCGTTTTTCACCGATTTTGATATTTTTTGCATTTAAAACATATAAAACACTTATTTGTGATATTTTTATCATTTTGATGCATTTCTGAGTGTTTTCAGATGTTTTTGCAGTTTAAATGGTACAAAAATGATGAGTATTTGGACACTCATCAATCCCCCAAACTAAGATATTGCTAGTCCCTAGCAATGTTTTGAGAAAAATTAATGGATTTTATCTCTTTACCAAAAGCCATTACTTCGGGAGTAGCCAAATGTTTCAGTTCAAGTAAGAACCTTGGTACACTGATAACCAAGTGATTTTGAGCAAACCACCAACTTTCAACGGATTTGATTTGTCTTTACCAGAAGCCGTTTGCTTCTGGACTAGCCAACTCTTAGATAAATTATCAATATTATCTTTGGTGAGTGATTACCAATTATGTTTTTTCCACTGCCTTTACCACAAGCCATAAACTTGCGGGCTAGCCAACTCTTCACTAATTAAAGATATGGTGAGTTGAATACCATACAATTTTGGGCAAATTGCAAGCCGTCAAGGGATTTGAGATATCTTTACCAAGAGCCGTTTGCTCCTGGATTAGCCAATCCTTATGTGGGTTAGACATGGTGGACTGATTACCATTTGTTGTGTTTAGTACATAGTACTTCCACTAAATTTTTTTTAAAATTTAGCCATTTTGGGGGAAAAAGGGACTAAAAGGGTACATTTATGATCAAAATTAGAGAATTTCCCCACACTTAGAAATGAATATTGTCCTCAATATTCAAAGTACCAGCTGTTATGCCGAAACTTAGAACGTAAAAAGATAACATTACTAGCTAAGTGTGGCAACACAACAATTATTCTCTTTTTAATATTAATTTTTTTTTTTTTTTTTTTTATACAACATGTGGGGCATCTCCCCACGGAGTGGTACTCATGGGTGAAAACCCATGTGGTTCATGCTAATGTTTTTGATTCCCGAGTCACTAGCTTGACTCGACCCGAATAATTTGTTCATGGGAAAGCAAGTGGAAGAGACAATCTCCATCGGACTTTCATTCAAGATGTTTGGATAAACATTGAAGTACTTAAAAGTTCCACACCGATGAGATCTGAGAGACAGACCCGGCTCACAAATGGTACATGGAAATGCGGGGTCAAGATAATGTCTTCATTCGAAGGAGTGAAGAACAGGAGAAGTCACGGGATATATGAAGAAAAGAAGGAAAATCATGATAAAAATCATGACTAACTCTTCATCCTCAATAGGAGAATTCATAGTTTCATGAATCTCCTCAGTTAAGCTCGCTTGATCAAGACATATTATGGGTGTGTCTAGATCAAAGTAGAAATTATCATACTTCGGCGGAGATATGATATGAGTAAGTTCACAGGAGAACTCCTCGAAGGTAAATGAATCATATTCAGAATTGGTATCGGTGGGTTCAGCTGGTGAACTCATCAATGTAAATGATTCATAATCGGGAGAGAATTATGAGAATGAAAAGTGGTATGCGCCACTAATCTTCTCTCCCATATTATCAAAACAGAAGGCTTCCATTTTCGGAATAGAATCATCGGAAAGAATGTCACTATCCTTAATGGGGATAGGAGATGAAATAGGTTTTTCATTGAAAGCCTCGATTTTAGAAATGAGAAGACTGACATTCAGTAATGTTGCACGAAGTGCTTCATCTTTGATTTCAGTGTCAGTAACTTCATCATTCTCTTCTTCTAAGCTAACAAGCTCGGAAGGTAATTCTTCCATATAACTGATGTCTCCACAAGATAACGAATCGTCATCAATAGAATCGGGGCACATCTCAACATGATTACTTTGGAAGACAAGAGGAGGAGGGATATCACACACATGATCAAGAATTCCCTGTGACTCTCTTGGGATTGGGACAAGGTTCTCAACACTAGACTTTATGAATTCGTCCGATTCCTTTTCAGAAACAGTGTCAAGAAGCTCATCCCCCATGTTCAGAGAGTGAGTGGGAGCCTCGGGTGTGATAGCAGTTGTTTGAGAATGAATCTCAAGCTTTGGGATATCAACTGATGAATTTGATAAGTCTTCAAGTGTATCCTCATCATCACTGTCATCAGGAATAAAACGAAATTGAGAGCTAGATCTGCCTGCTTTTTCTTTTGCAATTGATTCCCTAATAGATTTTTCAAAGGCAATTTGGGATTTTAATTTAGCCCAGCTCTTGACTAGCAATTCTTCCATGGATTTCTCATGTGAATTTTTAATGACGGGACATTGTGGGAGTGGAGATTTGTCAAAGCCGGAAGGTTGACATTGATAATCATCATGAGGACCCCACAATATACACAAGAAAAACTGGGAACATTATGAAATGTAGTCTTATTGAACTCCTCACCTCTTTTGGTAACTCCGGAAGCTCTAGATAAGTGTCTTGTTGGGTTTGTTGAGGAGTTTGAGTTATTTGGCACTGTGGAGGTTGGTCGTGATATGGATAGTCGTAATTGTTACAAGGAAATGGATTCCGTGTTTGACAATTTGAAATGGGGACCTCAACAGTTCTCACAACAAAATGATTGTTGTGGCTGGTCATGTGAATAATATGGAATTTGGTCATTTCAAAGTCTGAGTGTTACCAGAAAACGTTCGTAGACAAACGTGTTGCCGGATTGACACTCAAATCCTTGGTGAGGACCTCCACAAAATTCACAGCAGTTATGTTGATTATATGAAGATGAGTCGGGCTGTGGTGGGTAATTGGAAAAGTTTGAGGGTTCGTTACATGAGTTCGGATTAGGATCATAATCAAATGAATTCCTCGAACCACAAAACAAACAACTCCGTTCCGAATATCATTACCACATGTACACCGTACACCAACGACAGGGTGAACCAAAAGAGGCTCACCACAACCGACACAAGGAATAAACGATTGCATTTGAGAGTTATGAGAAGGAATATGTTTATTCAAAGAATCAACAAAACCAACATGGTGATCAGAATGACTATCAAGTCTCGAAGAACATTTTGAAAAATCAGGAGGTGGGACAAGTGGTGTGCTCCGAGAGCTAGCAATTTCCACCACTTCCGTTATGGTCTCTGGTTCGGTTCTTGAAAGCGTGAAGATTAGGCAAGTCATTCTTGCTAGTCACCGGTCTACATTCTGCATGTTTGCTTTTAACCGTAAATCATGAAAGTTTAGAATCAATTCTAGACGGTTTAGGAGCAATTGAGGGATTAGATCTTTGGATAACCGTAGGTTGGGCGTGTTTAGCACTTCCTTTATTAGAGGGAAGTACTGGTCCTTTGTCACCCGATTTCTCTTTCCATTTCCCTAGCGAGAATTAATGGATCATCACGAACGACACGAATTCTTGACATTTGTGATAAAGTCGAAGTTTTTCATTCGTCCGAATTCATCGCGAGTCGAGAGATTCCATAGGAATAGAAGAAGTTAGAATCAAATGGATAGAGGGTAAAGGGATAAAGAATTAAAAAGGGTAAGAGGGTAAAGAGGAATATTTTTGGGTTTTGGATAAACATTTTGTAAAACAAAGGATGAAAATCTTTTGGGTTTTGATTTTAAATATATAGATGGTATAAACAAGGAGTGAATATTCAAATCACTAATCGCTAAGCGTGGGACAATTAGACTCAAAATGGCAGTGGCGCCATTGATCCGAGCAAAACCGTCAAGTTATCTCACTCAAGCACGCCACTTGAATGGTAGGCCGACCGTAACAAACTTAAAAGCGGTTCAGGGCCGAAAGCAATGAAGATCAGGAGAGTATAGTGTTTCCCCAAGTCGTTAAGTCCCAACGAGCTGTGCGAGAATAGTCAAACGTAAAGTGATCGAGAGGATTTGAAAGGGGAAAGGATAGTGATTGATCTATACCTAAAGAGAAAGCCCATAAACTACAGGGGCTTAAATGCAAATTAAAGAAAATCAAAAAGATAAAAATATTAAATAAACGCTATCACTATTTGCAAAATGATGAACGTTTAAAACTTAAAACTTACGTTTAAATAAAACTTACGTAAACGTACAAAATAAAAAGTGAGATCTAAGAAATAAAAGACCTAAAAATATGAAAATGACATCTTTACAAACCTAATGATAAAAGAAAATTTATAGAAAAAGAAAATTATTTTTATAATTATTAAATTAATTATTATTAATTAAAAACTAATTTTAACTATTAAATATTAGCCTAAAATACAAGAAAATATGAAATTAAGCTAGAAAAATAAAATTATGACTTAGAAAAATCTAAAATATCAAAATAGAATTTTCAAAACTATTTATATATTTTTATGATTATTTTTCTATTTTCTAGGAATTAAAAACTATTAAAAACTAATTAAATGGCTTAAAAATACAAATTTAACTAAGAAAAATCTAGAAAAATATTTTTTTGTCTTTTTATATTTATCTTAAGTTAAGAAAAATGAAAAATTATTTTTTTGAAACTTTTCTTAATTATTTGTGTTAAATCCTAATTAAAAATGCTTAAAAACTAATTTAAATTAAGAAAATTAGCAAACAGGACAGGAAAAATATGAAAAATTCAAGAAAATCTTAAAATAATATGAGGAATAAAGGAAAAATAGAAAAACAAGGGGTTGTGTGAAGGAATAAGAGGTTGAGAGCAAGTGCTTATATAATAAGCACTTCAAATAAACACAACCACAACTGAGCACAAAACTGATGCAGAAGCTCTAACAAGCTATAAGAACTCAAAAAGAACCAATTACAACTATTCTAAACATCTGAATTGCAAGCTACCAAGATTTGAGGTTAAAATATTATAAGCTAAAACAGTTTTCAGGTACTTTAGAGCTTAAGCACAGGCTACTTGATAAGCAGAGAATGGAAAACAAAAGTTGGAACTTAATATAGACCTGGTTGAGACCTAGTAAACCAAAGTTCAGACCTAGAGAAGCTCAAATGAGCTTAATGCAAACCTTGCAAAACCTGGACAAGTCCTGTGCAGACTTGATGCCCTGCACAGGGCACTTAGGCCCATTTTGACAAGCTCTTTAGAAGCTTAAGAAAAATTCACAAAATTATGCAAAAATCATAATAATAAATTAGACCAGCTGAACTTAATAATCCCACAATTTTACTTAAAATAACTCAGAAATGAATCCAAGAAAATTCATCCTTTTTGGGCTCAAAATGAGTTTTCAATGTTTTTGACTTTTTGACAAAACTAAAAAATTGACTAACTTGAATTTTAATCTCAATTTAAGGACTGATATAGAAGTAATAAGGTTAAATGAGACTACAGCAAGTTGTATTTATGAATTATGAACACAAAATAAACTTTTGATTCTCCAAAATCCAACGAAGCACATTAAGACAGAGTTCATGTGGATTTGACTTTTTTGAGTTGCAGACTCAAATTAAAGACAGATATGAGCATGAAATAGCTACACAAGCATGAAACAACAGAAACCAACCACTGCACAAACCTTAAAGACAGATTAAAGAGCACATCCAAACACACCTATAAACACTGATTTGCAACTAAAATAAACCAATCTACTGAACAAGCAAGTAATAAGGATCAAGATGAGGTTTACTGTCCTAAATACAACTTAATAAACAAGTTTTAACTATTGGTGACCACAAATAAACATTCAAGCATAATATGCAAATTAGAGCTAAAAATGAAAATGAGACAAACAATACTCACAAGAGGTCCAGCTGTTTGCAGGCTAGAACCAAACCAAACCTATTCTAATTTACCCTAATCCAACCTATATCCATGCTGCATCAACCCAATATCCATTTCCTCTTCAATTTTTGCCCATTTTGACTTTCATTGACCAAATTCCAAAAGTGTTTGCAACTTGAATAGAAGTTTGTAAAAAACTATGACAAGCTTATAGAAGCTTGTTGGAGATCAAAACTAAGCTGCTATAGGCTTTGACAAAAGAGTTTGAAAATGAAAATTCCAACAGTAAACACAAGAATGAGAACTTTAACCAAACTTTGAATTTAATCCTTAAGCGATTACAATGATAACTTAACTTGAGTTTGAATCATTAAAACAAAAGATTACATATTTTAAACTAAACTAAGACATTTATTAAAAATACGACATAAAGAAAAACTTTAAAAACTAACTACCCCTTATTCTCTCCTTCTTCTTCCTCTTTTATAGCTCCAAAATGTCTCTCTCTCTCCTCTGACCACTTCCCACTTGGTTCCAGTGCCTTTGGATAACTTTTGTGGATTTTTGGCCACTTTGTCAATTTTGGCGGGAAAAGTGTATTTGACCTGTGTGGCTTCTGAGCTAGCAACTAGGGGGGGTGGCTAGGTATGATGATGAGGAGAAGGGTTGGAAGGGATAAGGTGATGGGATGGTGTTGGGAGAAGGTAGCGAGTGCAGGGGGCAACTTGGAGAGGAAGCGAGGAGGTGGAGGGAAAAGGGTATAGGTTTGACTTGGGGTGACCTGGGGTTCAAAAACAGGTAATGACAGGGGGTCCAAATGGTGAAATGGCAGGGGTCACAACTCATTTTGACAAGGCTTGGCTTAGTTTATAAATACAAGGACTAATATTGCAAATCTGCCAAATTAGAGGGACTAAACCTGTAATTTTACAAAGTTGTTATAAGGGACCAATATTGACAAGTTCCAATAGTACAGGGACCAGTTTTGACATTTTCAATTTTCCAGGGACCAAACTTGACATTTTATGAAAGTTCAGGGACCTTTTCTGCCATTTAACAAAAGATTTATTCAAGGACCATTTTTGACAATTTAGAATATTTCAGGGACCTTGAATAACATTTTTCTTTATTTTGTTTTACCCGGGGTATTTTTTTGACAACTTTTGAAACTTGTGGGACTAAAGCGCCAATTATGCAAACTTGATACGTTTTTCACCAGATTTTGATATTTTTGCATTTAAAACATATAAAACACTTATTTGTGATATTTTTATCATTTTGATACATTTAGGTGTTTTCAGATGTTTTTGTAGTTTAAATGGTACAAAAATGATGAGTATTTGGACACTCATCAATCAACTATCATCTAAACCCGGTCTTCTTCCACACCCCTTTATTCAAAACTCGCGACTTTCGCTAGTGGAACCAAAATTAACCAACAACGCCCGGACCATGGACATAAGGAAACTACAGGGTAGGCTAGGCGATAGGTGTAACGAAACAATTATATTGGGTAAACAAAATGAAAAGAAAGGCTCTGAAGGGTGATCTAGGGGTATCTTGCACTAATGGTGAGTGCAACAAAAAGGGTTTAACAGGGGGATTGACTGATCGATGTGAAAAGTCAGTATACACAATACATATATGGGCTATTTTGGTTTAATCCTAAAATTACCTTAAATCCTTGCTGTACCGATCACACCAAGTTACCTCAGTGTAATGCTCATGATAATGGTCTCGAAAAGATATGCATGGCCAAGTTCTAAAGTCTACTACAGCCACCGGCACACTTATTTTTATGGAATTTATGTATAAGGGGAAAACGAAAAGGCTTATCCTCACACATGTCAAAATTTTACTAACGAAACACTTTTCATCAAAAACTAGAAAAATAAAGGCAAGTAAAATCAAGCGGGTGTCTATGTCTAATCCCTCCCCCCCACTTGGGTCATACTAAGCATAGAATTGAAAAATAGGAAGGGTTAGAGATGGAACGAAAAACTCCCCTGGATTTGCTCGGTATGATTAATAATGCATGTCCAAAAACATGCTCCAAATGTGCCTCCTCAAGCAACATCCATCAACACTCCTTGCAAACACCAATGCACTCAGCTAGGTCGGATAAAAAGTGTTTTCTTGCAGCCAATCATAGCTCCGTAATTCTTCAACCTGTATTGCTGCAAGAAAAAATAATACCAAAAAGCATAATTCCGGATAAACAGCAAAAATAGCACGAAATGTAAAAACAAAAACAAAACCTAACTCACTTTCGTAGGAATCACAGTTGCATTTAGCGCATGCAACAAGCCTTTTAAACCACTCGGTGTCCCGAGTGGACGAGTGAAGTCTCGTGAGGGTTTACAGGGAACACACCCACAAAGTTCATTTAATTACTAATAAAAGGTTATGAAAATGTTTTGAAACTCGCTTTTAGAAAATATTTCATTACAGGGATAGTTATGGCGTAACTGGATCGGCCCAGTTACGGCGTAGGTGAGTTGACTTAAGATAAATATTTACCAGGAAGGGATTACGACGTAACTGGATCGGCGATTACGGCGTAATAAGTGTTAGGAATTAGAAATTCCATAGTGAAGTATCGGTCACCCCAAATATTATCTAGCATAAGTTAGCTCGTAGACATATACTTAGTTACGTTATTTGTAAGTTTATTAGTTAGTTATTAGCGTAGTTTAGTTTAGTGCAACACCGAGGAGGAATGACGGGTCTTTACTCACTGTATGCCTGATCCACAGTCCGACAGGAGGACGTATTAGTTTGTAACTATAAATACCCTTCCCACTAAGAGAAGGGTGGAGCTTTCACTTAATCTAACCTTCTCTTTGTTTTTCTCTCACTCTCTCTCTAGAAAGCATCCCATTCTACTTTCTCTCTCTAAGTTTCTTCCATTGATTTGAACCATACTTGTGTGATTGTTTGTGTGTTACAATAACCAATATCTACAATTGGTATCAGAGCCATGGTTTGATCTTGGATATCGTGTGTGCTCGGATTTTAGTTTGGTTATTGTTGGGTTTTCTTAAGATTAACAAGTGGATTAAAATCTGTTTTGGAATAAAACTGCTTAATAAGTGCTTATTCTTTTTTTAAGCTTATTTCAATCTTTTTTGGTCCAAACAGATTTTTCTTACTTGTTTTCTGTCCAAACAGTTTTAAGGGTTCAAAGCAGTACTTCTCTAAATTTTTTTGTTGAAAACAGTTTTTGTGCCAAACTTTTTCTGTTCTTAAGTTCTTTGGAAAACTGTGACGGAAACTGTGGTCTGAAAGTTATTTCTTGTTGTGATTTGGAATATTTCTTGCATGCGATTTGACCTTTTTCCTGGATGCGGTTTGAGATTCAAAAGGGCACTACAGTTTGGTAGAGTTCTTGTTGCATTTTGACCTTATACCACAGTCTTTGTTTTGACAAAACTGATTTGCGTTTTAACCAAACATGTTGCGTTTTGACAAAATATGTTACGTTTTGACAAAACATGTTGCGTTTTGACAAAACATGTTGCGTTTTGACAAAACATGTTGCGTTTTGACAACACTAGTTGCGATTTGAAGAACGGTAGAAAATGTGATTGCGTTTTGTTTACCTTATACCACTAAACCAATTACCAGTCTTTGCGTTTTATCTAAAACCGTTACATCCTTCACAATCCCAACATCTCATACAACAAACAAACTCATTTCAAACCTCAAACATCTTAATCCTAATCCCATATCTAATCAACCCTCTCGTCATCAAAACAAATCCTTAACTTGTAACTTGATTAAAAACGTAATCAATAAACCAGTTTTCAGTTTCTTTTTCTTTCGGTACAAAAAACAAGATACGAGAAAAAAAAAATAAAAAAAATATAGTAATCTAAACAAAAAAAACTAGATCTAGGGTTTAATCTCTTTTGATTAACAAGGCTTTGTTTTTTCGAATATCTCATTAGTTGCGATTTTTTGTTAATTTCTTAACCTCCTTTTAATTTTCGAACTTTTTGTTTAAGAAATTAACAAAAAATAATCGTTCTATTAACTCCTTTGTTCGTCTACAATAAAAAAAAAAAAAAAAATGAAACTAAAGAGAAACAAACCTACCTTTGATCTAGCAAACTGATAACAAAGAACAAGGGTCGATTTTTTATTGTCGATTTTTTTGGTGGCTGTGTTTTAAGAGTGGTGCAGGATTAGGGTTACAAAAGGGATTAGATCAAAGTGTGATTAGTAAGTGTTTTATACCAGAACATTAGGTCTAAGCTTATGTTGGATTTGGGCCTGACTTTTCAGTTAAGACTTGGGCTGCGTTTTCTTTAAGCATATTGGACGTGGGCTTTTGTGTCATTAAAGTGATTGGGTTGTCTTTAATTAATATTGGGCCGAGTTATATTATTGTTGGTGAATTTGCTTAGACGTGAATTTGATTGGGGTAAACGTGAATGTGTTTTAGAAGTGAATTTGTTTAGAAGTAAAGAATTTATTTAGACGTGAATTTGTTGGGCTAGAAAACTGAGGCAATTTTATATTTTGGGGGGATATACGTTTGATATAACTTTTTGTCTACGGTATTGTGCTTCTCAATACGTAAGAGTAAATTATTTTGGGGTAATATTATCCGGGCTCGTGTGGACTTAACTCTTGTGATTATCATTTTGAAAGCATAAATTATTGACAATAATTCACTCCTTTATCATCCACAAATTCAATTTCTCATTGTCTAATGGTTTAGTCCTAATTTTGTAAAATCCCGTGAACGATTCTATTTCTCGGTTTAAATCACAGACTTGTAAAATCCCGTGCTCAATCACATCATGTCTTACACTCCTGATCTAGTGATTTCAGAAGTACTTATATTGTATGATGCTGTAGACAACCATGAGAATATTTGCTACATTGAACGGTTAAAGATAATTGAATCAATCAATGAGGATGTGAGATCTCCGTGTTCAGACTCTGAAGAGAGAGAAATGCACCAGTCAAGGTTACATAATGCTTGTGCAAAGGATAAGGAAAGTTGCATTGAACCTTATCGACAACTTCATTCACACCTCACGTTACTTCTATCTATGGGAATTGAACGAACATTTATTGCACTTTTCTGTCAAGAATTGTCAATGTTCATGAGCACATTATTCCTTAGAACAATTAGAACAACAACTTGACAGAGAAAAAGTTCAAGGAGCTAGTTCTAGAGCTGCACATCAGGTGATCAACAAACAATTTCAGTCATTCATCAATAGGGAATACACTTCAGATTATGATTATCATATGACTGAAATGTCGTTCAAAAATCACACTGGAATGGAAGTTAACATGTTCATAGAGACATTAATCCAACTAATGGATAATGTGGAGAAGTATATTGAGGAAGTTATCTGAGAAAAATGAAAAAATGGATGAGTGTCGGGTGCAGCTGAGAGATAGTTGTGATGAGTCGGGTAATGTATCAGTTGAAAGATCGGGTGTTGCTGAATGCAGATTATCAGAGACAACAGAGATTGATGTACCCAGCTGTTCAGTGACTCCTGTCACACAAGAGGTGGATGCAGAAATCAAAATGGTGAATAAACTTGCATCAGGTGCTGAAGTATTGGTAACTGTCCAAAATAATGCATCTGAAAATACTCTTGTGCAAACTGATCACATCACATAACATGTTCTTAATAAATGTTATGTAACTGAAGCTGAGCCTGAGATAAAGTGTTTCAAAACTAAGGATATGGTTGATAAGATAACTTTTGATGAACTTTCAAACAAATTCTCAAAACTTGAAAAACATTGCATTTCACTTGAAATTGCAATACAAAGAAAAGAAGAAAGTTTTCAAACTGTGAAACCATGCACAAATCTGGAATTTCCTGAATTTCATGAATTTTTTGAAATAAATGATTTAAAAGCTTAGCTTCAGGACAAAAACTCGATAATCAGCAATCTGAAGAAACATATCTCTGATATGCAAGTTAAAAGCAATTTGGTTACAAGTAATTCTGATGTTAATGCTACTAATGATATTAAAATGAGAAATGATGAATTAACAATTTGTGTGGCCAAATTACTAAAAGAAAATGAGACTTTGAGAAAGCATCACATAGAACTAAGTGACTCTGTCAAAGAAGCTAAAACTAAGTCAATGGAACAAACAAACTCTTTGATAGTAAAAATTGATGAACTCAAAGCTCAACTCCAGGAAAAGTGTTTCGCTATTGTTGCCTTAAAGAATGAGCTTAGAAAAACCGTAGGGAAAAGTGTAAACACTAACTTTACAAAACCATCAACCTTGGGGAAGCCAGTTTCTCATCCCACTAGAGGCCGGTCCATTGTTAGGCAGCCTCTTGCATTTATAACTGCAAAGAACAAAATCTTTAAAGACAAGGCTTGCCTCCCAGTTGATGCGATAAAGTTTTGTCAAAACCAGACACTTCACCTAAGTTACCTAAGAATAATGCTTCTAGCTCCGTTAACCCTCAACAAGTAGCTACTTCTACTCCCAGCACCTCTAGGAATAGTTCAGAAAGATTAATCAAAATCAAGCATTAAAACCCAGAATGCATATGATATGAATGACTTGTGGAAGAACTATTATCTAGAACAAGCTAGGAAAAGGCACAAATTCAAAAGAGACGGAATTTTAGGTGCAAGACCTAGGGTGATGCATTCCACAGATTTCAAGGCCTTTGCTAGTAGTTGTAAACCATTACCTAGGAACACTCAAAATACTAGGGGTTGGCTTGCATCTAAGAGTAGTTATATGAAGAAGAATGCTAAGTATGTAGAAAATGAAACAAGAAATTCTGAGTCTTTTCTGAATAAGAAACATTTTCCTAATTCACATGCTAAGGTACAATCCACTAAGACTACTAACATGGCTAAGGTTCAACATGTTATGATGCAAAACAAACCTAAAACTTCGCCTAGATGGATCCCAACTGCTAAATCTTTGGAGTCTAGGAATAATGATAACTCTTCCACTTTGCATAAGAATATCAACAATCCTAGACCTTGCCATAAGTGGATGCCATCACGGTAGAATGTTTAAGGATCTTTGGACTTAGGTGGATACCTAGGAAAGGCGTCTCTTGATGGCAAAATCAAGGTTGACATTGAAACCCCAAGGGTTTGGATACTAATGTCACTAACCAATATATATGCAATCAAGCTTGTAATGTTAGTGCATGTAGTCCTTACTCAGTTGCGAATACTTCGATCCTTCACTACATGGACTGGCGTAAAGTATGGATAACAAATGGATTGATATCTCATAACTTATGGGTTCAAATAACTCAACCTTGATATTCAATCTGCTATGACATTTGAACACAACAGTTCAAGTCTCGTTCCTTAAAGAAAAGAAAATTGTACGCTTCAGTGCGCTTTATCTTCTGAAGAAGAGAAATCTTCTTAATTATGACCATTCTCATCAACATGCTTCATGCTTTTTCCACGCGCTTTCAGTTATCAAGTGAACCAGACTACCTATGATTGTTCTCTTATTCCACTATCTCGATTATAATGACGATGGCGACATCATTTGCTAACTTTGAGGGGGAGAAGTGTGAATAGACTACATTTGGCTGATTTTTACTTGTTTAATCAAGAATGGCATCTCCATATGCAATTCTTGAGGGGGAGAAGAAGTATGATAATTCTACATGATGAGTTATATCTGAGTATAAAATGGTCAAACGGCTCCAAACTCATGTAAGAACCGAGCTTCTTCTTATCGGGTCATCTTTACATGGAGTTTCTTCTAAGAGCCGTTGGTTAACATCTTCTCACGGACTAATGAGTTTAACGACAAAGTGCTTCCAGTTAATGCTTCACATACACACATGACATGATGATTCGGGCAACTTATCGTTTCTTGTTTGATGTGATTGTTTGTTTGGTGTTACCATTTCAAGTGTTCATTGCGGGCTGATTGTTAATTTCCTTGATGAACATCTTTCTGTTCTTGTTTGATTGGGAGAGAATTTAGTTATGGGGAATTGCAAGATGTAAGTTAATTGGGATGATTTTTGGGGAAATGAAGATGTTAACTATCTATTCCTCAACTGGACAATCTTGAATAAGGTCGAGTCTACAGTCCGTTCTACATTTTCTGATGCATGTTAGAAGACTAAAGACGAGTTGCATTTAACGATCTAAAGACTTCTTCTTAATTCGGGCATTTATCAAACAGATTGTCGGTTTAGGGGAGAGCACTAATTGGGGGAGGGTGAAATGTCTAATTTAATTCCCAATTAGACTTGCTCACATTCTTCAGCAAGTTGATTCTCACATAAGTTCAAGTGTTCTTCTCAACAAATTTCTAGTATACGGGGCTTATTATGTGTTGCTGATTCTGAGACATCAAAACCAGCAAGGGGGAAGGAGACACGTATCTAAATGCGAGTAAACTTGATGAGCTTAATACTTCTAAGTGATTGAAGAAATCCCGGGAAGACATATGTCATTACCGCAGAGAAACTCAAGGTTTGACTCATGGCGTTTAGTGTCCTTATTCCAACTATGTGGGGGAAGAGATGGAAAGTGGTCTATTGACAACCTTTTGGTATGGATCGATTCAGACTTCAGTTGAAAAGAAATATGAGAAGATTCATTCAAGCGTGGGATGATACGTTGCTGATCTATTTTGATGATATAAACGGCGGATAATCTCGATTATCGTTCTTAAAAAGCGGCGGGATTTACGATAGTGTTGTGCTTCTCGTACTTGGCTAAGGCAAGCTTGTAATAGAGCTTCGAATCTGCTCATCTAATGGATTTTCAGTTTGGGGGAAGCTGCCAAAGTCTCTCTTTCTCAAAGGCTCATGTTCTATCTTCAATTCGGAGCCTCGAGAGCTTTGGTGGTGGAAGTTTAAGAGATGACGAATTCTATCTTCTATGACGTGCTGTTGATATCCTTATCTTACTTTCGTATCATCATCCTCTTAAACTATATCATCTACTTTATCTGTGTAAATATTTATCAAAAACCAAATACAAAAATATAAAACCAACAAAAACAAAATAGAAAAATATAAAACCTACAAAAATCCATAAAAATCAGAAAATTTGAAAAAGACAAAACATATTGTTTTTCAAAGAATGTCTTTACGGTATCGATAACATCTAAGGTCTTAGAAATGTCATTCAATAATGGCACGGGACCATAGATGAAGTTCGAGCAGGAGGTGTAAATATTCTTTTCAAAACATGTCTCAAATATGAAACTACGATTCGACGGTAACCCGTTAGCAAACGGCTTGCGGTTACTTGATTGTAACATGTGCTTAAAACTATGGTTTGGTATTATTTCTGATAGCAAACCGTTCTTCAAGAAAGGAAAGTGCTGCGCTAAACCAATTTTCAAAAAATTTCATGCACTTATCCTATAAACAAAACAAGGAAAGCATGTCGTCGAAAAGACTGTTGTTCCTACACAAATGTTTTTCCTTCTCAAATTCTTTAGAAAAATATTTGTTGTTTTTCAAAAATGGTGGTAAATTGAGTTGCTTGTAAATCAATCAGTTTCAGAGTTTTCGAAAAAATTGAAATCTCAATCAATGACTTCAGCGCTTTTAAACTTTTCAGAAAATAAGTCATTGATTGAGGGGGGAGAATGTTTTCAAATCTATATCATCTAACGAGCTTATCTAATTATCCTATATACTTAAATGTAAAACATGTTAACCTACATTGAAGGACTAGGTGCCTAGGATATGATTGTTAGGATTAGATGATTAGAGTTTGATAAACACATTATTCCCATGTTTTATATGATCTGATTGACATGTTGGATTGAATTTTATTAGTCGATTACTGTTTGGGTGTTGTCGACCACCATATATGTCTATCTGTGCTTACTAATGTATGCAGATATCATGGCTTATAAGAATTTTCCCGATCCGGATCCCACAAATTATGATGATTGGATGCCGTAAGGAAAGGGTAACTATTTCTTAGGTCGACAATGAAGAAAAGAAGCTTAATTAGATCTCCATGGAGAGTTGGCACGATAGATGCAACTTAAGAGGTCTCACTGCATCTGCAGATGGTTTTCTTCCAGCCCTACAACAACAACAGAAGCAGCTTCTACACCACCTAACGTATCTTGTGCAGGATTAATAGTGGATGATACCATTTTTCTTAAAACAATTTTGAAAATGGAAAAATATTGTTTTGAAAATAAATTAGACTTAATCTTGGAAATCACCGGACTTCATTTTATCAAAACTTAAGTCACTCAATCAACGACTACGGTCATCGATTGAGGGGGAGAGTGATTTGAAATAAAATATTTTCAAACGATATTTCATCTATCAAGTCCGGGTTGTACGGATTAAAGTGGTGATCTAAAGATTTAATGTTATGTCATGGTATGATTTTCTTTAAAACTCAAAGATCTTTTTAAATAAATTTTTTTTCTGTTCTTGTTTGATTGTGAAATTATTTTATTTTACTTAAAGATCAATTAAAACTATCATACCTGACACTAACAATCTTTAATGTCTAAAATTGATCCTTATCGGTCATTTTTCAAAATTAAATTTTGCCACGTCTTTCCCCAAAACTTTTTAAATGATTTAAATCAATTGGGATCACAAATCTCAAATGGTTTGAAATTTTTGATCGGGAGAGATTGTGATTTAAATCTCAAATCAGTTTTAAAGGGTGATTGTTTCAAAAGCACTCATTCCTTCATGTGCCAAACGATTTCAAATACATAATGCACGTGATTGAGGAGGAGCATTTAACCAAAAACCAGAAGAGTATTTAAACAAGGCCACATTTCTCCCATGTTTTCCAAACCTTATTAAATCACCTGGGATCCAAAATCTCAAAGGGTTTGATATTTTTGATCGGGGGAGAATATGTGATTTAATATGAAATTTGATAAAAGATGATCGTTTTGATTCAAAGTGCAAGTTCTCTCTAATATGTTCCAAACTCTTTCGAATCTTGAAGCACATATTGAGGGGGAGCATTTCAAAAGAAAATAAACTATCAAGGTACAAAGATTTCTACGCTTCAACATATAAGTACCTTGACTGATTTTCTAATGGTTTCTTAATGGCAAATGTGATCGTGGAAGTTCTTCTAAACCCTCTTTCCTCTATGTGTTAAATGATTTCAAATAAGAAACGCACATTTTGAGGGGGAGAATTTACCAAGAAAATCAAATGGCTTTTTCCACGGAAATTGTGATCAAGAATATATTTCAAAGAACTCTTGCCTTCATGTGCTAAACAATTTCAAATCATATGCACATGTTGAGGGGGAGCATTTCTAAATGATCAAAACAATTAATGCTTTGATATAATATCACAAGTACCTTGATTGATTTTCCAAATGATTTTTCAATTGGTTTCGAGAAGGAAAGAACTGTACCAAAAGACATACCAATTTACTTTATGCATGGTGTTATAAGGATGGTTAGGTTAGGTATTCGTTCCCACGATCCTGCCAGAGCCGGAGGGATCTACCCGAGGACAATCCACTAGATAGTGTAGAAGTCCTTACGTATGATGAAAAAAGGAGAAAAGTGAGATATGGAAAGAGTGCGGACTGAGATAGAGCTAGAACTGGAATAACCCAACAAGGTTCTAGTAATGAAGTCTCAGTAAGCACTGAAGGGGTTGAAGAATGAAAAAGAATTGAATGTGAAAAAGGGTGAAAAGAAATAGCCCTCCAATAATTCAACCTTAGGGCGTAGGGTTCAATACATATGCTACTGGTTGTTACTAAGGTAACACTGGTATTGAAGACAAGACGTCATGGACCTAGTGACGCACTGCACTAAACTTCCCAAGCTATTCAAATTCCTCTTAAAATGACTTGTTTCATTCTCACGAGGAACCCACATAATCTATCGACTTTGTCTTAGAGATTGTTGATATTGAAGAAGGAGACCCTCTCCCTAGTCTCCGAAATAGGAACCAAATATGCACAATTGAGTCTAGAGCCAAGAGATCATTCACAAAATCTCATTAGGACACAATCAATGAAGACTCACTGTTTCACACGATGTGGAAAGTGAGAATATATCTTAAGAGTCCTACGCATTATCCTTGTGGTAATTTCCAGAACATCTGAGTGATATGTAAAAGTATTCACGATGAAGATGGAAATCCCTCTAGAGCCAACATCAAACAAGCTCTTGGTGGGTGACATGTGAGATCTTTCCAAAAGATCAAACTTGTGACAACTGGATAGAAACAATGAGGCGATTCATTCTTGAATCAACCTTGGTCCAGGAAATGAATTGACGAATACTTTTGAAAAAACCGTTCGATGTGCAAATCTTCTTTTCTCTAGCACATCGAATGTGTATTCATGTTTTCAAACACAAAAAGTATCCCTGATTGAAAAACATACTTTTGGAAAAACCGTTCGATGTGCGAATCTCTTCTTTTGTCTAACACATCGAATGTGTACTCTTTTCAAATACAAAAAGTATTTATGATTGAAAATTGATCTTTCTAATAAAACCTTCTTCGTATTGCAAAACTCTTTCTTCAAGCAACACGCGATTGTTTTCAAATCAGATTTTTATCAATCAGTGAATCTCAATTCGCTGGTTCACTCACTCCGTGTTGTCTTCTTTGAGACGTTCCGGTTTGAGAACAGCTAGAACAGCTGCGAAACCCTGTCAAGGAGATTCTTTGGAATTATACCTGATCACGGTACTTGTCTTGATCAACGGGGAACCGTGGGACGTGTACCTCAATTCAACGAAAGTGATCAAAGACACTTTCGTGTGTTTTATTGCTAACTGTTTGTTTGCGGGTACATTCTGAATGGTTCTGTTGTCGAATTGAGAAGTCAATCCAAAGCCGCATGCTCCACAGCATCCACACTTAATGAAGAAATCATGACTAGTGCATGTCTACATAACCTGCTCGATATTTTTATATTATGCTTCTGCTACACTGCTGCAAATATCATGAACCAGTAAAGCTTCCGCTACTCAGATGGAAAGATGTCATGATCCTGAAAGTGTGAGCATGTTGGTCCGAAAGTCGCAACATCACATGAAGGCAACACAACAAAGGGTGATCAGAGATTTCTTGTGGTGATCTCAAAGAAAGCTCGAAGATCATCAAAGACATGGATCAGTTCAAAGACCTCCACTTACAGTACAAAGTTATCGGACTTTAAAGAATCACTGCTAAAGCACAAAGATGCAAATGTTGAAGAATTAATGTCTACGAGCTCAAGACTGAAGATTAAATAGAATGCTAGGATCCGAAATATAAAACATGGGGTGACCTCCCTTAGGGGGAGATTGTTAGGAATTAGAAATTTCATAGTGAAGTATCGGTCACCCAAAATATTATCTAGCATAAGTTAGCTCGTAGACATATCATTAGTTACGTTATTTGTTAGTTTATTAGTTAGTTATTAGCGTAGTTTAGTTTAGTGCAACACCGTGGAGGAAGGACGGGTCTTTACTCACTGTATGCCTGATCCACAGTCCGACAGGAGGACGTATTAGTTTGTAACTATAAATACCCTTCCCACTAAGAGAAGGGTGGAGCTTTCACTTAATCTAACCTTCTCTTTGTTTTTCTCTCACTCTCTCTCTAAGCATCCATTCTACTTTCTCTCTCTAAGTTTCTTCCATTGATTTGAACCATACTTGTGTGATTGTTTGTGTGTTACAATAACCAATATCTACAATTGGTATCAGAGCCATGGTTTGATCTTGATATCGTGTGTGCCAGTTTTAGTTTGGTTATGTTGGGTTTTCTTAAGATTAACAAAGTGGATTAAAATACATTTTGCAATAAAAGCCTTAATAAGTGCTTATGTTTTTTAAGCTTATTTCAATCTTTTTGGTCCAACAGCATTTTTCTTACTTGTTTTCTCTGGCTCCAAAACAGCTTTTAAGTGGGCGATTTCTAAAATTTTCTATTGAAAAATGTAATTTTTGTGCCAAACTTTTTGTTTCTAAGTTATTGGAAAACTCACCTGAAACTGGGATCGAAAGTTATTTCTTGTTGTGACGGTAGTCTCCTCGACGAAAGACTTTTCTTTATCCTCCCAGTCTTTAAGTTAGGCTCCGCAACCATCATCAACGGCATCCATGGACGTCTCCAATTATGTCCATTGCTCAACTAATCTCGGCTTATGATCTTGTCGAGATTTGCTCCACTTGTTCTTTTTGTACCTGCACAAAAACACCACCAGTGCATTAAATGTGTAAAATAATTTCATAAGCAACAAATGAGGATAATTATAGATGTTTCAGAATTGGTTAAGGCGTAATACTATTAACAACTACGCTGTAACTTCAGTCTAAAAGCAGTCTGTTAAATAAGAACAGATTACGTCGTAACTATTGAATGGGTTACGCTGTAATCATGACAAAAGACATTATCGTTGAATAATATTAATCAAATAGCCAAAAATACGAAGATCACCGCAAATACAAAAACCTGATGGTGTTTACTTAACTGTGTTTTACATTTATAGTAACTCGCCTACCTATGGCCAAACTAATGCACTAACCGCAATTTACCCTACGATGTAGTAGTGGGAATGGTAAGACCGAGGTCGTCCAAAGAACGGTTGATTCCTAACTGTCTAATTAATTAAATTAGTCAAATAAATAAGTTTTAAAGAAAGGATTGATAATATTTAAGGTGTCACGTGATCAATTGGGCCGGTTCTCTGGTAAACAAGCTAATGGGAAAGATAGTGATGCAATTCTTAAAGCGAGTTCATCCATAAGTGGCAAAATTCGATACAATCCTTTGGTCAATTCGTCTACCCTATGGTTCTTAGAATCCTCACCAAGATGAACAGGTCACCGGGGATCATTCAAAGATTCGATAGCGTTGATCATTAAGAGCCGGCGTCTACTATCACAATACATGTGTTCTAAAAGTCACTAGACTCTTGTTTCAAGTGGGGTGAAAGTCGCTAGGACAACATTTGGTCAGTTCGACCTAAGCTATCACATAAAGGGTTTCATTGGTCAAGGTGACCCGTCATAAGTCCAGTTTTTCTTAGTCCCCTAAGCCAAGTCATAAGTACCACTACATGCTAGATTCATAATAATGAGTGCCCGGGCGTTAGCATCTTAGACACTCATCCCTAACTTCTTAAGTTCATCCAAACGGTAGGTGATCAGTTGGTCAAATCGCACAAGCAAAAAGGGTCGTCAGTTGGTCATATCTTACCCTTCCCACTCAGTCTACCTACTTAGGGTCAGTTGGTCATATGCCCTAAGCAACTAGACACTACCGCCATTCAAAACTAGCGAAACAAGGGTAGCTACCAACAAACTATGTATGCGTACACTAGAAACAATTAATAACGCAAAAGCATTAATAATAAAAAGAATCAAAATTAGGCTAGGACCTAGTTTCCACATCACCAAAATACCCTAGTGGAATGACAAATAAAATCAACATGTAAAACAATAAATAAACAATGACATAACATCAAATAATTAATTGGCCAATAATAAATTAAAAGACAATTAATTAAGAACATAATAAGAATTAATTCGCCAACAATTAAATTAGAATCAAAATCATAATTGAATAATGAAACCAAAATAATATTATGAGTCAGAAAATAATTACATATCGTGCCAAGGATAAAGCTATCGATCCCCTAGTTGAATACCGGGGCAAACCCCAAAATGGATTTCCCCACAAAAACCACTGTTGCGTCATTTTCTTTCTTTCTTCCCTAGTCGGCACACAACAGCAATAAAAATTGCTTCCCAATTTGATATCCTTAAATGTGCACATGTATATTCTATTTATATTAAGATATTTTTCCTTTTAAACCTCCAACTAAAGATTATTTGCATATAGGTCTTTGTCTTCATTTAATTAATATAACACATTAAAATGTGTTATAAAACTTGATATATTTAGCCCTTGACGATCTTCTGTATTTATTCTTTAATCCTCGAAGTGAATAAAATAAGTATTAACTTGCCGCTTTTATTCCCTAGACCTCGAAACTTTGCGCCCAAGTAATTAATTACGACGTAACTAATTATCCGAGTTACGTCGTAATCCTTCGTATGCTCATGATTATCCACTCCGAAATTATCTCTACGGCGTAACTAGATTCATGTTACGCCGTAACCTTCACAAAAATAATTACGATGTAACCATAAGAATTGGTTACGCCGTATCCTTCAAAGCATCATATTTACGCCATAACATTATTAACTAGTTACGGCGTAATCTTCACAAATAATTCTCAGGCCCTCTTAGTATGAGTTAGGGCGTAGTCCATCACAACTTACGCCGTAACTAGTATTTAGAATGTTTCTTGGCCTTTTATCGCTTCTTTTCCGCTCCAGTGCCTCATTTATCCTGAAATGCAATTATGAACGAATATGAACGAATTAAGTACCATATTAATACAAATGAGGCCATAAACACGAGAATTTGATATATAAAAGATCAGGCTAATTTGATGTTATCAATTACCTTGCCAAGTCATATACCTAGTCATCAACTAGATATTATTTAGATAATACGTGTTAAATATCTTACAAAATATCTCACTAAGAGAAGTCAAGTTGAAATTACCTTCTTAAATATCTTAACATTCTAGGCTTTAATAGCGTTTACGTGCTCCGTCAAACTTATCACTCATTTAATATGCTAAGAAAGGTTATGTTAATAAGTTCTAACATTTTTATAAGTTTCATATTTTTAAGATATCCAGTTTTAAGTTTCGTGACTTAACGGCTTACAGTTAGTAATTACCGGGACCAAACGACACTCCGTAAACACTAGATAATATCTAAATCATACCAATATCATTCCCAACTCCTCATTTCCAACCTTTAGTCAACACATTTGATGAATCATAGGACACATAGGGTTACTTAAACACTAAGGCTTATACATGTGTAAATTTCAAGTAGCAAAGTCATAGATAATCACTTATAGTCATACCCTTATCCTATATTTATCAAGATAACATCCAGGATTCACAAACTTATCATCTAGAAGCCCTAGGTGGCATTTTTACTTATAGAATGAAACTTACATAGGAAGCTAAACACATGTGCAAGTTACTTAGCCTTTAAGACTTACTTAATAACTAAGTTACTTAGGAAATATCCTATAAGACTTTATCTAAGACTTGATAACTCATAATAACTCATCCATTTTCCTTTGTTTCATCCTCCATAATCGAACCTCAATAAATCCCTACACCTTCGATCTTTGATCTTCATACTACAAGTAACATAACAAAGTTCAAGGCCTTAGTATTATCTACCTAGTTCTTAAGTTTGTTTTATCATTCTATGGTTGGATTAAGAGCACAAGGTGTTTAGGGGATGAATTCACAAGGTTTCTTCACAAGTTTCATAAGCTTGGATTAAAGATTGGAAGCTATGCACTTTGGTTGAAAGGGTTTAGAATTTAGTGTTCTTGTTCATGGTTCTAGTTAAATTTCATCACAAGGATTGTAAGCAAACTGTTATCATTTGATTTCTGTAAATACTAGTATTTAATGTATGTAATATGTTTTATATGATTATTATGGTTGATTGTGCTTGGATAGTTGGACTAAAACACTAGAAACCGTTGAAAGGACTTATATTGTAAAACAGAAACGGGAAAGGGGCTGTAAACGTAATTATTGGGCAAAATCCATGGACTAGAAAACTTAGGGTGTGTTTGGTTCATCGTAATCCGGCGTAATTGGATGTAATTGTAATTTGATTACATTACGTAGCCTGTTTGGTTCGCAGAATGGAGGGAATTATAATTCAGATTACATTACGTAGGCTGTTTGGTTTGTGTTGTAATTGTAATTCAGTCATTACAATTACATCAAAGGAGGGAATTCAGATTACATAGGATGTTGGATGGAAAATTTTGAATTACGTTGTAATTCAGAATATTATTATTATTATTATTATTATTATATTATTATTATTATTATTATAAAAATATTAAAATAATATTTATATAATAATAATAATAAATATTAAATAATATTAAAATAATATTTATTATTATTATTATTATTATACAAATATTAAAATAATAATATTTATATAATAATAATAATAAATATTTATTATAATAATAATAATAATAATAATAATTACTATTATATAAATATTTAAATAATAATAATTATATAATAATAACTATTATTATTATATAAATATTAAAATAATAATATTTATAGAATAATATAATAATAAATATTTATTATAATAATATTTTTATAATAATAATAATATTAATAAAATAATAAAATAACAAAATATTATAATATTAATATTTATTAATATAATAATGATAAATAATTGTTATAATAATATTTATATAATAGTAATAATAAAATAAAAAAATAAAATGATCATAATATAATAATAATAATAAATACTACCTCCGTCCCTAAATACATGTCCACGTTTGACTTTCAAAGTCTTACTTATTCAACTTTGACCTTAAATATTTGTGTTTATCTTATATAATATTTGATACAAAATATATGAATGAATTGTGTTTTAAATGTACTTTAAGTTGGTATAATTTTTATCAAGTATTATATAACTCATACAAAATTATTTAAGGTCAAAGTTGTACAAGAAAGACTTTAAAAGTCAAAAGTGGACATTTATTTAGGGACGGAGGGAGTATTTAATACAAATATTAAATAATTATAATAATAAATATTCATTATAATAATATTTATATAATAATAATAATAATAATAATAATAATAATAATAATAAAATAATATAATAATAATATTTATTATTATAATATAATAAATATTTATTATAATAATGATAATAAAATAATATAATAATAATATTTATTATTATTATTATTATTGTTATTATTATTATTAATATTATTATTATTATTATTATTATTATTATTATTATTATTATTATTATTATTATTATTTATTATTACTATTTTTATTATTATTATTATATTATGATTATTTACAATTATTATTATTATTATTAAATAATATTATTTATTATTATTATATTAGTATTATTATTATTATATAATTATATTATTATTATATAATCATAGTATTATTATTATATTTATTATTTAGTACTATTATTATTATTATTATTATTATTATTATTTTCTGAATTACATTATGTTGCAAGTCAACCAAACATAATAACTGATTTCATCAATTACAATTCTTTGAATTACAATTCATTCAAATTACAATTCCTTCCAAAGATTACAATTCCTTCAAAAACATTCTGCGAACCAAACGCACCCTTAGGTAAAAATATAAGATTGTAGAGCTATGTCTTGTGGTCATTTTTCCACTTGGCTCACCCTGTAACTCATCCGTATGAATAAATTAGAGCCAAAACGGTAACAAGTGTCAAAATCTGAGTAACAGATTTCAATCAGGTAAAACTCATGAAACTTGACTAGAACCCCCTGTTGGTCGAAACATAAAAGTTGTAGATAATATCCTAACTTAAACATGTCAAAAAACCAGGTGTAAAAGAGAGTCGTATAGACCTACTTATGGCCATTTCTGCGAGACTGTGAGTTGCTGTAACCAACAACATGTATATAAAAGGGTAAATTAGTAATTTGACCTTAGTTAAGTAACTTTAGAGGCAGTGAGACCTACAAATCTGTAAATTTTAATTTAAATATCTTTCCAAATACGTAAAAACCAAGTCGTGATCATTTACGATTTAGAAATAACGGGTAGATTTAGACGGGGAAAACTCAAATAAACGAAAATCCCAAACTAGACTGAAACACTCATATGACTTTACAAACATTAAGTATCCAAGAATAATGAATGTAATAACTATATAAGGCTTATATATTCACTTCATTGTTTTAGAACCTAAGACATAACATCATATTCTAGGTTGCGTGTAGAGGTTTCTGATACGCGTACAACGCGCGTTCGGGGTCAAAGGAACTTCCTTTTCGTCGAACAAGTTTTTCAACATCCTAGGCAGTGAACCTAATCGTTGTAGTGTAGTATTAGGGTAAGCCTCGGGAATTGATATCGTTCTCTAGGGGAATAGGAATGCTAGTGAGAAATTACTACGCTAAGGTTGGGGTTGAGGAAGATTATTTTTTATCTTTTTTATGTTTTTTTAGAAAATTGAAATTACGAATCTCGGGGTATTGGATTTGGGGGGTTGGTATTTCTACCGATTAATCTACTATTCTAATTATCTAATTAACTAAACTAAGGTGAGTGTAGTCTATGTCTATTGATGTGTGCTCTTATGATGATTAATAATGTGTTTACTTAGATGTTATTACTCCCTGGTTATCTCCTATTGATGGTTGAATTGTCACGTCCTTATTCTTAATGCGTTGTGTTTCTAAGGTCGTAGGGTATGCGTTTATCCCTAACTCTTTGAAGCTACCTAAGGTTAATGACTACGAAATCTCAAGGATTCATAAACTTAACACTAAGGTTATATTTGGATATTTAGCCTACAATTCCACTAGTAACTATAAGCTAAGGTTCAACAAAGACTAATCAAGCATTAATAACACAACGAATGACCTATCGCAATACTAGGTCAATCACAATTAAGATAAGAGACAACCAATCAATATTCAATAACTAGGTTTCATATATCTAAGCAAACACACAAGTAAATTAGCCGGACATGGAGAATATGCAAGCATACACACAAACAATTGAAGACATAATTGAATTAATGAAGTAAAACACTTATCTTGTTGTAAAATAGGGTATAGAACCCTAAGATACTGCACAAGACAGCCTTGGTTCGGTTTAGGTTTTTACTCCACAAAACTACCTCTCTAAAAACTGAAAAATTCGGATTCTATATATAGTGTTACAGTATGCGACGGCGTCACTCTTTAATTGTGACGCCGTCATTAGGATTTCGTCTTGGCCACGTCAACTCTGGACGGCGTCACTGATGCTCGTGATTGCCGTCGCTTCAAACCTCGGCGGCGTCTGGATCCAAATCTAGGCCGTCTGAGTTGCAACGCCCTACTCTTTTAAACCTGATGCCGTCACTTGTAAATTAGCAATTTGCTCTCTGAGTCGTCTCAAGATGTGTCGCGACGGCGTCATTAGCAGATGGCGCCGTCCCCTTCAGTATCAGCAGCTTGAGTGTCTCGATTCTTGACTTTGGCCATTTTCTTCGTATATTCGCCTTTTCGTCGAATAAGTGTCATTTCAACAATTTGCCTTCAAGAGACCTAAAAAGTGAAAAGGAACGAAATTAAGTAGTAACGGATACAAAAGTGATCAATTAAGGGCTTAAATGACCCCTCAAAAGTGTACCTTTTAAATCCTTATCAAATATCCCTACACTTGGTATTTGCTTGTCCTCAAGAAAATGTGCCTTTAGCCAATTAATTTATAATTTAGGGGTCATGAAGCATTAGTTTAGAACAATTCACAACACATATAAAGCCCCGCAAAATTCATAACAAGCACGAAAATTACATACTAGCACCTTACAAGTGGTGTTTGGATACTCTCATCTCTCGGGTGTATATGAAATATATCAAATTGGAAATGGAAGATAAACACTCATTAACCGGTCCTAGTACATAGATTACCATAGGCTTGAGACTAGATCAAACCTCCATCGCTTTGGCGTAAGCACCTAGGAAAAACTATCCAAGAGTTCTTTTAAAGGGTTGTAACGTTAGGCTTACGGTAGGGAAACAAAGGGTTTGGTGGGATAGGCGATTTAGTGGTGGCAAGTCAAAAATCTTTATGTTACAAGCATGCGAAGAATGGCGTTGCTAAGCCAAGACTCGACACTCTAAACTCTAGATAAATTGAAACAAACAAACATAAATTTAAAGATAGATGTAGGATGGTAGCCCGTATGTTTTTTTCATTTTTTTTATTTTTTTTTGGACACTTTTTTTTTCCATACACTTTTACTCTACTATCCTCTACGATAACATCAAAATAACAAGGATTTATAGGCACATTCCTACACTTGAGTTTTTATTACTCTAACACTAATTTGACCCGAATTGAAATGATCAAAACACTTGTAGTACATTATTACGTAAATAAAGGGAATTTGAATTTAACGTTCTCTTCTCGTCATTTCATAAAATTTAACTTTTCCCATGAGTCCCAATCGTCCCAAAACTGTGTACAAAGGATATGACTCGACTTAGCAACTTATGCAAGCAACTAGATAATTGAACTAAGGGTTTAGTATGATAACAATAATGCACTAAAAGTGAGTGCATACAAGGTAGGCTAAGGCAATTTGGGTGTACATTTGGGGGGTGGATTGTAAACAATGCTCTTCATTGATATTCCGGAAAAATGAAACATCACGAGAACCGTGAAACTGATAGGCTCTGAGGGGTTAACTAGGGGTATCGTGTACTAAAGATGAGTACAACGCAAGGGTGTGGGGGAATTACTCAACCGATGTGGAAGAAGTAATTATAATACTGTTATCAAACAAGGGTTATCCTGATGCCTCTTATCATTTAGTTATTCCTAACTACACAAGTGTAGTCTCACTGGCGATCTCAGAATGCATCACAAAACAAGTTCTAGAATCTATTATACCACCGGTTCACACTCGAAGCATTAAAGTGGAATGCTTTAATTCCTACAAATCTAAGGGCGATCCTCAAATTTTGGGTGGAATTTAAGTGGTAAAGGGTTTTTGTGCTAGTCATATAACTTCCTATCCATGAAACGCTTTATTAAGACTAATGGCCCGCTCCTATATGTCATGAAATTTTTTAAATTTGGTGCCAAAATTACCCTAACCGATATTTCTCATGGTTTATTACACAAATGAAATTGGACAAAGCAAATAATCAAGGATAAGCATAGTTTCAAAGTTCCCGTTTTATTTTTCCTCCCTACACTTAAACTGAACATTGTCCCCAATGTTCCCCGAAAGTATCAAAGTTATGATAATGGAAGGTAATTAAAAATGAAAGAAACTAGTACTCCCCTGATTAGCTCGGTAGGATCCGTGTGAAGTAGTGGTTGAATCTTTCTTCAAGAAGAGTGTTTGCGTTAAAAGCTCCTTCCAATCTTATGTATCTTCTTCTTGATAAATTAAACATGCACACTTGAAGAAAACAAACGAAACCTTCGCGTAAAATCGGTGGTAATAATATATATATATATATATATATATATATATATATGACTCTACTAAACTAGGATATAATGCTTATGGAATGGATGTTTACAGAATTTCTGGAAAATTAAGACCTGGAAAATTCCAAAAAATTTATAAGTAGCTCAGAAAACGATAAAAAATAGTAAGCGGTTTACTTCTTCGACGCCTTGGACATCGGTGCGACTGATGCGTCGGTTATCTGACAGAAAAATGGCTGTGATTTTCTGGAAAAAATTATGGAAATTTTTTATCTATAGAATCTGGAAAAATTACCTGCAAAACATCCATTATGACTCGATACAAGCATTTGACTCTAACAAACACACACACACACACACACACACACACACACACACACACACACACACACACACATATATATATATATATATATATATATATATATATATATATATATATATATATATATATATATATATATATATATATCTTTTCAATAATCGTAATTCTCATGTTCACGTTCTTTTAAAAAACGTGTGTAATCTTCCCTACACTTATCCCTTTTGTAAAATACCTTTATATGTAATTAAGACGAGGTTAAAGACAAAATAACATTTTCACAAATTCAAACATGAGAACATACAATAACGAAAAGATATATGACACACAAATAAAAATGAAAAACAAATAACACATGGGTTGCCTCCTAAGAAGCGCTTGTTTTTGTTCGAGTCACGAGGTTGACTCTACCCTTATTTAACAGATAAAGGGGAAGCTTTTTATACACTTAAGCTTAAGTTCGGGTGATAGTAGCGATACACACCCTTAGGGTGGAAATTTGCTACGTGAGGAGAAGGTGATGGGTGATTTATATGCTCAAAGGGGTGTGCTCCATTCATTATAACCTTACCTAATTTTATGTGTGTAGCGGGTGAATCAAGTCTATCTCCTAGAAATGGATCATCTTCTATCAACTTCAAGAGATTCTTAGTTAAGGATCCATCTTGACCTAATAAACCCGGTTTAAACCCATAATGTTTCTTGTTATCAACCATGAATGGGTGATATAAGTGTGTAAGGTCATGGGTTACTCCTATATTAGCTTCCACTCTACATGGCCTAGAGTCTACCACCTTTATCAAGCAACTACCCGGACTATTTATTTTGATGGATGGATTGGGGCCTAATTCAATTCCAAGATTCACATCTAAAGACGGAAAATTGGGTAAGGTTTTTGGTTGAGGCGCCGGTTCATCAAAATTAGGAACTTCCCTAGGACTAAGAGAGAGGTCATGATAACAAGCATCTAAACTTACATTCTCTATTGGCGTTTGGTCCAAAGGTTCTATATCAATCGGGGTTCCTATAGTCTCTTTTACTACTTCCGGGTAAGTTATAGGCGATGTGTGTTCCTCAAGTGATGGTAGGGCTTGTGGGCATGGAGTTTCCACCTCATTCTCCATTATATCTAGATCTCCTAAATTTTCATCATGTGTTTTACTATGATCTAACCCAAATACACTCCTAAGTATCTCAAATCCTTCTTTAGCCATTTCAAATTCTTGGTCCGATTCATAAGAATCATTCTCAAAAATTTGATCACTATGTTCTATTTGCCTAAAGGGTTCCTCATGCGTGTCATATGTTTTGAAATCTATCCCACGCATGCAACTAGTTAGTTCAACTATAACCATCTCACAATCTTGTTCGAGTTTAGGTTCCATGTTCTTAAAAACTAGGTCTTTTTGATCATGATGTCTAAGGTTGGATAAATCCTCCTTATCCATTTCCTCAAGTTGTGACAACTGATGGTTTATGCTTAGGAGGCTTTTCTCAAATTTTTTCCAGAGGGTCTCACTAAAAGAAGTTGATTCTAACAATGATCGTTGAATAGAAGACACACAAGCACAAAATTTGTCAAATCCATCCAACCTTACACCCGTCTCCTTTTGGATATCTCTAAGATCACTCACAAATTCATTAGAACAATAAAAAGCAATCCAATCTGCGAAATTCAATTGTTCCTCATTTTTTAATGATTCAAATGCAACTTCACTTGCCATAGCGACAAATGAAAAGGGTTTTACAAACACAAACACAAAGAAGGGGGATAGACTACAAGGAAGCTAAAAATGAGAAAAAAGCTTACTTGATAGGAATCAAGCAAGGGAACCTAAACGAGGTGGAAATATAACTAGCTATTCTATTCCTCAACAACGCCAAAACTTGATACGTACAAGCGCGTTCGGGGTCAAAGGAACTTCCTTTTCGTCGAGCAAGTTTTTAACACCCTAGGCAGTGAACCTAATCGTTGTAGTGTAGTATTAGGGTAAGCCTCGGGAATTGATATCGTTCTCTAGGGGAATAGGAATGCTAGTGAGAAATTACTACGCTAAGGTTGGGGTTGAGGAAGATTATTTTCTTTATCTTTTTTATGTTTTTTTTTAGAAAATTGAAATTACGAATCTTGGGGTATTGGATTTGGGGGGTTGGTATTTCTACCGATTACTCTACTATTCTAATTATCTAATTAACTAAACTAAGGTGAGTGTAGTCTATGTCTATTGATGTGTGCTCTTATGATGATTAAAAATGTGTTTACTTAGATGTTATTACTCCCTAGTTATCTTCTATTGACGGTTTCTTTGTCACGTCCTTATTCTTAACGCGTTGTGTTTCTAAGGTCGTAGGGTATGCATTTGTTCCTAACTCTTTGAAGCTACCTAAGGTTAATGACTACGAAATCTCTAGGATTCATAAACTCAACACTAAGGTTATTTTTGGATATTTAGCCTACAATTCCACTAGTAACTATAAGCTAAGGTTCAACAAAGACTAATCAAGCATTAATAACACAACGAATGACCTATCGCAATACTAGGTCAATCACAATTAAGATAAGAGACAACCAATCAATATTTAATAACTAGGTTTTATATATCTAAGCAAGCACACAAGTAAATTAGCCGAACATGGAGAACATGCAAGCATACATACAAACAATTGAAGACATAATTGAATTAATGAAGTAAAACACTTATCTTGTTGTAAAATAGGTATCGAACCCTAAGATACTGCACAAGACAGCCTTGGTTCGGTTTAGGTTTTTACTCCACAAAACTACCTCTCTAAAAACAGAAAAATTCGGATTCTATATATAGTGTTACAATATGCGACGGCGTCACTCTTTAATTGTGAAGCCGTCGGGTCGCCGCCATTAGGGTTTTTTCTTGGCCACCTCAACAGCGTGACGGCGTCACCTTATGCTCGTGGACGTCGTCGTTCAACCTCTCGGCCGTGATGCGGATCCAAATCTAGGCCGTCTAAGTTGCGACGCCCTACTCTTTTAAACCTGATGGTCACCACTTGTAAATTAGCAATTTACTCTCTGAGTCGTCTCAAAATGTGTCGCGACGGCGTCACAATTAAGCAGTGACGCCATCCCCTTCAATTCCAACAGCTTGAGTGTCTGGATTCTTGACTTTGGCCTTTTTCTTCGTATATTCACGCCTTTTCGTCCGAATAAGTGTCATTCTAGCAATTTGCCTTCAAGAGACCTAAAAAGTGAAAATGAACGAAATTAAGTTGTAACGGATACAAAAGTGATCAATTAAGGGCTTAAATGACCCCTCAAAAGTGTACCTTTTAAATCCTTATCAGTTTCCCCGACTTATCCATCAGTTCCGTTATACCTTTTGATATCATTAGTTCAAGGTGAGTTCATAGCCCCTACTTCTACTTGTTTAATCATTTTACAAACTCTTTGGGGGAGATACATGCGTAACTACTTGCTTTTACAGATGCAAATACTCAAAACATTTATACTTTTATGTTACGCTATACTTATTATACTTGATTACGTTATACTTAATTGTGTTATACTTAAAATTGAAAGTCTTCTCGTGAGCAACACTAAAGTCTCCCAACATAAACGAAGCAGTCAAATTTGAAAGTCTCCCAACATAAATGGAGCAATCCAATTATCTTTGGGAAGTGGCTCCCAGTAGTTCTTTGAGAAGTGGTTCACAGTATATGTTGTTTAGTCAACATGATGCATTATTATCATATTTGGTCAACATGTGCGTACCAATATATTCTCTAATGCATGACTATTACTACGTGATTATTATGTGCGGGAAGTTGTTTCCCAGTATGTGCAGTTTAGTTGTTAGCAGTATTTCTTTGGGAAGAGGCTCCCGACATGTGCATTTTAGTTGGTTGTTACTCTTTACATTAAGCACTTGCATATATCGTATACACATATGTTTTACTCATACTATATTTTAGCAATGGGTTGTAAACACACAGGTTGCAAGTTTTGTATGGGCGGAACTTGGAACTAAGTGGATTTATCAATGCCTTTGCTGTGTGAACATTCTTTAAAGGCTTACATGTTAAACAAACTCTATGGACTCACCAACAATTGTGTTGACACTTTAGCATGTTTATCTCAGGTCATAAGGTGATAGCTAGAGTTTGAAGCATAGAGTCGTATGACATATTTTGAAGACTTGTACTTTTGTTATTTACCATTCCAAACATTTTGTAAACATTTATATATTATACTTTGGAACCTCATGTTTGTAACTTTGATTTCAATTATCGAATGGTAACTTTTCAAAACGTCTCATTTAGAGGTCATTTTCTGTAACTTGTACTTTGTATTATGAAGTAGCACCCCAATGACAGAATCTTCCGTTGCAGTATTTTGAGGGTGTTACAGAAATGGACGCATAGAATATCAGGATAATTTTATGTTATCAAATATCTCACCACTTAAACTCTACTTGCCCTCAAGTAGACCTTGTTATAATAAAAATACATCCCCCAAGTAACTTGGAAGATAGTAAACTTTACTATGCTAGAATAATAAAAGCCGAACACCACATGAAAATGGGAACAAAACACTCTCATACTCTCCCTATTCTATGTGTTCAACTTTTGGGTGATCTCTCATACACGCAGTCATAGCATGTACCCTATCACAGGCTTGGCGGTTACACAAAACTTCATCACTAGAGCTAAGGTCAAGACAATTTTCAAAGGCAATATTGGGTAAATAATTTTATAAGGTTAGAGTGATTTGTCATTACTAATGTGCCACGGCGAAGGGGACGAAACCAATGATACATGACCAAATCTATGGCCAAGACACCATTGATTGGTCGCTTCTTCACCTAGACACGATTCATGACTAAAAGGTAGGATAAGACATGGGATACACATAGATAGTGAAAAATAAAAAATAAACAAGCAAGTAGTCTTAGCCTATAACCAAGTCATCACCGCCCACCGTCCATTCAAAGTCCAAGCTTCAACACGCAAAAACCAGATCATGATGTAATAAGTTAGTGTGCCAATATAGATGTCATAAGGCGAGGTGCACACTAACTTAGTCTTCAAAAAATTGTTGAAGTAGATTAGCCATCAATTTCAATCTTCAATCGAATGTGATCGAGGTAAGCTCCTCGATTCTATTCCAATAAGCTTCAATACTTAAGGAGTAGAGCTTATAATTTATGCACTATCCTTTAAACAAATAAATAAATTACTATATATATATATATATATATATATATATATATATATATATATATATATATATACACACACACACACATACCACAAACAATAAATAGACGTCCCCCCACTTGAGATGAAACATATATGAGGAATACGGGGGTCTTCAATGATCTTCAATAATATATCTTCAATGTAGGCGTGATTTCCGAATTTCTCTACCCAAACCTCATACTTAGGCAAACGACGACTTCCCACTCATAAACCAAGACTACAAGGTAGGCTAAGGCAAATAGGTGTAACGGACCAATACATTATATGGGTGAAGCAAACTTAACACACTACTCGACTAGCTTATGAATCCCGATCAAGCTAATGTCAATCCCCCTGGTCACAAGAGACAAGGCTGCAAGAGTCATCAAGCCAAAACTCTTAGCCAACCTTGAAATAAAATAGGCCCCCTGAATCGGACTGTTCTTTTGGTACCCCTTTGCACCTCGTGACATAAACTTGGCCAAGTAGCAAGGAACATCAATCATATCGCCCACATCCATTTCATGCATCAAATATATATCTTCAATAGTCATTTTATCCCTAGCGGAGTGTCTTGCTCTGATGGAAACGGTAATAAGTCTGTGTACCAGACGACAGATAGGACTTTTGATGGTGGTGTAGGATGGTGGGGACCGATTATCATACCCGGATGTAGTAGAGATCTGCTCAAGGTGTAACCTTGGGGTCTGGCTCTCACGCAATTGTTGTAGAATTCTCCAAAGATGTTGGAGTCGAGTTGATTGTAAAGTCCCATGGCCAAGATAAATTCCATCATGTTCATTTGTTTCCTAACCCCTCCAAGCTGGAAAAAGAGAAAAGGTTGTGTCATGCTGATGATGTGGTCCTCAAAGTTTACCATTGACAAGAATTCCCAAACATACTCATGAAAAACAGGTTCGCTGATCGTGAAAACCTTCAACCAAGCTTTGAAAGTAAACTTCCTAGCAGGAGCCACAAACTCAACATTGCAAAAGTTCTTGAGTTCAGTGGCAACAACACCATCGCTGATAGTTTCAAATTCAACAGGATTGCCCCTGGATCTCTTTTTTGGTAAGCTTACTTAGCTCACTCTTGCATTGCCTTCTTCCGTCAGCCCCGAATAGCAAGAAATTGAGCCATTGTGTGGGATTGTTGTTGTTTCCTGAAAACACATTCAAAATTTTAAATATTAGTTGCATTTCACAGGAGTGTTACGGCGTAACCCACAATTATTATGCCGTTAAATCAACCTTTATCTTAGTTACGACGTTCAACCAACACCAAGCTTTGAAAGTAAACTTCCTAGCAGGAGTCACAAACTCAACATTGCAAAAGTTCTTGAGTTCAGTGGCAGTAACACCATCGCTGATGGTTTCAAATTCAACAAGATTGAGGGCCTCGGGACCCTCGATATCCTTTTTGGTAAGCTTACTTAGCTGACTCTTGCATTGCCTTCTTCCATCAGCCTCGAATAGCAAGAACTTGAGCCATTGTGTGGGGTTGTTTTTTTTTCCTGAAAACACATTCAAAATTATAAATATTAGTTGCATTTCACAGGAGTGTTACATTGTAAACCACAATTATTATGCCATAAAATCAACCTTTATCTTAGTTACGACGTAACACTATTAATAATTTCGCCGTAGATTCAATCGGTGTCGTAGTTAAGGCGTAACCCATTTAATGGTTATGTCATTACTAAATTTGTGGAAAACTAGAAGGAGGAGGTTGAATAGTTTTGCCGATTTTAAATTAGTTTCAAAAACTTTAGATTCGATAATATGTGAGATCGTATGGATGTAGAGAAAGTATAGATCTAATGATAAATAAAGTAAATAAAGTAAAGCAAAGGGATAGAAATGACACAACCAATTTATAGTGGTTCGGCTACAAGGACACCTTCCTTGCCCTACTCCACTCCTCGAGTCACCTACTCGAGAGTTCAAGCACTATGTCAACAAACTCCTTCAAATTGGCGGAGAAGCATTCACAACGTTGCTTACACCTTTTTTTGGTACAAAGCTAAATACCGAGTCCGTAACATGGTGGACCAAACCAACACGACTATTACACAAAAAATATGTGAAATATCAAATACAAGATCTTCGCTACAGAAATCTTGCAGAGGAACAAATCAATCAAGGACCCCTTGCTTGGATGACTTGTAGAATGCTCGTGATCTCGCCTTAGAGAAGGACCTATATGAGAATCACTAAAGAAAGAAAGAAGGAAGTACTCTCTAGATCAAGCGATCTTTTGTTAGAAGAGAATGAGAGTATATGAGAGAATTAGTAAGAAGAGGGGTGAGTTAGAATGAAGAAATGACTCTCTATTTATAGGCAAATTCTGCCACTGTTCCCCGAATCCCATGGATCCCTCCCACAAGGTATCCGTCTAGTGTAATCCTAGGGATCCGTGGGACGCTCCTCTTTGCCCATGGGTTTTTTGGTTACGGGTCATGGGTTATGGGTTGGTCCATGGGTATTCCTTTAGATTCAATGTATCTAATGAATACATTGTATCTAGTCAAATGGGTATGGGTCAATGGGTTATGGATATGATCCATGCGTTGTGGTTTTTACCCATCCTAATAAACTATTACAACAAATGATTAATTACAAATTTTTGTATTTAAATGGCTATATGTAAATGCTTTACAAAAATAACATGTATCCTTATAATTGTACTTAAGATAACATTATATTTGTTATCAACAAAACACAAAGAGATCGCAAAATATTAATAAACGTTTTTACAGTTTATTTGTATTAACAATCTCCCCCTTTTTGTTGATGACAAAACATAATATTATGATGAGTAAAACTTAAGAATAGATGTATGTTTTGAAAGCCCATAAGTTTTACTTCTTCTCCCCATTTTTGTCGAAACAAAAAGTTAACCCTTCGAAGAAATAAAAGTGTGGAAAAATTAGTCCACGTATCGCTTACTTCCCTTTGACGGTAGCCCCCTAGTTTGGGGCGTCAAGTGAAGAAAAATAAAAAAAATCCTACAAAGAGAAAGGTTAGTAACATGCTTAAATAATCTTGTGATTGAAGAGAATCAAGATTGGGAGCCAAGGTATGTAAACAAGGCCTTGTAATAAAACAACAAAGTGTAGTGATATTTATGCCACCTACAAGCATGAAAAAATAAGAACAAGACTTGTTTTTGAAAATGACTCAAAAGAAAAAGTACTAAAAATAGAAAATAGTAATAATGATTCCTTCCATGCTTGCATAAGGTTACGGATGGAGGTTTGGATGAGTAATGGTATTGATGCGATCAAGGATGAGGTTGAGTATGAATTGCATTTCTTCCCTAACTTCTTTTGCAATTTCCCTAGTGGATTGGCAATGTTCACAATGTAAGTGATGTTGGTAATGAGTGCGGAAGTCTTCTGGGTTGTTTTGATTTGTGTGTTGCGGAAGTTGTGGTGGAAAAATAGGAAAATACGGATCAAAGTCCGGAATGATTGGAAGTGGTGGTGGAAAAGAACCTAGATGTTCTTGTAGTTTAATGGGAGCTAAGGGTGGTGATGTTTCAAGATCATTGAATATTGTGTTTGGAGAAGTTGGAGGTGTCAAAAAGGCCATTTCTTTTTGTTTTGGTTGTTGAGATCTTGTTGGAGTCGTAAGGAGTTCCAAAAGAGTGACTTTAGGTGATGAAGATGGTGTACTTGTTGGTGATGAGGGAGGTGCTATAATGGAAGCATCTTGTGGTGAGTTATTTGATGGTGATGAGCCATTTGATGATGTTTTTGCTAAGCAACAAGATCGGATGCTAATCCGTGCGGATATTCTAGAGTTTGATTATGGTATTTTAGAAGGTGGTAGTATAAAAGTTTGGGTTTCATGAAGAGTAATGTTTGTACTAGGTGATTCATCTAAGTTGTAAGATCTTTTGGATGACATGGTGTTGTTTGTTTGTGAAGATGAGATGAATTATGCAAGCATTTTGGGAGTTCTATATATAGAAAAACAAAGAATTGTAATGAATGCTTGACCCAAAATGTGGATTAAAATCTAATGATTAGATATGAATTTAAGGCATGTGATCATGAGAGCACAAGCATTAAAGAACATACTCCAAAAAAATAATAAAACAAATGTTGGATTTTTCATCCAAAGTGAGAAAAATAGAAGATAAAAATAGCTTTTGTCTCACGGATCCCACGGATCCTTCCCTTGAGGGATCCGTCCAGCATGAAGGCTGGGATCCGTAGGTCTGGTGATCCAGGCAGCACAAAATTTTCCTTTTGGAAATATTTTTGCCTAGTGTGTGCCTATATGCAAACTATTTGGAGTTGCGGTTATCTCGATACCTAAGAAGAAAAAAGAAAAATAAATTAGAAGTGGAAAAGCATACTATTATGTGAGATAACCCAAAAACACATATTTAGTACTTGAGTACGTAATTTAGTGTTACCAATGCTCCTAATTCATTGTGGCTTAAATGAATGTACCCGAAAACACACATTAGTTATGTGTCCCCTTTAGCATTCAAAAGACATGAGATGCAATGAAAAAAGGTTTTTACGTTGTATTAATAATGAAAAGGGCGATTTGTCCTAGACATGAGAAATTGCTTTTGTGAAATTGATACGGGAAGAAGTATCATTGTTGAAAACTTTTTGAAAAGAGATTTCTATGTTGTGAAATACAAACGTTTTATCCTTTTGAAATGAAGATGTGTATGTGATTATGTGTTTGTAACTTGTACTTATTTTGAAAGAAAATAAGAAAACTATAAATGAAAAACTTATCTTGGGTTTTGAAAATTCCCGTATTGTTTGTGAGTTGGGCATGAAATAGAGATCCTAGACTCAGAAAGAAGAAGGCTAGTGTTTACATACCTTGTAGAGTCAAAAAGTAAATTACGACGTTTGTTCCATGAGACCAAGACCAAGACGAAGTAGGTTGAATTGTTCCCGCTTCAACGGTTTGGTGAGGACGTCGGCTATGTTGTCTTCGGACGCTACCTTCTCAATAGAGATGTTCCCCTTTTGAACATTGTCTCTTAAGAAGTGATGACGAATCTCTATATGCTTTGTGCGAGAATGTAATACCGGATTCTTGCTTAGATCTATGGCACCCTTGTTGTCACATAGAATGGCTATATCACTTAGATGAATATCGTAGTCAACTAACGCTTGTTTCATCTATAGTGCTTGTTGGCATGCTTTGCCGACGGAGACGTATTCGGCTTCGGTTGTTGATATTGCTAATGCCGTTTGTTTCTTTGAAAACCAAGATGTTAAACAACATCCCATAAAAGTACATACCCCACTTGTACTTTTTGGTCAACATAATCACCTGCATGGTCAGAATCTGCATATACAATTGTTTCTACTCCCGTGCCCTTAGGATACCATAATCCTAATTGTGTTGTACCCTTAATATATCTAAATATTCTTTTTACGGCTTCTAGGTGTGATGTTTTAGGGTCTTCTTGAAACCTAGCAGATAAGCAAACACTAAACATGATATCCAACCTACTTGCCGTGAGGTAGAGAAGACTACCTATCATGCCACGATATTTAGTATTATTGACGGATTCACCGTTTTCATCTTTTGTGAGTTTGGTGTCGGATGACATTGGTGTCCTAATTGGTTTCGACTCTTTTAGACCGAATTTCTTTAACATTTCCTTTATGTATTTAGATTGATTAAAGAAGTTACCATCTTCTACTTGTTTGATTTGTAGACCAAGAAAGAAACTAAGTTCTCCCATCATACTCATCTCGAACTCATCATGCATGATTTTAGAGAAATTATCACACATGTCTTGACAAGTGGATCCGAATATAATATCATCTACATATATTTGAACTATGATTATATGTGACTCTCTTTTCTTAGTAAAAAGTGTGTTGACAACTAACTCCATGGTATAGTTGTGTTTAATTAAAAATGACTTGAGTCTATCATACCAAGCTTTTGGAGCTTGTTTAAGACCGTAAAGGGCTTTCTTTAACTTATACACATGTTTAGGTTTTTCAAAATCAATGAAGCCCGGAGGTTGAGCTACATATACTTCTTCATTAATAAAACCATTTAGAAAAGCACTTTTGACATCCATTTGATAAAGCTTTAGATCATTAGCACAAGCACACGCAAGAAGTATTCTTATAGACTCTAGTCTAGCCAGGGGGCATAGGTCTCACCAAAGTCTATTCCTTCTTGTTGGTTATACCCTTGGGCAACGAGTCTAGCCTTGTTTCTAGACACTACTCCGTTTGCATCTAATTTGTTTTTATAAACCCATTTGGTTCCTATTATGGTTTGATTACTAGGTGGAGGGACAAGTGTCCAAACATCATTAGAAACAAATTGATTTAATTCTTCTTGCATAGCCATTACCCAACTTTCATCTTTTATGGCTTCTTGTGTATTCTTAGGTTCTATGGTTGAAACGAAACAAAATAAGCTACTTTGGTTTTGAACTTGAGACCTTAATGTTCTTTCGTTTAGCTTTTCTATGACCTTATCTACAGGGTGATCTTTGGACTCCTTAATGTTTATGACTTAATCATTTAAAGGTTCTTCTTCTTTATTTATCTTTTTCTTTATTACTATAGCTTCACTTTCTACAATCTCGTCATCGACAAGAGGTGGAGAGGGTTTGGGTGGACTTTCATCAAATTTTATATTTAATGACTCTTCTACCTTCATTGTTTCTTTGTTTAATATGACGTAAGCTTTGCTATTTGGAGAGTAACCTAAGAAGATACCTTCGGTTGATTTAGGATCAAATTTTGTAAGGTAATCTTTAGTGTTAAGAATAAAACATTTGCTACCAAAGACTCTAAAGTGATCTAACGTAGGCTTTTTGCCTCGGAGTAACTCGTATGGAGTTTTACCTAAGATTGGTCTAATTAAGACTCGATTGAGTATGTACGTGAAGTATCAACGGCATTGCACCAAAACTTTTGAGGTATGGATTGCTCATTAAGCATGGTTCGACTCATTTCTTGTAGGGTTCTATTCTTTCTTTTAACTACCCCATTCGATTGGGAGTCTTGGCGGAGCCGAGAAGTTGTGTGTAATACCATTAGCGTCACAAAAAGCTCCGAATTGCACTTCATTATCGAATTCCCTACCATGATCTGTTCTAATAGACACTATAGGACTTTGATTCCTCCCGAACTACCCATCTTTTATTTCCCAGCCACTTGTGAATGGCTGATACTAAAAGCTAGACAGCCCGGGAGAGAAATGCAAGTTTACCAAGGATTAAAATATCTTTGGATCGTTTATGTCCTGGTGAGGTGTGATATCCTGATTACAACGACTGTGATAAAATGATATGATCAAGAATGTACAAAAATAGGAATCTGATTGACTAACACTAGGAATGTGAATAGTGATAGCTCTGTCACAGCTATGTCGTTAAAAACGTACAATCAGAAACCTAAAAACGCAAAAGATATACAAACGTACGTTACTAAAACGTAAACGTTTAAAAACAAAACGACTATAACTATAATAGAGATTTACAAGTCTTAGCGACTTAAATGCAAATTAAATCTAAATAAAATATTAAACTATAATTTACAAATACATATATAAGTTAAGAAAACTAAAAACTAAGACATATATGTATACATAATAATTACATAAATGTAACAAAAATAAAATAAGAAAAGGATTATAATTATACTAAGGAAATATAAAAATATCAAAATTTTGAAGTCATTTTAATTCTATTTTTACAATTGTTTAACCGATTAAAATCTACACACGTACGTTCTTGAAATTATAAAACGCGTACAAAATAAACGTGAATTCAGTCCAATACAACTCCCACAAATGTGAAAATTATATTTTTAGAATCCTAAAAAGATAAGAAAATTATTAGAAAAGAAAAATAAATTTTTACACTATTAAATTAATTAATATAAATTAAAAATGAATTAAATGTATTAAAAATGAATTAAATAATAAGAAAATCTAAAATTAACTTAAATAAATGAAATAAAGAATTTGAAAAATCTAAAATATAATAAAATGAATTTAGAAACTGAAAATGTATTTTTTACACAATTATACTATTTATTATTAATTATTTACTATTAATAAGTATTAAAAACTAATTTTAAATAATTAAAAATACCTAACAGTAAAAGAAAAATCTCAAACTTTTTACAAAATTCTACAATAAATATAAGAACTAAAGAAAAATATAAAAATGGCAGCTTATGTACAAAAATAAGCTAATGGGCAAATAAGCTTATAACTATAAGCTATCACTTAGCTTAAAACTGATTTCTTTTTGGTTTTTCTGTTTTCTGGACAAATGTACTACTGATATTAAACATATTAGATGAAAATGAAACTATACAAACCAAGAAATAAGCAAAGCATGAGCTTATGAGCCCAACAGTTAAGCTTTTGGCTTGACTGTTGGAGCTCAAGCTCAATATAAGCTTGAAAAAGGTTCTAAACAGAAAACAAAAGATAAAATAAGGTATATACAAGTCCAATGGGTCACATATAAACAAGAAATTGAATGAATAGGTGTGAGCTTATGGTTTAGACAATCAAGCTTTTGGCTTGACTTGGATGGAATTGAGGCCTCAAAGAGCACATAATAAGCTCCCCACAGAAAAAGAAAGTGAAAAATATATGTATATAGGCTATATGAACAAATATAAACAAGCATATGCACAGGCAATCACCTATAAGCTTGTAAAAAGCTCATAAGCTCTTACAGATATACAGAACCAAACACCCCTTGCAGCTATTTGTAATGGCCATTTAAGCTGATAGAATAAGCTTGAAATGCCAAAATGAAACTTGAGATAGCAAGATGGGTTAGTTGGGTTTCCAAAAAGCCAAAGCTCATCAAGTGGAACCCACTGATGAGCTTTGGAGAGACTATGAAGATGGTCCCGGACCAGCGACTCAGCTCAAGCTGGGTCAGTGAATCTTGATAAATGGGACAAAACAAAAAGCTGTATGCGACCCTAGAGAATAAGCTACAAACTAGAATTTAAGCACTGGACTTAATACTTGTGTTGCTAGGCTTCATGAAAAACCAAGCTTCACAAGCTTATGACCTCTAAAGAGCTTCTGAGAGGCTTGTGGAAATGGTGTAATACCACTGACTTACTCAGTGGTATGTTGTGAATGGGCAAACACAAGCCTCATAAATGACCTATCAAATAAGCTCTAATAAGCTCAACCCACATTGAGGCATTGAGATGGGCACCTTGGCTTGATGAAAAGCCAAGGGTCACATACTCAAGCTCACTGAGGAGCTTATCAAAAGCTTATGTTAACAAGCCCACTCAACTTTGTTTGCTTCAGTTGAGTGGTCAAAATGGGACAAAATAGATGGTGAGATTAAGCTACCTAAATAAGCTAAAGATATAAAAACAAGCAGACACATAATAAAAAGGACACAAAGGCTACACAAAGAAGCCAAGCACACAAGCTAGGCCCAAGTAATGGAGCTTATGCAAGCTCATTAACTTGACACCATAACTGTGGTGCAGGGCATGCTTACAGATAAGGTGCTCAAAAGAAACAAGGAAATCAGCTCTTAAAAGGCGAGAAAAGATAAACTTGTATTTTTGTATTTTTCTTTAGCAACCATCTTTTGAAATCCCAAAAGGATTAAAAATAAGACTTAATAATAAATCCTACACAAAATTATACATTTTATTCAAAAATGACTATTTAAAAATTTGACTTTAACTAAAAACTGAAAAGGTTGACTAAAGTGAATTTAGAAATTAAACCACTGATTATATATGTTATATTATGCTATAATGAAACTAAAGTAAGCTAACTAACATATTTTTAAGCTAAAATTATGAATTTGGTAACTAAAAATTCCAACAGTGAACTGTAAGAACAAATTAAAAAGAGATTTGACTTTTTACAAAATAAGAACTGAATATTATGACTTAACTGAGTTATAAGGTACTAAAGAAACTTGAAACAAGTATAAAGAACAACAGAAACACACTGGAGTACTAGTTTATCAGCAAATCCAAACATCCCTGTGATTATCACTTTTCACATGAACTTCAAAGGTTTCAATGAATTTAAGCATAAAACAGAATCCAAACATTATATTTTAACATATTAAGACTATTTGAACATAAAAACTTCAAGATCACAGTCAAGAACACAACTTTGTCAATTTTGCATTTCAACTGAGTAGCTTTCCATTTTTAAGCACAACTGATTTTAATGAACAAACACCTTATATTAACTTATAATAACATTAAACATTAACACGAAACAGGAAAACATAAAAATCTGAGCATGAAAGATAGTGAAACAGTAAATGGGTAAAAATGATAATAATGGAGCTTACAAGTGATCATGCTTGAAACTGAGTACCAAGGTTAAAAGGCCACTCCTAACTTATTGTCAGTAAGCTAGGAACCAGAAAATCCATCCAGCTTGGCTTCTCTCCCCCCAGAACTGCTTATTGGACCACAAATGACCTCCATGGACTTATTTTGGAAATTTTTTGTGACTTTTCTGAATTTAAAAGGTCTAGCTTGTTTCATGGTTCTAAAAGCTTATTGAGCTTTGTCAAGAGCTTATGCAAGCTAAATAAACCATAAAACATCTAGATAACATGAAATTAAAACGACTTGAAAATTTAAAGGAAATAAGCAAAAACTTGAAACTGAGATTAAACTGAATTTAAACTGAAATTAGAGATTCATTACACTAATTTGAAGAAAAGTACAACATGAAAACTGTAAAAGACATTGAAATTAAAGAAAGCTTTAAAAAACTATTCTACTTGACTAATGGCTAGTCCAAAAGTAGTTGTTCCTCTGCTCCTCTTCTTTCTTTTATACATCCAATGAGCTCCACGTGGCCTTCTGAGATAATCCCACTTGATTCCAGGGCAATTGGGTCACTTTTGTGGATTTTGGCCACTTTGTCAATTTTGGCGCCAAAGTGGGTATTAGCAGTTTAGGTTGAGTAAAGGGAGTAGAGGATCATTAAATGTTATTTGGTATGTTGTGGAGGTGGAGGGGGACAGGGAGAGTGATATGAGGAGGGGAGATGGATGTTGAGTGGAGTTGCAGGCAGTGGTTGGGAGGGAGGAGAAAAAGGCGCCAAGTGGGTGTTCTGTTTGACTTGGGTTGGTTAATCTCGTTGACCGGGTTGGATAGGGTAACGGGTTGTGTTTATTTGGGCTTTGGATTGGGCCTAGGGTAGTATTAGGATCCGGTTTGGTTTTTAGTAGCAAAGCCCAAGGACCAAAGGTGTAATTCATCCATACTTCAGGGACTGATCTTGCAACTTTCCCAACTTATCACAAGGACCATACTTGTCATAACACAATTACACAAGGACCAAAAGTTGTATTTTATTTATATTTAAAACTTTAAAGGACCTAAAATGTAAATTTGGATTTTTTGAGGGACTTGTTTTGTAATTTCCCAAAAGTTATCAAATTGTTCCATTTGTTAAATCATGCATAGTACAAGGGTATTATTTGTAAAATTCCAAGTTTAGAATACCCAGGGACCATTTTTGCCAATTTTGTAACTTGAGGAGTAAAAATTGCCATTTTGTGTAAACTTTCATCCAGGGATGTTTTGTGAACATTTTTGATTTCCCAAGGACTTAAGTTGACTTTTCATTCATTTAAAACATTTAGGGACTAGTTTTGTCAATTTGTGTAACTCCAGGGACTGAAAACGACAATTGTTGTGAAATTGATCAATTTTCACTTGTTTTTCAATCTTTTGTACCTGAATCACATAAAAAACACATTTTTATGAATTTGTATCATTTTGAGAGTTATTTGTGTGTTTTTGGTTGTTTTGTGGGTTTAAACAGTATAAAATATATGTGTATTTAGACACATATCAAATCCCCCACACTGAGATATTGCTAGTCCCTAGCAATGATTTGAGATTTTAATGGATTTGAAAAACTCTTTACCAAAAGCCATCACTTCTGGAGTAGCCAAATGTTTTAGTTCAAGTAAGAACCTTGGTACACTGATAACCAAATGATTTATTGGCAAATCATAAACCATATAACGGATTTGATTTGTCTTTACCAGAAGCCGTACCCTTCTGGACTAGCCAACTCTTAGATAAATTATCAGAATTATCTTTGGTGAGCTGAATACCAATTATGGATTTTCCACTGCCTTTACCACAAGCCATAACCTTGCGGGCTAGCCAACTCTTCACTTTTTAGGATATGGTGAGCTGAAAACCATACAATTTTGGGCAAATTGCAAGCCATATAAACGGATTTGAAAAATCTTTACCAAGAGCCGTTTGCTCATGGATTAGCCAATCCTTTGTTTATCAAACATGGTGGACTGATTACCATTTGTTGTGTTTAGTACATAGTATTTCCACTAAAAAAAATTTTAAAATTTGGCTATTTTGGGGGAAAAAGGGACTAAAAGGGCACATTTATGATCAAATTCGCCAGAATTTCCCCCCCACACTTAGAAATGAATATTGTCCTCAATATTCAAAACTAAGTGGGGTAACACAACAATTATTTCATTTTTTTGATATTTACAATTTTCAAAGTTTTTTATATGTACAATAGGTGGGTTATTACCCCCACACTAGGTGGTAGAACAGAGAAAGAAGACAGAAATATGGGTGAAAACCCATATAGTGTGGCTTGTTTTTGATAACCAAGTCACTAGCTTGACTTGACCCCGAATTAAATGGTTCATGGGGAAACTGAGTGGGATTGCCACTCAAAGAATGGGTGAGAAATTGGAGTGGGATTGCCACTCACAGAATTATGAATAATCATCATTAAGATGAGTCTAAGAATCTTTAGAAAGAAACTTAGAAAGAGCGAGAAGAATCTTTTTGATTTTTGATTTTATAAAAAGAAATGGAAAATATTTGTATTTTTTAAGTTTTATATATATATGTACAAAAGAAATTCCTAACAACCGCCCTCGAAGGGAATCTGGTCTGACAGAGCTCAAGAATCGTAAACACCAACAACCAAATGTTGTAACTGAGGGACTTATCAAACTGGGCAGGTTGTGTGCAAAGGAAAAAATGTTTTTGGATTTTATATTGTTTTTGATACTGAAATATATTATATATAATAAATACAAGGGATGGATATAAAACACAAGTACGTTACGCACACACCTCCCACGGCGCCAAAATTTGATTCACTCCCGAACTACCCATCTTTTATTTCCCAGCCACTTGTGAATGGCTGATACTAAAAGCTAGACAAGAGAAATGCAAGTTTTACCAAGGATTAAAATATCTTTGGATCGTTTATGTCCTGGTGAGGTGTGATATCCTGATTACAACGACTGTGATAAAATGATATGATCAAGAATGTACAAAAATAGGAATCTGATTGACTAACACTAGGAATGTGAATAGTGATAGCTCTGTCACAGCTATGTCGTTAAAAACGTACAATCAGAAACCTAAAAACGCAAAAGATATACAAACGTACGTTACTAAAACGTAAACGTTTAAAAACAAAACGACTATAACTATAATAGAGATTTACAAGTCTTAGCGACTTAAATGCAAATTAAATCTAAATAAAATATTAAACTATAATTTACAAATACATATATAAGTTAAGAAAACTAAAAACTAAGACATATATGTATACATAATAATTACATAAATGTAACAAAAATAAAATAAGAAAAGGATTATAATTATACTAAGGAAATATAAAAATATCAAAATTTTGAAGTCATTTTAATTCTATTTTTACAATTGTTTAACCGATTAAAATCTACACACGTACGTTTACTGAAATTATACGTAAACGTACAAAATAAACGTGAATTCAGTCCAATACAACTCCCACAAATGTGAAAATTATATTTTTAGAATCCTAAAAAGATAAGAAAATTATTAGAAAAGAAAAATAAATTTTTACACTATTAAATTAATTAATATAAATTAAAAATGAATTAAATGTATTAAAAATGAATTAAATAATAAGAAAATCTAAAATTAACTTAAATAAATGAAATAAAGAATTTGAAAAATCTAAAATATAATAAAATGAATTTAGAAACTGAAAATGTATTTTTTTACACAATTATACTATTTATTATTAATTATTTACTATTAATAAGTATTAAAAACTAATTTTAAATAATTAAAAATACCTAACAGTAAAAGAAAAATCTCAAACTTTTTACAAAATTCTACAATAAATATAAGAACTAAAGAAAAATATAAAAATGGCAGCTTATGTACAAAAATAAGCTAATGGGCAAATAAGCTTATAACTATAAGCTATCACTTAGCTTAAAACTGATTTCTTTTGGTTTTTCTGTTCTCTGGATTAATGTACTACTGATATTAAACATATTAGATGAAAATAAAACTATACAAACCAAGAAATAAGCAAAGCATGAGCTTATGAGCCCAACAGTTAAGCTTTTGGCTTGATCATGGAGCTCAAGCTCAATATAAGCTTGAAAAAGGTTCTAAACAGAAAACAAAAGATAAAATAAGGTATATACAAGTCCAATGGGTCACATATAAACAAGAAATTGGACTGAATAGGTGTGAGCTTATGGTTTAGACAATCAAGCTTTTGGCTTGACTTGGATGGAATTGAGGCCTCAAAGAGCCTGTAATAAGCTCCCCACAGGAAAAGAAAGTGAAAAATATATGTATATAGGCTATATGAACAAATATAAACAAGCATATGCACAGGCAATCACCTATAAGCTTGTAAAAAGCTCATAAGCTCTTACAGTATACAACAGAACCAAACACCCCTTGCAGCTATTTGTAATGGCCATTTAAGCTGATAGAATAAGCTTGAAATGCCAAAATGAAACTTGAGATAGCAAGATGGGTTGGTTGGGTTTCCAAAAAGCCAAAGCTCATCAAGTGGGACCCACTGATGAGCTTTGGAGAGACTTATGAAGATGGTCCCAGACCACTGACTCAGCTCAAGCTGGGTCAGTGAATGCTGATAAATGGGACAAAACAAAAGTGTATGCAGCCTAGAGAATAAGCTACAAACTAGAATTTAAGCACTGGACTTAATACTTGTGTTGCTAGGCTTCATGAAAAACCAAGCTTCACAAGCTTATGACCTCTAAAGAGCTTCTGAGAGGCTTGTGGAAATGGTGTAATACCACCGACTTACTCGGTATGTTGTGAATGGGCAAACACAAGCCTCATAAATGACCTATCAAATAAGCTCTAATAAGCTCAACCCACATTGAGGCATTGAGATGGGCACCTTGGCTTGATGAAAAGCCAAGGGTCACATACTCAAGCTCACTGAGGAGCTTATCAAAAGCTTATGTTAACAAGCCCCACTCAACTGTTTGCTTCAGTTGAGTGGTCAAAATGGGACAAAATAGATGGTGAGATTAAGCTACCTAAATAAGCTAAAGATATAAAACAAGCGCACATAATAAAAAGGACACAAAGGCTACACAAAGAAGCCAAGCACACAAGCTAGGCCCAAGTAATGGAGCTTATGCAAGCTCATTAACTTGACACCATAACTGTGGTGCAGGGGCATGCTTACGATAAGGTGCTCAAAAGAAACAAGGAAATCACTCTTAAAAGCTGAGAAAAGATAAACTAGTATTTTTGTATTTTTCTTTAGCAACCATCTTTTGAAATCCCAAAAGGATTAAAAATAAGACTTAATAATAAATCCTACACAAAATTATACATTTTATTCAAAAATGACTATTTAAAAATTTGACTTTAACTAAAAACTGAAAAGGTTGACTAAAGTGAATTTAGAAATTAAACCACTGATTATATATGTTATATTATGCTATAATGAAACTAAAGTAAGCTAACTAACATATTTTTAAGCTAAAATTATGAATTTGGTAACTAAAAATTCCAACAGTGAACTGTAAGAACAAATTAAAAAGAGATTTGACTTTTTACAAAATAAGAACTGAATATTATGACTTAACTGAGTTATAAGGTACTAAAGAAACTGGAAACAAGTATAAAGAACAACAAAACACACCGGAGTACTAGTTTATCAGCAAATCCAAACATCCCTGTGATTATCACTTTTCACATGAACTTCAAAGGTTTCAATGAATTTAAGCATAAAACAGAATCCAAACATTATATTTTAACATATTAAGACTATTTGAACATAAAACTTCAAGATCACACAAGAACACAACTTTGTCAATTTTGCATTTCAACCGAGTAGCTTTCCATTTTAAGCACAACCGATTTTAATGAACAAACAGCTTATATTAACTTATAATAACATTAAACATTAACACGAAACAGAAAACATAAAAATCTGAGCATGAAAGATAGTGAAACAGTAAATGGGTAAAAATGATAATAATGGAGCTTACAAGTGATCATGCTTGAAACTGAGTACCAAGGTTAAAAGGCCACTCCTAACTTATTGTCAAGAAGCTAGGAACCGAAAATCCATCCAGCCTTTGGCTTCTCCCCCCAATCGCTTATTGGACCACAAATGACCTCCATGGACTTATTTTGGAAATATTTTGTGACTTTTCTGAATTTAAAAGGTCTAGCTTGTTTCATGGTTCTAAAAGCTTATTGAGCTTTGTCAAGAGCTTATGCAAGCTAAATAAACCATAAAACATCTAGATAACATGAAATTAAAACGACTTGAAAATTTAAAGGAAATAAGCAAAAACTTGAAACTGAGATTAAACTGAATTTAAACTGAAATTAGAGATTCATTACACTAATTTGAAGAAAAGTACAACATGAAAACTGTAAAAGACATTGAAATTAAAGAAAGCTTTAAAAAAACTATTCTACTTGACTAATGGCTAGTCCAAAAGTAGTTGTTCCTCTGCTCCTCTTCTTTCTTTTATACATCCAATGAGCTCCACGTGGCCTTCTGAGATAATCCCACTTGATTCCGTGGCAATTGGGTCACTTTTGTGGATTTTGGCCACTTTGTCAATTTTGGCGCCAAAGTGGGTATTAGCAGTTTAGGTTGAGTAAAGGGAGTAGAGGATCATTAAATGTTATTTGGTATGTTGTGGAGGTGGAGGGGGACAGGGAGAGTGATATGAGGAGGGGAGATGGATGTTGAGTGGAGTTGCAGGTGGTTGGGAGGGGGAGAAAAAAGGCGCAAGTGGGTGTTCTGTTTGACTTGGGTTGGTTAATCTCGTTGACCGGGTTGGATAGGGTAACGGGTTGTGTTTATTTGGGCTTTGGATTGGGCCTAGGGTAGTATTAGGATCCGGTTTGGTTTTGATAGTAACAAAAGCCCAAGGACCAAAGGTGTAATTCATCCATACTTCAGGGACTGATCTTGCAACTTTCCCAACTTATCACAAGGACCATACTTGTCATAACACAATTACACAAGGACCAAAAGTTGTATTTTATTTATATTTAAAACTTTAAAGGACCTAAAATGTAAATTTGGATTTTTTGAGGGACTTGTTTTGTAATTTCCCAAAAGTTATCAAATTGTTCCATTTGTTAAATCATGCATAGTACAAGGATATTATTTGTAAAATTCCAAGTTTAGAATACCCAGGGACCATTTTTGCCAATTTTGTAACTTGAGGAGTAAAAATTGCCATTTTGTGTAAACTTTCATCCAGGGATGTTTTGTGAACATTTTTGATTTCCCAAGGACTTAAGTTGACTTTTCATTCATTTAAAACATTTAGGGACTAGTTTTGTCAATTTGTGTAACTCAGGGACCTGAAAACGACAATTGTTGTGAAATTGATCATTTTTCACTTGTTTTTCAATCTTTTGTACATGAATCACATAAAAACACATTTTTATGAATTTGTATCATTTTGAGAGTTATTTGTGTGTTTTTGGTTGTTTTGTGGGTTTAAACAGTATAAAATATATGTGTATTTAGACACATATCAAATCCCCCACACTGAGATATTGCTAGTCCCTAGCAATGATTTGAGATTTTAATGGATTTGAAAAACTCTTTACCAAAAGCCATCACTTCTGGAGTAGCCAAATGTTTTAGTTCAAGTAAGAACCTTGGTACACTGATAACCAAATGATTTATTGGCAAATCATAAACCATATAACGGATTTGATTTGTCTTTACCGAAGCCGCACTTCTGGACTAGCCAACTCTTAGATAAATTATCGAATTATCTTTGGTGAGCTGAATACCAATTATGGATTTTCCACAGCCTTTACCACAAGCCATAACCTTGCGGGCTAGCCAACTCTTCACTTTTTAGGATATGGTGAGTGAATACCATACAATTTTGGGCAAATTGCAAGCCATATAAACGGATTTGAAAAATCTTTACCAAGAGCCGTTTGCTCCTGGATTAGCCAATCCTTTGTTTATCAAACATGGTGGACTGATTACCATTTGTTGTGTTTAGTACATAGTATTTCCACTAAAAAAATTTTTAAAATTTGGCTATTTTGGGGGAAAAAGGGACTAAAAGGGCACATTTATGATCAAATTCGCCAGAATTTCCCCCCCACACTTAGAAATGAATATTGTCCTCAATATTCAAAACTAAGTGGGGTAACACAACAATTATTTCATTTTTTTGATATTTACAATTTTCAAAGTTTTTATATGTACAATAGGTGGGTTATTACCCCCACACTAGGTGGTAGAACAGAGAAAGAAGACAGAAATATGGGTGAAAACCCATATAGTGTGGCTTGTTTTTGATAACCAAGTCACTAGCTTGACTTGACCCCGAATTAAATGGTTCATGGGGAAACTGAGTGGGATTGCCACTCAAAGAATGGGTGAGAAATTGGAGTGGGATTGCCACTCACGTAATTATGAATAATCATCATTAAGATGAGTCTAAGAATCTTTAGAACGAAACTTAGAAAGAGCGAGAAGAATCTTTTTGATTTTTGATTTTATAAAAAGAATTGGAAAATATTTTTGTATATTTTTTTTTAAGTTTATATATATATATGTACAAAAGAAATTCCTAACAACCGCCCTCGAAGGGAATCGGTCCGACAGAAGCTCAAGAATCAGAAATGTACCAACAACCAAATGTTGTAACGAGGGACTTATCAAACCGGCAAGTTGTGTGCAAAGGAAAAAATGTTTTTGGATTTTATATTGTTTTTGATACTGAAATATATTATATATAATAAATACAAGGGATGGATATAAAACACAAGTACGTTACGCAGACACCTCCCGAACGGCGTAAAATTTGATTCCTCCCGAACTACCCATCTTTTATTTCCCACTTGTGAATGGTCGATACTAAAAGCTAGACCGGAGAGAAATGCAAGTTTTACCAAGGATTAAAATATCTTTGGATCGTTTATGTCCTGGTGAGGTGTGATATCCCGATTACAACGATGTGATAAAATGATATGATCAAGAATGTACAAAAATAGGAATCTGATTGACTAACACTAGGAATGTGAATAGTGATAGCTCTCACAGCCTATGTCGTTAAAAGCATAATCGAAACCTAAAACGCAAAAGATATACAAACGTACGTTACTAAAACGTAAACGTTTAAAAACAAAACGACTATAATTATAATAGAGATTTACAAGTCTTAGCGACTTAAATGCAAATTAAATCTAAATAAAATATTAAACTATAATTTACAAATACATATATAAGTTAAGAAAACTAAAAACTAAGACATATATGTATACATAATAATTACATAAATGTAACAAAAATAAAATAAGAAAAGGATTATAATTATACTAAGGAAATATAAAAATATCAAAATTTTGAAGTCATTTTAATTCTATTTTTACAATTGTTTAACCGATTAAAATCTACACACGTTTCTTGAAATTATAAATAGCGTACAAAATAAACGTGAATTCAGTCCAATACAACTCCCACAAATGTGAAAATTATATATTTTTAGAATCCTAAAAAGATAAGAAAATTATTAGAAAAGAAAAATAAATTTTTACACTATTAAATTAATTAATATAAATTAAAAATGAATTAAATGTATTAAAAATGAATTAAATAATAAGAAAATCTAAAATTAACTTAAATAAATGAAATAAAGAATTTGAAAAATCTAAAATATAATAAAATGAATTTAGAAACTGAAAATGTATTTTTTACACAATTATACTATTTATTATTAATTATTTACTATTAATAAGTATTAAAAACTAATTTTAAATAATTAAAAATACCTAACAGTAAAAGAAAAATCTCAAACTTTTTACAAAATTCTACAATAAATATAAGAACTAAAGAAAAATATAAAAATGGCAGCTTATGTACAAAAATAAGCTAATGGGCAAATAAGCTTATAACTATAAGCTATCACTTAGCTTAAAACTGATTTCTTTTGGTTTTTCGTTTTTCGGACAAATGTACTACTGATATTAAACATATTAGATGAAAATGAAACTATACAAACCAAGAAATAAGCAAAGCATGAGCTTATGAGCCCAACAGTTAAGCTTTTGGCTTGATCATTGGAGCTCAAGCTCAATATAAGCTTGAAAAAGGTTCTAAACAGAAAACAAAAGATAAAATAAGGTATATACAAGTCCAATGGGTCACATATAAACAAGAAATTGGACTGAATAGGTGTGAGCTTATGGTTTAGACAATCAAGCTTTTGGCTTGACTTGGATGGAATTGAGGCCTCAAAGAGCACGTAATAAGCTCCCCACAGAAAAAGAAAGTGAAAAATATATGTATATAGGCTATATGAACAAATATAAACAAGCATATGCACAGGCAATCACCTATAAGCTTGTAAAAAGCTCATAAGCTCTTACAATACAATGAACCAAACACCCCTTGCAAATATTTGTAATGGCCATTTAAGCTGATAGAATAAGCTTGAAATGCCAAAATGAAACTTGAGATAGCAAGATGGGTTAGTTGGGTTTCCAAAAAGCCAAAGCTCATCAAGTGGGACCCACTGATGAGCTTTGGAGAGACTTATGAAGATGGTCCCACCACTCGGCTCAAGTTGGGTGAATGCCGATAAATGGGACAAAGCAAAAGCTGTATGCAGCCCTAGAGAATAAGCTACAAACTAGAATTTAAGCACTGGACTTAATACTTGTGTTGCTAGGCTTCATGAAAAACCAAGCTTCACAAGCTTATGACCTCTAAAGAGCTTCTGAGAGGCTTGTGGAAATGGTGTAATACCACTGACTTACTCAGTGGTATGTTGTGAATGGGCAAACACAAGCCTCATAAATGACCTATCAAATAAGCTCTAATAAGCTCAACCCACATTGAGGCATTGAGATGGGCACCTTGGCTTGATGAAAAGCCAAGGGTCACATACTCAAGCTCACTGAGGAGCTTATCAAAAGCTTATGTTAACAAGCCCCACTCAACTGTTTGCTTGGTTGAGTGGTCAAAATGGGACAAAACAGATGGTGAGATTAAGCTACCTAAATAAGCTAAAGATATAAAACAAGCAGCACATAATAAAAAGGACACAAAGGCTACACAAAGAAGCCAAGCACACAAGCTAGGCCCAAGTAATGGAGCTTATGCAAGCTCATTAACTTGACACCATAACTGTGGTGCAGGGCATGCTTACAGATAAGGTGCTCAAAAGAAACAAGGAAATCAGCTCTTAAAAAGCTGAGAAAAGATAAACTAGTATTTTTGTATTTTTCTTTAGCAACCATCTTTTGAAATCCCAAAAGGATTAAAAATAAGACTTAATAATAAATCCTACACAAAATTATACATTTTATTCAAAAATGACTATTTAAAAATTTGACTTTAACTAAAAACTGAAAAGGTTGACTAAAGTGAATTTAGAAATTAAACCACTGATTATATATGTTATATTATGCTATAATGAAACTAAATTAAGCTAACTAACATATTTTTAAGCTAAAATTATGAATTTGGTAACTAAAAATTCCAACAGTGAACTGTAAGAACAAATTAAAAAGAGATTTGACTTTTTACAAAATAAGAACTGAATATTATGACTTAACTGAGTTATAAGGTACTAAAGAAACTTGAAACAAGTATAAAGAACAACAAAACACACCGAGTACTAGTTTATCAAAAATCCAAACATCCTGTGATTATCACTTTTCACATGAACTTCAAAGGTTTCAATGAATTTAAGCATAAAACAGAATCCAAACATTATATTTTAACATATTAAGACTATTTGAACATAAAAACTTCAAGATCACAGTCAAGAACACAACTTTGTCAATTTTGCATTTCAACTGAGTAGCTTTCCATTTTTAAGCACAACTGATTTTAATGAACAAACAGCTTATATTAACTTATAATAACATTAAACATTAACACAGAAACAGGAAACATAAAAATCGAGCATGAAAGATAGTGAAACAGTAAATGGGTAAAAATGATAATAATGGAGCTTACAAGTGATCATGCTTGAAACTGAGTACCAAGGTTAAAAGGCCACTCCTAACTTATTGTCAAGTAAGCTAGGAACCGTGAAAATCCATCCAGCTTGGCTTCTCCCCCAGAACTCGCTTATTGGACCACAAATGACCTCCATGGACTTATTTTGGAATTTTTTGTGACTTTTAATTTAAAGGTCTAGCTTGTTTCATGGTTCTAAAAGCTTATTGAGCTTTGTCAAGAGCTTATGCAAGCTAAATAAACCATAAAACATCTAGATAACATGAAATTAAAACGACTTGAAAATTTAAAGGAAATAAGCAAAAACTTGAAACTGAGATTAAACTGAATTTAAACTGAAATTAGAGATTCATTACACTAATTTGAAGAAAAGTACAACATGAAAACTGTAAAAGACATTGAAATTAAAGAAAGCTTTAAAAAACTATTCTACTTGACTAATGGCTAGTCCAAAAGTAGTTGTTCCTCTGCTCCTCTTCTTTCTTTTATACATCCAATGAGCTCCACGTGGCCTTCTGAGATAATCCCACTTGATTCCAGGGCAATTGGGTCACTTTTGTGGATTTTGGCCACTTTGTCAATTTTGGCGCCAAAGTGGGTATTAGCAGTTTAGGTTGAGTAAAGGGAGTAGAGGATCATTAAATGTTATTTGGTATGTTGTGGAGGTGGAGGGGGACAGGGAGAGTGATATGAGGAGGGGAGATGGATGTTGAGTGGAGTTGCAGGCAGTGGTTGGGAGGGAGGAGAAAAAGGCGCCAAGTGGGTGTTCTGTTTGACTTGGGTTGGTTAATCTCGTTGACCGGGTTGGATAGGGTAACGGGTTGTGTTTATTTGGGCTTTGGATTGGGCCTAGGGTAGTATTAGGATCCGGTTTGGTTTTGATAGTAACAAAAGCCCAAGGACCAAAGGTGTAATTCATCCATACTTCAGGGACTGATCTTGCAACTTTCCCAACTTATCACAAGGACCATACTTGTCATAACACAATTACACAAGGACCAAAAGTTGTATTTTATTTATATTTAAAACTTTAAAGGACCTAAAATGTAAATTTGGATTTTTGAGGGACTTGTTTTGTAATTTCCCAAAAGTTATCAAATTGTTCCATTTGTTAAATCATGCATAGTACAAGGGTATTATTTGTAAAATTCCAAGTTTAGAATACCAGGGACCATTTTTGCCAATTTTGTAACTTGAGGAGTAAAAATTGCCATTTTGTGTAAACTTTCATCCAGGGATGTTTTGTGAACATTTTTGATTTCCCAAGGACTTAAGTTGACTTTTCATTCATTTAAAACATTTAGGGACTAGTTTTGTCAATTTGTGTAACTCCAGGGACTGAAAACGACAATTGTTGTGAAATTGATCAATTTTCACTTGTTTTTCAATCTTTTGTACCTGAATCACATAAAAAAACACATTTTTATGAATTTGTATCATTTTGAGAGTTATTTGTGTGTTTTTGGTTGTTTTGTGGGTTTAAACAGTATAAAATATATGTGTATTTAGACACATATCAGACTTCCTAGTTGTCTTTGGATTTTCTTGCTTAATATTTCAAAATAATTAAACGTTTCCGTTTAATTCTTTAAGAATTTTGTCCATGTATACCTAGAGTAATCATCCACTATGACCAAAGTGTAGTAGTTGCCTCCATAACTTTGGATAGCGGATGGACCAAATAAATCCATATGTAGTAATTCTAGACATTTAGTTGTAGACACCATGTTTTTAGCTTTATGACTAGAATGAACTTGTTTTCCTACATTTCAAGCATCACAAAAGTGATGTTCATATTTTAGCTTAGGTAGATCTCTTACTAGATCTTTGGATGATAGCGATTGAAGAAGTCACATGTTGGCGTGACCCAATCTTCGATGCCATAAGGTCAAAGTATCATCCATAGAGGTAAGACATAGTTTGTCTTTAGGTTCATTACCGATTTTAATGACATATACTCCATGTTTCCTAATTCCTCTTCCTATGGTTATGCCATTTTTAATATCTTACTACCGGTTTCGGTAAAAAGTACATTGCACTTTTATCACATATTTTTCCTATACTTAAAAGGTTAAAGTTTAGGTTTTCTACGTGACACACATCGTTAATGGTTAGAGATTTGTTAGAAATCGTACCTTTACCGATGATTTTACTTTTGCTATTTCCAAACACCACATTACCTCCATTGAAGGATTCATATGTGGAGAATAGATTTTTATTGCCGGTCATGTGCCTCGTGCACCCGCTATCCTTGACCCATTCATGGTTTGGTCCCCATTTGTTCATGGGTCCATTAGTGTTAAACATTCCATTCATGTTAGACATGTATGGATAAGATGAGTATGTATTCCATGGAGCAAAGTTTTGAAAAGTAAAACCATTTTGCATATTTGGGTTCCATCCCATTTGATGGTTACTTCTCGTGTAAACATTATTAGGTCTCCTAGATGGATTAGATTTTGAAAAAGATGGAGCTTTGTTTCTTGCAAAAATAGGATTATATTTTGGAGGTGGTTGTCTAGTGGTGAAATGAGTTGGTTTCTTCTTATTAACGATAACAAAATTAGTTCTAGGTGAAGAAGCTACGTTATTACCACTGTTTGCTACAGCAGACCCACGGATCCCTGGCTTAACACTAGCCGGTTCCCTTTTTATAGGATCCGTGGGATCCGCCACAACAGTGGCTGGTTTTTCTAGTGCCTTAACAAATTGTGTTTCTTTGTTTTCACTAGTTGATGGATCAAGTTGTTGAATACCTAAACCTTTTTCGTTGTTACCGGTTTTAACACTATCTAATATCATATCTAAAGTATTCGTACTCATTCTAGCAATTTTAGAATCTAGTTGATCAACTAATGTTTGAAGTTGAACGCAAAGTTCACATTCACCACTTGCTATTTTACCCTTTTCTAGACGTTTCAGTTTTGCTTTTAATTCTATGACTTCTTTATCTAAACGTTGGTTTTGACTTTTAAAAGCTTGTTTTTGTTAATTAGTTTTAAGCTAATATTGCATAGTTTGTCATATTCATTATGCAATGAGTCGTCATCTAGTGATGAGCTACTATAGTATTCGTGACATACCTCGTCATTTGCCATGAGACAAATTTCTTCGTCCTCCCCGTCGCTCATTCCCCACGTGCCACTCACTTAATGCCTTTTGATCATCCCGTTTGGGACACTTACTAATAAAGATGTTTCGGTCCCCACATTTAAAGCAAGCACGATCATCCCTTGGCTTCGTCCTCTTTTAATTTTTCGAATCCTTTCTTGTCGTCATACGGTTGTTTAACGTATCTTCCTTCCTTCTAAAGAACTTTTTAAAGTCCCTTACCGCCATAGCATACTCTTCGTCGTCACTATCCGAAGAGGAGTTCTCTTCATCGCTTGAAGCCTTTTTGGTTTTAAGGGCAAGAGATTTGTGTTTCTCTTTCACCTTTGAGGCTTCGGAATCTTTAGCAAGGAAAAGCTCGTGAGACTTTAAGTTGCCTATGTGTTCATCAAGGGTGAGGATTGTCAAATCTTTTGACTCTTCGATCGCCGTCACCTTGGATCTCCACTTGGATGGAAGTGCCCTTAGATATCTCCTAACATGGTTACGGCTAGAAAAAGATTCATCAAGTGCTTGTAAAGATGTAATAATAGTATTAAAATTAGCAAATGAATGATCTATAGTTTCCTCATCCGATATTGAAAATTGTTAATATTGTTGAACAAATAAATCAATTTTATTATTTTTAACTTGTTGGTTGCCTTGATGAGTTACAACTAAAGAATTCCAAATTTCTTTAGAGGTTTTAAGCATAGAAATTCTTTCAATTTCCTTTTTGGGTAAAGCATTATATAAAACCATTTTTGCTTCACTATTTTTAGAAAGCTTTTCTTTAATTCATCACATAGTTTATCATGAGGTATGTTAACTAAATTTCCTTTATCATCTTTTGAGGTAGCCTCAAAATCGCCTTCAACAATAATGTACCAAAGATCAATATCTTTAGACTTCACATACGTTTCGAATCTATTTTTCCAATATATAAAACTATTAGTTTCAAATAGTGGTGGTCGTTGCATAGATTGCCCTTCTTTGTAATTTTCAGAACCCATAGTGATCGAAAAGTTTTTAAAATACGGTTTACTTTAAAACTTTTATATACTTAGCTCTTGATGCCAATTGTGGAAAACTAGAAGGGGGGGGGGTTGAATAGTTTTGCCGATTTTAAGTTAGTTTCAAAAACTTTAGATTTGATAATATGTGAGATCGTATGGATGTAGAGAAAGTATAGATCTAATGATAAAGCAAGTAAATAAAGTAAAGCAAAGGGATAGAAATGACACAACCGATTTATAGTGGTTCACTAAAAGGACACTTTCCTTGCCCTACTCCACTCCCCAAGTCACCTACTCGAGAGTTCAAGCACTATGTCAACAAACTCCTTCAACTTGGCGGAGAAGCCTTCACAACGCTGCTTACACCTTTTTCCGGTACAAAGCTAAATACCAAGTCCGTAACACGGTGGACCAAACCAACACGACTATTACACAACAAATATGTGAAATATCAAATACAAGATCTTCGCTACGGAAATCTTGCGGAGGAACAAATCAATCAAGGACCACTTGCTTGGATGACTTGTAGAATGCTCGTGATCTCGCCTTAGAAGGACCTATATGAGAATCACTAAAGAAAGAAAGAAGGAAGTACTCTCTAGATCAAGTGATCTTTTGTTAGAAGAGAATGAGAGTATATGAGAGAATTAGTAAGAAGAGGGGTGAGTTAGAATGAAGAAATGACTCTCTATTTATAGGAAAATTCTGTCACTGTTCCCCGGATCCCACGGATCCCTCCCACAAGGGATCCGTCAAGTGTAATCCTAGGGATCCGTGGGACGCTCCTTTTTGCCCATGGGTTTTTTGGTTATGGGTCATGGGTTATGGGTTGGTCCATGGGTATTCCTTAGAATTCAATGTATCTAATGAATACATTGTATCTAGTCAAATGAGTATGGGTCAATGGGTTATGGATATGATCGTTGTGGTTTTTACCCATCCTAATAAACTATTAAAACAAATGATTAATTACAACATTTTTGTATTTAAATGGCTATATGTAAATGCTTTACAAAAATAACATGTATCCTTATAATTATATTTAAGATAACATTATATTTGTTATCAACAAAACACAAAGAGCTCGCAAAAATATTAATAAGCCGCTTTTACGGTTTATTTGTATTAACAAAATTCTTACAATAGAAATTAATGTTTACCCCAAACACCAATTACGGCGTAACTCCATCACTGTTACCCGTAATCTATATCTGAAAGTGACAATTACTTCAATGGTTACGGAACCAAAGCTGATTACGCCGTAATCATAAAAAATTACTAGTTGATTTAAAATGGTTTAACTCAATTACAACACTATTGCTATACGTGAGAGCCTAGATTAATTTATTTAATCAATTCTTACTTAAACCAAAACCTAAATTATATTTAAGAAATTCATAAGTACATGATAGAAACATGGATATTAAAGGTCACTGAATCAATTAACACATTCAATAGAACCCAAAAAACGTGCTGCCCTAAAACCCCAAAATAGCTTTAAGCAAAATAAGAACCCTAAAAAATGTAAAAACCAAAGGAGAGTTAGGATTAAATACCTTCCATCGGAAAATCTTAAGAACAAACACGAACAAATTGCAAAATTTTTTTACTATAGCGGTTCTTGTGATAATTTGCGTAAAAATGGTCTCAATGGTCTCTACTGGGAAGTGCGTATTTATATAATTAGAAAGTTACGGCGTAACTTAATAAATAGATTACACTGTAATCTAATTAATGGCCCTTGATTTTTAATTAAATAAAAATAGTTACGCCGTAACCTTATATCCGGTTATGCCGTAGTTCATAAATTTTTCATAAAAATTTGTATTAAGGAATATACATTTTTAATAACGAGAGATTGTATTTGCGTACCTAAACATCCATGCTAAGAGTCATGTATGAAGTTATTTATCGTATGAGCATGTAAAACGTATATTTGGCCTGATTTTAACCTCAAAATGCCGATATTATTAGAAACTAAGATTACCTTAAATCGCCCAAATAACCTCGCTCCCGGTGTCAAAAACTTGATGTGCTTTTTTCATCATGTTTTAAATTTATAAACTGAGAGATACTAGGATTAACACATACTCACGGGCAATTGTACGAGTCATGTGAAGTATAGCCTAGTCAAATCCGAGTGTCGTCCCAAGAGTTGTTGTTCGCAAATATGATATTAAACTCAAGTATATATGATTAAATTAAAGTTGTGTGATGAATAGAAAATTCTAATGTAACATAATATAAAATGTAAAGATAGAAAAGAGAATGATATGACTAATTAAGACTTATAAGAGTTTATTAATTTCTTCCTTCCTGTAATCCATATAGTGGGTGAATATCACTAGAATCAATTGGTCAATTAGTCTAGTCCTATCTTCCATAGCGTCTTATTTCGTAACCTAATGATTAAAAGAGTTCGCGGGTTTACCCAAGTACCATGTTTAATAGACTTGTTCATATGAAACCCAACCTTTCGGATCTTAGGCTCCCTGTAACTTCTTAAGCTTTCCTCTTGGAAGGTGCTCGTTTAGTATATTTGCACGCAATATAGTTATCGTCCTATGGTCAATTCTTACCACTACTGGCAACCTGATTCACTAGGGTCCTATGGTCAATTCTCCTAGCTTCCTAGATACTACCCAAACTTCCAAGCTACCAAAACGAGAGTGTCCACAAACAAGCAAAGAAAATGTCTATATAGAATAATAAAGATAAAATACTAGACCAAAGCTTAATTTAACAAAATGAATTCATTGAATGATTAATAGAAAAGCATAAGTGAATTCAAACTTGAAATATACTAGAATGATTTCTAGCTATATGATCAATATTCTAATCTTCATTTATTCTTCTGGATCTCTCTCCCCAAACCCTGTTAGAGATTGTGGAAAAGGGAGATTTCTAAAATGCGAATTCTTCAAATATTTATAGTTCTTGCTTTTGTTACGGTAACCTCATCAATAGTTACGCCATAACTATTCTTTAAAACTGATCTTCAATTCAATTTTATCCACATTTATGGCATAACTGCACCAAAAGTTATGCCGTAACATCATTCCTTGGTCAACACGCTGGCCAACCTACAGCGTAACCCAAATGTGAGATACGAACGTAAAAGTCTCGTTAACACTTTTACGCCATAACCTTATGAATAGTTACGGCGTAATCTTCTTCATGCAAAAATATGGCTAAGTCATAACATTACTACTCCGTAACTTTAATGACTAGTTACGCCGTAACCTTAACTTTGTCTTTAATTTTCACTTTAGCTTATAACAATCAATATTCGCACCAAAATCGCCAAAGTGCTCTTCTTTGTCCTGAAACAAAATATGAAGAAATAAGAGCATAAACAAATGTAGGTTTGCATAATTTGATATAATAATGGGGAAATTGACGATAGAATATCATGATAATTTGATGTTATCACTTATGGTTAGTGAAAAAATTAGGCTTTCAATTGAAATCAGGGATGGTGAGAGGAAATTACGTGAAAGTGTTCCAAGAGTTATGAAGTTGGGTGAAATGTTTAAGTGGTTTATATAGTGGCTTTTTAACCCTAATTAATGACATGTTCATCTTGGTCAACAACTACAAAAAAAGACATGTCAGTATTCATTTTGAATTAGCCGGTAATAGGTGAAGAAAATACAAAAAACAACAAGTTAGAATTAGCAGATGTGTATATATCCTACCTCATTTCTAAATGGTTACATGAATTGGCTGGTAATGTGTGGATTTTGTTTTTGTAAACTTTATGTGGATGTAGCATTTCTAAAATTACTTTTAGGCATTGTCTATTAAAAAGTATATGTACAAATACAACCAATAGAAATATTGAATGATAAAAAACGGACAATTGAGCTTCATTAAACCCTTCTTTATCAACTTTAGTTCATAAATTTACATTGATAACATTATTAGTTAAAAGTTCTACCAGTTATGTATAAGATTCCATCCTTTAGGAAAAGTATTGTTGTGATCACATAGATAGAATCCTTCAGGTTTTACTAACCAATAACATCTTTGTACAGCAAAAAGGTTTCCATCGAAACACGTTTTAAGTATAAGCTTATTGAAAACACTAATAGTTACATACTTTGATTCCCACCAGAATTCGCCTCTATAGTATGTGCCAAATGCCACACCAAATTTCCAACCAAACTCTTCATTGAAAGCAAGTGTGTGATTTCCTTGATCATCTTCTCCATTCCTCCTCTAAACATGGAATGCAATGTTATCTTCAATGGCATTGGTAATGTACATCCTAAAATGGGAAACATAAGCATCCTTTGGTGTCAAAGCAATACATAGCGACAATGTTGTAATCATAAGAAAGCCACGAATGATCATGTTGGATTTACAGGTAGTATTTGTGTGCATTTACATGGCTTAAATATATGCCATATCTTTAATGTTGTAATATGATTTCATTAATATCTTTAGTACGTAATATGAGTAGGAAAATTTGTATTTCTGTGACCCACGATGTTATTTATTTCTAACTTGACTCGATTTTATAGCATATTGCTAAAGTTAATTTTTTTTTATGAAATGACGAAATTATCACTTTTACATGTATATTATCACTTATGCCATTAGCCGGCAATATATATATATATGTGTGTGTATATATATATATATATATATATATATATATATATATATATAATGCAAATACACAACCAACATCTTTTGATCCCATGTATATATGTAAAGTTGTAAAGTTTTTCATCAAACAAATTATACCAGTAAACATATCTTTTGATCATCTGTAATTTGATGTCCATTTTTTTATTTTTTGTTAAAGTCTTTTTTTTTTAATTTATTCGCAAAATATCGTAATATATTCGTAATGAAAGATTTCTCATTTTGTAACTTTAAAAAACAAGAAAAAGCAACAAACAAATTAAACAAAAAAATGATGTTTTGTGAATTAATTGCGAAATATTACGTTATACTACAAATTACTTAATGTTTTATCTCATCTGACACAACTTTTCTCTTTACTACTTTTATGTCCCCCAAGCATAGTCATATTCTTCTTAATTTCTCCTCTTTCCATATACTCTTATTCTTCTCAATTTTATCATACGTATTTACCAATTCTAGCAAGATGTACAATCAAGAATTTTGAGTGGCGAGATTGTGAAGATGTTGCAAGGCCGGTGAGGTTTTCCACACGCGGCCTAATATGCCATCAAGATATTTGAATAATTTCAAGGATACGTAACCTACATAAATGTGCAACTTTCTGGTACTGCGAGTTCATTATTTTGACCAGTTTTTTATACTTAGAAAACTATTAGAGGTCTCGAATTTGCAGCACTGTGTGAGCCTCAAGACCACGAAGAGTTTGTATATGCATCTGATAAAAGATATTAACAAACTTTGCCTAAGAGATAAATATAACAAAGCAAACCTAACTCTTACCAATTAACGCAGTGACTTCAGATGGGAACCTTTCATTTTCACCGGTCCGCATAAATTAATTAGCGTATTAATTGATAGTTTACGTAACAATAAAATATTAGAAATGATGTTGCACGCAAACTCGAAAACTGTAAATAGCTTCTTAATCACTTTCGTGTTGCTTGATAAACAAAATATCTGATAAAATAAACTCACATTCTATTAAGAAGATACCAGAGAGAGTAAAGTAGCATTGAGCTTACTTTTATAGCCAAATTGTTTCCACTATGTTTGCCACCAATTATTAGTGTGAAGGCCGGTTACTCTACCCGATATATCAACAATATGTTTGTAAAGTGAACCTGCGAAAAACAACTCAATATATTTTATTGTTTATAAAAGAGGAACTAATTTTATATGTTTTCATCTTTATATCCGATAGATATTAAGCATCTGTTATTTTTATGTAGACATCACCATATGTTGCCCCTGCTCTACACAGTACCCATGAAATGTTATGATGTTCGGATGCCTTAATCGTGAAGTGTTCCAAATCACCTTTAAAAACTGATGTTCTTCATGAAAAGAGAGTGCTATTGTGCTTAAAGAGTAAGAGGTTTCATATCCACATAAAAAAAGAATATATATATATATATATATATATATATTAATTAAAGAGTAAGAGGTTTCATATCCACATATTTGGACCACGGTGAAAAAGTCCAAAATTCATAAATCTGTGGTGTTGCCAACTTTTACAATCTGTTAAATGTCCTTGTTTGCATGACGTAGACATAAAATGCTCTAATGCTAAACACTATGTTATTATGTTGAATTTGTTGATCTTGTCTAGACACTTTTTAGATACTTGATTGACGCGGTTTATAATTAATAGAAGAACATTTAAATCGCTTACTTTGGACTTTCTCCTTTGCAATCAGCTCTAAGGAGACCACTTTTTCCATTACGTGGAGGTTGACATACCAGCCAAGCACCAAAAAACACACATTCGGTAAAAACATAATTGTTACACATGTCATAAAGTACCCTAAATTACCAACTTAAACTATTAGAGTAACAATATTGTTACAAAAATTGTTACAAATAGCATCGTCATGCTCTTCTCAACTGACTGATTGTCGTCTAGCCATTCAAGTGCCTCCTTTGTTGCGGTTTCAATATTTATTTCTTATTAGATCGAGTTTATCAAAGAACTCATCACCGTTGACTTGGTTCCCCATGTTGTAAACGTAAATAAAACAAAAGGATATCTACACATAAACACATTAGTATTGAGTATTGCTTTGTTAAAAGATCGAAGAATATGAATGAAAATACACGGCATCCAGAGATAGGTGATAAGAATAAGTTATACCTTTATTTCTATTACCATTCAACATGCTCAAAATGCCAATTGCAGCACCAAACTCGAACAGCCTCATCAACATGATATGAATTACACTTTCTCTAGCATATGTACCCTTTCAAAAACCTAATCCTTAAAGATTGGAATAGTACTTTTTCTTTCTTTGAAAGATTTATAGCACTAATTTCTTCTCTTCGCTTAAAGAAATATGCGTAAATCCCATGTGCGTTAGCTCAAATATATAAACTATGTGAAAGTATAAATAAAGGCAACTTTTACCTCAGTATAGACTGGATTAACCTTTGTTGCAGTTGGTATGCAAGTATTAAATTTGACCCTTAACTATTGTTCTAATGATGATGTGTTGTTTTGATTTTTTATTTCTATTTATTTTTTTATCATAAAGTAGCTATGAAAATAATTTCAATGATATCCCCTATGTTGAGTAAAATATACACCAAACCTTGTAGTAAGATTTAGCCAACTTCTTAATTCCTAGTGTTGTAATAAGTCCTATTAACCACACGATTCACCTAAAATCCACCATCAAAACCCATTTTTGAGTAATGACATGATCCACCCAATCTCATCTCAATTCATAAAGCGTAAAATATCAAGCATTTCTGAAGCATAATTAATCTTTAAACTATGTCAAACTTCACATGTTTCTAGGTTCTTGTTATAAACTAAGATCAGGTTGAAAATGTAAATGTAGGGAGGCTAAAATTTCCTTTTATAAGTGGATAATTCTACTAATAATGTATATAAGCAAGAGTAAGCAATAGACATTTGACCATTATTCTCTCTATGCATTAATAAAAAAGAACAGTCAAGTTATAATATTGTCATAAGTTGACATAATATAGCCCCAGATGAAAATTGCTTCCTTTTTTGAAATTGTATATTAAACATGTATAAACAAATTTGACAATTTTAAACTCTAGAACAGAGATTTAATCATAAAGCTTTAGAATCTAGAATGATTCAGACTTTTAAATAGAATCCATTTGAAATATGAAAGTGAGAGGGTCCCTTTAAGGAGTAAGAGATCCCATTTACAGTATGTGTGTCTTACATTTTTAATACTCTAACTCAAGTCCTTAACTAACATCCTAAAATTCACCAAGTCCTATATCAGAGATGACTATTACGCTACTGCAAGAGATGGAGTTTGATTTTTGTAAAATAACACACTAACCTTTCTCACACATAAATATAATCTTACAAATCAAAGTGATAGCCTCCAACAATCTTCAACTGGTACATCATTGCCTAGAAATACCCAATGTTTCCAAAAAAAGTTATAAGATAATAAACACCAAAACATTACATTTAGGCAATTTAAAAAATAACATTACATACATAGAACAAAAAGCATAAAAAGATTTAGTATGCCAAAAAACATATGGAACAAAATGAAGCTTTTCTGACGACCTTAATGTTAGGATTTGGAAAATCCAGTAGTTAAAGTGTCGGTCACCTCAAATATATGTAATCGTTAGAAAGCTCGTGGTCGTAGTTATTTAATGTTATGTAGTATTTAGTTAAGTAACACCGTGGAGGACGGACGGGTCTTTACCCACTGTATGCCTGATCCACAGCCCGTAGGTGGCGTTTGTTTGTAAGAAACTATAAATACCCTCTACCTGCCAAGGTAGAGGGTTGGAGCTTCAATACCATTTTTCTTTGTTTTACATAGTTCCCAACTCTCTTCCCTTTCTCTCTCTAGAACTTTCTCTCTCTAAACATCTTGAACGCCTCTTATGGTTATGGTTTAATGTGTTTGTGAAATCCTATATCTTTCATTTGGTATCAAGAGCCATGGTTTGATCACTCATATTTCATGCTCTTTGTTTTGGTGGATTTCATAAGGTTTTTGGGGTATTAAGTGTTTAGGAGAGTTTGAATCATTTGGACAAATTCTAGTGTTAAAGTTTGAATTTTGCTTGTACTTTTGTGTTTAGGATCATCATATGTGTTTATGTTTTGAATTGGAAGGCTTAAATCATTGTGGTTTGGTTGTTTTTGATTGATAAAGTGGTTATTTGTGAACTTTGTACTAAGCGAGTTGAGTCTCGGACTTGAGTTTCTTCAAAGCGAGTTGCTTTGTTACTGGATGCGAGTTGATATATGCGACTTGGCTATTTAGCGAGTTAAGCTTTTAAGCGACTTGGTGGTAAAGCGAGTTGTGTCTGTTTGCGACTTGCTATTAAGCGAGTTGATTCATAAAGCGACTTGTTTCATTAAGCGAGTTGATTGTGTTGCGAGTTGATACTAAAGCGAGTTGGCTATTTAGCGACTTGTTTCATTAAGCAAGTTGATTGTGTTGCGAGTTGATACTAATGCGACTTGGCTATTTAGCGAGTGGATTCCTTAAGCGACTTGTTTCTTTAAGCAAGTTGGTTGTTTAGCGAGTTGATAACTAAGCGAGTTGAGTGTTTAGCTACTTGTCTATTGAGACTTGTTACTTCTTCGTGATACATTCTTACAATTGTTCTTTTGGTTTAGTAAAATCCCGTGAAAGAATCAATTTCCCGGTTTAATCAAAGAATAGTAAAATCCGTAGAACTTGTAATCATGGCAAACATCGCTCCTACTATTGTTTCTTCCGTAGTGAGGACGTTTAAGCAGGAGGTCGATACACGCCCACCTATGCTTGATGAATCTGATTATGACTCATGGGCACAACGAATCCGATTATGCTTGTTTGGGAAAAGAAAACAGAGTCAACATTCTCAAGTCAATTGATGAAGGACCTTATCAGATTGAGACTACAAGAGACTTAATTGATACACTTGCAGATGGAACAATGATCTATCGGATAGACAGACCAAAGACATATGATGAGCTCAATGATAAGGAGAAAAAGAGATTCGATCTGATATCGGGGCTTCTAACATCATACTTCAAGGTCTTCCAAAAGATATCTACAAGCTTATCAATCACAACACGAAGCTAAGGCGTGTGGGATAATGTCAAGATGCTTCTTTCTGGTTCTCAATTAACTATGGAAGACAGAGAATCACAACTCTATGATGAATTTGAGCACTTCAAGATGAAACCGGATGAGAGTGTCTATGAGTATTACGTGAGATTCCACAAGCTTGTTAATGACATGAGGAACATCGGAATGACTATGCCAAACATTCAATTGAACTCAAAGTTTGTGAACAACATGAATCCCGAATGGCACAAGTTTGTCACCTCTGTGAAGCTAACCAAAGGATTGAAGAACACAAACTATGAGCAACTCTATGCCTTCCTTCTTCAGAATGAGAGACATGCTATGTTTGAAAAAGGATTCTTAATCAGTTCAAAACCAACCAGGTAGAGACAAGCCCATCAAATGATTCAACTGCTTTCTACTCAAACATTAGAATTACCACCAAAGCATCTCAAGTTATACCCATGGGTAATGGTAATCCCAAACTCATTCCCCGATCCAATGTTCAAACAAGCCGATGCCGATGCGTACCGTGGAAACTTCATTAATCAAATGGCTCTCATGATTAGTCAAAACATGAACTCTCTCCCACACACCAACAACAACCTCGAACAGCATCAAATCCACACAATCAAGCCACCGCCGAGATGGGAAGGTTATGGTACAACCAGTTCAAGAAAGGCAGTACGAACAAGGAAGAGGTGGAGTCGGTAGAGGATATGTGGGAAATCTGAATAGGGAAGGAATGGAAATCAGGGACAAGCAAAACCTATCAAGCGCTACAACTGTGGAGGTGAGGGACATATTGCAAGGAACTGCACATCGCCAAAAAGCCCTTATTATGCAGAGTACTTCAGGGATAAGATGTTGCTTGTGCAAGCTCGTGATAATGGTGCACTTTGGATGAAGAGGAGTTGTTGTTTCTTGCCGAGGGAAATGCTAAGACATTTGATGCGATGTGGATGAGCGACCAATTCAGAGACAGTCACAATCATCGAATGCCTTTCAAGTCGTGATTGTGATGCATACGACTCTGACGTTGATGATGTACCTACTGCATAAACCATTTTCATGGCTAGCATTTCTCCAATGGTCCCTCCTAAAGTCTCATCATCACCACAAGCAGGTCCATCCAAAGACAAAATCATTTCTGAGGTACTAAAACTATACAATGTAGTTGATGAGCAAAAGACACATGACAAAGTACAATCAACTATAATTATTGAGTCAGATATTGAAAATATGGGTAATATCAATGTTGTCCCATATGATCAATATGTGAAACAAAGTGAAAGTGAGATTATACCAAGTGATGCATCTTATGCAGTCAATGATGACTATGCTTTTGACGAATACACGCATGTGCCCCGATGATTCTGTTGTCTCTGAACTTAATGCCTATAAAGAACGTGTTGCTATTTATGAACAACGAGCTAAGTTTGAATTAACCACCCGTGAGCAGGAAATGGATGACCAAATGCGTACAATTATTAGAAAAAGTAACTTTAGAGAAGAAGTATTAAAACAAGAGTTAAACTCCTTACAAGAAAAGCTTTCTAAAACTGCTAAGCAAAAACAAGAACTTCAAGAAAATGTGAAAATGCTTAAGCAAGAATTCAATGCTAAGGAATCCAAACTTTTGAACGATTTTTCCAATCTAAAAACTTTGAAAAACAAACTTGAAAATAAGTTGTACGTACAAGGGAACACCATTCAGACTGCTTACTTGATCACTAAGCATAGAGTCTTAAGCTTATAAGCATATCATTCTCCTTGTTGAGGAACCAAATCCAGAAGTAATTAAAAAGGCTAGAACTGCTCAGAAGGTAATTTATGATGGCAATGAAATCCTTAAACCTAGGCAGATACCTAGTTGTGCTGAGTGCACTAAAGAAGATAAGAAATCAGATGAGGTCACTAGGGAGAAAATGGATAAGAAACTCAACAATCCTGCATGTAAAGAGAAAAACGTAATTATCAGACCCCATGAATACAAAAAGGAAAATTGGATTTCATTGAATATGTTTAAGCCTCAAACATTGTTAACACCCAAACAAGTGTTTTGGAAAAAGGATTTAGATAAGCAAAAGGCAGAGAATCTTGTTGTAACAAACCCCCCTCTTAGGAAAATGCCTTCAGCAACTGTGTATCCTCCTAATACACCAATGCATCTAGTCCCTAGAACTATTGCCACTAAAAGCAAGACCTTAATCAGTCAATACGTTATCTTTCAATTATTTGTTGACTTTGAGAAAACTTGTAAGAAAAGGATCACACCCACTGGTATAACTGAAGGGGAAAGGGGTTTTGAGCAAACTAAAGAATGCTATCTAACTGAGGTCATGCCTTTCTTTAAACAACTAAAAGATCAATTTGAGAGTCTTAAAAAGGGGATGGATTCAGATATTAAAGAACTGGAAAAGGAATTTGATGCAATGATAGTTGAGGTTAGTGACTATGAGCATGAATTAAAATATAATGAGATTGAGAGGAAGAACTTGCATACATTAAATGAGAATCTTATTTCTGAATGTATTAGTAAAGATGTGTTTTACACTGCTACGAATCACTCCATTACTACCTCTCGATTTCGTGAATTATCTATTGCATTGAAAGTTTCCCATGATCGTGTCATTGAGCTTGAAAACAAAAACTCAGAACTTAGTGAGAAAATTGATCGAGATGATCACGATAATTTGGTAAAACATCTTTCTAAACTAGAAGTTGAACATTTTGATTTGCAACTAAAATATCAACATCTTAAAGAAAATGTTAAAACCTCAAATATCAAGACATCCTCAGATGTTCCAGAGTTTGATGCAGTTTTTCAGATAAATAAACATGAAGAACAGATTCAAGCTCATTGTTGCACGATCAGAAAGTTGAAAGCCCAAATTTCTCAATTAAAGGGTGAAAAGAACAATGTGACTGCCTCCCAAATGCCTCCTCCTTTAGATTCTCAGTATTCTCAAACTTTTCATCTTCAAAACTTAGTAAATGCTTACAAAAGGAAAACAAGAGCTTTCTAGAAGAAAATGGAAAAGTTAAACGTCACTTTAAAGAGTTATATGATTCAATGAAAGTCACTCGTGACAAAAACAACGAAAAATAACTTCTTTACAAAAGAAAATTGAGAATCGGAGGGTTTAGGAAAAAGGAAAGCCGCCACTTGTTTTTAACGAGAATGTCGCTTCAAAGTCATCCTCTGACTGCAAATATACTGTGACTGTTAAATATATTCCTCCTCATCTTAGGAATAATGAACTTGTGTTTAATAACTACTGTTCTCACCTTAAGGATAGTCTAGAATGTCTCCGAGAGATTGTGGAAGAGGACTTCTTAAATAAGCCTCTTGATAGAGAAATTAGGTTTGCTTGCATTTGTGCCAAACGATCTCAGGAGCTGCTAGAATGTCTAATTGCAACATGTCCTAAATCCTTAGGTGTGAAAGGTAAAGCTGTGATGCCTTGTTCTATGCCTAGTGCCATGCATACAAACCATTCCATGCCCAAACTTTAAGAAAGTAATTACTAATGTGCCTTCTAGAAGTTCAGATCCTTGCACATCTAGTTCAGGAATGCAAAAGGTAGTTCAACCAACTAATGTTCCCATAATTCCCTCTCAGAGTAATCGTGACATTAAAGCAAACAGGTCAAAGCCTCCAGGCAATACCAAGCAAGATAGGACCTCGCAAGCTAAGAATGTGCATTGGAAGAGAGTAGAAGACCATCCTAGGAACTTTAAGTTTGAGTTGAATAAAATGAATCGTGTTGATTCTAGTATTAGCCATAGGCGTATCGTAATTAATTCAATTCGATACTATCCGCAAACCATGTAATGATGTATGCTTGAATTCATTTGCTAATCATGAATGTGGTGTGAATGTTTTGTCTAATGTCAAAGTGCCCAGCTTAAAATAGTTAATGAAAAATTCATGCTAAGAAGGCTAAAAGGCAAAGACGAAAGAAAGTTAGAAAACCGTGGAAACCCATAGGAAGAACATTTAGGAAGATAGGTTATCAATGGATACCTTTTGGCCATAAGGATAATCATTTTTGCACTCAATCTGCTAAGACAATGCCCACTAGAAAATGGATGCCTACTTGTAGAACTATTCCTTTAAGAAGTGAACATACTTTGAATAGGTCAAATACTGGACACCAGACCGCATCTATTCCTAATGATTCCATTGCTTCTATTTCGATATGGATGTTTCTATTTCGATGTGGGTGTTCCAATCACACATTTACTAACCAAGTGGAACCCATTATTGCATGAGGTTCCCAATTATCCAGCTTATCCATTCTTGTCGTGTTCAACCGCAGATCGCTCAAATCGTTACGTGGTACTCGGACTCGAGCTTTCCAAGCATATGACCGAGACCCGTGGCTCATGAACTTCGTGAGTAAATTCATTGGGACGCTTAGATTCGGAACCACCATTTTGGAGCAATTATGGGTTATGGAGATTATGTGGTGGTAAAAGCGTAATTCCGTGGTATATTATGTGGAAGGTCTTGGTCACAACTTGTTCTCTGTTGGTCAATTCGTGATTCGATCTAGAAGTGGCTATTAGAAAACATACTTGTTTCGTTAGAGAACTTGATGGTGTGGAATTATTAAGAGGTACTCATGGTTCTAACCTATACACCATCTCTATCGATGACATGATGAAGTCTTCTCCAATCTGCTTGCTGTCAAAGGCTTCTAAAACAAAGTCTTGGTTATGGCATCGTCATCTCAATCACTTAAACTTCGGCACCATAAACAACCTTTCCGAAAGGATCTTGTCGAGGCTTACCTGATTAAAATATGAAAAAGATCATCTTTGTTCACTTGCCAATTGGGAAAAGCACGAAAATATGCCCACAAACCAAAACCAACTAACTCAGAATGGAAGTTCTTCATACCCTTCACATGGACTTCATGCGCCCAATGAGAGTGCAAACTATTAATGGGAAGAGATATGTGCTTGTAGTGGTTGATGACTTCTCCCGATTCACTTGGGTTAAGTTTTTGAGGACAAAGGATGAAACTCCGGATGTCATCATTAAACTCATTAAACAACTTCAGATCCGACTCAACAAAACGGTTTGAATTGTCCAAACTGATAATGGAACTGAGTTTGTTAATAAAGAACTCAATGAATTTTATGAAAATGTTGGAATCAGTCCTCAAAGAAGTGTTCCTCGAACTCCTCAACAGAACGGTGTAGTTGAAAGACAAAATCTAACTCTTGTAGAAGATGCAAGAACAATGCTGATTTACTCAAAGGTTCCAATGTTTTTATGGGCTGAAGCTATTGCCACTGCATGTTACACTCAAAATCGATCTCTAATTCACACATGTCATGGAAAGACTCCATATGAACTTGTCCACAATGAAAACCGATCTATCATACCTTCATGTGTTTGGTGCTTTATGTTATCCAACTAATGACGGTCAAGATTTAGGAAAATTGAAAGATAAAGCGGACATTAGAGTATTTTTTGGATATGCACCAAGCATAAAAGGTTACCGAATCTACAACAAGAGAACCGGAAATATCATGGAAACAAATCACGCTTACGCTTGATGAGTGACCGGTCAAATGGCTCTGGACAATCCAGATTCGGACCCGACTTCAAAACAGTCCCATTGGTTCATCCTTTGTACCAAATCCTCTCCAAAGAACTCCATATGTACCTCAAACTGAAGATGATTTAAAGAAATTGTTTGATCCAATGTTCGATGAACACTATGAACCAAATGTTGATGAAATGTCAAATCCATCAACAGAGGTCGCTCCTATCCCTGAATGAAGTCAACCCTTCAGCCTCAATATAATTAAGTCAAGAAGCCACTGCCGATCACTGCCTCATTAACAAATCATCAATCTTGAATGTACATCATGGAACTGTTTCTGGCATCAATGATGAAGTTAATCCCTTTGCTACTCCCGAAGATGCTCCATTTGAAAACATATTTGCTCCTCAATCATCATCGAACCATCTTCTTCAGAGACATCGACTCTGCTACTTCATTCCCCTCAACAACAGCCACATGAACACCTCTGAAAATGGACTCATGATCATCCATTGGACAACATCATTGGAAATCCTCTCGTCCCAAGATCCACACGTAAACAACTTGCAACCTATGCCTTATGGTGCTTCTTCAACTCCCGCACTCTAAGATCGAACCAAAAGATGTTAAAACCGCCATGAATGAAGATACCTGGTTCAATGCCATGCAAGAAGAAATTCATGAGTTTGATCGACTTGATGTATGGGAATTAGTACCGCTTCCAGATTGTGCTATAATTATTGCTCTAAAATGGATCTTCAAAGTGAAACTTGATGAGCATGGTGATGTCCTAAAGAACAAGGCTCGATTGGTGGCTAAAGGATACCATCAAGAGGAGGGTATTGACTTTGAAGAATCATTTGCTCCTGCTTTCGAATCGAGGCAATCGAATCTTCTTGGCTAATGCTGCAAGTAAGAACATGGTAGTCTATCAGATGGATGTAAAGACGACGTTTCTTAACGGAGATCTTAAAGAAGTCGCTCACGCCAACCTGAAGGCTTTGTGAATCCAGAGCATCCTACTCACGTTTATCGCTTGAAGAAGGCTCTTTACGGTTTAAAGCAAGCTCCAAGGGCATGGTATGATACGCTATCAAAGTTTCTTCTATCTACCGGATTCAAAGAAAGGAGCAGCTTGATCCTACATTGTTCACCAGAAGTCGTGCAAACATTTAATTCACGCTCAAATTTATGTTGATGATATCATCTTTGCCTCGACCGACCCCAATGAGTGTGACCGTTTTTCAAATGAAATGGGTTCTAAATTTCCAATGTCAATGATGGGACAAATGTCATTTTCTTAGGATTACAAATTTCACAAAGTCCCTGAGGCATTTTTATAAATCAATCTAAATATGCAAATGAGATTTTAAAGAAATTTGGATTTGATTCTAGTGACCCTCTTGACACTCCCATGATCGAACGTACTAAACTAGATGAGGACCACTCAGTGATCATGGTAGACCAAACGAAATATCGTAGTATGATTGGATCCCCGATGTACCACAGCCTAGTAGACCGCACATCTTGTTCGCTTTGCATGTGTGCTAGATACCGTGCTAAGCCTACTAAAAAGCACCTTGAAGCGTTAAACGGGTCTTTCGGTATCTCCAAGGAACCATCAATATGGAACTTTGTAACCCGGGACACCGTATGTCACTAACCAATTTCTGCAGATGCCGATCATGCAAGATGTCAAGATACTCGGCCGGCACGCCTAGAGGTGCTCGGTTGGGGATAAGCTTGTGAGTTGGTCTTCAAAGAAGCAAATGAGTACTTCTATTTCCTCTACAGAGGTGAATACATAGCCATGTCATCTTGTTGTGCTCAAATCCTATGGATGAGATCCCAATTATCCGACTATGGCTTTGAATTCAACAAAATTCCTCCTCAGACTGTGATAATAAAAGTGTTATTGCTCTCTCATGCAACAACGTACAACAATCAAGAGCAAAGCACATCGACATTCGACATCATTTCATCGTGGAGCAAGTTGAAAACGTGTGGTGGAACTTTACTTTGTGAGGAATCAATACCAATTAGCGCATTATTTTCACCAAAGCTCTTCCTAGAGAACGTTTTGAGTTTATCCTTCCACGCCTTGGTCTAAAGAGTTTACAACCGAAACATTCAAGCGCCTTCAAGAGGAAGACGAGGAGTAAAGGTCTTTATTCATCTATCTCTTGTATATATTTATTCAAAAACCAAAATACAAAACTTGAAAAACCCTTAAAAAAAAATAAAAATAAAATAAAATAAATTATAATATTGCTATTTTGTCATGTTTTTCCTTATTCGATATCATCTACGGACTTTGTGTTGACATTCAAAGAATGTCACGGGTTTTTAGATATTCTTCGAATGCACATAGTTTTTGTTACAAAAAAAAAAAAAAAATGAGGCTGGAGAAAAATGGTGGTTTATTGTTATTTCAGCAAGAACTGCTTTAAATGTAAAGAACAGCATTGCTTTTATCTCATATTTCAAATCTCATACCTGATTCTTAAAATAAATGTTTGTTATAAAAATACAAATGTTTCTCTTTCCAAATATTTTTCAATGATTCTTCTGAAAAATATTTGCCATCTAATGAAAACTAAATTGTTTTGAAAATTCCTCGTGACTCTATTATTCAAGTAAATCATTAGTGCTTATCATCTGTCAAAATATCTATCTCTCAATCAACAACTTGTGTCATTGATTGAGGGGGAGAATGATTTTATTTGAATTAAAAAGGTTATTTTTCAAACAATTGGCACATAAATGAGCAAGGTTCATTGTTGAAAAATCAAAAGGAATAATGTCTTATACAGTTGATTCAAAACCTTTGCTAATGTTATGTTTTCAAAAGACTATTATGCATGTTTAATCAATGGAGTTTAAAGTCTCAAAATCTGATCCTTATCGTTAAAACGCCATAATCAAGTCACAATTCTTCTTAAAAGCTTTCATAATCAAGTCACAATTCTCCTTCCCACATGTGCTAAACGATTTCAAGTTTTCCATGCACATGTTGAGGGGGAGCATCTATCTTAAACCACAAAGATCCGTGAACGTGATCAATTTACTCAAATGCGCTTTTTCCTCTTGTATGTGCAAAACTCTTTCAAAACCTCGAAGCATATATTGAGGGGGAGCAAAACTTTGCAAAATTTTGAAAACCTCATCCTTCCCCAAAATGCTTTATCTACTTGATTTAATTAGGGAAGTGATGTTGATATCTTTTAGAAAATGGAAATCAAAGAAGTTAATTCTTCCTCTTGCCTCCGTGTGCCAAACCATTTCAAATACATGATGCACATGTTGAGGGGGAGCTCTTGTTCTAAAAATATCAAAAACAATTCGGGTACAAAATGCTTTGATAATATATCACAAGTATCTAGATTGATTTTCAAATGGTTTTCAATTGGTTTCAATGGCGCATCGAACAATACCAAATAGACCGACCAACTTTACTTAATGTTTGGTGATATAAGGATGATAAGGTTAGGTTTTTGTTCCCATGATCACTAGAACGAGGGATCTACCCAGGGGATAATCCACTAGATAGTGTAGAAGTCCTTAGGTATGATGAAAAAAAGAGAAAATTGAGATATGGGAAGAGTCGGATGAGACCGAAGTTAGAACCGAATAAACCCAACAAGGTTCTAGTTATGAAGTCTTGGTAAGCACTGATGGGGATGAAGAATGAAAAAGAATTGAATGTGAAAAGGGTGAAAAGAAATAGCCCTCCCATAACTCAACCTTAGGGCGTATACCGGGTTCAATTATATGCTACGGTGATTACCAAGGTAACACCTATTGAAGACAAGACGCCATGGACCCAAAGGACGACCAAGCACTACAACTTCTCAAGCTACTCAAGTTCCTCTTGAAAGGTCTTGTTTCATTCTCACGGGGAACCAACATAATCTATCGACTTTCTCTTAGAGATTGTTGATATTGAAGAAGGAGACCTCTCCCTAGTCTCCGTATATAGGAACCAATTATGCACAATTGAGTCTAGAGCCACGAGATCATCATATAAATCTCTTTAGGACACTTTCAATGAAGACTCTCGCTTTTACACAATGTGGAAAGAGAGATTAAAACTTATGAGTCCTACGATTATCCCCGTGGTATTGCGTAACATTTGAGTGATATACAAACATATTCACAATGAAGATGGAAAGCCTTCTAGAGCCAACATCAAACAAGCTCCTCGTGGGTGGCATGTGAGATCTATCCAATAGATCAACCATGTGACAACCGAACGTAAAACAATGAGGCGATTCAATCTTTGAATCAATCCGGTTCAGTTATGGATTGACGGATACCTTTGAAAACCGTTGTGCTTAAAACTCCTTTCAGAGTACATCGACCGTACTAATTTTCACAAAGAAAAGGTGTTTATGATTGATAATTGATTTTCATTTAAACCTTCGTGTATTGCAAAAAACAATTTCTATTGAGTGATACACGCATTGTTTTTCAAATCTCTTTCATCAATCAAGGAATCTCAAGTCGCCGTTCACTCATTCGTTGTCTTTGAGACGCCCTGGTTTGAGAACGCCTAAATAAAGTGGGAAACCCCGCCAAGGAAATTCTTCAAAATTATACCTCGATCACAGTAATATATGTACCGATCAACGGAACCGCGGGTCGCGGTAACTCAATTCAACAAAAGTGATCAAAGACACTTTGTGCACTTTATTGCTAATCGCTTTATGCAGAACACCCTACGCCAGCCTGATCCGAATGGAGCGGTCAATCCATAGTCACAGTGGCTCACTCAACACATTCCGGGCCCAAAGAAATCATGATTAGTGCATCAATGACTCGATATTTTCACTACATGCTTCGCTACGGCCGCCAATATCATGAATCAACTAAAGTCCTTCCGCCACTCGATAAGGATATATCATGAACCGTAATGTGAGCATGTCGGTCCAAATGTCACAACATCACATAATACCTACACTACAAAGGATGAGTTAGAGATTAATGTGTCGATGATCTCAAAAGTCGACTTAAAACTCAAGATTACGGATCGCTTAAAGACCTCCACTGCATTATCCAAACATGCAAAAATGAAGAATCAAAGACTACGAGCTAAAGAACTAAGAACATGAACAAGAATTCAAGAACTATCTCAATGAAATATCCGTTGTATTCTATGTAATTTTAATGTGTTTTAAGCTCCTTAGGGGAGATTGTTAGGATTTGGAAAATCCAAGAGTTAAAGTGTCCGTCACCTCAAATATATGTAATCGCTAGAAAGCTCGTGGGTCAGTTATTTAATGTTATGTAGTATTTAGTTAAGTAACACGCGGGAGGACTACTGTGTCTTTACCCACTGTATGCCCGATCCACCGTAGGTGGCGCTGTTTGTAAGAAACTATAAATAACCTCTACCTCCCAAGGTAGAGGGTTGGAGCTTCAATACCATTTTTCTTTGTTTCACATAGTTCCTAACTCTCTTCCTTTTCTCTCTCTAGAACTTTCTCTCTCTAAACATCTTGAACTCTTAAGTTATGGTTTAATGTGTTTGTGAAATCCTATATCTTTCACTTAATAACTATACCATCTTACTTCAAAGATTAAAAATGTATAATTAGCTAATTATAACTATCACACCAAAGAGCTCCCTTGACTTGAACACACTTTTTAACTTATTTTGTTAGGCCTATGGTGGATGAATTGGCTTATGTTTTACCCATCTAACGGGTCAAAAGATCTAACAACCTCCACTGACCTTTTAGTTCTAATTGTGTTTTCATACTGAATTTTCGCTATGTGGATTCTTTTCTGACCATCCAAAAAGGAACCTTTTTCCTATGTGTCGAATGAAAATTGTTTACACAGGAGGTCATTTGACCCGACATGTATTTTAGGCTCATGGGTGACGGTCAAGCTATTCGCAGGTATTCAAATAAAAATGATTAGCTAAAAGGGGAACGGGTCAAATATGCTTCAACAACAATACCCTAAACCTAAACCTACTTTATGAAAACATAACACACATCTTCAAACTTCAACCTAATAAACACATATTGATTCACAATTCACAAACCTTAGACTAAACTTTACAACAATGACACAATCCATATACTTCAAAGCACACTTCCAAATCCTAAACCTAACCTACACACACATTTATCTAATTTGTTACGTAAATCAAACTCATTCACACTCACATCACTACCAAAAGGACCCATAATGTAGTGAGATGTCCATTATACTATTGATGTTCTCATGAAATCCTTTTAGGCCTGCACACAAAAGTATATTACTCAAATAAGAAAGGACGGAAAAGACATAATATGTATAACCTAACAAACCGACATGTTGTTCAAAACAAAAATAATATGAAAAAAAACCATATTTGTCCTTCTCCATCGACTAAAGCAAATAAAATCTTCTCAATGTTGTAGTTGCACTGTTGGACACCATAAAGTTTACAATGAGAACCTCGCAGCGTTCTTTAGTTGCCTAGTCCAATCACCTAGAGTCCATATGCACACCGCAGTAAGTAATGGAAAACGGGTGCCTGTGAACACGTATTGATTGTTAACTTAGTGTCATTACAATACTTACAATTATTATATTAAGTGTGAATTTTAGGGTACAACTCAACATTCAAATGGGGAGACAAAGAAGCACAATTGAAAACATGTATTGCCCACTCTTGTATTTGAACTCAGGGCTTGTCATATGAAGTGCCAATACATTCCTGTGTTGTTCCGCACCTTTAAGACACCAAATATCTTTAGATATCTCATTTTTCAGGTATTAGATAATATTATGAGATAGTATTTTGACGGTTTGACACTGGATCGAACGCCTCTTATTAGTCTCTCACACACATAGAGCGAGATGGGAACTCGCTAAGTACAACCACGCCTCGATCCCAAAACCACGGTATAGTTTCACAGTTAGAAGTTTGTGGAAATTAAGATTGTCATCAAATGGAACCGCGACACCCAACCTTGTCTTGTTCCTTAGCCATGTTATGGTACACATATAATGGTGTTTTGTAACACGATACTAACTTGATTACATATTGGCCTTCTAAGATATAAATAGATCATTATCATCTTGATATGTCTAATTGCATATTTTATCACACTTATGCTTCCTAAATAATTACACATTGCACATATATCAAATTGCAATTCTTATAAACTATATTTTTCCGACATCCACCCTCACCATTCATTTGACAAATGTGTTTTTTACCTTGAAGAATGTTCATAAATCATAATCTCATACTTGTGCTATGTAAAGGAATAAAACATCTTACAATGGAACTTTTGTACATTCCATACTCTAGGGTGTTAATTGACGCTGCTTAACTCATGATTAACCCACCCGCTTTCCCACCACTTTCAGTATTTATGACAAACATTTTAGCAAAACATGGTTACCTTGGATAAACACCGAAACGCCGCCTCTCATTGAGTTTATTAGCTGGTAGAGCTGCAATGAAATTATCCTTATGATTGCCAAGATTTTCATATTATCGACCACTCCTGCCGCCTCCTGACTTTTAGCAATAGCCAATTGGTCACCTCGAGATTTTTGCATGATACGCCTTTGTACAGATTGTATAATAAATAAATAAATACGATAAAATTAGAGCATTAAAGCATACTTGTGATCATCTTAACAATCACCCGAGGTCAAACTCTTCTAATTGTCTCGCTCACCATGCCGAGGTGGATCGAAGAGGAAGAAGGCATACGAATTCCAAAGGCCACCTCAGATTTATCTTTACTATGATCGGTACTAAAGAGTTGATCGATATATATTGATGAATGCTGAAGTTTTTCTTGAAAGTAATCTAGATCAACTACTTTAAATACAATTGAGAATCACCTAGTGCCGGCGGCTAATTCACCCGCCACCGCCTAAAAGCTTTGTGTTGATCTCTGACGATTCGCTCGGTGTGTCCATATCTTCGGCTCCTCCCAATGCATGATCTCTATTCCCGTCTCCAACCTATAAATATAAAGTGTAATAGTTTTTCACTTATCATGATTTTATAAACCTTCAGTATATAAATACCGCTTATAAAATATCCCATTCCTATGAAAGATTAATATTAATCACCTGGTGTATAGTTTGTTAGTCGATACATGCTTGAGAATGTAATCGACCCAACGGATTTCTCAATTAGATAATCGAGTTTATAAAGCTCACACTCGAACACATTATATAAGTCAACCAAGGAGGTATTTGGCATTGTGTTTTGTGTGATTATGAGATATGAAATAATCAATTAGATAATTAGCAAACAAAATTATCTCTAAGAGGTAGTGTGTTGGTTATGCTTGTGCCGCTAAAGGTGTATAAACCGATAATCATTTGCTTCGAAAGTGCCTTGGAAAATTCTAATTGATAATCATATATAACGCGACCCTTAAACCCATAATCAGCCCATAACATTATCATATCCATAAGTTGAGTGTTGTTCGTGAGTGTTGTTAAAGTCACCTCTCAAAAGCACTTCTTCAAGAGCCGTAGAACCCATGAACTTCTACGTTAAACCTCCGCAAGCAAACATCGAGAACTTTCCTATTTGTTTTGTAATTAAGGCATCAAAAAGTATGGTTGAAATATCACAGATATATCGTGCAAAATATGTCGAATATGTCCACTACCATGTTACTCTATGTATTAATAACATGAAAATTTTAATAAAATAATAGATAAATTTAAATGTTGTTAGATAGAAGTAATTGTATCAAAGACATACTATCATGTTATCAAGTTCTAGTAAATTGTTCAAATGTTAAAAACACTACACACTACAAAGATTATAGCATCATACGTAGTAATAACTAACAGAACATATAACTGTCATATACAGTCTATTAATATCGATTATTAATCAATTTTCCAAGGAAACCAAATAGTAGTTTTATTTATCTATGAGTAATTTTTTAATATTTTATTTTATTATATGAATAAATATATCATCTACTACTATACATGTCAAACATCTTTAAACCAATATGAAATAACAGCTGCTTCATTGCACTAAATTAACCATATAGCCTTATTAACCTAATTTGACTTATAAGTTTAGTATTGTATATTCCACAAAAGGTACCTCGTTTGGCCGCTAAATTGACTCGAAGCCCTCGACAACCAAGAAATTAGCATGGCAACCGACCATAAATGTTTGTTATAAAAAATACAAATGTTTCTCTTCCAAATATTTTTCCGCCTAATGATTCTTCCGAAAAATATTTACCATCTAATGAAAACTAAATTGTTTTGAAAATTCCTCTCGCACTCTATTATTCATGTAAATCATTAGTGCTTATCATCCGCTGTTCTATCTCAATCAACAACTTGTGTCATTGATTGAGGGGAAGAATGATTTTATTCAATTAAAAGGTTATTTTTCAAACAATTGGCATATAAATGAGCAAGGTTCATTGTTGAAAAATCAAAAGGAATAATGTCTTATACAGTTGATTCAAAACCTTTGCTAATGTTATGTTTTCAAAAGACTATTATGCATGTTTAATCAATGGAGTTTAAAGTCTCAAAATCCGATCCTTATCGCTAAAACGCTTTCATAATCAAGTCACAATTCTTCTTAAAAGCTTTCATAATCAAGTCACAAATTCCTTCCCACATGTGCTAAACGATTTCAAGTTTTCCATGCACATGTCGGAGGGGAGCATCTATCTTAAACCACAAAGATCCAGAACGGATCAATTTACTCCAATGTGCGCTCTTTTCCTCTTGTATGTGCAAAACTCTTCAAAACCCTCGCATATATTAAGGGGAGCAAACTTTGCAAAATGAAAACTCATCCTTCCCCAATATGATTTATCTACTTGATTTGATCAAGGAAGTGATGTTGATATCTTTTAGAAATGGAAATCAGAAGTTAATTCTTCCTCTTGGCTCCGTGGTGCCAAACCATTTCAAATACATGATGCACATGTTGAGGGGGAGCTCTTGTTCTAAAAATATCAAAAATATTCCAGTACAAAATGCTTTGATAATATATCACAAGTATCCGGATTGATTTTCAAATGGTTTTCACTGGTTCCAATGGCGCACCCAAACAATACCAAATAGACCTAATCAACTTTACTTTATGTTTGGTGATATAAGTGATGATAAGGTTTTTGTTCTCATGATCGGCCGTAACCCGAGGGATCTACCCGTGACAATCCACTAGATAGTGTAGAAGTCCCAGGTATTAGGGTTTGGCCGAAAACCCAAGACGTGTCATTTGATCCAAGAATCCAGCCAGAACCCGAACAAACCAAAAGGTTCTAGTTATGAAGTCATGGTAAGCAGTAATCGAATGGGGTTGAAGAATGAAAAGAATTAAATGTGAAAAGGGTGAAAAGAAAAAATTTCTTCGATAACTCAACCTAGAAGCATATGGGTTCAATCATATGCTAATGTGGTGATACCAAGATAACACCTGATTGAATTAAGATGCTATGTGGGACTTGACGTGACCGCACTATAACTACTCAAGTTACTCAAGTTCTCTTAAAGGGACTTGTTTCATTCCCTCACCAGGAACCAACACACCCAATCTAATTTTAGATTGTTGATATCAGTTAAGGAGACCTCTCCCGTGTTCTACATAGGAACCAATTATGCACAATTGAGTCTAGAGCTGACGAGATCATCATATAAATCTCTTTAGGACATCAGTCAATGAATCCCCTGCTTCACACAATGTGGTTATAGATCAAAACCCCATGAGTCCCTACCATTATCTCGTATGCAAGTTAACATTTGAGTGATACGCTAACATATTCACAATGAAGATGGAAAGCCTTCCGACATTCCGCGCGCTATGCAGATCCATCCAACAGACCACACAACCCAAACGCAAACGCAAAATTAATATTGAATCAACCCGTCCAAAGATTGATCGATACCTAAAACCAACGTTGTGCTTTCAAAAACTCCTTTCTCAGAGCACATCGACCGTACCTAATTTTTCACAAAGAAAAGGTGTTTATGATTGATACTGATTTTCATTTAAACCTTTCGTTGTATTGCAAAACAATTTCTATTGAGTGATACACCATTGTTTTTCAAATCTCTTTCTGATTAATCACATCTTTAATCATTGTTCACTTTACTCAGTTAGCATCCTTTTAGACGCCGCCCGGTTCAGGACAACAATTCGAGTGAATCGTTAAACTCCTTGGCTAAGTGAAATTTCAAAATATACCTCGATCACAGTAAAAGATATGTATCGACAATCTGGGAACCGTGGGTCGTGGTACTTTCAATTCAACAAAAGCGACAAGATCACTTTTTGCGACTTTATTGCTAACTGAAAAGCGCGAGGTAGAACACTTACTATAAATTATCCAATGGAGCGGTCAATCCATACCGCCTCACCTTCAACATTCACTCAAAGAAATCACGATTAGCTAATCAATGACTGACATTTTCAATCTATGCTTCGCCATCACGCCAATATCACTTAATCAACTAAAGCTTCCGCTACTCCGATAAGGATATATCATGAACGTAATGCGGAGCATGCTCTGGCACCAAATGTCACAAACATCACATAAATACCCACACTACAAGCGATGAGTTAGAGATTAATGCTAATGATCTCTGCCGACGAAAACTCTCAGACACGCTGGGATCGCTTAAAGACCTCCACTCGATTATCCCAAACATGCAAAATGAAGAATCAAAGACTACTTAGGAGAACAC
>OU343224.1:241322436-241357877 GCA_910596185.1 Chrysanthemum makinoi | reverse complement strand
TATCTTGACATCTTGCATGATCAGCATCTGCATAGGCTGTTAGTGACATACCGGTGTCCTTCGGGTTACAAAGTCCCATATTGATGGTTCCTTGGAGATACCGAAAGACCCGTTTAACTGCTTCAAAGTGCTTTTTAGTAGGCTTAGCCTGGTATCTAGCACACATGCAAACAAATAACAAGATGTCGGTCTACTAGCGTGAGGTACATCGGGATCCAATCATACTACGATATTTCGTTTGGTCTACCATGATCCCTGAGTGGTCCTCATCTAGTTTAGTACGTTCGATCATGGGAGTGTCAACAGGGTCACTAGAATCAAATCCAAATTTCTTTAAAATCTCATTTGCATATTTAGATTGATTTATAAAAATGCCTCCGGGACTTTGTGAAATTTGTAATCCCAAGAAAAATGACATTTGTCCCATCATTGACATTGGAAATTTAGAACCCATTTCATTTGAAAAACGGTCACACTCATTGGGGTCAGTCGAGGCAAAGATGATATCATCAACATAAATTTGAACGTGAATTAAATGTTTGCCTGACTTCCTGGTGAACAATGTAGGGTGAACTGCTCCTTTGTGAATCCGGTAGATAGAAGAAACTTTGATAGCGTATCATACCATGCCCTTGGAGCTTGCTTTAAACCGTAAAGAGCCTTCTTCAAACGATAAACGTGAGTAGGATGCTCTGGATTCACAAAGCCTTCAGGTTGGCTGACGTAGACGACTTCTTTAAGATCTCCGTTAAGAAACGTCGTCTTTACATCCATCTGATAGACTACCATGTTCTTACTTGCAGCATTAGCCAAGAAGATTCTGATTGCCTCGATTCGAGCAACAGGAGCAAATGATTCTTCAAAGTCAATACCCTCCTCTTGACGGTATCCTTTAGCCACCAATCGAGCCTTGTTCTTCAGGACATCACCATGCTCATCAAGTTTCACTTTGAAGATCCATTTTAGAGAAATGATCATAGCACAATCTGGAGCAGGTACTAATTCCCATACATCAAGTCGATCAAACTCATGAATTTCTTCTTGCATGGCATTGAACCAGCTGTCTTCATTCATGGCGGTTTTAACATCTTTTGGTTCGATCTTAGAGAGTACGGAGTTGAAGAAGCACCATAAGGCATCGGTTGCAAGTTGTTTACGTGTGGATACTGGACGAGAGGGATTTCCAATGATGTTGTCCAATGGATGATCATGAGTCCATTTACTGAGGTGTTCATGTGGTGTTGTTGAGGGACCTGAAGTAGCGAGTCGATGTCTCCGAAGAAGATGGTTCGATGATGATTCAGAGCAAATATGTTTTCAAATGGAGCATCTTCGTGAGTAGCAAAGGGATTAACTTCATCATTGATGCTAGAAACAGTTCCATGATGTACATTTGAAGATTGATGATTTGTTAATGAGACAGAGTGATCAGCAGCAGGCGCTTCTTGACTTAATTATATTGAGACTGAAGGGTTGACTTCATTCACGGGATAGGAGCACCTCTGTTGATGGATTTGACATTTCATCAGCATTTGGTTCATAGTGTTCATCGAACATTGGATCAAACAATTTCTTTAAATCATCTTCAGTTGGAGGTACATATGGAGTTGCTGGAGAGGGATTTGGTACAAGGGATGAACCAATGGGACTGTTTTGAAGTGCGGGTCCAGAACTGGATTGTCCAGGAGCCATTTGACCGGTCAGCTCATCAAACGTAACGTGAATTGTTTCCATGATATTTCCGGTTCTCTTGTTGTAGATTCGGTAACCTTTTATGCTTGGTGCATATCCAAAAAATACTCTAATGTCCGCTTTATCTTTCAATTTTCCTAAATCTTGACCGTCATTAGTTGGATAACATAAAGCACCAAACACACGAAGGTATGATAGATCAGGTTTTCGATTGTGGACAAGTTCATATGGAGTCTTTCCATGACATGTGTGAATTAGAGATCGATTTTGAGTGTAACATGCAGTGGCAATAGCTTCAGCCCATAAAAACATTGGAACCTTTGAGTAAATCAGCATTGTTCTTGCATCTTCTACAAGAGTTAGATTTTGTCTTTCAACTACACCGTTCTGTTGAGGAGTTCGAGGAACACTTCTTTGAGGACTGATTCCAACATTTTCATAAAATTCATTGAGTTCTTTATTAACAAACTCAGTTCCATTATCAGTTTGGACAATTCAAACCGTTTTGTTGAGTCGGATCTGAAGTTGTTTAATGAGTTTAATGATGACATCTGGAGTTTCGTCCTTTGTCCTCAAAAACTTAACCCAAGTGAATCGGGAGAAGTCATCAACCACTACAAGCACATATCTCTTCCCATTAATAGTTTGCACTCTCATTGGGCCGCACAAGTCCATGTGAAGGGTATGAAGAACTTCCATTACAGAGTTAGTTGGTTTTGGTTTGTGGGCATATTTCGTGCTTTTTCCCAATTGGCAAGCTGAACAAAGATGATCTTTTTCATATTTTAATCTGGGTAAGCCTCTGACAAGATCCTTTCCGGAAAGGTTGTTTATGGTGCCGAAGTTTAAGTGATTGAGATGACGATGCCATAACCAAGACTTTGTTTTAGAAGCCTTTGACAGCAAGCAGATTGGAGAAGACTTCATCATGTCATCGATAGAGATGGTGTATAGGTTAGAACCATGAGTACCTCTTAATAATTCCACACCATCAAGTTCTCTAACAAAACAAGTATGTTTTCTAAAAGCCACTTCTAGATCGGAATCACAGAATTGACCAACAGAGAACAAGTTGTGACCAAGACCTTCCATATAATATACCCTGGAAATTACGCTTTTACCAACCACATAATCTCCATAACCCATAATTGCTCCAAAATGGTCGTTCCCGAATCTAACTGTCCCAATGAATTTACTCACGAAGTTCATGAGCCACGACCGGTCTCGGTCATATGCTTGGAAAAGCACTGAGTCCGGTACCACGTAACGATTTGAACGACCTGCAGTTGAACACGACAAGAATGGATAATCGGATAATTGGGAACCCCATGCAATAATGGGTTCCACTTGGTTAGTAACAATGATTGGAACACCCACATCAGAAATAGAAACATCCATATCAGAAATAGAAGCAATGGAATCATTAGGAATAGATGCGGTGCTGGTGTCCGTATTTGACCTATTCAAAGTATGTTCACTTCTTAAAGGAATAGTTCTACCAGTAGGCATCCATTTTCTAGTGGGCATTGTCTTAGCAGATTGAGTGCAAAAATGATTATCCTTATGGCCAAAAGGTATCCATTGATAACCTATCTTCCTAAATGTTCTTCCTATGGGTTTCCACGGTTTTCTAACTTTCTTTCGTTTTTGCCTTTTAGCCTTCTTAGCATGAATTTTTCATTAACTATTTTAACTGGGCACTTGACAGCATTAGACAAAACATTCACACCACATTCATGATTAGCAACAGAATTCAAGCATACATCATTACATGGTTTGCAGATAGTATCAGAATTCGAATTAATTACAGTACGCCTATGGCTAATACTAGAATCAACACGATTCATTTTATTCAACTCAAACTTAAAGTTCCTAGGATGGTCTTCTACTCTCTTCCAATGCACATTCTTAGCTTGCGAGGTCCTATCTTGCTTGGTACTGCCTGGAGGCTTTGACACGCTTGCTTTAATGTCACGATTACTCTCAGAGAGGGAATTATGGGAACATTAGTTGGTTGAACTACCTTTTGCATTCCTGAACTAGATGTGCAAGGATCTGAACTTCTAGAAGGCACATCAGTATTTACTTTCTTAAGGCTGGGCATGGAATGGTTTGTATGCATGGCACTAGGCATAGAACAAGGCATCACAGCTTTACCTTTCACACCTAAGGATTTAGGACATGTTGCAATTAGACATTCTAGCAGCTCCTGAGATCGTTTGGCACAAATGCAAGCAAACCTAATTTCTCTATCAAGAGGTTTATTTAAGAAGTCCTCTTCCACAATCTCTCGGAGACATTCTAGACTATCCTTAAGGTGAGAACAGTAGTTATTAAACACAAGTTCATTATTCCTAAGATGAGGAGGAATATATTTAACAGTCACAGTATATTTGCAGTCAGAGGATGACTTTGAAGCGACATTATCATTAAAAACAAGTGGCAGTTTCCCTTTTTCCTAAACCCTCAGATTCTCAATTTTCTTTTGTAAAGAAGTTATTTTTTCGTTGTTTTTGTCACGAGTGACTTTCATTGAATCATATAACTCTTTAAAGTGACGTTTAACTTTTTCATTTTCTTCTAGAAAGTTCTCGTTTTCCTTTTGTAACGCATTTACTAAGTTTTGAAGATGAAAAGTTTGAGAATACTGAGAATCTAAAGGAGGAGGCATTTGGGAGGCAGTCACATTGTTCTTTTCACCCTTTAATTGAGAAATTTGGGCTTTCAACTTTCTGATCGTGCAACAATGAGCTTGAATCTGTTCTTCATGTTTATTTATCTGAAAAACTGCATCAAACTCTGGAACATCTGAGGATGTCTTGATATTTGAGGTTTTAACATTTTCTTTAAGATGTTGATATTTTAGTTGCAAATCAAAATGTTCAACTTCTAGTTTAGAAAGATGTTTTACCAAATTATCGTGATCATCTCGATCAATTTTCTCACTAAGTTCTGAGTTTTTGTTTTCAAGCTCAATGACACGATCATGGGAAACTTTCAATGCAATAGATAATTCATGAAATCGAGAGGTAGTAATGGAGTGATTCGTAGCAGTGTAAAACACATCTTTACTAATACATTCAGAAATAAGATTCTCATTTAATGTATGCAAGTTCTTCCTCTCAATCTCATTATATTTTAATTCATGCTCATAGTCACTAACCTCAACTATCATTGCATCAAATTCCTTTTCCAGTTCTTTAATATCTGAATCCATCCCCTTTTAAGACTCTCAAATTGATCTTTTAGTTGTTTAAAGAAAGGCATGACCTCGGTTAGATAGCATTCTTTTGTTTGCTCAAAACCCCTTTCCCCTTCATTATACCAAGGTGTGATCCTTTTCTTACAAGTTTTCTCAAAGTCAACAAATAATTGAAAGATAACGTATTGACTGATTAAGGTCTTGCTTTTAGTGGCAATAGTTCTAGGGACTAGATGCATTGGTGTATTAGGAGGATACACAGTTGCTGAAGTCATTTTCCTAAGAGGGGGGTTTGTTACAACAAGATTCTCTGCCTTTTGCTTATCTAAATCCTTTTTCCAAAACACTTGTTTGGGTGTTAACAATGTTTGAGGCTTAAACATATTCAATGAAATCCAATTTTCCTTTTTGTATTCATGGGGTCTGATAATTACGTTTTTCTCTTTACATGCAGGATTGTTGAGTTTCTTATCCATTTTCTCCCTAGTGACCTCATCTGATTTCTTATCTTCTTTAGTGCACTCAGCACAACTAGGTATCTGCCTAGGTTTAAGGATTTCATTTCCATAATAAATTACCTTCTGAGCAGTTCTAGCCTTTTTAATTACTTCTGGATTTGGTTCCTCAACAAAGAGAATGATATGCTTATCGCTTAAGACTCTATGCTTAGTGATCAAGTAAGCAGTCTGAATGGTGTTCCCTTGTACGTACAACTTATTTTCAAGTTTGTTTTTCAAAGTTTTTAGATTGGAAAAATCGTTCAAAAGTTTGGATTCCTTAGCATTGAATTCTTGCTTAAGCATTTTCACATTTTCTTGAAGTTCTTGTTTTTGCTTAGCAGTTTTAGAAAGCTTTTCTTGTAAGGAGTTTAACTCTTGTTTTAATACTTCTTCTCTAAAGTTACTTTTTCTAATAATTGTACGCATTTGGTCATCCATTTCCTGCTCACGGGTGGTTAATTCAAACTTAGCTCGTTGTTCATAAATAGCAACACGTTCTTTATAGGCATTAAGTTCAGAGACAACAGAATCATCAGGGGCACATGCAGTGTATTCGTCAAAAGCATAGTCATCATTGACTACATAAGATGCATCACTTGGTACAATCTCACTTTCACTTTGTTTCACATATTGATCATATGGGACAACATTGATATTACCCATATTTTCAATATCTGACTCAATAATTACAGTTGATTGTACTTTGTCATGTGTCTTTTGCTCATCAACTTCATCGTATAGTTTTAGTACCTCAGAAATGATTTTGTCTTTGGATGGACCAGCTTGTGGTGATGATGAGACTTTAGGAGGGACCATTGGAGAAATGCTAGCCATGAAAATGGTTTGTGCAGTAGGTACATCATCAACGTCAGAGTCGTATGCATCACAATCACGACTTGAAAGGCATTCGATGATTGTGACTGTCTCCCTGAATTGGCGCTCATCCACATCGCATCAAATGTCTTAGCATTTCCCTCGGCAAGAAACAACAACTCCTCTTCATCCAAAGCTGCACCATTATCCTGAGCTTGCACAAGCAACATCTTATCCCTGAAGTACTCTGCATAATAAGGGCTTTTTGGCGATGTGCAGTTCCTTGCAATATGTCCCTCACCTCCACAGTTGTAGCGCTTGATAGGTTTTGCTTGTCCCTGATTTCCATTCCTTCCCCTATTCAGATTTTCCACATATCCTCTACCCACTCCACCTCTTCCTTGTTCGTACTGCCTTTCTTGAACTGGCTGCACCATAGCCTTCCCATTTCTGACAGTGGCTTGATTGTGTGGATTTGATCTGTTCGAGGTTGTTGTTGGTGTGTGGGAGAGAGTTCATGTTTTGACTAATCATGAGAGCCAGTTGATTTATGAAGTTTCCCACGGTGCATCGGCATCGGCTTGTTTGAACATTGGATCAGGAATGAGTTTGGGATTACCATTACCCATGGGTATAACTTGAGATGCTTTGGTGGTAATTCTAATGTTTGAGTAGAAAGCAGTTGAATCATTTGATGGGCTTGTCTCTACCTGGTTGGTTTTGAACTGATTAAGAATCCTTTTTTCAAACATAGCATGTCTCTCATTCTGAAGAAGGAAGGCATAGAGTTGCTCATAGTTTGTGTTCTTCAATCCTTTGGTTAGCTTCACAGAGGTGACAAACTTGTGCCATTCGGGATTCATGTTGTTCACAAACTTTGAGTTCAATTGAATGTTTGGCATAGTCATTCCGATGTTCCTCATGTCATTAACAAGCTTGTGGAATCTCACGTAATACTCATAGACACTCTCATCCGGTTTCATCTTGAAGTGCTCAAATTCATCATAGAGTTGTGATTCTCTGTCTTCCATAGTTAATTGAACCGAGAGAAGCATCTTGACATTATCCACACTTGCCTTAGCTTCGGTGTTGTGATTGATAAGCTTGTAGATATCTTTTGGAAGACCTTGAAGTATGATGTTAGAAGCCCTGATATCAGCATCGAATCTCTTTTTCTCCTTATCATTGAGCTCATCATATGTCTTTGGTCTGTCTATCCGATAGATCATTGTTCCATCTGCAGCTGTATCAATTAAGTCTCTTGTAGTCTCAATCTGATAAGGTCCTTCATCAATTGACTTGAGAATGTTGACTCCGTTTTCTTTTCCCAAACAGTACAATCGGATTCGTTGTGCCCATGAGTCATAATCAGTTCTGTCAAGCATAGGTGGACGTGTATCTGACCCTGCTGCTTAAACGTCCTCGACTACGGAAGAAACAATAGTAGGAACGATGTTTGCCATGATTACAAGTTCTACGGGATTTTACTATTCTTTGATTAAACCAGGAAATTGATTCTTTCACGGGATTTTACTAAACCAAAAGAACAATTGTAAGAATGTATCACGAAGAAGTAACAAGTCTCAATAGACAAGTAGCTAAACACTCAACTCGCTTAGTTATCAACTCGCTAAACAACCAACTTGCTTAAAGAAACAAGTCGCTTAAGGAATCCACTCGCTAAATAGCCAAGTCGCATTAGTATCAACTCGCAACACAATCAACTCGCTTAATGAAACAAGTCGCTAAATAGCCAACTCGCTTTAGTATCAACTCGCAACACAATCAACTCGCTTAATGAAACAAGTCGCTTTATGAATCAACTTGCTTAATAGCAAGTCGCAAACAGACACAACTCGCTTTACCACCAAGTCGCTTAAAAGCTTAACTCGCTAAATAGCCAAGTCGCATATATCAACTCGCATCCGGTAACAAAGCAACTCGCTTTGAAGAAACTCAAGTCCGAGACTCAACTCGCTTAGTACAAAGTTCACAAATAACCACTTTATCAATCAAAAACAACCAAACCACAATGATTTAAGCCTTCCAATTCAAAACATAAACACATATGATGATCCTAAACACAAAAGTACAAGCAAATTTCAAATTTTAACACTAGAATTTGTCCAAATGATTCAAACTCTCCTAAACACTTAATACCCCAAAAACCTTATGAAATCCACCAAAACAAAGAGCATGAAATATGAGTGATCAAACCATGGCTCTTGATACCAAATGAAAGATATAGGATTTCACAAACACATTAAACCATAACCATAAGAGGCGTTCAAGATGTTTAGAGAGAGAAAGGGAAGAGAGTTGGGAACTATGTAAAACAAAGAAAAATGGTATTGAAGCTCCAACCCTCTACCTTGGGAGGTAGAGGGTATTTATAGTTTCTTACAAACAAACGCCACCTACGGGCTGTGGATCAGGCATACAGTGGGTAAAGACCCGTCCGTCCTCCACGGTGTTACTTAACTAAATACTACATAACATTAAATAACTACGACCACGAGCTTTCTAACGATTACATATATTTGAGGTGACCGACACTTTAACTACTGGATTTTCCAAATCCTAACATTAAGGTCGTCAGAAAAGCTTCATTTTGTTCCATATGTTTTTTGGCATACTAAATCTTTTTATGCTTTTTGTTCTATGTATGTAATGTTATTTTTTAAATTGCCTAAATGTAATGTTTTGGTGTTTATTATCTTATAACTTTTTTTGGAAACATTGGGTATTTCTAGGCAATGATGTACCAGTTGAAGATTGTTGGAGGCTATCACTTTGATTTGTAAGATTATATTTATGTGTGAGAAAGGTTAGTGTGTTATTTTACAAAAATCAAACTCCATCTCTTGCAGTAGCGTAATAGTCATCTCTGATATAGGACTTGGTGAATTTTAGGATGTTAGTTAAGGACTTGAGTTAGAGTATTAAAAATGTAAGACACACATACTGTAAATGGGATCTCTTACTCCTTAAAGGGACCCTCTCACTTTCATATTTCAAATGGATTCTATTTAAAAGTCTGAATCATTCTAGATTCTAAAGCTTTATGATTAAATCTATGTTCTAGAGTTTAAAATTGTCAAATTTGTTTATACATGTTTAATATACAATTTCAAAAAAGGAAGCAATTTTCATACAGGGCTATATTATGTCAACTTATGACAATATTATAACTTGACTGTTCTTTTTTATTAATGCATAGAGAGAATAATGGTCAAATGTCTATTGCTTACTCTTGCTTATATACATTATTAGTAGAATTATCCACTTATAAAAGGAAATTTTAGCCTCCCTACATTTACATTTTCAACCTGATCTTAGTTTATAACAAGAACCTAGAAACATGTGAAGTTTGACATAGTTTAAAGATTAATTATGCTTCAGAAATGCTTGATATTTTACGCTTTATGAATTGAGATGAGATTGGGTGGATCATGTCATTACTCAAAAATGGGTTTTGATGGTGGATTTTAGGTGAATCGTGTGGTTAATAGGACTTATTACAACACTAGGAATTAAGAAGTTGGCTAAATCTTACTACAAGGTTTGGTGTATATTTTACTCAACATAGGGGATATCATTGAAATTATTTTCATAGCTACTTTATGATAAAAAAAATAAATAGAAATAAAAAATCAAAACAACACATCATCATTAGAACAATAGTTAAGGGTCAAATTTAATACTTGCATACCAACTGCAACAAAGGTTAATCCAGTCTATACTGAGGTAAAAGTTGCCTTTATTTATACTTTCACATAGTTTATATATTTGAGCTAACGCACATGGGATTTACGCATATTTCTTTAAGCGAAGAGAAGAAATTAGTGCTATAAATCTTTCAAAGAAAGAAAAAGTACTATTCCAATCTTTAAGGATTAGGTTTTTGAAAGGGTACATATGCTAGAGAAAGTGTAATTCATATCATGTTGATGAGGCTGTTCGAGTTTGGTGCTGCAATTGGCATTTTGAGCATGTTGAATGGTAATAGAAATAAAGGTATAACTTATTCTTATCACCTATCTCTGGATGCCGTGTATTTTCATTCATATTCTTCGATCTTTTAACAAAGCAATACTCAATACTAATGTGTTTATGTGTAGATATCCTTTTGTTTTATTTACGTTTACAACATGGGGAACCAAGTCAACGGTGATGAGTTGCTGATAAACTCGATCTAATAAGAAATAAATATTGAAACCGCAACAAAGGAGGCACTTGAATGGCTAGACGACAATCAGTCAGTTGAGAAGAGCATGACGATGCTATTTGTAACAATTTTTGTAACAATATTGTTACTCTAATAGTTTAAGTTGGTAATTTAGGGTACTTTATGACATGTGTAACAATTATGTTTTTACCGAATGTGTGTTTTTTGGTGCTTGGCTGGTATGTCAACCTCCACGTAATGGAAAAAGTGGTCTCCTTAGAGCTGATTGCAAAGGAGAAAGTCCAAAGTAAGCGATTTAAATGTTCTTCTATTAATTATAAACCGCGTCAATCAAGTATCTAAAAAGTGTCTAGACAAGATCAACAAATTCAACATAATAACATAGTGTTTAGCATTAGAGCATTTTATGTCTACGTCATGCAAACAAGGACATTTAACAGATTGTAAAAGTTGGCAACACCACAGATTTATGAATTTTGGACTTTTTCACCGTGGTCCAAATATGTGGATATGAAACCTCTTACTATATATATATATATATATATATATATATTTAATTAATATATATATATATATATATATATATATTCTTTTTTTATGTGGATATGAAACCTCTTACTCTTTAAGCACAATAGCACTCTCTTTTCATGAAGAACATCAGTTTTTAAAGGTGATTTGGAACACTTCACGATTAAGGCATCCGAACATCATAACATTTCATGGGTACTGTGTAGAGCAGGGGCAACATATGGTGATGTCTACATAAAAATAACAGATGCTTAATATCTATCGGATATAAAGATGAAAACATATAAAATTCAGTTCCCTCTTTTATAAACAATAAAATATATTGAGTTGTTTTTCGCAGGTTCACTTTACAAACATATTGTTGATATATCGGGTAGAGTAACCGGCCTTCACACTAATAATTGGTGGCAAACATAGTGGAAACAATTTGGCTATAAAAGTAAGCTCAATGCTACTTTACTCTCTCTAGTATCTCCTTAATAGAATGTGAGTTTATTTTATCAGATATTTTGTTTATCAAGCAACACGAAAGTGATTAAGAAGCTATTTACCGTTTTCGAGTTTGCGTGCAACATCATTTCTAATATTTTATTGTTACGTAAACTATCAATTAATACGCTAATTAATTTATGCGGACCGGTGAAAATGAAAGGTTCCCATCTGAAGTCACTGCGTTAATTGGTAAGAGTTAGGTTTGCTTTGTTATATTTATCTCTTAGGCAAAGTTTGTTAATATCTTTTATCAGATGCATATACAAACTCTTCTGTCAGATGCAGGCTCACACAGGTACTGCAAATTCTGAGACCTCTAATAGTTTTTCTAAGTATAAAAAAAACTGGTCAAAATAATGAACCTGCACAGGTACCAGAAAGTTGCACATTTATGTAGGTTACGTATCCTTGAAATTATTCAAATATCTTGATGGCATATTAGGCCGCGTGTGGAAAACCTCACCGGCCTTGCAACATCTTCACAATCTCGCCACTCAAAATTCTTGATTGTACATCTTGCTAGAATTGGTAAATACGTATGATAAAATTGAGAAGAATAAGAGTATATGGAAAGAGGAGAAATTAAGAAGAATATGACTATGCTTGGGGGACATAAAAGTAGTAAAGAGAAAAGTTGTGTGGATGAGATAAAACATTAAGTAATTTGTAGTATAACGTAATATTTCGCAATTAATTCACAAAACATCATTTTTTTGTTTAATTTGTTTGTTGCTTTTTCTTGTTTTTTAAAGTTACAAAATGAGAAATCTTTCATTACGAATATATTACGATATTTTGCTTAATAAATTAAAAAAAGACTTTAACAAAAAATAAAAAAATGGACATCAAATTACAGATGATCAAAAGATATGTTTACTGGTATAATTTGTTTGATGAAAAACTTTACAACTTTACATATATACATGGGATCAAAAGATGTTGGTTGTGTATTTGCATTATATATATATATATATATATATATATATATATATATATATATATATTTATATATATATATATTGCCGGCTAATGGCATAAGTGATAATATACATGTAAAAGTGATAATTTCGTCATTTCATAAAAAAAAATTAACTTTAGCAATATGCTATAAAATCGAGTCAAGTTAGAAATAAATAACATCGTGGGTCACAGAAATACAAATTTTCCTACTCATATTACGTACTAAAGATATTAATGAAATCATATTACAACATTAAAGATATGGCATATATTTAAGCCATGTAAATGCACACAAATACTACCTGTAAATCCAACATGATCATTCGTGGCTTTCTTATGATTACAACATTGTCGCTATGTATTGCTTTGACACCAAAGGATGCTTATGTTTCCCATTTTAGGATGTACATTACCAATGCCATTGAAGATAACATTGCATTCCATGTTTAGAGGAGGAATGGAGAAGATGATCAAGGAAATCACACACTTGCTTTCAATGAAGAGTTTGGTTGGAAATTTGGTGTGGCATTTGGCACATACTATAGAGGCGAATTCTGGTGGGAATCAAAGTATGTAACTATTAGTGTTTTCAATAAGCTTATACTTAAAACGTGTTTCGATGGAAACCTTTTTTTGTACAAAGATGTTATTGGTTAGTAAAACCTGAAGGATTCTATCTATGTGATCACAACAATACTTTTCCTAAAGGATGGAATCTTATACATAACTGGTAGAACTTTTAACTAATAATGTTATCAATGTAAATTTATGAACTAAAGTTGATAAAGAAGGGTTTAATGAAGCTCAATTGTCCGTTTTTTATCATTCAATATTTCTATTGGTTGTATTTGTACATATACTTTTTAATAGACAATGCCTAAAAGTAATTTTAGAAATGCTACATCCACATAAAGTTTACAAAAACAAAATCCACACATTACCAGCCAATTCATGTAACCATTTAGAAATGAGGTAGGATATATACACATCTGCTAATTCTAACTTGTTGTTTTTTGTATTTTCTTCACCTATTACCGGCTAATTCAAAATGAATACTGACATGTCTTTTTTTGTAGTTGTTGACCAAGATGAACATGTCATTAATTAGGGTTAAAAAGCCACTATATAAACCACTTAAACATTTCACCCAACTTCATAACTCTTGGAACACTTTCACGTAATTTCCTCTCACCATCCCTGATTTCAATTGAAAGCCTAATTTTTTCACTAACCATAAGTGATAACATCAAATTATCATGATATTCTATGCGTCAATTTCCCCCATTATTATATCAAATTATGCAAACCTACATTTGTTTATGCTCTTATTTCTTCATATTTTGTTTCAGGACAAAGAAGAGCACTTTGACGATTTTGGTACGAATATTGATTGTTATAAGCTAAAGTGAAAATTAAAGACAAAGTTAAGGTTACGGTGTAACTAGTCATCGGAGTTACGCCGTAGTAATGTTATGACTTAGCCATATTTTTGCATGAAGAAGATTACGTTGTAACCATTCATAATAGTACTGCGTAAATGTGTCAACGAGATTTTTACGTTTTTAACTCACATTTGGTTTACGTTGTAGGTTGGCCAGCGTGTTGACCAAGGAATGATGTTACGGCGTAACTTTTGGAGAAGTTACGCCATAAGTGTGGATAAACTTTAATTGAAGATCATTTTTAAAGAATAGTTATGACGTAACTATTGATGAGGTTACGCCGTAACAAAAGCAAGAACTATAAATATTTCGAAGAATTCTGCATTTTAGAAATCTCCCCTTTTCCACAATCTCTAACAGGGTTTGGGGAGAGAGATCCAGAAGAATAAATGAAGATTAGAATATTGATCATATAGCTAGAAATCATTCTAGTATATTTCAAGTTTGAATTCACTTATGCTTTTCTATTAATCATTCAATGAATTCATTTTGTTAAATTAAGCTTTGGTCTAGTATTTTATCTTTATTATTCTATATAGACATTTTCTTTGCTTGTTTGTGGACACTCTCGTTTTGGTAGCTTGGAAGTTTGGGTAGTATCTAGGAAGCTAGGAGAATTGACCATAGGACCCTAGTGAATCAGGTTGCCAGTAGTGGTAAGAATTGACCATAGGACGATAACTATATTGCGTGCAAATATACTAAACGAGCACCTTCCAAGAGGAAAGCTTAAGAAGTTACAGGGAGCCTAAGATCCGAAAGGTCGGGTTTCATATGAACAAGTCTATTAAACATGGTACTTGGGTAAACCCGCGAACTCTTTTAATCATTAGGTTACGAAATAAGACGCTATGGAAGATAGGACTAGACTAATTGACCAACTGATTCTAGTGATATTCACCCACTATATGGATTACAGGAAGGAAGAAATTAATAAACTCTTATAAGTCTTAATTAGTCATATCATTCTCTTTTCTATCTTTACATTTTATATTATGTTACATTAGAATTTTCTATTCATCACACAACTTTAATTTAATCATATATACTTGAGTTTAATATCATATTTCGCCAGAACAACAACTCTTGGGACGACACTCGGATTTGACTAGGCTATACTTCACATGACCTGGTACACTGCCCGTGAGTATGTGTTAATCCTAGTATCTCTCAGTTTATAAATTTAAAACATGATGAAAAAAGCACATCAAGTTTTTGACACCGCTGCCGGGGAGCAGGTTATTTGGGCGATTTAAGGTAATCTTAGTTTCTAATAATAATACGGCATTTTGAGGTTAAAATCAGGCCAAATATACGTTTTTACATGCTACGCACGATAAATAACTTCATACATGACTCTTAGCATGGATGTTTAGGTACGCAAATACAATCTCTCGTTATTAAAAATGTATATTCCTTAATACAAATTTTTATGAAAAATTTATGAACTACGGCATAACCGGATATAAGGTTACGGCGTAACTATTTTTATTTAATTAAAAATCAAGGGCCATTAATTAGATTACAGTGTAATCTATTTATTAAGTTACGCCGTAACTTTCTAATTATATAAATACGCACTTCCGGCGTAGAGACCATTGAGACCATTTTTTACCGCAAATTATCACCGCAACCGCTATAGTAAAAAAATTTTGCAATTTGTTCGTGTTTGTTCTTAAGATTTTCCGATGGAAGGTATTTAATCCTAACTCTCCTTTGGTTTTTACATTTTTTAGGGTTCTTATTTTGCTTAAAGCTATTTTGGGGTTTTAGGGCAGCACGTTTTTTGGGTTCTATTGAATGTGTTAATTGATTCAGTGACCTTTAATATCCATGTTTCTATCATGTACTTATGAATTTCTTAAATATAATTTAGGTTTTGGTTTAAGTAAGAATTGATTAAATAAATTAATCTAGGCTCTCACGTATAGCAATAGTGTTGTAATTGAGTTAAACCATTTTAAATCAACTAGTAATTTTTTATGATTACGGCGTAATCAGCTTTGGTTCCGTAACCATTGAAGTAATTGTCACTTTCAGATATAGATTACGGCGTAACCAGTGATGGAGTTACGCCGTAATTGGTGTTTGGGGTAAACATTAATTTCTATTGTAAGAATTTTGTTAATACAAATAAACCGTAAAAACGCTTATTAATATTTTGCGAGCACTTTGTGTTTTGTTGATAACAAATATAATGTTATCTTAAATATAATTATAAGGATACATGTTATTTTTGTAAAGCATTTACATATAGCCATTTAAATACAAAAATGTTGTAATTAATCATTTGTTTTAATACTTTATTAGGATGGGTAAAAACCACAACGATCATATCCATAACCCATTGACTCATACTCATTTGACTAGATACAATGTATTCATTAGATACATTGAATTCTAAGGAATACCCATGGACCAACCCATAACCCATGACCCATAACCAAAAAACCCATGGGCAAAAGGGAGCGTCCCACGGATCCCTAGGATTACACTAGACGGATCCCTTGTGGGAGAGATCTGTGGGATCCGGGGAAGCGATGAGAATTTGCCTATAAATAGAGAGTCATTTCTTCATTCTAACTCACCCCTCTTCTTACTAATTCTCTCATATACTCTCATTCTCTTCTAACAAAAGATCACTTGATCTAGAGAGTACTTCCTTCTTTCTTTCTTTAGTGATTCTCATATAGGTCCTTCTCTAAGGCGAGATCACGAGCATTCTACAAGTCATCCAAGCAAGTGGTCCTTGATTGATTTGTTCCTCCGCAAGATTTCTGTAGCGAAGATCTTGTATTTGATATTTCACATATTTGTTGTGTAATAGTCGTGTTGGTTTGGTCCACCGTGTTACGGACTTGGTATTTAGCTTTGTACCGGAAAAAGGTGTAACCAACGTTGTGAAGGCTTCTCCGCCAAGTTGAAGGAGTTTGTTGACATAGTGCTTGAACTCTCGAGTAGGTGACTTGGGGAGTGGAGTAGGGCAAGGAAAGTGTCCTTTTAGCTGAACCACTATAAATCGGTTGTGTCATTTCTATCCCTTTGCTTTACTTTATTTACTTGCTTTATCATTAGATCTATACTTTCTCTACATCCATACGATCTCACATATTATCAAATCTAAAGTTTTTGAAACTAACTTAAAATCGGCAAAACTATTCAACCCCCCCCCCTTCTAGTTTTCCACAATTGGCATCAAGAGCTAAGTATATAAAAGTTTTAAAGTAAACCGTATTTTAAAAACTTTTCGATCACTATGGGTTCTGAAAATTACAAAGAAGGGCAATCTATGCAACGACCACCACTACTTGAAACTAATGGTTTTATATATTGGAAAAATAGATTCGAAACGTATGTGAAGTCTAAAGATATTGATCTTTGGTACATTATTGTTGAAGGCGATTTTGAGGCTACCTCAAAAGATGATAAAGGAAATTTAGTTAACATACCTCATGATAAACTAAGTGATGAATTAAAGAAAAAGCTTTCTAAAAATAGTGAAGCAAAAATGGTTTTGTATAATGCTTTACCCAAAAAGGAATTCGAAAGAATTTCTATGCTTAAAATCTCTAAAGAAATTTGGAATTCTTTAGTTGTAACTCATCAAGGTAACCAACAAGTTAAAAATAATAAAATTGATTTATTTGTTCAACAATATTAACAATTTTCAATATCGGATGAGGAAACTATAGATCATTCATTTGCTAATTTTAATACTATTATTACATCTTTACAAGCACTTGATGAATCTTTTTCTAGCCGTAACCATGTTAGGAGATATCTAAGGGCACTTCCATCCAAGTGGAGATCCAAGGTGACGGCGATCGAAGAGTCAAAAGATTTGACAATCCTCACCCTTGATGAACTCATAGGCAACTTAAAAGTCTACGAGCTTTTCCTTGGTAAAGATTCCAAAGCCTCAAAGGTGAAAGAGAAACACAAATCTCTTGCCCTTAAAACCAAAAAGGCTTCAAGCGATGAAGAGAACTCCTCTTCGGATAGTGACGACGAAGAGTATGCTATGGCGGTAAGGGACTTTAAAAAGTTCTTTAGAAGGAAGGGAAGATACGTCAAACAACCGTATGACGACAAGAAAGGATTTCGAAAAATTAAAGAGGACGAGAAGCCAAGGGATGATCGTGCTTGCTTTAAATGTGGGGACCGAAACATCTTTATTAGTAAGTGTCCCAAACGGGATGATCAAAAGGCATTCGTGAGTGGCACGTGGGGAATGAGCGACGAGGAGGACGAAGAAATTTGTCTCATGGCAAATGACGAGGTATGTCACGAATACTATAGTAGCTCATCACTAGATGACGACTCATTGCATAATGAATATGACAAACTATGCAATATTAGCTTAAAACTAATTAACAAAAACAAGCTTTTAAAAAGTCAAAACCAACGTTTAGATAAAGAAGTCATAGAATTAAAAGCAAAACTGAAACGTCTAGAAAAGGGTAAAATAGCAAGTGGTGAATGTGAACTTTGCGTTCAACTTCAAACATTAGTTGATCAACTAGATTCTAAAATTGCTAGAATGAGTACGAATACTTTAGATATGATATTAGATAGTGTTAAAACCAGTAACAACAAAAAAGGTTTAGGTATTCAACAACTTGATCCATCAACTAGTGAAAACAAAGAAACACAATTTGTTAAGGCACTAGAAAAACCAGCCACTGTTGTGGCGGATCCCACGGATCCTATAAAAAGGGAACCGGCTAGTGTTAAGCCAGGGATCCGTGGGTCTGCTGTAGCAAACAGTGGTAATAACGTAGCTTCTTCACCTAGAACTAATTTTGTTATCGTTAATAAGAAGAAACCAACTCATTTCACCACTAGACAACCACCTCCAAAATATAATCCTATTTTTGCAAGAAACAAAGCTCCATCTTTTTCAAAATCTAATCCATCTAGGAGACCTAATAATGTTTACCCGAGAAGTAACCATCAAATGGGATGGAACCCAAATATGCAAAATGGTTTTCCTTTTCAAAACTTTGCTCCATGGAATACATACTCATCTTATCCATACATGTCTAACATGAATGGAATGTTTAACACTAATGGACCCATGAACAAATGGGGACCAAACCATGAATGGGTCAAGGATAGCGGGTGCACGAGGCACATGACCGGCAATAAAAATCTATTCTCCACATATGAATCCTTCAATGGAGGTAATGTGGTGTTTGGAAATAGCAAAAGTAAAATCATCGGTAAAGGTACGATTTCTAACAAATCTCTAACCATTAACGATGTGTGTCACGTAGAAAACCTAAACTTTAACCTTTTAAGTATAGGAAAAATATGTGATAAAAAGTGCAATGTACTTTTTACCGAAACCGGTAGTAAGATATTAAAAAATGGCATAACCATAGGAAGAGGAATTAGGAAACATGGAGTATATGTCATTAAAATCGGTAATGAACCTAAAGACAAACTATGTCTTACCTCTATGGATGATACTTCGACCTTATGGCATCGAAGATTGGGTCACGCCAACATGCGACTTCTTCAATCGCTATCATCCAAAGATCTAGTAAGAGATCTACCTAAGCTAAAATATGAACATCACTTTTGTGATGCTTGAAATGTAGGAAAACAAGTTCATTCTAGTCATAAAGCTAAAAACATGGTGTCTACAACTAAATGTCTAGAATTACTACATATGGATTTATTTGGTCCATCCGCTATCCAAAGTTATGGAGGCAACTACTACACTTTGGTCATAGTGGATGATTACTCTAGGTATACATGGACAAAATTCTTAAAGAATTAAACGGAAACGTTTAATTATTTTGAAATATTAAGCAAGAAAATCCAAAGACAACTAGGAAGTCTGATATGTGTCTAAATACACATATATTTTATACTGTTTAAACCCACAAAACAACCAAAAACACACAAATAACTCTCAAAATGATACAAATTCATAAAAATGTGTTTTTTTATGTGATTCAGGTACAAAAGATTGAAAAACAAGTGAAAATTGATCAATTTCACAACAATTGTCGTTTTCAGTCCCTGGAGTTACACAAATTGACAAAACTAGTCCCTAAATGTTTTAAATGAATGAAAAGTCAACTTAAGTCCTTGGGAAATCAAAAATGTTCACAAAACATCCCTGGATGAAAGTTTTACAAAATGGCAATTTTACTCCTCAAGTTACAAAATTGGCAAAAATGGTCCCTGGTATTCTAAACTTGGAATTTTACAAATAATACCCTTGTACTATGCATGATTTAACAAATGGAACAATTTGATAACTTTTGGGAAATTACAAAACAAGTCCCTCAAAAATCCAAATTTACATTTTAGGTCCTTTAAAGTTTTAAATATAAATAAAATACAACTTTTGGTCCTTGTGTAATTGTGTTATGACAAGTATGGTCCTTGTGATAAGTTGGGAAAGTTGCAAGATCGGTCCACTGAAGTATGGATGAATTACACCTTTGGTCCTTGGGCTTTGCTACTATCAAAACCAACCGGATCCTAATACTACCCTAGGCCCAATCCAAAGCCCAAATAAACACAACCCGTTACCCTATCCAACCCGGTCAACGAGATTAACCAACCCAAGTCAAACAGAACACCCACTTGGCCTTTTCTCCTCCCCCCACCCTTTGCCTGCAACTCCACTCAACATCCATCTCCCTCCTCATATCACTCTCCTGTCCCCTCCACCTCCACAACATACCAAATAACATTTAATGATCCTCTACTCCCTTTACTCAACCTAAACTGCTAATACCCACTTTGGCGCCAAAATTGACAAAGTGGCCAAAATCCACAAAAGTGACCCAATTGCCCTGGAATCAAGTGGGATTATCTCGAGAGGCCGCGTGGAGCTCATTGGATGTATAAAAGAAAGAAGAGGGAGAGGAACAACTACTTTTGGACTAGCCATTAGTCAAGTAGAATAGTTTTTAAAAAGCTTTCTTTAATTTCAATGTCTTTTACAGTTTTCATGTTGTACTTTTCTTCAAATTAGTGTAATGAATCTCTAATTTCAGTTTAAATTCAGTTTAATCTCAGTTTCAAGTTTTTGCTTATTTCCTTTAAATTTTCAAGTCGTTTTAATTTCATGTTATCTAGATGTTTTATGGTTTATTTAGCTTGCATAAGCTCTTGACAAAGCTCAATAAGCTTTTAGAACCATGAAACAAGCTAGACCTTTTAAATTCAGAAAAGTCACAAAAAAATTCCAAAATAAGTCCATGGAGGTCATTTGTGGTCCAATAGCGGTTAAGGGAGAGAAGCCAAGCTGGATGGATTTTACGGTTCCTAGCTTACTTGACAATAAGTTAGGAGTGGCCTTTTAACCTTGGTACTCAGTTTCAAGCATGATCACTTGTAAGCTCCATTATTATCATTTTACCCATTTATTGTTTCACTATCTTTCATGCTCGATTTTTATGTTTTCCTGTTTTCGTGTTATGTTTAATGTTATTATAAGTTAATATAAGCTTGTTTGTTCATTAAAATCGGTTGTGCTTAAAATGGAAAGCTACTCAGTTGAAATGCAAAATTGACAAAGTTGTGTTCTTGACTGTGATCTTGAAGTTTTTATGTTCAAATAGTCTTAATATGTTAAAATATAATGTTTGGATTCGTTTTTATGCTTAAATTCATTGAAACCTTTGAAGTTCATGTGAAAAGTGATAATCACAGGGATGTTTGGATTTGCTGATAAACTAGTACTCGGTGTGTTTTCTTTGTTCTTTATACTTGTTTCAAGTTTCTTTAGTACCTTATAACTCAGTTAAGTCATAATATTCAGTTCTTATTTTGTAAAAAGTCAAATCTCTTTTTAATTTGTTCTTACAGTTCCTAGTTGGAATTTTTAGTTACCAAATTCATAATTTTAGCTTAAAAATATGTTAGTTAGCTTAATTTAGTTTCATTATAGCATAATATAACATATATAATCAGTGGTTTAATTTCTAAATTCACTTTAGTCAACCTTTTGAGTTTTAGTTAAAGTCAAATTTTTAAATAGTCATTTTTGAATAAAATGTATAATTTTGTGTAGGATTTATTATTAAGTCTTATTTTTAATCCTTTTGGGATTTCAAAAGATGGTTGCTAAAGAAAAATACAAAAATATTAGTTTATCTTTTCTCGACTTTTTAAGTGATTTCCTTGTTTTCTTTGAGCACCTTATCTGTAAGCATGCCACCTGCACCCACAGTTATGGTGTCAAGTTAATGAGCTTGCATAAGCTCCATTACTGTAGGCCTAGCTTTGTGCTTGGCTTCTTTGTGTAGCCTTTGTGTCCTTTTTATTATGTGTGCGCTTGTTTTATATCTTTAGCTTATTTAGGTAGCTTAATCTCACCATCTGTTTTGTCCCATTTTGACCACTCAAGCTGAAGCAAGCAGTTGAGTGGGGCTGTTAACATAAGCTTTTGATAAGCTCCTCAGTGAGCTTGAGTATGTGACCCTTGGCTTTTCATCAAGCCAAGGTGCCCATCTCAATGCCTCAATGTGGGTTGAGCTTATTAGAGCTTATTTGATAGGTCATTTATGAGGCTTGTGTTTGCCCATTCACAACATACCCTTGTAAGTCGGTGGTATTACACCATTTCCACAAGCCTCTCAGAAGCTCTTTAGAGGTCATAAGCTTGTGAAGCTTGGTTTTTCATGAAGCCTAGCAACACAAGTATTAAGTCCAGTGCTTAAATTCTAGTTTGTAGCTTATTCTCTAGGGAACATACACTTTTGTTTTGTCCCATTTATCGGCATTCGACCCGGTGGTGAGTCGATTGATGCAGGACCATCTTCATAAGTCTCTCCAAAGCTCATCAGTGGGTCCCTTGATGAGCTTTGGCTGAAACCAACTAACCCATCTTGCTATCTCAAGTTTCATTTTGGCATTTCAAGCTTATTCTATCAGCTTAAATGGCCATTACAAATATTTGCAAGGGGTGTTTGGTTCATTTGTATCTTGTAGAGCTTATGAGCTTTACAAGCTTATAGGTGATTGCCTGTGCATATGCTTGTTTATATTTGTTCATATAGCCTATATACATATATTTTTCACTTTCTTTTCCTGTGGGGAGCTTATTACAGGCTCTTTGAGGCCTCAATTCCATCCAGTCAAGCCAAAGCTTGATTGTCTAAACCATAAGCACACCTATTAGTCCAATTTCTTGTTTATATGCGACCCATTGGACTTGTATATACCTTATTTTATCTTTTGTTTTCTGTTTAGAACCTTTTTCAGCTTATATTGAGCTTGAGCTCCAAATCAAGCCAAAAGCTTAACTGTTGGGCTCATAAGCTCATGCTTTGCTTATTTCTTGGTTTGTATAGTTTCATTTTCATCTAATATGTTTAATATTAGTAGTACATTTGTCGGAAAGCGAAAAACCAAAAGAAATCAGTTTTAAGCTAAGTGATAGCTTATAGTTATAAGCTTATTTGCCCATTAGCTTATTTTTGTACATAAGCTGCCATTTTTATATTTTTCTTTAGTTCTTATATTTATTGTAGAATTTTGTAAAAAGTTTTGAGATTTTTCTTTTCTTGTTAGGTATTTTTAATTATTTAAAATTAGTTTTTAATACTTATTAATAGTAAATAATTAATAATAAATAGTATAATTGTGTAAAAAATACATTTTCAGTTTCTAAATTCATTTTATTATATTTTAGATTTTTCAAATTCTTTATTTCATTTATTTAAGTTAATTTTAGATTTTCTTATTATTTAATTCATTTTTAATACATTTAATTCATTTTTAATTTATATTAATTAATTTAATAGTGTAAAAATTTATTTTTCTTTTCTAATAATTTTCTTATCTTTTTAGGATTCTAAAAATATAATTTTCACATTTATGGGAGTTGTATTGGGTGAATTCGTTTATTTTATGCGTTTAGTATAATTTGATAGCGATGCGTGTGTAGATTTTAATCGGTTAAACAATTGTAAAAATAGAATTAAAATGACTTCAAAATTTTGATATTTTTATATTTCCTTAGTATAATTATAATCCTTTTTCTTATTTTATTTTTTTTTTTACATTTATGTAATTATTATGTATACATATATGTCTTAGTTTTTAGTTTTCTTAACTTATATATGTATTTGTAAATTATAGTTTAATATTTTATTTAGATTTAATTTGCATTTAAGTCGCTAAGACTTGTAAATCTCTATTATAGTTATAGTCGTTTTGTTTTTTATACGTTTACGTTTTAGTAACGTACGTTTGTATATCTTTGCGTTTTATAGGTTTCGATTATGCGTTTTTAACGACATAGGCGTGACAGAGCTATCACTATTCACATTCCTAGTGTTAGTCAATCAGATTCCTATTTTTGTACATTCTTGATCATATCATTTTATCACAGATCGTTGTATTCGAGGATATCACACCTCACGGGACATAAACGATCAAAGATATTTTAATCCTTGGTAAACTTGCATTTCTCTCGGTTTGTCTAGCTTTTAGTATCGTGCATTCACAAGTGTTGGGAAATAAAAAGATGGGTAGTTCGGGAGGAATCAAATTTTGCGCCGTTCTTGGGGGAGGTGTCTGCGTAGCGTACTTGTGTTTTATATCCATCCCTTGTATTTATTATATATAATATATTTCAGTATCAAAAACAATATAAAATCCAAAAACAGTTTTTCCTTTGCACACTGACTTGCCGGAGTTTGATAAGTCCCTCAGTTACAACATTTGGTTGTTGGCGTACATTTCTGATTCTTGAGCTCTGTCGGACCAGATTCCCTTTCGAGGTTGTTAGGAATTTCTTTTGTACATATATATATATAAAACCTTAAAAAATACAAAAATATTTTCCAATTCTTTTTATAAAATCAAAAATCAAAAAGATTCTTCTCGCTCTTTCTAAGTTTCGTTCTAAAGATTCTTAGACTCATCTTAATGATGATTATTCATAATTCTGTGAGTGGCAATCCCACTCAATTTCTCACCCATTCTTTGAGTGGCAATCCCACTCGGTTCCCCATGAACCATTTAATTCGGGGTCAAGTCAAGCTAGTGACTTGGTTATCAAAAACAAGCCACACTATATGGGTTTTCACCCATATTTCTATCTTCTTTCTCTGTTCTACCACCTAGTGTGGGGGTAATAACCCACCTATTGTACATATAAAAACTTTGAAAATTGTAAATATCAAAAAAATGAAATAATTGTTGTGTTACCCCACTTAGTTTTGAATATTGAGGACAATATTCATTTCTAAGTGTGGGGGGGAAATTCTGGCGAATTTGATCATAAATGTGCCCTTTTAGTCCCTTTTTCCCCCAAAATAGCCAAATTTTAAAAATTTTTTTAGTGGAAATACTATGTACTAAACACAACAAATGGTAATCAGTCCACCATGTTTGATAAACAAAGGATTGGCTAATCCAGGAGCAAACGGCTCTTGGTAAAGATTTTTCAAATCCGTTTATATGGCTTGCAATTTGCCCAAAATTGTATGGTTTTCAGCTCACCATATCCTAAAAAGTGAAGAGTTGGCTAGCCCGCAAGGTTATGGCTTGTGGTAAAGGCAGTGGAAAATCCATAATTGGTATTTAGCTCACCAAAGATAATTCTGATAATTTATCTAAGAGTTGGCTAGTCCAGAAGGTGCGGCTTACGGTAAAGACAAATCAAATCCGTTATATGGTTTATGATTTGCCAATAAATCATTTGGTTATCAGTGTACCAAGGTTCTTACTTGAACTAAAACATTTGGCTACTCCAGAAGTGATGGCTTTTGGTAAAGAGTTTTTTAAAAATCCATTAAAATCTCAAATCATTGCTAGGGACTAGCAATATCTGATGTGGGGTTTGATATGTGTCTAAATACACATATATTTTATCTTTGTTTAAACCCACAAAACAACCAAAAACACACAAATAACTCTCAAAATGATACAAATTCATAAAAATGTGTTTTTATGTGATTCAGGTACAAAAGATTGAAAAACAAGTGAAAATTGATCAATTTCACAACAAATGTCGTTTTCAGTCCTGAGTTACACAAATTGACAAAACTAGTCCCTAAATGTTTTAAATGAATGAAAAGTCAACTTAAGTCCTTGGGAAATCAAAAATGTTCACAAAACATCCCTGGATGAAAGTTTACACAAAATGGCAATTTTTACTCCTCAAGTTACAAAATTGGCAAAAATGGTCCCCTTATTCTAAACTTGGAATTTTACAAATAATATCCTTGTACTATGCATGATTTAACAAATGGAACAATTTGATAACTTTTGGGAAATTACAAAACAAGTCCCTCAAAAATCCAAATTTACATTTTAGGTCCTTTAAAGTTTTAAATATAAATAAAATACAACTTTTGGTCCTTGTGTAATTGTGTTATGACAAGTATGGTCCTTGTGATAAGTTGGGAAAGTTGCAAGATCAGTCCACAAGTATGGATGAATTACACCTTTGGTCCTTGGGCTTTTGTTACTATCAAAACCAAACCGGATCCTAATACTACCCTAGGCCCAATCCAAAGCCCAAATAAACACAACCCAGTTACCTATCCAACAACCGGTCCAGCAGATTAACCAACCCAAGTCAAAGCGAACACCCACTGCGCCTTTTCTCCTCCTCCCAACCCTTTGCCTGCTTTCAACTCCACTCAACATCCATCTCCCCTCCTCATATCACTCTCCCTGTCCCCCTCCACCTCCACAACATACCAAATAACATTTAATGATCCCTCCTCACTCCTTTACTCAACCTAAACTGCTAATACCCACTTTGGCGCCAAAATTGACAAAGTGGCCAAAATCCACAAAAGTGACCCAATGCCACGGAATCAGAAGTGGGATTATCTCAGAAGGCACGTGGAGCTCATTGGATGTATAAAAAAGAAAGAAGAGGAAGCAGAGGAACAACTACTTTGGACTAGCCATTAGTCAAGTAGAATAGCTTTTTAAAGCTTTCTTTAATTTCAATGTCTTTTACAGTTTTCATGTTGTACTTTTCTTCAAATTAGTGTAATGAATCTTTAATTTCAGTTTAAATTCAGTTTAATCTCAGTTTCAAGTTTTTGCTTATTTCCTTTAAATTTTCAAGTCGTTTTAATTTCATGTTATCTAGATGTTTTATGGTTTACTTAGCTTGCATAAGCTCTTGACAAAGCTCAATAAGCTTTTAGAACCATGAAACAAGCTAGACCTTTTAAATTCAGAAAAGTCACAAAATATTTCCAAAATAAGTCCATTCATTTGTGGTCCAATAAGCGATTCTGGGGAGAAGCCAATTTGGATGGATTTTCTGGTTCTAGCTTCTTGACAATAAGTTAGGAGTGGCCTTTTAACCTTGGTACTTTCGGTTCAAGCATGATCACTTGTAAGCTCCATTATTATCATTTTACCCATTTCTTGTTTCACTATCTTTCATGCTGATTTTTATGTTTTCTGATCATTTGTTGTTAATGTTTAATGTTATTATAAGTTAATATAATTGTTTGTTCATTAAAATCGGTTGTGCTTAAAATGGAAAGCTACTCGGTTGAAATGCAAAATTGACAAAAGTTGTGTTCTTAGTGTGATCTTGAAGTTTAGGTATGTTCAAATAGTCTTAATATGTTAAAATATAATGTTTGGATTACGTTTTTATGCTTAAATTCATTGAAACCTTTGAAGTTCATGAAAAGTGATAATCACAGGATGTTTGGATTTCTTGATAAACTAGTACTCCAGTGTGTTTCGTTTGTTCTTTATACTTGTTTCGGTTTCTTTAGTACCTTATAACTCAGTTAAGTCATAATATTCAGTTCTTATTTTGTAAAAAGTCAAATCTCTTTTTAATTTGTTCTTACAGTTCACTGTTGGAATTTTTAGTTACCAAATTCATAATTTTAGCTTAAAAATATGTTAGTTAGCTTACTTTAGTTTCATTATAGCATAATATAACATATATAATCAGTGGTTTAATTTCTAAATTCACTTTAGTCAACCTTTTGCATTTTTAGTTAAAGTCAAATTTTTAAATAGTCATTTTTGAATAAAATGTATAATTTTGTGTAGGATTTATTATTAAGTCTTATTTTTAATCCTTTTGGGATTTCAAAAGATGGTTGCTAAAGAAAAATACAAAAATACTAGTTTATCTTTTTCTCACTTTTTAAGAGCTTATTTCCTTGCTTTTCTTTTGAGCACCTTATCATGTAAGCATGCCCGCACCACGGTTATGGTGTCAAGTTAATGAGCTTGCATAAGCTCCATTACTTGGGCCTAGCTTGTGTGCTTGGCTTCTTTGTGTAGCCTTTGTGTCCTTTTTATTATGTGTATGCTTGTTTTTATATCTTTAGCTTATTTAGGTAGCTTAATCTCACCATCTGTTTTGTCCCATTTTGACCACTCACTGAAGCAACAGTTGAGTGGGGCTTATTAACATAAGCTTTGATAAGCTCCTTAATGAGCTTGAGTATGTGACCCTTGGCTTTTCATCAAGCCAAGGTGCCCATCTCAATGCCTCAATGTGGGTTGAGCTTATTAGAGCTTATTTGATAGGTCATTTATGAGGCTTGTGTTTGCCCATTCACAACATACCAGGTAAGTCGGTGGTATTACACCATTCCACAAGCCTCTCAGGCTCTTTAGAGGTCATAAGCTTGTGAATCTTGGTTTTTCATGAAGCCTAGCAACACAAGTATTAAGTCCAGTGCTTAAATTCTAGTTTGTAGCTCATTCTCTGGGAACATCTGACTTTTGTTTTGTCCCATTTATCGGCATTCACGACCCGGCTTGGTGAGTCGGTGGTGCGAACCATCTTCATAAGTCTCTCCAAAGCTCATCAGTGGGTCCACTTGATGAGCTTTGGCTTTAAACCCAACAGCCATCTTGCTGAGTCCATTTTGCCTTTTTAAGCTTAAACTCAGCAAATTGGCCATTACAAATATTGCAAGGGTGTTTGGTTCATTGTGGTAGAAGCTTATGAGCTTTTGCAAGCTTATAGGTGATTGCACGTGCATATGCTTGTTTATATTGTTCATATAGCCTATATACATATATTTTCACTTTCTTTTCTGTGGGGAGCTTATTACAGCTCTTTGGGCCTCAATTCCATCCAAGTCAAGCCAAAAGCTTGATTGTCTAAACCATAAGCTCACACCTATTCAGTCCAATTTCTTGTTTATATGTGACCCATTGGACTTGTATATACCTTATTTTATCTTTTGTTTTCTGTTTAGAACCTTTTTCAAGCTTATATTGAGCTTGAGCTCCAACAGTCAAGCAAAAGCTTAAGCTGTTGGTTCATAAGCTCATGCTGCTTATTTCTTGGTTTGTATAGTTTCATTTTCATCTAATATGTTTAATATCAGTAGTACATTTGTCCAGAAAACAGAAAAACCAAAAGAAATCAGTTTTAAGCTAAGTGATAGCTTATAGTTATAAGCTTATTTGCCCATTAGCTTATTTTTGTACATAAGCTGCCATTTTTATATTTTTCTTTAGTTCTTATATTTATTGTAGAATTTTGTAAAAAGTGTGAGATTTTTCTTTTTCTTTGTTAGGTATTTTTAATTATTTAAAATTAGTTTTTAATACTTATTAATAGTAAATAATTAATAATAAATAGTATAATTGTGTAAAAAATACATTTTCAGTTTCTAAATTCATTTTATTATATTTTAGATTTTTCAAATTCTTTATTTCATTTATTTAAGTTAATTTTAGATTTTCTTATTATTTAATTCATTTTTAATACATTTAATTCATTTTTAATTTATATTAATTAATTTAATAGTGTAAAAATTTATTTTTCTTTTCTAATAATTTTCTTATCTTTTTAGGATTCTAAAAATATAATTTTCACATTTGTGGGAGTCGTATTGGACTGAATTCCGTTTATTTTTATGCGTTTACGTATAATTTAGATGTAATCGTGTGTAGATTTTAATCGGTTAAACAATTGTAAAAATAGAATTAAAATGACTTCAAAATTTTGATATTTTTATATTTCCTTAGTATAATTATAATCCTTTTCTTATTTTATTTTTGTTACATTTATGTAATTATTATGTATACATATATGTCTTAGTTTTTAGTTTTCTTAACTTATATATGTATTTGTAAATTATAGTTTAATATTTTATTTAGATTTAATTTGCATTTAAGTCGCTAAGACTTGTAAATCTCTATTATAGTTATAGTCGTTTTGTTTTTAAACGTTTACGTTTTAGTAACGTACGTTTGTATATCTTTTGCGTTTTTAGGTTTCGATTATGCGTTTTTAACGACATAGGCGTGATTGAGCTATCACTATTCACATTCCTAGTGTTAGTCAATCAGATTCCTATTTTTGTACATTCTTGATCATATCATTTTATCACACGATCGTTGTATTCGGATATCACACCTCACCAGGACATAACGATCCAAGATATTTTAATCCTTGGTAAACTTGCATTTCTCTCGGTGCGTACGTCTAGCTTTTAGTATCGACCATTCACAAGTGGCTGGGAAATAAAAGATGGGTAGTTCGGGAGGAATCAAATTTGGCGCCGTTCTTGCCGGGAGGTGTCTTCTGCGTAACGTACTTGTGTTTTATATCCATCCCTTGTATTTATTATATATAATATATTTGATTATCAAAAACAATATAAAATCCAAAAACATTTTTCCTTTGCACACAACTTGCCCAGTTTGATAAGTCCCTCAGTTACAACACTTGGTTGTTGGCTGTACATTTCTGATTCTTGAGCTCTGTCGAGACCGATTCCCTTTCGGCGGTTGTTAGGAATTTCTTTTGTACATATATATATATAAACTTAAAAAAAAATACAAAAATATTTTCCAATTCTTTTTATAAAATCAAAAATCAAAGATTCTTCTCGCTCTTTCTAAGTTTGGATTCTAAAGATTCTTAGACTCATCTTAATGATGATTATTCATAATTCTGTGAGTGGCAATCCCACTCCAATTTCTCACCCTATCTTTGAGTGGCAATCCCTCGGTTTCCCCATGAACCATTTAATTGAGGGTCAAGTCAAGCTAGTGACTTGGTTATAAAAAACAAGCAACACTATATGGGTTTTCACCCATATTTACTCTTTCTTTCTCTGTTCTACCACCTAGTGTGGGGGTAATAACCCACCTATTGTACATATAAAAACTTTGAAAATTGTAAATATCAAAAAAATGAAATAATTGTTGTGTTACCCATGGCTTAGTTTTGAATATTGAGGACAATATTCATTTCTAAGTGTTGGGGAAATCTGGCGAATTTGATCATAAATGTGCCCTTTTAGTCCCTTTTTCCTCCAAAATAGCCAAATTTTAAAATTTTTTTTTTTAGTGGAAGTACTATGTACTAAACACAACAAATGGTAATCAGTCCACCATGTTTGATAAACAAAGGATTGGCTAATCCAGGAGCAAACGGCTCTTGGTAAAGATTTTTCAAATCCGTTTATATGGCTTGCAATTTGCCTAAAATTGTATGGTTTTCAACTCACCATATCCTAAAAAGTAAAGAGTTGGCTAGCCATAAAGGTTATGGCTTGTGGTAAAGGCAGTGGAAAATCCATAATTGGTATTCAGCTCACCAAAGATAATTATGATAATTTATCTAAGAGTTGGCTAGTCCAGAAGGTGCGGCTTCGGTAAAGACAAATCAAATCCGTTATATGGTTTATGATTTGCCAATAAATCATTTGGTTATCAGTGTACCAAGGTTCTTACTTGAACTAAAACATTTGGCTACTCCAGAAGTGATGGCTTTTGGTAAAGAGTTTTTAAATCCATTAAAATCTCAAATCATTGCTAGGGACTAGCAATATCTGAGTCAATGGGGATTTGATATGTGTCTAAATACACATATATTTTATCTTTGTTTAAACCCACAAAACAACCAAAAACACACAAATAACTCTCAAAATGATACAAATTCATAAAAATGTGTTTTTATGTGATTCAGGTACAAAAGATTGAAAAACAAGTGAAAATTGATCAATTTCACAACAATTGTCGTTTTTAGTCCCTGGAGTTACACAAATTGACAAAACTAGTCCCTAAATGTTTTAAATGAATGAAAAGTCAACTTAAGTCCTTGGGAAATCAAAAATGTTCACAAAACATCCCTGGATGAAAGTTTACACAAAATGGCAATTTTTACTCCTCAAGTTACAAAATTGGCAAAAATGGTCCACAGGTATTCTAAACTTGGAATTTTACAAATAATACCCTTGTACTATGCATGATTTAACAAATGGAACAATTTGATAACTTTTGGGGAAATTACAAAACAAGTCCCTCAAAAATCCAAATTTACATTTTAGGTCCTTTAAAAGTTTTAAATAATAAATAAAATACAACTTTTGGTCCTTGTTTTATAATTGTGTTATGACAAGTATGGTCCTTGTGATAAGTTGGGAAAAGTTAAGATCAGTCCACTGAAGTATGGATGAATTACACCTTTGGTCCTTGGGCTTTTATTGCTATCAAAACCAAACCGGATCCTAATACTACCCTAGGCCAATCAGCCCAAATAAGCACAACCCGTTACCCTATCAACCCGCCCAATCCATACCGAGTCAAACCCACAACCCAAGTCAAATAAACACACCCCTTGGCTGCTTTTTCTCCTTCTCCAAGCGCTCTCGCAACAATCTCCATCACCACACCTCCACCTCAACCCCCCTCATCTCCTTGTCCCCCCACCTCAACACAACTCCAAGAAACATTAAATTCTTCCCTCCTAACACTCTATCTCAACCTCAACTGCCAAATCTTCATTTCCGCAAAAATGCTCAATGGCCAAGATCTACTCTAAGACATCCAAGGGTCCTAAAGAATGGTGGGATATTCTGAGGGAAGTGAGAGAAACACTTGGAGTATAAAAGGAAGAAGGAAGAAGAGTAGAACCACTTTGGCATTAGGCCATTGTCACATAGTCATAGTTTTTATTGCTTTCTTAGTTTAAATGTCTTTTAAATCTTTTTAATGTTGTAATTTACTTTAAACTAGTGTATTGAACTTTTAAATTCAGCTTTAATTCAGTTTTAAGTCGTTTGAGTTTTACTTAAATTCCTTTAATTTTTCATGTTATTTAATTTCAAGTTTAATGGTTGTTTATTGGGATCTTTAAGCTCAAACAAGCTCTTGACAAAGTTTTAAGGCTCTTTAGATTCATTAAACAAGTTTTAGTCTTTAAATTCAGAAAAGAAAATAAAAAATCCAAAAAGTCAACAGAAGTCAAATGTGATCCAATAAGGCTTGGGGAGAGAAGCCAAGCTGGATGGATTTTCTCGGTTCCTAGCCGACAATAAGTTAGAATGGCTTTAACCTTGGTACTCGCCAGCCTTGATCACATGTAAGCTTCATTTCTTCATATTTTTGCATTTAACTGTTTTAGTCCTTTAGATGTTTTGATTTTCATGTTTTTGTGATCATTTGTTGTTATTTAGTGATATTATAGCTTTATATTAAGTTGTAATGCCTTGGATTGGATGTGGTTGATATTGTATGTTGATGTTAAAATGTCAATTTTGAAAATCCTAGACCTAGACTGGTTTGACATCTGGTTTAGGTTGAATAAGATCCACTTTGACACTCTGGTATCACTGGATTGGATGGAATTGGGTTAGGCAGTCATTTGCTTTGAAAACGCAAAACAATCTCATTTTAATATTGTTTGGATTTCTGATAAATATGGATTCCATTATGTTTGTTGGTGTTTGTTGTTGTTTTACATATCATTAGTATCTAGCAACTCATTTCATCGAAAACAAGTCTTTGTAAGCAAAGTCAAAATTCCTTATGATGTCATTTCGCTTGCTTACTATTGGCGCTTCATGATTTATGATCATCATTTTGTGTTAGAAAGTTGATAATCTTGCTCAAATCAGTCTTAGTTCATCTTAACATAACATATTAAGTGCTTAAGATTAGATTAAAGTTCACTTTGGTCAACTTTGCATGTTCTTGTAAAAAGTCAAATTGTCAAATAGTCGTTTTTGAATTAAATGTAGAATTTTATTGTGTGCTCAGTGTTAAGTTTTAGTCTTAATCCTTTTGGGATTTCAAAATATAGCTGCTTAAGAAAAATACAAAAATATTAGTTTATCTTTTATCGCCTTTTAAGTACTTATTTCTTAGCTTATTTTAGCTACCTTATCTGTAACCATGCCCCAGTGCACGGTTTAGGAGTCAAATTCACAAGCTTGCAAAAGCTTGTAGATTTGACCTTAGCTTGTGTACTTGGCTTCTTTGTGTAGCCTTTGTGGTCTTTTATTTATGTGTATGATTATTTTTACATATTTAGCTTATTTGCTTAGCTTAATCTATCCATCTATATTGTCCCATTTTGTCCTCAACTGACAAGCAAATTGAGTGGGATATTACCTAAGCCTCTTATAAGCTCCTTAATGAGCTTGAGATTGTGAATCTTGGCTTTGTGAGAAGCTAAGCAGTCCATCTCAATGTTTCAGTTCAAGTTGAGCTTATTAGAGCTTATTTGATAGGTTCAAATGAGGCTTGTTGTTTGCCCATTCACAACAATGGACTGCTTATGCAGTCCATTTGCACCATTTCCACAAGCCTCTCAAAAGCTTATTCCTAGGACTTAGCTAGTGATTTTAGTTTCTTTTGGAAGCTAACCCACTAGATTATAGGTTCCCATGCTTAAATTAGACATTGTAGCTCATTCACTAGGGCTGCAACAGCTTTTTTTTGTTTTGTCCCAAAATCGGCAAGATTCACTCGACTTGAAAGAGTCGAGTAGTCTGAGCCCATCTTCATAAGCATCTCATAAGCTCATCAGTGGGTCCCACTTGATGAGCTTTGGCTTTGGAAAAGCCACCACTCCCTTCTTTGCCTAAGTCCTATTTTGCCTTTTTAAGCTTAAACTCTTAGCTTAATTTGGCCTTCAAAAGGTATGCAAGGGGTGTTTGGTTCTGTTGTGCACTGTAAGAGCTTATGAGCTTATTGCTAGCTTATAGGTGAATCCAGTGCACATACTTGTTCATACTTGTCTATATAGCTTGTATATATATAATTTTCACTTTCTTTTCCTGTGGGGAGCTTATTACAGGTCCTTTGAGGCCTCAATTCCATCCAAGTCAAGCCAAAAGCTTGATTGTCTAAACCATAAGCTCACACCTTTTCAGTCCATTTTTCTTGTTTATATTGTTGCATTGGACTGATGTATATCCTATTTTGCCTTTTGTTTTATCTGTATAGCTTATTTTCACTTATTAGAGCTTGAGCTCCAACAGTCAAGCCAAAGCTAACTGCTTGGACTCATAAGCTCATGATCTGCTTATTCTTATATTTGTAAAACTTATTTTTCATCACATATGTATAATGAGTACATTAATCCAAAAGAAAACCAAAAGAACTCAGTTTTAAGCTAAGTGATAGCTTATAGTTATAAGCTTATTTGCCCATTAGCTTATTTTTGTACATAAGCTGCAATTTTTATATTTTTCTTTAGATCTTATATTTATTGTAGAATTTTAAAAAGTTTGATTTTTCTTTTACTGTTTAGTATTTTTAATAATTAAATATTAGTTTTTAATACTTATTAATAGTAAATAATTAATAATAAATAGGATAATTATGTAAAAAATACATTTTCAGTTTTAAAATTCATTTTATTATATTTTAGATTTTTCAAATTCTTTATT
>OU343224.1:241237228-241322336 GCA_910596185.1 Chrysanthemum makinoi | reverse complement strand
CTCGTCGAAGTACGTCTAGAGGTGCTCAGTTTTTGGGGGATAAGCTTGTGAGCTCGTCTTCAAAGAAGCAAATGAGTACTTCTATTTCCTCTACAGAGGCTGAATACATAGCCATGTCATCTTGTTGTGCTCAAATCCTATGAATGAGATCCCAATTATCTGACTATGGCTTTGAATTCAACAAAATTCCTCTGTACTGTGATAATAAAAGTGCTATTGCTCTCTCATGCAACAACGTACAACAATCAAGAGCAAAGCACATCGACATTCGACATCATTTCATCAGGGAGCAAGTTGAAAACGGTGTGGTGGAACTTTACTTTGTGAGGACTGAATACCAATTAGCAGACATTTTCACCAAAGCTCTTCCTAGAGAACGTTTTGAGTTTATCCTTCCACGTCTTGGTCTAAAGAGTTTACAACCGGAAACATTCAAGCGTCTTCAAGAGGAAGAAGAGGAGTAAAGGTCTTTATTCATCTATCTCTTGTATATATTTATTCAAAAACCAAAATACAAAACTTGAAAAACCCTTAAAAAAAAATAAAAATAAAATAAAATAAATTATAATATTGCTATTTTGTCATGTTTTTCCTTATTCGATATCATCTACGGACTTTGTGTTGACATTCAAAGAATGTCACGGGTTTTTAGATGTTCTTCGAATGCACATAGTTTTTGTTACAAAAAAAAAAAAAAAAATGAGGCGGAGAAAAATGGTGGTTTATTGTTATTTCAGGCAGTAACCCGTTTTAAATGTAAAGAACAGAGCCTTGCTTTATCTCATATTTCAAATCTCATGCTCTGATTCTTAAAATAAATATTTGTTATAAAAAATACAAATGTTTCTCTTTCCAAATATTTTTCAATGATTCTTCTGAAAAATATTTGCCATCTAATGAAAACTAAATTGTTTTGAAAATTCCTCGTACTCTATTATTCATGTAAATCATTAGTGCTTATCATCTGTCAAAATCTCTATCTCTCAATCAACAACTTGTGTCATTGATTGAGGGGGAGAATGATTTTATTCGAATTAAAAAGGTTATTTTTCAAACAATTGGCACATAAATGAGCAAGGTTCATTGTTGAAAAATCAAAAGGAATAATGTCTTATACAGTTGATTCAAAACCTTTGCTAATGTTATGTTTTCAAAAGACTATTATGCATGTTTAATCAATGGAGTTTAAATTCTCAAAATCTGATCCTTATAAGTTAAAACGCTTTCATAATCAAGTCACAATTCTTCTTAAAAGCTTTCATAATCAAGTCACAATTATCCTTCCCACATGTGCTAAACGATTTCAAGTTTTCCATGCACATGTTGAGGGGGAGCATCTATCTTAAACCACAAAGATCTGTAACGTGATCAATTTACTCCAATGTGCAGTCTTTTCCCTCTTGTATGTGCAAAACTCTTTCAAAACCTCGAAGCATATATTGAGGGGGAGCAAAACTTTGCAAAATTTTGAAAACCTCATCCTTCCCCAAAATGCTTTATCTACTTGATTTAATTAGGGAAGTGATGTTGATATCTTTTAGAAAATGGAAATCAAAGAAGTTAATTCTTCCTCTTGCCTCCGTGTGCCAAACAATTTCAAATACACGATGCACATGTTGAGGGGGAGCTCTTGTTCTAAAAATATCAAAAACAATTCAGTTACAAAATGCTTTGATAATATATCACAAGTATCTGGATTGATTTTCAAATGGTTTTCAATTGGTTTCAATGGCAGACGAACAATACCAAATAGACCGACCAACTTTACTTAATGTTTGGTGATATAAGGATGATAAGGTTAGGTTTTTGTTCCCATGATCAGCTAGAACCGGAGGGATCTACCCAGGGACAATCCACTAGATAGTGTAGAAGTCCTTAGGTATGATGAAAAAAGGAGAAAATTGAGATATGGGAAGAGTGCGGACTGAGACTGAGTTAGAACTGGAATAAACCCAACAAGGTTCTAGTTATGAAGTCTTGGTAAGCACTGATGGGGATGAAGAATGAAAAAGAATTGAATGTGAAAAGGGTGAAAAGAAATAGCCCTCCGATAACTCAACCTTAGGGCAGATACCGGGTTCAATTAATATGCTACTGGTGATTACCAAGGTAACACCGGTATTGAAGACAAGACGTCATGGACCCAGTGACGCACTGCACTACAACTTCTCAAGCTACTCAAGTTCCTCTTAAAAGGACTTGTTTCATTCTCACGGGGAACCAACATAATCTATCGACTTTCTCTTAGAGATTGTTGATATTGAAGAAGGAGACCCTCTCCCTAGTCTCCGACATAGGAACCAATTATGCACAATTGAGTCTAGAGCCACGAGATCATCATATAAATCTCTTTAGGACACTGTCAATGAAGACTCTCTGTTTCACACAATGTGGAAAGAGAGATTAAAACTTATGAGTCCTACGCATTATCCCTGTGGTATTGCCAGAACATTTGAGTGATATGCTAACATATTCACAATGAAGATGGAAAGCCTTCTGGAGCCAACATCAAACAAGCTCCTGGTGGGTGGCATGTGAGATCTATCCAATAGATCAACCATGTGACAACTGAACAGAAACAATGAGGCGATTCAATCTTTTGAATCAATCTTGGTTCAGGTTATGGATTGACGGATACCTTTGAAAAACCAGTCGTTGTGCTTAAAAACTCCTTTCTGTAGTACATCGACTGTGTACTAATTTGTCACAGTAAAAGGTGTTTATGATTGATAATTGATTTTCATTTAAACCTTCGTTGTATTGCAAAAACAATTTCTATTGAGTGATACACGATTGTTTTTCAAATCTCTTTTCATCAATCAGTGAATCTCAAGTCGCTGGTTCACTCACTCCGTGTTGTCTTCTTTGAGACGCTCCGGTTTGAGAACAGCTAAAGCAGCTGCGAAACCCTGCCAAGGAAATTCTTCAAAATTATACCTGATCACAGGCAATATATGTACTGATCAACGGGGAACCGTGGGCCGTGTACCTCAATTCAACAAAAGTGATCAAAGACACTCTTGTGCACTTTATTGCTAACTGTTTTATGCAGGAACACCCTACGTTTGCAGCTGATCCGAATGGAGCGGTCAATCCATAGCCGCATGCTCACTCAACACATTCAGTTCCAAAGAAATCATGATTAGTGCATCAATGACTCTGATATTTTCACTACATGCTTCTGCTACGCTGCTGCCAATATCATGAATCAACTAAAGCTTCCGCTACTCGATAAGGATATATCATGATCCAGAATGTGAGCATGTCGGTCCAAATGTCACAACATCACATAATACCTACACTACAAAGGATGAGTTAGAGATTAATGTGGCTGATGATCTCAAAAGCTGACTCAAAACTCAGTATTACGTGGATCAGTTAAAGACCTCCACTCAGATTATCCAAACATGCAAAAATGAAGAATCAAAGACTACGAGCTAAAGAACTAAGAACATGAACAAGAATTCAAGAACTATCTCAATGAAATATCTGGTTGTATTCTATGTAATTTTAATGTGTGTTTGAGGTGACCTCCCTTAGGGGGAGATTGTTAGGATTTGGAAAATCCAGTAGTTAAAGTGTCGGTCACCTCAAATATATGTAATCGTTAGAAAGCTCGTGGTCGTAGTTATTTAATGTTATGTAGTATTTAGTTAAGTAACACCGTGGAGGACGGACAGGTCTTTACCCACTGTATGCCTGATCCACAGCCCGTAGGTGGCGTTTGTTTGTAAGAAACTATAAATACCCTCTACCTCCCAAGGTAGAGGGTTGGAGCTCAATGTTTCACATAGTTCCTAACTCTAGAACTTTCTCTCTAAACATCTTGGTTATGGTTTAATGTGTTTGTGAAATCCTATATCTTTCACTTAATAACTATACCATCTTACTTCAAAGATTAAAAATGTATAATTAGCTAATTATAACTATCACACTAGTAGCTCCCCTTGACTTGAACACACTTTTTAACTTATTTTGTTAGGCCTATGGTGGATGAATTGGCTTATGTTTTACCCATCTAACGGGTCAAAAGACGAACAACTGGACCAGTGACCTTTTAGTTCTAATTGTGTTTTGCATACTCGAAATTTTCAGTTATGTGGATTCTTTCTTGACCATCCAAAAAAGGAACCTTTTTCCTATGTGTCGAATGAAAATTGTTTACACAGGGAGGTCATTTGACCCGACATGTATTTTAGGCTCATGGGTGACGGTCAAGCTATTCGCAGGTATTCAAATAAAAATGATTAGCTAAAAGGGGAACGGGTCAAATATGCTTCAACAACAATACCCTAAACCTAAACCTACTTTATGAAAACATAACACACATCTTCAAACTTCAACCTAATAAACACATATTGATTCACAATTCACAAACCTTAGACTAAACTTTACAACAATGACACAATCCATATACTTCAAAGCCGCCACTTCCAAATCCTAAACCTAACCTACGACCACACATTTATCTAATTTGTTACGTAAATCAAACTCATTCACACTCACATCACTACCAAAAGGACCCGTTAACAGTAAGTGAGATGTCCATTATACTATTGATGTTCTCATGAAATCCTTTTAGGCCTGCACACAAAAGTATATTACTCAAATAAGAAAGGACGTGAAAAAGACATAATATGTATAACCTAACAAACTGATTCCAGTGTTCAAAACAAAAAATAATATGAAAAAAAACCATATTTGTCCTTCTCCATCGACTAAAGCAAATAAAATCTTCTCAATGTTGTAGTTGCACTGTTGGACACCATAAAGTTTACAATGAGAACCTGCAGTTGCTCTTTTTAGTTGCCTAGTCCAATCACCTAGAGTCTAGATATGCACACTGAGGTAGTCATCTCCAAGAGCAGAAGTAATGGAAAACGGGTGCCTGTGAACACGTATTGATTGTTAACTTAGTGTCATTACAATACTTACAATTATTATATTAAGTGTGAATTTTAGGGTACAACTCAACATTCAAATGGGGAGACAGCAGCACAATTGACAAACATGTATTGCCCACTCTTGTATTTGAACCCCGTTAGGCTTTGTCATATGAAGTGCCAATACATTCCCAGGTTGTTCCGCCACCTTTAAGACACCAAATATCTTTAGATATCTCATTTTCAGTAGTATTAGATAATATTATGAGATAGTATTTTGACCGGTTTGACACTGGATCGGAACGCCCTTATTAGTCTCTCACACACATAGAGCGAGATGGGAACTGCTAAGTACAACCACGTCTGATCCCAAAAACCACGGTATAGTTTCACAGTTAGAAGTTTGTGGAAATTAAGATTGTCATCAAATGGAACCGCGACACCCAACCTTGTCTTGTTCCTTAGCCATGTTATGGTACACATATAATGGTGTTTCTTGTAACACGCATACTAACTTGATTACATATTGGCCTTCTAAGATATAAATAGATCATTATCATCTTGATATGTCTAATTGCATATTTTATCACACTTATGCTTCCTAAATAATTACACATTGCACATATATCAAATTCGTAATTCTTATAAACTATATTTTTTCTGATATCCACCCTCACCTATCATTTGACAAATGTGTTTTTTACCTTGAAGAATGTTCATAAATCATAATCTCATACTTGTGCTATGTAAAGGAATAAAACATCTTACAATGGAACTTTTGTACATTCCATACTCTAGGGTGTTAATTGACGCGTTTAACCTGTACGAACCCACCCGTTTTCCCACCACTTTCGTATTTGCGGACAAACATTTTAGCAAAACATGGTTACCTGGATAAACACCGCCAAAACGTCAGCTTTCTGATTGAGTTTATTAGCTGGTAGAGCTGCAATGAAATTATCCTTATGATTGCCAAGATTTTCATATTATCAGCCACTCCTAAGCGTCTCCCAGACTCCTTAGCAATAGCCAATTGGTCACCTGGAGATTTTGCATGATACAGCTTTGTACAGGATTGTATAATAAATAAATAAATACGATAAAATTAGAGCATTAAAGCATACTTGTGATCATCTTAACAATCACTCCGAGGTCAAAACTCTTCTAATTGTCTCTGTTCAGTCATGCCGAGGTGGATCGAAAGAGGAAGAAGGCATACGAATTCCCAAAGGCCACCAGATTTATCTTTACTATGATCAGGTACTAAAGAGTTGCATCGAGATACATACTGATTTTGAATGCTTAAGTAGCCTTGACGAGTAATCTAGATCAACTACTTTAAATACAATTGAGGAATCAGCTAGTGCTGCGGCTGAATCACCTGCCACTTCAGTTCCTGAAAAGTTTGTGTTGATCTCTATGACGGTTCGTGGTGTGTCCATATCTTCGGGTCTCTCCCAGAATGCATGATCTCTATTCCCGTCTCCAACCTATAAATATAAAGTGTAATAGTTTTTCACTTATCATGATTTTATAAACCTTCATAGTATATAATATGCAGCCGTTTATAAAATATCTGATTCGGCTACTGAGTGCATTAATATTAATCAGTTCGAGACCTGTGTGTATAGTTTGTTAGCTGATACATGCGCCTTGAGAATGTAATCAGCACCCCAACGGATTTCTAACCTTAGATAATCGAGTTTATAACAGTTCACACTCAGAACACATTATATAAGTCAACTAAGGAGGTATTTGGCATTGTGTTTTGTAAGTGATTATGAGATATGAAATAATCAGAATTAGATAATAAGCTATAACAAAATTATCTGCAAGAGGTAGTGTTTGGTTATGCTTGTGCCGTTTAAAGGTGTATAAATCAGATAATCATTTGCTTCGAGTGTCTTGGAAAATTCTAATTGATAATCATATATAACGTGACCCTTAAACCGATAATCAGTTCATAACATTATCATATCCATCAGTTGAGTGTTGTTCGTGAGTGTTGTTGTGTCAGCTCACCTCTCTCAAAAGCGCTTCTTCAAGAGCGAGAACTGGCGAAATCTCTACAGCAACACCTCGCGGTAAGTAAACATCGAGAACTTTCCTATTTGTTTTTGTAATTAAGGCATCAAAAAGTATGGTTGAAATACTGCTGAGATATATCAGGCAAAATATGTCGAATATGTCCACTACCATGTTACTCATGTATTAATAACATGAAAATTTTAATGTAGTCGAATAGACAGAAATTTAAATGTTGTTAGATAGCAGTAATCAATTACCGAAAAGACATACTATCATGTTATCAAGTTCTAGTAAATTGTTCAAATGTTAAAAACACTACACACTACAAAGATTATAGCATCATAATAACTAACAGGAACATATAACTGTTTCATATTTAGGTCTATTAATATCGTACTATTAACTGAATTTTCCAAGGCAACCAGTCATAGTTCTTTATTTATCTATGAGTAATTTTTTAATATTTTATTTTATTATATGAATAAATATATCATCTACTACTATACATGTCAAACATCTTTAAACCAATATGAAATAACAGCGTTTCATTGCACTAAATTAACCATATCAGTCTTATTAACCGGTAATTTGACTTATAAGTTTAGTATTGTATATTCCACAAAAGGTACCTGTCGGCTGCCAAATTGACCTGAGCCTGGACAACCAGCAAATTAGCATGGCAAACTGGACCATAAATGTTTGTTATCAAAAATACAAATGTTTCTCTTTCCAAATATTTTTCCGTCTAATGATTCTTCTGAAAAATATTTACCATCTAATGAAAACTAAATTGTTTTGAAAATTCCTCGTACTCTATTATTCATGTAAATCATTAGTGCTTATCATCTGTCAAAATCTCTATCTCTCAATCAACAACTTGTGTCATTGATTGAGGGGGAGAATGATTTTATTCGAATTAAAAAGGTTATTTTTCAAACAATTGGCATATAAATGAGCAAGGTTCATTGTTGAAAAATCAAAAGGAATAATGTCTTATACAGTTGATTCAAAACCTTTGCTAATGTTATGTTTTCAAAAGACTATTATGCATGTTTAATCAATGGAGTTTAAAGTCTCAAAATCCGATCCTTATCAGTTAAAACGCTTTCATAATCAAGTCACAATTCTTCTTAAAAGCTTTCATAATCAAGTCACAATTCTCCTTCCCACATGTGCTAAACGATTTCAAGTTTTCCATGCACATGTTGAGGGGGAGCATCTATCTTAAACCACAAAGATCTGTAACGTGATCAATTTACTCCAATGTGCAGTCTTTTCCCTCTTGTATGTGCAAAACTCTTTCAAAACCTCGAAGCATATATTGAGGGGGAGCAAAACTTTGCAAAATTTTGAAAACCTCATCCTTCCCCAAAATGCTTTATCTACTTGATTTAATTAGGGAAGTGATGTTGATATCTTTTAGAAAATGGAAATCAAAGAAGTTAATTCTTCCTCTTGCCTCCGTGTGCCAAACCATTTCAAATACATGATGCACATGTTGAGGGGGAGCTCTTGTTCTAAAAATATCAAAAACAATTCAGGTACAAAATGCTTTGATAATATATCACAAGTATCTGGATTGATTTTCAAATGGTTTTCAATTGGTTTCAATGGCAGACGAACAATACCAAATAGACCGACCAACTTTACTTAATGTTTGGTGATATAAGGATGATAAGGTTAGGTTTTTGTTCCCATGATCAGCCAGAACCGGAGGGATCTACCCAGGGACAATCCACTAGATAGTGTAGAAGTCCTTAGGTATGATGAAAAAAGGAGAAAATTGAGATATGGGAAGAGTGCGGACTGAGACTGAGTTAGAACTGGAATAAACCCAACAAGGTTCTAGTTATGAAGTCATGGTAAGCACTGATGGGGTTGAAGAATGAAAAAGAATTAAATGTGAAAAGGGTGAAAAGAAATAGCCCTTCGATAACTCAACCTTAGGGCAGATACCGGGTTCAATTCATATGCTACTGGTGATTACCAAGATAACACCGGTATTGAAGACAAGACGTCATGGACCCAGTGACGCACTGCACTACAACTTCTCAAGCTACTCAAGTTCCTTTTAAAAGAACTTGTTTCATTCTCACGGGGAACCAACATAATATATCGACTTTCTCTTAGAGATTGTTGATATTGAAGAAGGAGACCCTCTCCCTAGTCTCCGGCATAGGAACCAATTATGCACAATTGAGTCTAGAGCCATGAGATCATCATATAAATCTCTTTAGGACACTGTCAATGAAGACTCTCTGTTTCACACAATGTGGAAAGAGAGATTAAAACTTATGAGTCCTACGCATTATCCCTGTGGTATTGCCAGAACATTTGAGTGATATGCTAACATATTCACAATGAAGATGGAAAGCCTTCTGGAGCCAACATCAAACAAGCTCCTGGTGGGTGGCATGTGAGATCTATCCAATAGATCAACCATGTGACAACTGAACAGAAACAATGGGGCGATTTAATCTTTTGAATCAATCCTGGTTCAGGTTATGGATTGACGGATACCTTTGAAAAACCAGTCGTTGTGCTTAAAAAATCCTTTCTGTAGCACATCGACTGTGTACTAATTTTTCATAGTAAAAGGTGTTTATGATTGATAATTGATTTTCATTTAAACCTTCGTTGTATTGCAAAAACAATTTCTATTGAGTGATACACGATTGCTTTTCAAATCTCTTTTCATCAATCAGTGAATCTCAACTCGCTGGTTCACTCACTCCGTGTTGTCTTCTTTGAGACGCTCCGGTTTGAGAACAACAAGAGCAACTGCGAAACCCTGTCAAGGAAATTCTTCAAAATTATACCTGATCACAGGAAGTATATGTATTGATCAACGGGGAACCGTGGGTCGTGTACCTCAATTCAACAAAAGTGATCAAAGACACTTTTGTGCACTTTATTGCTAACTGTTTTATGCAGGAACACCCTACGTTTGCAGCTGATCCGAATGGAGCGGTCAATCCATAGCCGCATGCTCACTCAACACATTCAGTTCCAAAGAAATCATGATTAGTGCATCAATGACTCTGATATTTTCACTCCATGCTTCTGCTACGCTGCTGCCAATATCATGAATCAACTAAAGCTTCCGCTACTCTGATAAGGATATATCATGAACCAGAATGTGAGCATGTCGGTCCAAATGTCACAACATCACATAATACCTACACTACAAAGGATGAGTTAGAGATTAATGTGTCAGATGATCTCAAAAGCTGACTTAAAACTCAGTATTACGTGGATCAGTTAAAGACCTCCACTCAGATTATCCAAACATGCAAAAATGAAGAATCAAAGACTACGAGCTAAAGAACTAAGAACATGAACAAGAATTCAAGAACTATCTCAATGAAATATCTGGTTGTATTCTATGTAATTTTAATGTGTGTTTGAGGTGACCTCCCTTAGGGGGATATTGTTAGGATTTGGAAAATCCAGTAGTTAAAGTGTCGGTCACCTCAAATATATGTAATCATTAGAAAGCTCGTGGTCGTAGTTATTTAATGTTATGTAGTATTTAGTTAAGTAACACCGTGGAGGACGGACGGGTCTTTACCCACTGTATGCCTGATCTACAGCCCGTAGGTGGCGTTTGTTTGTAAGAAACTATAAATACCCTCTACCTCCCAAGGTAGAGGGTTGGAGCTTCAATACCATTTTTCTTTGTTTCACATAGTTCCTAACTCTCTTCCCTTTCTCTCTCTAGAACTTTCTTTCTCTAAACATCTTGAACGCCTCTTATGGTTATGGTTTAATGTGTTTGTGAAATCCTATATCTTTCACTTAATAACTATACCATCTCACTTCAAAGATTAAAACTGTATAATTAGCTAATTATAACTATCACACCAGTAGCTCCCCTTGACTTGAACACACTTTTTAACTTATTTTGTTAGGCCTATGGTGGATGAATTGGCTTATGTTTTACCCATCTAACGGGTCAAAAGACGAACAACTGGACCAGTGACCTTTTAGTTCTAATTGTGTTTTGCATACTCAAAATTTGCAGTTATGTGGATGCTTTCTTGACCATCCAAAAAAGGACCCTTTTTCCTATGTGTCGAATGAAAATTGTTTACACAGGGAGGTCATTTGACCCGACATGTATTTTAGGCTCATGGGTGACGGTCAACCTATTGGCAGGTATTCAAATAAAAATGATTAGCTAAAAGGGGAACGGGTCAAATGTGCTTCAACAACAATACCCTAAACCTACTTTATGAAAACATAACACACATCTTCAAACTTCAACCTAATAAACACATATTGATTCACAATACACAAACCTTAGACTAAACTTTACAACATTGACACAGTCCATATACTTCAAAGCCGCCACTTCCAAATCCTAAACCTAACCTACGACCACACATTTATCTAATTTGTTACGTAAATCAAACTCATTCACACTCACATCACTACCAAAAGGACCCGTTAACAGTAAGTGAGATGTCCATTATACTATTGATGTTCTCATGAAATCCTTTTAGGCCTGCACACAAAAGTATATTACTCAAATAAGAAAGGACGTGAAAAAGACATAATATGTATAACCTAACAAACTGATTACAGTGTTCAAAACAAAAAATAATATGAAAAAAAACCATATTTGTCCTTCTCCATCGACTAAAGCAAATAAAATCTTCTCAATGTTGTAGTTGCACTGTTGGACACCATAAAGTTTACAATGAGAACCTGCAGTTGCTCTTTTTAGTTGCCTAGTCCAATCACCTAGAGTCTAGATATGCACACTGAGGTAGTCATCTCCAAGAGCAGAAGTAATGGAAAACGGGTGCCTGTGAACACGTATTGATTGTTAACTTAGTGTCATTACAATACTTACAATTATTATATTAAGTGTAAATTTTAGGGTACAACTCAACATTCAAATGGGGAGACAACAGCACAATTGACAAACATGTATTGCCCACTCTTGTATTTGAACCCCGTTAGGCTTTGTCATATGAAGTGCCAATACATTCCCAGGTTGTTCCGCCACCTTTAAGACACCAAATATCTTTAGATATCTCATTTTCAGTAGTATTAGATAATATTATGAGATAGTATTTTGACCGGTTTGACACTGGATCGGAACGCCCTTATTAGTCTCTCACACGCATAGAGCGAGATAGGAACTGCTAAGTACAACCACGTCTGATCCCAAAAACCACGGTATAGTTTCACAGTTAGAAGTTTGTGGAAATTAAGATTGTCATCAAATGGAACCGCGACACCCAACCTTGTCTTGTTCCTTAGCCATGTTATGGTACACATATAATGGTGTTTCTTGTAACACGCATACTAACTTGATTACATATTGGCCTTCTAAGATATAAATAGATCATTATCATCTTGATATGTCTAATTTCATATTTTATCACACTTATGCTTCCTAAATAATTACACATTGCACATATATCAAATTCGTAATTCTTATAAACTATATTTTTTCTGATATCCGCCCTCACCATTCATTTGACAAATGTGTTTTTTACCTTGAAGAATGTTCATAAATCATAATCTCATACTTGTGCTATGTAAAGGAATAAAACATCTTACAATGGAACTTTTGTACATTCCATACTCTAGGGTGTTAATTGACGCGTTTAACCTGTACGAACCCACCCGTTTTCCCACCACTTTCGTATTTGCGGACAAACATTTTAGCAAAACATGGTTACCTGGATAAACACCGCCAAAACGTCAGCTTTCTGATTGAGTTTATTAGCTGGTAGAGCTGCAATGAAATTATCCTTATGATTGCCAAGATTTTCATATTATCAGCCACTCCTAAGCGTCTCCCAGACTCCTTAGCAATAGCCAATTGGTCACCTGGAGATTTTGCATGATACAGCTTTGTACAGGATTGTATAATAAATAAATAAATACGATAAAATTAGAGCATTAAAGCATACTTGTGATCATCTTAACAATCACTCCGAGGTCAAAACTCTTCTAATTGTCTCTGTACAGTCATGCCGAGGTGGATCGAAAGAGGAAGAAGGCCTACGAATTCCCAAAGGCCACCAGATTTATCTTTACTATGATCAGGTACTAAAGAGTTGCATCGAGCTACATACTGATTTTGAATGCTTAAGTAGCCTTGACGAGTAATCTAGATCAACTACTTTAAATACAATTGAGGAATCAGCTAGTGCTGCGGCTGAATCACCTGCCACTTCAGTTCCTGAAAAGTTTGTGTTGATCTCTATGACGGTTCGTGGTGTGTCCATATCTTCGGGGCTCTCCCAGAATGCATGATTTCTATTCCCGTCTCCAACCTATAAATATAAAGTGTAATAGTTTTTCACTTATCATGATTTTATAAACCTTCATAGTATATAATATGCAGCCGTTTATAAAATATCTGATTCGGCTACTGAGTGCATTAATATTAATCAGTTCGAGACCTGTGTGTATAGTTTGTTAGCTGATACATGCGCCTTGAGAATGTAATCAGCACCCCAACGGATTTCTGACCTTAGATAATCGAGTTTATAACAGTTCACACTCAGAACACATTATATAAGTCAACTAAGGAGGTATTTGGCATTGTGTTTTGTAAGTGATTATGAGATATGAAATAATCAGAATTAGATAATAAGCTATAACAAAATTATCTGCAAGAGGTAGTGTTTGGTTATGCTTGTGCCGTTTAAAGGTGTATAAATCAGATAATCATTTGCTTCGAGTGCCTTAGAAAATTCTAATTGATAATCATATATAACGTGACCCTTAAACCGATAATCAGTTCATAACATTATCATATCCATCAGTTGAGTGTTGTTCGTGAGTGTTGTTGTGTCAGCTCACCTCTCTCGAAAGCGCTTCTTCAAGAGCGAGAACTGGCGAAATCTCTACAGCAACACCTCGCGGTAAGCAAACATCTAGAACTTTCCTATTTGTTTTTGTAATTAAGGCATCAAAAAGTATGGTTGAAATACTGCTGAGATATATCAGGCAAAATATGTCGAATATGTCCACTACCATGTTACTCATGTATTAATAACATGAAAATTTTAATGCAGCCGAATAGACAAAAATTTAAATGTTGTTAGATAGAAGTAATCAAGTACCGAAAAGACATACTATCATGTTATCAAGTTCTAGTAAATTGTTCAAATGTTAAAAACACTACACACTACAAAGATTATAGCATCACACGTAGTAATAACTAACAGGAACATATAACTGTGTCATATACAGGTCTATTAATATCGTACTATTAACTGAATTTTCCAAGGCAACCAGTCATAGTTCTTTATTTATCTATGAGTAATTTTTTAATATTTTATTTTATTATATGAATAAATATATCATCTACTACTATACATGTCAAACATCTTTAAACCAATATGAAATAACAGCGTTTCATTGCACTAAATTAACCATATCAGTCTTATTAACCGGTAATTTGACTTATAAGTTTAGTATTGTATATTCCACAAAAGGTACCTGTCGGCTGCCAAATTGACCTGAGCCTGGACAACCAGCAAATTAGCATGGCAAACTGGACCATAAAACTTGGTGCAATCCTCTTCTTCAAACTTTGGCCCATTGCTCAACACCTGATCCACTTCGTGATGTCTTTGCAACTTTATCAACGCCTCAGCTTTCCGGATCAGCTTCAGACCCAGCCTGCTTATAATGGCGCATAGTTTGGTCAGGGTCTCCTAATCTGCATTTGAACTCAAGTTCACAAAAAGGTATATGGTTCGTAATTTTTGAAGAAAAGAATTATACTGTGTAATTACCTGAGATATAAAGTAGCTAAACGATTATGACCCCTTTCGTAGGAGGGTTCTATTCTGATTGCTTCTCTTGCTTCAAATACTGCTTCCAAAAGCCTCCCTAAGCTAGTTAAGGCTGCACTTTTATTGCTTCTGTATGAAGCCTTTTCAGGATCAAGAAAAATAGCAGGATCATATAGAGACAAAGCTTTAGCAAATCGCCCATTTTTATAATCTTCGTTACCCATGATCTTTAACTGCTCCGGATCCATTCTTGTAGAATGAGCTCTGCAATAAGAATTTGGCTTTGTGGGTGTGTGAGCTCTGCAATAAGAATTTGCACTTTTATAATAATTGTAAGTAGGTACCCATATATAGGTAAGACCGCACCATTAATAGCAGCAGCTACAGAACCTAGCAGTATCACCAGGATATCTGGCTTGTTGAGATAGGCCAAACGAAAAAATGAGACATCTGAAGGTGCAAAATCTTTCTGATTATCATGTCTTAGTTCCTCAGCAACACGGATGGTCGAAAATGAATGGTGACCAGTGTTAGTAATATTAGACGATTCTTGAATTACAGACGTTGAAATAGAAATACGCTGACTCGAATGTCTTCCAAAATCAAAACTAATCGCTGGCCTTTCCTCGTGATTGCCATCTTCTTGCTCTTCTAAGAATTTTCTTAGATCTTGCAATCGTATAAGCTGGCAGTATGTACCTTCAGGATCTTGTAATAGCTCTGAGTGTGAACCTGGTTGATTAGTTATCAGAAAAATATGAGTCATCCAAGTGTTACATTGCTACGTTATTTTTTATAATATATGTTGATAAGATAAGGATCTTTCTCTACAATGTTGCCATTTTGAATAACGACGATTACGTCAGAATTTTTTATTGTGCTTAAGCGATGAGCTACAATGACAGTAGTTGGGTTAACCATGATTCTATCAAGTTCTTGTTGAACAACCCTCTCTGATTCTGCATCAAGAGCACTCGTAGCTTCGTCCAGTAGCAAAATCCTTGGGTCTTTCAAGATTGCCCTGGCTATAGCTATTCTTTGCTTCTGTCCTCCAGACATAACCATAATCATATCATTGGATTCTTCTATAACTAATTCAAAATTTTTTATAGTATCTAAATACCTGAGGATCGCCGACCCAAACATAGGGGTTAGATGAAAGACCAGTGGCGTATAATCTAGACTCTTGTTCGTATTGTTCGTATTTTTCACCATCCGGAAGCGACACTTTAATCATTCCATATAATCCAGACTCTTGTTGCAACTCATAATGAGCATGGTACATAAATGTCCCTGCCTGCACATTCCATCAATTTCTTAAATATCGTTTTGTTTACATGAAGCAACAAATCAATTATTTCAATATAGTATATAGGATAGGATAAACCCAAATGTTTTTTCAACATACGATGTCAATTGCTGCTTGAAAATCAAAGCAGGGTATCGGGCTTCAAGTGGGCTAAAGGAGTCAGATCCACCGGTTGAATCACCATCGTTTGAAGAAACGGTTACACCATGGGGACTTTCACGAAAGCTCTGTGCATTAAGAGGGAAAATTAGGTCAGCAAATGATGCTACATATTATGAGCATTACTTAGTTTGTTTTTAGTGAGGAAATTTTGAAGCCTACAAATAACAATTTTATCATGAATAAGAGATCATATCTAATTTGTCTGCCCAAAAAAGTAATGTTCAACTGTTGTTTTTTCTGCATTGTAAAAGTTAAATACAATTTTTCAAGAATCTATCATACAGGTATTAAAAGCAAAAAACAATTATTTAGATATCATAGAAGTTTAAAGCAAGATCCTGATAGCAATATGTTGATGTAAACCTGCTACAGGAATCCATGAGCTGGAGTTGTTTCCAGAACGATCACGCCCAAAAAAACCTATTTGACTCGTTACCTTTTAGTAATCATATCTGCAGATTGATACGACTTTTTCTGATTAAAGTATGGCAAACAAAAAACATCAGAAATACGGATACCAACAGGCGTTCCAGTGACACATCATGACGACTAACTTCACTTGAAAGACATGTAAGTCTAATGAATTCATGAATTTTTTAACATGTTCTTAATCACATTAATCATACTTGATATAAATATAATTCAGCGAGAAACATACTCGTTCTCAACTTCAGCATGATTGTACTCTTTCGCCATTTGATGAGAAAGTTTTTTCTTTTCAATGAATCGTGTTTCCTTAGGAGCAAAAAAAATTAATCATATCAGCACAAAATATAAATAAAACAGACAAATTCACTAAATAATATATATATAAAAATAAAAACGCATATTTATTGTATTTTTCGTGTTATATATAAATGTATAAAATATAAAAGGACCTTGAACCATATATAATAAATAAGGAGGCATGCCTAATAACGTGGTGGAGCTCACGTTATTAGAATGGGTCAACAAAGGAGGGCAAGAATAGGTTTATTGAGTCGCTGATGTCTAATAACATCCTGAGATTGTGATATGAAGACGAATCCAATTCTCATTCTTAGCATCCACAACATTGAATATTAGATGCTGCAAAGATAAAACTCAATCAAACACAGAGGGTTGAGCTTAAGATCAAGTTACTTGCTTGTGAAGCTAGAGTGACTTAAATAGTATATCATGAATCTTCTCAACCCTAAATCATGAGGTCTCGTCCAGCTATTGACCTCACATAATGAGTGTTCACCAAGAATCTAAATATGTGCTTCAAAGCAATCAATATTATCATAACTTACCACAACCAACTCATGTTCTTGATCACTTCAACTCTTCTGATCGCCACTTGGATTACTTGATAATCCTTGATTCGTCACTACAAAAAATGCAAGGTTTGTTAGTTCTTATTGGTATCTCTTATTTATACTTCATACTATTAACATGAGATAGACTAATTACCATAAGATGTTCCAGTAGTTCCTTGTGGCGCATCCCCTTTGCCTCCAAACCAAGAACCAACAACATCTCTCAGCCTTTCACTCACATTTTTATCCGCATTCACATCGCCCGCATGCTGCTTTGTTCTGATGCTCTTTGTGATGATCACCCAATCGACGTCGAACTTCAACGATTCCATTCTGTTCCCATTGGTTTATCCTGTTGATTTCTTCCCGGACTCTTCCTCATCTCCCCTGTGCAAGGCATGTGATATTACACCCGACAAAGCCTTATCTTCATCCCCATGCCTCAATGTCTCCACCAAGTACTCCTTCACATACATACCCTTATCCGCTTCCTTACCAAACATAATACAATAAAACTCAACTGAATACATAGTGAAAGCAAGAAAACTTCTGTTGGGATGCTGACATTGAAGTGTTACATATTGATCTCCATACAAATAAGAGGTTCTAGTTTTAATTCTAGGAATAAAAACAGTATAAATTTGTTTGAGCACATTGACCATTACAAATACAGTTCTAGAGCAGTGAACATGTATATTACTCATCATGTACACTCACCTTTACCCTTTAGGGATACTTTTTGATCAGGTTGGGTTCCTGGTTCAACCTGCAAATCAGAAACAAATAACGATACTCAAGACAACCGAAACACGAATGTGTCAATAACCTGTAGTGTCCACTTTTCCAAAGAGTCAATGTGTCAAGAGGCCGTATAATGACACATTGGTGATAAACTGATCATAAAGGTTTCAAGCCAAATTACTCAATGTACAATATGACAAAAGTTTAGAAGATCAGTGTGACATACCTGCCTTGATGTTGACTTTGACGGATTTTGGTCCTCTCACCACTCTCTAGCCATTGCATGACTTGCATACGTTCTGTAAGCCAACCATCCTCATCAGTCACATATCGTTATAAATATTGCAGAGAAAATTACTAATTTTATTCATGGTCAGATTACTTAAAACAATCATGATAGTACATAAACATATAGTTAAACGTATATTACATCACAGTTTCTGCATCACGATATATAGTTAAACGATACATATATAGACTTAACTAAACTTGAACCGATGGTTATTCTAACAGAACTAAAACTCAAATTGATCTGGAAGCATATGTAACAGCCCATGCAGAAAATTCGTTGTTACCATTGTCAACTCGAACCGATGGGATGCAAACCTGTGATGAAGAAAACACAAAACAAATATAATGAACACGTATATAATTTTTATCGATCATTAGATGAGATTGTGAGGGAAAAAGGATATTAGGGTTTTTGAGAAAAAAATTCATGAACCGTATATAATTTTTATGTATATGTTTAGTTTAGGGTTACCTAAGTTGTAGGGATTCTCCTACATAGTTGCATACATTTATTATATGATTCCAATAAAATTATAGCCATTTATATATTATAGTATGCAACATAATTATCAAAATAACTTGTTGTCTAAGTGGTAAACACACAAGTTATTTATACTAATCCTACAAACAACCCAAGTTCGAATCTCACCATGCACATTTTTTACTAAAAACAAATTTTACAAATAATACCTTCAAAAATCCGAAAATTCATACATTAAATCAGAAAATTAAATATGAATTTTATAAATAATACCTTCAAAAATCCGAAAATTCATACATTAAATCAGAAAATTAAATATTAATAATTAGATGGATAAAAACATAGCTTAGTTGGACAAAATTGCTTATGTGGCATGAAAAACAATTACTGGGCATTGAGGTGGCATTAATGCCAAATGCCCCCTGTTATATAATATATATATATATATATATATATATATATCTAGACGTTTTATTAAATATTGATGCGGAATTTTGCAAAACCACTAAGTTTTACAACCCTGCTTGGCAGTGTACCTAACCGTTGTAGTGTAGCATAGGCAAGACACGGTGGATTGATAGTTCTCTAAGGGAATGATGTTGTGAAGGCCGAAGTGTATGACAAATTAGGTTTAAAGGTGAGGGATGATTCTTTTTGTATTTTTTTTTATATTTTTTAGAAAGCAAGTAAAAGTCTCGGGGGTTGAAGAGTTTGGTTTTTAACTACTAATTATAACTAAATTAAACTAATTATGCAGAAAAGTAAAGTGGTAAACTCTTGTGATAGGTAAAGGTGTTTACTTAGAATTTCCTTACTCCCTAGTTATCACTTATTGATTAGTCGAATTGTCACGTCCTTGTTTTAATTAGTGTGTTGTGTTCTTTAATATTGGTTATAGGGTGGTGCCGAATTCCCTAACTCTATGAATATATTGGTCTCGTTAAGAAATCCTAATTTCACCAATCCGCCATTATGCAGTCTCGTTAAGACTTCTTAATGTCAACAATCCGCAATTCACGCAATAAATAGAACAAATAAGAACAACTAGTGCACTCTGGTGAAGAAGCGTTTAGTCGAACGTTCAAGCTAATATACTAATGATAAAGTCAGTTTTCCTACTCGTAACGCGATACAACTAATTAAACAAGAGACGACAATCAATAATCAATAACTAGGTTTCATTCAAACCTAGGCAAATACTAGATAATTTAGCCAAGCATGTTAAATAGAAGAGAAGATACACATATAACCAAATAACACATAGACGTATTAAATGATTAAAGAGGAATAACTTATCTTCAATAAAACATGGAGTTCTAGGGCTAAAAACCCTTACAAGATCTGTAAAATTCGTAACCCAGAAGGTCTCTCCAAAGTATTACCAATACGTGTCACACATAATGAAAATCATATGAAATATATATATATATATATATATAGTATTACAAATGTTACGGCGTCACTTTACAAGTGTGACGCCATCAACTCACTGTCATTAGGGTTTCATAAACTACACCAACTTAGTTGTGAGGGCGTCACCTTAAGGGTTGTGACGTCGTCGCTCTTCACTTCTCTGGTCAGGACGCCGTCAGCTCTAGACCGTCGCCATCGTCTGAAGCATCACTTGATAAAATTATAACTTGGTAATCATCATTGCACTTCAAGTGTCATCGTCACACTGTATTTGTGACGCCGTCCCACCTCCTTTTCAGAGATGTTTTCTTGATTTGGTCATTTTCTTTTCCAAATAAGCCAAAAACTCGCTCTTTTCCGACATTCACTTGCAAAGTACCTAAAACTTGAAATGAAATGATTTAGGGTAATAACTGATCAAATGTGTATGAGTTTAGAGGTTAAATGACCCCTTAAAAACACATGTTTTTCAACCTCATCAAATATTCCTACACTTGGGATTTTATTGTCTTTAAGAAAATGTGCTTTTATCCTAATCAATTTACAAGTTATAGGGCATTTAGTATTGGTTTAAAAGTAATTACAGCACAACTCATTCCACAATAGTCATAACGAGCACGTAAATAATAAATTAGCACCTCACAATAAAGTGTTTGGATTCTCACATCTCTCAGGTGGATAGGTTGTATAACATGTATGGAAACGGGAAAAGAAAACACTCTCTACCTGTCATAGCACATAGATTACCATAGGCTTGATAAAGGATCAAACCTCCATCACTTTGGCGTAAGCACCTAAGAAAACTAATAAAGAAGACTTTTAAAGGGTTGTAACGTTAGGTGTAAGGGTATGGAAAACACGGTTTTGTGGATATAGGGAATTTTTACTGGTGGCAAGCTAGTTATCTAAGTTAATCACATATACAAGATGACATTGCTAAGTCTAACTCTAACTCTTTTTGAATTTTTCATGACTCAAACGAAAATAAAAGGGTAGATGGTAGCCTATATGTTTTCTTTTTCTTTTCTTCTCTTTTTTTTTTCTTTTTCTTTCTTTTTCGATTTTTTTTTATTTTTTTTTTTTTCAATTTTTTTGATTTTTTTATACACTTTTTTCCTACCACCCGAAAAATAATACATCAAGGGATTTATAGTTGCATCCCTACACTTGAATTTTTAAATAAAAAAACTAACTAATGACGCAAATTAATAGGATCAAAACACTTGGAGTACTTAAACATTAACGCGCATATGAGGATAATAATTATGACTTTCTTCTCCATACCGATATAAAATAATACTAAACCCATGAGTCTTAATCGTTCCAAAACTGTATTTATAAAATATGAGTCAACTTAGCAACCATGTAATCAAATAGAAAATTAACTAAGGGTTTAATATAAATGTTGTAACAATAATACACTAAAAATGAGCGCATAAAAAGTATGCTAAGGCGATTTAGGGGTGTCACACCCCCAAATTACGTGTTTTGCAGCGGAATGAAATACCTTGGGGAGGACTGTCATAGCATCAAAGTTACAGTTATATCGAACGACCTAAAGTGTCGTTTAGAAAATACATCGTTTGATTAAGTAAAATAATCAGAGTTTACAAAATGTAGGTCCCCAAATGAAAATCAATGTATGAGGTAATAGGTTTGATACAAGCCAAACGATGTTTTTAAAGTGTATAAATCCCACGTGAGGCAGCGTCGTCTCCACGACTCTATGATATGTCCACATGCATGCCATGAAGTGAATGCCTTAGATACATGAGATAAAACATGCTAAAAGTGTCAACACAAAGGTTGGTGAGTTCATAGAGTTTGGTTAACAAGTAAAGCCTTAAAAGAGCGTTCATGTAACAAAGGCAACTTTTTGGTCATATATAATAGTTCGCAAAGCAAAGGCATCGTAAATCCACTCAGTTCCAAGTCCCGCCCATACAAAACTTGCAACACGGGTGTTTACAACCCACTGATAAAAATAGTATGTCAATCATGTATGCATGTATCATAGTAGTTAAAAGTATAAATGTCACCACAAGGGTCTTCCAACAACTCGTGTTAGGATGTTCCTCCAACGCTCACGTTGGGCTGTATCCATAAAAATGGCCTTCCAACATATAAATTTTGGGATGTTCCTCCAACGACTCACGTTGGGCTGTATCCAAATAATTGGCCTTCCAACATATAAATGTCGGGATGTTTGTTTAAGTCTAGTCACAACACGCACCAAGTCTAAAGTATAAGTAATATTGTTTGGCAATAGAGTTTAAATGTTTTGATAAATAAGCATGTATCTCGCCCCAAATAGTTTATAGGAATTTAAATGAGTAAAAGCGGGGTATGAACTCACAGTAATATGTAAGAGTTTAAAGTACTTGTGAAAGTAAAGTAAAATAGTTTGAGCATGTATCTCCCCCAAAATTAATTGAAAATGTATAAAAGTAGGGGCTATGAAACTCACAGTAATCAGTAAGAGTTTAAAGTACTTGTGAAAGTAAATGAAAATAGTTTGAGCATGTATCTCCCCCAAAAATAGTACAAAACAATTGAAAATGGGGCTATGAAAACTCACCTGGTGTGATTGATATGCTAACAAAATGAAGTGCATGAAAATGAGGCTCGGAAACTATCCGCGACCTAAAATGAATGATATGATACTTAATGAGTTATGATGTAACGTTATGTATGCATTTCGTATGTTATTTATACCATTTGCGAGTTTTGAAAATAATACTCTTCGTCGAAAAAAATACTCTTTGGACGTCTTGACCATTCTTAAATTACTTTACAAGTATTTACGTCAAAATGTCATCCTACAATAGTTTCTTAATGATTTATTGTGAAATTTTAACTTTTCGTCGAAAAATCATGTCGTTGGAAATTTCTTGGAAGTGACAAAAATGGTTTCGAAAAGCTAGTCGTAAAATGGTGTACGTCGAACGTTAGGAAACGAACTCGACGGTTTTGGAAAGCTTGTATCAAAATCTAGAAGTTTTAGTACATGAGTTTTCGTCATAGAGGTCTCGAACATAAAGATAATAGAGGTTAAATATGGTGATTTTGTCCAAATGTGGTTTAAAATGAGTTTCGGTCAAAGTTTAAGCAACCGTAAATAATTTATTACAACTCCGCTATACAAACGGTTGGTCGTTTTGGAAAGTATGCTTGGTGATCTCGATTATATTAGAAGACATCTCGTTACAAAAAGTTCTACGTCATAGTTAAAAAACAGCCTTCAACATGGTCGTTTTGGTTACCGTAACACTTGTCTCGTAAAAATAATATAGTTTTTCTAAAAATAATAGTTACGGCAATTTTATGAAAACGTGTATATTTTAGTCGTTACAAATCCGTTTTCTACGTATTATATGTCCTTAGCTTCGTATCAAAGTATACTAATATATTTTTGATAAGTCGAAATAATTTATAAAGCTTAGGACTCATTTTTGACTCGTACAAAATAAAAATAGGTTGCTGAAATTTTCAGAAAACATATATTTCGTCGTCAAACTTGAAAAATTCATAACTTCTTCGTTATAACTCCGTTTTAATCCGTTCAAGCGGCCACGGATTCGTTTTAAAGTATATTTTCTAATTATCTAGGCCAAAAACTCATGTCAACTGTCGGATTTTCCAGAAAAACAAAATAAGGACAGACCACTTTATATATTTGTCGAAAATAGTTTTTCTCGTACTAAACCTATTCCAATCCCTTCAAATCAACTCCAAAGCTATTCTAATCCTACCATACACCTTCTTAGGGTGTCATGGGTTCCTAGACATCATCAAGACCAATATATACCAAGGGAATAATTATAGGATGACTTTTATATATATATATATATAACTCTAAAATCATGTAAAAATGGTATAAATCAACATAAGTCTTGCATGCTTGCTATGAAAATGATAAAATACTTATGAAATGAAAAGGAAAGATGTAAAATGAAGTGATATGCTTACAAGTTAATATGATGAGGTGCAAAGAACAAAGGTTTAACCTAAACACCCTAGGTTTTTATTTCAAAACCTTAATAAGAGTGTGATTCTAGATTGTTTATGCTTGCTTGAGAAATTTTTTTGTGATCCCTTTGTATCTCCTTGAATGGCCGGTTTTGAGGATGAAAAACCAAGAGAGAAAAGTTTTTACCAACACTTGAATTATTTGATTAGAATGAAGTGAATGAAATGAGATGAAGACTTGGAGTATGGATGAATACAATCAAAGAAGAAAAATGTTACCACATTAATTGCCAACCCCCCCTTGGTCGGCCAAGGGGGGAGGTATTTGCTAAAAATACTTTTTTTTTTAAATAATGTATATACTTGTTAACAATTGTAAGTAAAAGACTAAGTATAGGTAACTTGAAAGTTGTATACACATTAATGTATTTAAGGAAATTTTAGGTGAAAGAAATTTTTAATAAATCAAAGTAGAGTATAATGATATCATAAAAATTGTTAAAATACATTCCTTGTGAAATTTGAGTGATAAAATAATTATCATTATAGTTTTTTTTTAAGAAAAACGCCGTAATAATATAAATTTAACGATTTATATACAAAATAAATTCAAAACACTAGTTAAACTCAAAATATAGTTTTTATAACTAAATGTAAGTTTAAAAATACATCGGGATCATTTTTGGAAGTAACGGATTAAATTTTCAAAATAATAACTCACGCGATAACGTTTATTTAATATAAAATTTACGCGATTAAGGTGAAGTGCAATGTCATGAATGAATCGTTATGAAATGATGAATATGGAGTATGAGAAATGACCGGAAAATGAGAATTGTGACATTCTTCCCATGTCAGCGGAATCACGTCCTCGTGATTTGATTAATGATACTATGGCTCAAAACGCGACAAGGGTTCTAAAAGTTTATACTCGTGTATGGTCTAAATGATTATGTCAATGCTCATGCATATGAGTTACTCGTCCCACAAGATACGTTCCTGTGCTATCGTGAGCAATTCCCACCCTAAATACATGCTTTCTTATGATTAGGCTCGATGAGACAAGCTTTCCCATTCTCAAGCAAAATTTTTAAAAGACTTTTTGGTAACCGATTTTTACTTAATCCCACAACTCATCAAACAAGAACTGTCATACGATTAGGCTAAATCGGTTTAGGTAACGACTTGTTTCTAGCTCGATCTTTGCAACTCATCAAACAAGAACTTTCGCTCGGATCAAACTGGAAACAAGTGGTTTGAAGAAAATCTTTTGAAAATTTGGCTTGATTACTGAATTGCTTACACATATGAGACTACTACTCCCTTCATTGCATGATTCTTCTTGAATTAGACATAGGTGATCAGGCTATGTATAATTTAGGAGTAACTATGCAATGCTTGGACTAATCGACTCATATGATGTTTGGTGTTGAGTCATAAGTCTGCATGTATAAAGAATGTGCACTTATAATGATATGATGAGATGCTATGATGATGTGGTTATAGTCTAGGGTCAATGATGCAACCTAGTTCTCTATAACCGATGCTCTGATACCAATCTGTCACACCCCCAAATTACGTGTTTTGCAGCGGAATGGAATACCTTGGGAAGGACTGTCATAGCATCAAAGTTACAGTTATATCGAACGACCTAAAGTGTCGTTTAGAAAATACATCGTTTGATTAAGTAAAATAATCAGAGTTTACAAAATGTAGGTCCCCAAATGAAAATCAATGTATGAGGTAATAGGTTTGATACAAGCCAAACGATGTTTTTAAAGTGTATAAATCCCACGTGAGACGCGTCGTCTCCACGACTCTATGATATGTCCATATGCATGCCATGAAGTGAATGCCTTAGATACATGAGATAAAACATGCTAAAAGTGTCAACACAAAGGTTGGTGAGTTCATAGAGTTTGGTTAACAAGTAAAGCCTTAAAAGAGCGTTCATGTAACAAAGTCAAGTTTTTGGTCATATATAATAGTTCGCAAAGCAAAGGCATCGTAAATCCACTCAGTTCCAAGTCCCGCCCATACAAAACTTGCAACCGGTGTGTTTACAACCCACTGCTAAAAATAGTATGTCAATCATGTATGCATGTATCATAGTAGTTAAAAGTATAAATGTCACCACAAGGGTCTTCCAACAACTTCGTGTTAGGATGTTCCTCCAACGCTCACGTTGGGCTGTATCCATATAAATGGCCTTCCAACATATAAATGCTGGGATGTTCCTCCAACGACTCACGTTGGGCTGTATCCAAATAATTGGCCTTCCAACATATAAATGTTGGGATGTTTGTTTAAGTCTAGTCACAACACGCACCAAGTCTAAAGTATAAGTAATATTGTTTGGCAATAGAGTTTAAATGTTTTGATAAATAAGCATGTATCTAAGCCCCAAATAGTTTATAGGAATTTAAATGAGTAAAAGCGGGGTATGAACTCACAGTAATATGTAAGAGTTTAAAGTACTTGTGAAAGTAAAGTAAAATAGTTTGAGCATGTATCTCCCCTAAAAATTAATTGAAAATGTATAAAAGTAGGGGCTATGAAACTCACGTGTCGATAAGCGTTTAGAGTATTTGTGAAAGTAAATGAAAATAGTTTGAGCATGTATCTCCCCAAAGTAGTATAAAACCAATTGAAAGTGGGGCTATAGAACTCACCTGGTGTGATTGATATGCTAACAAAATGAAGTGCAAGAAAATGAGGCTCGGAAACTATCCGCGACCTAAAATGAATGATATGATACTTAATGAGTTATGATGTAACGTTATGTATGCATTTCGTATGTTATTTATACCATTTGCGAGTTTTGAAAATAATACTCTTCGTCGAAAAAATACTCTTTGGACGTCTTGACCATTCTTAAATTACTTTACAAGTATTTACGTCAAAATGTCATCCTACAATAGTTTCTTAATGATTTATTGTGAAATTTTAACTTTTCGTCGAAAAATCATGTCGTTGGAAATTTCTTGGAAGTGACAAAAATGGTTTCGAAAAGCTAGTCGTAAAATGGTGTACGTCGAACGTTAGGAAACGAACTCGACGGTTTTGGAAAGCTTGTATCAAAATCTAGAAGTTTTAGTACATGAGTTTTCGTCATAGAGGTCTCGAACATAAAGATAATAGAGGTTAAATATGGTGATTTTGTCCAAATGTGGTTTAAAATGAGTTTCGGTCAAAGTTTAAGCAACCGTAAATAATTTATTACAACTCCGCTATACAAACGGTTGGTCGTTTTGGAAAGTATGCTTGGTGATCTCGATTTTATTAGAAGACATCTCGTTACAAAAAGTTCTACGTCATAGTTAAAAACAGCCTTCAACATGGTCGTTTTGGTTACCGTAACACTTGTCTCGTAAAAATAATATAGTTTTTCTAAAAATAATAGTTACGGCAATTTTATGAAAACGTGTATATTTTAGTCGTTACAAATCCGTTTTCTACGTATTATATGTCCTTAGCTTCGTATCAAAGTATACTAATATATTTTTGATAAGTCGAAATAATTTATAAAGCTTAGGACTCGTTTTTGACTCGTACAAAATAAAAATAGGTTGCTGAAATTACAGAAAATATATATTTCGTCGTCAAACTTGAAAAATTCATAACTTCTTCGTTATAACTCCGTTTTAATCCGTTCAAGCGCCCACGGATTCGTTTTAAAGTATATTTTCTAATTATCTAGGCCAAAAACTCATGTCAACTGTCGGATTTTCCAGAAAAACAAAATAAGGACAGACCACTTTATATATTTGTCGAAAATAGTTTTTCTCGTACTAAACCTATTCCAATCCCTTCAAATCAACTCCAAAGCTATTCTAATCCTACCATACACCTTCTTAGGGTGTCATGGGTTCCTAGACATCATCAAGACCAATATATACCAAGGGAGTAATTATAGGATGACTTTTATATATATATATATATAACTCTAAAATCATGTAAAAATGGTATAAATCAACATAAGTCTTGCATGCTTGCTATGAAAATGATAAAATACTTATGAAATGAAAAGGAAAGATGTAAAATGAAGTGATATGCTTACAAGTTAATATGATGAGGTGCAAAGAACAAAGGTTTAACCTAAACACCCTAGGTTTTTATTTCAAAACCTTAATAAGAGTGTGATTCTAGATTGTTTATGCTTGCTTGAGAAATTTTTTGTGATCCTTTGTATCTCCTTGAATGGCGGTTTTGAGGATGAAAAACCAAGAGAAAAAGTTTTACCAACACTTGAATTATTTGATTAGAATGAAGTGAATGAAATGAGATGAAGACTTGGAGTATGGATGAATACAATCAAAGAAGAAAAATGTTACCACATTAATTGCCAACCCCCCCTTGGTCGGCCAAGGGGGGAGGTATTTGCTAAAAATACTTTTTTTTTTTTTAAATAATGTATATACTTGTTAACAATTGTAAGTAAAAGACTAAGTATAGGTAACTTGAAAGTTGTATACACATTAATGTATTTAAGGAAATTTTAGGTGAAAGAAATTTTTAATAAATCAAAGTAGAGTATAATGATATCATAAAAATTGTAAAAATACATTCCTTGTGAAATTTGAGTGATAAAATAATTATCGTATAGTTTTTTAAGAAAAACGCCGTAATAATATAAATTTAACGATTTATATACAAAATAAATTCAAAACACTAGTTAAACTCAAAATATAGTTTTTATAACTAAATGTAAGTTTAAAAATACATCGGGATCATTTTTGGAAGTAACGGATTAAATTTTCAAAATAATAACTCACGCGATAACGTTTATTTAATATAAAATTTACGCGATTAAGGTGAAGTGCAATGTCATGAATGAACCGTTAAGAAATGATGAATATGGAGTATGAGAAATGACCGGAAAATGAGAATTGTGACAAGGGGTAACATTTGAGGGTGGACTGTAAACAATGCTCTTCATTAATATTTCGGAATCCATCGAAATATCACGAGAACCGTGAAAAGGATAGGCTCAGAGGGGTTAACTAGGGGTATCTTGTACTAAAAATAAGTACATAGCAAGGGTGTGGGGTAGTTAATTGACCAATGTAGCCGACGTAATTATAATAAACAGGTTTAAAACAAGGGTTATCCTAATGCCTCTTATCATTTAGTTAATCCTAATCACACGAATGCGATTTCACTAGAGATTTCAGAATGCATCACAAAAGCAAGTTCTAGAATCTTTATACTATTGATACACTTATAAGCATTAAAAGTGAATGCTTTTTCCTACATATCTAAAGGCGAACCTCACATTTTTTGGGTGGACTTTGAGTGGAAGGGTTTTTGTGCTAGCTATATGACTCCTATCCATGAGATTATTAAGACTAAAATTTCACTCGTAAATATCATAAAAAATTTTAAATTTGGTGCTAAAATTACCTTTACAAGTATTTCTTTTGGTTTATTACACAATTACTAGAAAACAAAACAAATAGCAAATGAGTGACTAGTTTCTAAGGTGTCCCTTTTTACCCTCCCTACAGTTAAATTGAACATTGTCCTCAATGTTCTTGAAAAGTACCAAAAATATGATAACGGGAAAAATAAAAGAGATAAAAGATACTAGTACTCCACTGATTAGCTCGTTATGAACGGAAAATAGATATACATTCAACTCTCCCAAGAAGATAAGATTGCCCAATAATATGCTTCTCTTCCAATATAACCTGTAAATCACTAAGAAAACGAACATGAAACCTCGTATAAGATCGGCGGTAAACACTATATATAATAAAATTAAATCCTAGAAAGTGAATAAGATATAATGCTTGCAAAATAATTGTTTACAGAAATACGGAAATTTAAAAATTCTGAAATTTTTCAAAAATTAAGTTTTGGCAGAATAACAAAAATCTGAAAAACTGTTGCTACAGTACCTGGTGTCGTCAGGTGTTAATCCTGACGCCATCAGGATGGACCTGATAAATTATTTCGTTTTGTTTCCTGGAAAATTTATGGAAAAAATCTTTTTTAAAACCTGGAATCTTCTGCAAAACATTTATTGTGACTCGATACAAGTATTTAACTCAAACAAACACACAAATATGATAAAATATATGTTCATTAATAATTGTAAATCTTCATGTTTCGAATTTCGTTCTATTAAACATATATTAACTTCCCGACACTTATCTTTTGTAAAATACCTTTATATGTAATCAAGACGATGTTAAAAACAAAATAAAGTATTTTCACAAATTATGTGAAACATGAAAATTAAACAATTATGATAAAACATATATGACTCAAACAAACAAATAACATAAAATCACACTATTAAAAACTTGGGTTGCCTCTCAAGAAACGATTTTCTTTATTTATGAGCTTTCTAGCTATACTCAAAGTCATGACCTATTACATTATTCCATCCTCCGTCACGTTCTCATTATCATCATTGTTGGTTTTATATTCAGGTCCTAACTCTAAACACTCTTTGTAAAAACCAAACATTTTCTTCATTACATAATCCACTCCTCTTCTCTTATCCTCATTACCCCTATAGTAGACCGATTAAAAATCTTTTTCTAAATTTGGCATTAGCCTATAGTTTTTGACCTTATGGTGCATTTGATAAGCAATCTCATCATTCTCATCCATGAATTTGGCTATCCCAAGTGACGGGTCATAAGTCATCTTGGAAACTTCCACAAATGGCTTTCCTAAGACATCATGTGACAAACATGGATCTATTGCCGAATTAATATCTTCTACTATTAAGAAATCCGTGATGTAAGTGAAATTTCCTACAAATACATGCATTCCCCTAACTCTCTCCATATATTGCTTATTTTTCTAGTATCAGGATTCCTTATAGGCATTTATTACTTTTTCATAATCCAATTGTAGAGAGTTCTAGTCCTAATGTTTATGGGAGAATTAAAGTCAATGTAAGCCTTCCACACATGAACATGTCGTATATTACACGGTACACTAACGTTTGAAGGATCGCCTCCTACAATTATTGGGAGTCTTTTATAAATGAATGGGAGAGTTTTGATTTTGTTTCCACCTAAAGTTTGGGTGATTTTTCCAAGAAGGGTTGTATGAATCACCTAAATTGTTTTGCTCGGGTTGAAAGTGAACCACTTCTCTCTAGCTCTGTAGTACGTGAGGATGCATAATCCTTAAAAGCTTGTTCGGGGAGTTGCATGCAATCACGAGTGTCATAGGGACCACTACATAATTCACATGAAGTGTTGTTCACTTGATGTGAAGGTTTATGAGCATCGTAGGAACTCATCAAGAATTTAACCTGATCTTCAAGTTCAATGATCATATGATCGAGAATGATTGAGGAATTAGAAGGCAATGATATTTCCTTGATGGTTTTGCTCAACTCGCGAGGGTTATTCCAACATTCGTTGTCATACAGGGCGAGATCCTCTATAATACCCTACGATTATTCCGCATTCTTATCACGAAGCTTACCATCGGCCGCATGGTCAATGGTTTTCCTTGTGGAGTGGTTGACATGATCATAGAAAATTTGGACTTGTAGTCAAAGATCAATGCCATGATGAAGGACTTTTTGGAGTAAGTCCTTGAAACGAGTTCACGCTTCGTAAAGAGTTTTACCTTGACGTTGTAGGAACATCAAAATGTCATTCCTTAAATTAGTAGTTCTCCCGGTGAGAAAATTTTTGCAAGGAAATGTGATGAGTGCTTATTCACTCATCATTTTTACCCATCTAAGACCACAAAAACGTCTAAAAATACGGAAATATTACCAATTATTCTACAGATATCCTTGGAGTGTGTTTTTATGTGTTTCAGGTACAAAGGATCGAAAACAGGGAAAAAACGGACAGAAATGAGCTCGGATAGGAAAACGTGCTTTGTAGATGGGCCGGAGCGGATTTTCTACATTTTGAGCAGGGATACACATTTGGGAGTGAGCTTGGGGAATCAGATGGAAAACCTAACCCTAAAACCCAAATTTCCATTTCACCTTTCAACCGAACCTAAATGATCGTTTTACCCGTCATCAAAAAAAATCCAAATTCATATTTCATTCCCCTAAACCTTATTTTTATTTAAAACCAATTATTTTTCAAAAACCAATTTTTATAGTAAATATTTTCTCTTAAAAAAAAAAAAAAAAATTTAAGTAAAAATCAGAAAAATACAAGTTTAATCAAAAACCACAAAATACAAGTTTTATTTACTTTTTAAAAATAAAAACCTTAAAAACCCCTTTGAACCCCTTCATTTAACTCCCTTTGAAACCCCCATAAATCATTTTGACCCTCTTCTCTAATTTTTACCCAAAACAGATAACAGACACAATCCCATCTCTCTCACCCAATTTTGCCCGCCAAAGCCCACACCCAGTATACCCATTTTTGCCCGCCAAAATCCCTTTGTCCTGTTCTTCTTGTCTTCTCCCCAAGGTCACTCTCAACACCAGGCTGTCCTCCCCCACACCCACATGGGCTCAGTGCCATGTTGGCAATCCCCATCTCACATTGGATACCATTAAATGGACGACTGTGATTAATCCTTGGTGCCCAAGTTGAATTGGATGGCTCAGATTGAAGAGAAGAAACACAAACAAGCCAAGACCTCATTTCTCTCTCTGTGAAAAAGCACACAAGCTCATCTTGAAAACCTAGTTTTTTTTTAGTATAAATAGCAGAAGCTTGTAGCCATTGAAGGCACCTAGGAATTTTTAGTAGTTTTTATATCTAGTTTGTTGTTTTTAAATTGTAGTTTTCCCTTTTAATTAATGAAAAAGTTCTTATTTTCCTTACTGCTTATTTTTTATATCTAGTTTGTTGTTTTTAAAATTTTTGGTCAAAACGGGGGTGCTAGGGTACTAGAAGGTACATAATGTGATCAAAATTCGTTTAGAATTCCCCGAATGTGATATAAGTGATTTTTGTACCTTTTAGGAAATATATCAAATATAAGATACACGCGAGAATCGACAAATCAACCTTTTAGGAAAAGGGTTAACGTACCAAAACTCACGAATGTGATATAAGTGATACCGGGCAAGTGATTACCCAGGTCGTGTCCCAACGAGGTGTGAATTGAGGATAACGTTTTGGGGTTTGTTATTAAAATGCTTGAATTGTTTGAGATTTTTCGTTTTTGATTACGTTTCTACAAATTAATTAACGGGAAAGTAATTAAGGCTACGGAAACAAAATAAATGAAAAACTAACTACTACTAAGCATACGGAACAATAAAATTAAGCTAAACTAAGTCCTAGGGTGCTAATATGCAAAAACTTGAAAACCCGGGCTAATCCCGAGCTTCAAAAGTGAAAATTATGAAATTTAAGGCCTACGGATGCGAAACTAATTTTCCTACGTTCTAAACTATTAAAAATAATTTTAGGAAAAAGCAGAATATTTTTTCGATTTTTAAATTATTTATTATGAATTAAAAACTAATTTAATCTAATTTAATTATAAAAAATACTAAAATATTTTATAAAAATCTGAGGAAATTACTAAAAATACTTCAAGTGTTACTGGTCCTAATAAAATTTTAAAAATGTGGTACTGATTTTTGAAATAAGCTATTAAAAAGCTAAACAAGCTAGAAGGCTTAAAGTTTTTTGAAAATAAAATTTTTCTTCAACTTTTTCTTTTGAAACTCAAAGAGGGACTTCAAATAAGCATTTTTTATGAAAACTCAACCTACAAAAAAGCTTACAATAAGCAGTTGTGACTGCTTATTGTTCTGATTTTGGTAGAAAGCGAAAACCAACACCCTTTAGCAGATTATATGGTACAAAAAGCAATGAATAAGCACTTTAGAAAAGAAACTGAGTTTAGCAAATATTCTAGGAATAATAATGAGCTAAAAGGTCTAAGGAATAAGCACAAATAGGGAGCATTAAGCAGTTTTTGGATTTCCTTAGTTAAAAATTGAAATAAGCATACAATGGACTAAGAAGCTATGAAATTCTATTAATAAGCACTAACTAAGCTAGAGCTAAGCAAAGCTTACCTAAATTAACTAATAAGCACTAAATGGGCCCTAATAAACTGAGAACTAAAGCTAATAAGCTAAGACTAAAGGGTACAAAAAGACTACTGATGTGGGACAGCAAAACAGTCCAAGGGGGCTACTTGGGGCCTAAAATTAAGCACTAATAAGCAGTTACAAAAAATTATAAAAACTACTATAAGCTAGATAACCAACCGAATAAGATGCCTACCAAATTTTAGAATCTAAGGTTAAGTAATGAGCAAATTAAAAATCTAAAAATGTGAGTGGATTTGGACAATTTGGTTGCATGTAACAGAAACTGATATGGCTAAATGCAGATTTTTGAGAGCAAAACTAACTAAGCTAAAGTAATACCTAGTGCAAATAAACTAAGGAAATATAAAGATGGGTATGTGGAGATATAAGAAAAACTATTTTGACACATTTTTGATGACAAATAAGCTGTTTAAAGAGTGGTTGAACAACAGCCTATGCTGCTGTTCTGTGTGCAGTAAAGTGACAGAAAACAGATTTTTTTTTAAAACCAATACTTGAAAATTCTTGTGATATAATTAAAACATCTTTTGCAAACTTACTTAACCCTTATAACACTTTGACTTTGGGAGTCAAAGTGGGTAAAAAGGCAGTTTTGGACAAAAACAAGCATGAACCAAACACCCTTTATGGGGTGTTAACTGATTTTTTTTAGGAGCTAACTTGGATTTTTTTTTGTAAAACTTGCTTATACCTTAAAAATGATACTTAGAAATGAAAATAAAGAACAATAAGCTAATAAGCACTAAAGTGCTTATTAAAAGGAGAAGTAAGATCATCCTAAGTCGAGATGGATCCTGCGGGTAAACACTCAAGCCAAGTGCTAGCTTGATCATGTAGAGAGAATTGGAAGAGATGCAAGCGCGTCTTCTCCTGAGTGCTAACATCAAGGTCAATAGAATCAATAATTTTTTAAGAAAATCCTTGAGATGTTGCTTCGGATCTTCAGAATGAAGTCTATGGAATGCACATTCGTTTTGCACCAACTGGATGATGTCGGATCGCAACGAAGACACAATTGCTTGTTGTGGAAGCACAATGGTGTTTCGATAGCCTTGGTGGCTTGGTTTGGAGTACTCACCTAAAGTACGAGCTCGAGGTGGGTTTGTTAGGTCGTGGCTATTTGGTTGTGCTCGATTTAGTTGTGCTTGGTGTGGTTGTTCTTAGTTTAGTGGTTCATGATCAAAGATATTATCATCCCCCATGATGGCAAATGATAAGAGTTACGAACAAAGGGAACAAAGAAAAATATAGAATACGATAAAGCTAATAAAAATAAAAAGAAAAATATCACTTAATAGGAATCTAGTGAGTAGACCTAAACAAAATAGAAATTGAAACCTAAACTATTCCCCAGCAGCGGCGCCAAAACCTTGATGAGGAATTTTTCAAAACCACTAAGTTTTACAATCCTCCTAGGAAGTATACCTAACCGTTGTAGTGTAGTATAGACAAGACATAGGGGATTGATCATAAGAATTTTACCTAACCATTGTAGTGTAGTATAGCCGAAGTGTATGACGAATTAGGTCTAAAGGGGAGGGATGATTCCTTTGTATTTTTTTTATATTTTTTAGAAAGCAGGTAAAATTCTCGAGGTTTGAAGAGTTTGGTTTTTAACTACTAATTAAACTAATTAAAACTAAATTAAACTAATTATGCAGAAAAGTAAAGTGGTAAACTATTATGATATGTAAAGGTGTTTACTTAAAATTTCCTTACTCCCTAGTTATCTCTTATTGATTAGTCAAATTGCCACGTCCTTTTTTTAATTAGCGTGTTGTATTCTTTAATATTTGTTAGTACAAAAAGTGTGACGGGTTATGATAGGTGTTTGTGATGCTTGTTGGATCGGGCTAACAAGCTGTTGATGGGATGATCTTGTACTAATCCAAGTGATTGATTGAATCCCTGCACAAATGAGAGTAAACCGTTAGCCTTACCGTGGGGATGGACCCCACGATAAAGCTCCGACGCAAGAATAACTACGCATTCTTGTCAGATATAATAAGAGTATGTGTGTTATTGTAAGAGAGAAAGTTGTACCTTGTGAAGGGTGTAGAACCCCCTTTATAGGTGAGGCTCCTTTTTAGGGGTTTTTAACAACTCACACATAAAAGCTAGTGGCCGAAGTGGGACCCTTGTCGGGCAAGGTTCTGTAATAATCGCGTATGCGGACATATAATTCCTTCCGCGGCCAGATTTTTGGTCCGCTGGGCATTCTGCTTGCATCTTTGAGTCTGGACCATAGCCAATTTTATTATTGGGCTTATTATTGATCCAATACTCGTAGTTGTTTCGTTGTTGGGCCTGGGCCCAGTATGCGTATAGCACGAGCTAAGCCCAGTAAGCCTGCTATACGTGCTATACGTCATCAAGTCCCCCAGTCTAGTATATTCATTGCGTGCCATTTTTTGTTGCGTGAGGGGAATGTCACTAGACTTAAGGTAACTAAGCAGTTTCTCTTCCGCACCTTTGAAGCGTCTTCATGACGCTTTCCTTCTTGGTAGGTGTACCGTGCAACGTGGATAATTCTGTGCTTTGCATGTTCTGGTTGATTTGACCCAGTGGGCCATCTGTCTTGCTATTACCCTTATCTCTGTCTTTCAATATTAATCGTTAGATCAAAAGTATTCTTTGACGCGTGTCCTTCCTTAGGGTTTTCTTGGAAGCCAACGTTCCGTTTGTATAAATACTCTTCATAATTCCTGGTATCCTATTTTTTCCTTTTGCTGTTCTTCACTTGCAAACGACATTTATTTTGACTTTCAATCTGTCTTCCTTGGACTACTCCTGTCCTCCAGGTTCTTCCGTTTTTCCAGGTTAGGGTCTAATACTTTTTGCTTCCGTTATGGGTACCGTTACACATGCTAAATCTAAACTTTCACAAGGGGCGCTCGACCATTTTTGTGAAAAATTTTATATTCCACCATTCGTTCACCTGGAATGGCCTGGTCCTAATCAGACCATTCAGTAGGCGCCGAATGGAAAAATTGGTGTGTATACCCGCTTTTTTGAATACGCCAATTTTCGTCTTCCCTTATCTGTCTTCCTCCTAGCCATTCTTGGTTATTATCGTATTAATATATCCCAGCTTTTGGTCATCGGAGCTGCCACGGTTTCTCATTTTGAGATCCTTTGCTTCGCCCTTGGTATTACACCCACAGTTGGGTTGTTTAGGTGTTTTTATGTTCAATCTAAAAGTAACGGTTGGCTGTCTTTTAGTAAACGGTCTGATAGTGCTGGTGTTTGTTATACCAAACCTATTGACTCACTTAAAATTTGGAATGACCACGAACATTCCTAGAGATGCTACTCCCGGAGATGGTGATTTTGTTGCTGAACATTTTGCTTCTCTTGCTGCCAATCCTTCTCCGTTTAATAAATTTCTAGAGCCTTTTCTTTGCTTAGTCGGGTTCAGTCATAACTATACTTTAGATGCAGATTCTTATCCTCGATTTTTTGATGAGAATGGACAGGGTGGGTATGCCGTATATGCATCCCTCCATTTGCTTGTTTTGCCTTTATGTTTTCTAAATCGTAGTCGTTCTTTTTTCTTTTCTTTTTGTAGGGATAGATTTGCTTTCGTTAGTCCGAGTGAAGGATCCCATGAAGTTTAAAATTGGGGCTCAGAAGCGAAATGAAGATGAGACCCGGTTCTTTGGAACTTACTGAGAATCAGACTGTTTTCCTCGTTCCTCAATTTTCTTGTGATGAATTGGGGGTTAATGAAGATATGGGTGTTGCATCTGAGACCGGTATCCCTCATTTGGATGACAATTCTGATAATGCTAATGTTGCGGAGCCTGTCAATTCCGCTGCCAAAGCTGATCTTCTGATGTCTAAAGTTCTGTTTGGAACTGTGCCAGCGTCTACTTGTGACATGGCCACAGGCTCTTGTCAGAAGAAGAGAAAGAGTTTTGCTGAACCTACCTATCCTCCAAAGAAGTTGAGGAATGATCATATGGATTTTGGTAGGTCTTCCACTGGTGGTACGTCTTCGGATCCATTCAGAGATTGTTAGCTCAAAGTGTTCAATGTCTTGAAGTTTATTTGAAAGCTTTGCCCACTCATTCCTTTTCTTCTCCTTCATTGTCAGTTACTCCTTTTTGTGAAGCTGAAACGCCTACGAAATCTACTTCTGGTTCACTTCATCTTGATGGTTCTCCTTTCAGGTTTTTTTTGTTTTTTGAGTTTTACCCTTTGTAGTGTTTTAGCGTTCTCCATTTTTGCTTACTTGCCGTTTTTGTTTGTTTTTTGACAGGTCTCCTATTTTGGTTATGACTGATGCCATTGCTACTACTGTCTCTTCTGCTGTTGAGAAGGGAAAGGACAAAGTGGACGACCCTTATTCTTTTCCTGATGCTTTTCAACCCGCTAGCGGTGTGAGTCCTAACATTAGCAATTTTTCTGATTGTGACTTTTTGATTGGAGATATTCGTGTTGTTGCTGATACAGACTCTAGTTCTTCATTTGGTGCTTACGTCCCAAAGTGGGATGTGGCAAAAAGCTCTCTTCTTGAAAACCCTGACGAGTGTCGCTTGATGGTTGATGAGTTTGCTCCTCCATCCTTCTTTTCTTCAATCAAAGACATGGATTATGATCGTCTTTTTGCAGAGTTGAATGTTGGGACGGCTCACCAAGTATGATTTAGTGCTGAAGTACGTATGTGCTTGGAGTATAATGTGATGGAGAGGAAGCGTCTGTCAATTTTGCTAAAGGAGAAGGAAGAGGAGGTTGCAGCCCTGAAAGCTAAAGCTGCGAAGGCAGTATCTTTTGAGGATCGGGCTCCTGTTGTGGGGACTTCCGAAGCCCCGCTTACTGCTGAAGTTCATTCTTTAAGGGATCAAAATTCTGCCCTTGAACGGGAACGGGATTCTCTCCGGTCGGAGTTCTCGGCCCTTCGGTCATCTGTTAGTGAGAAAGATCATGAACTATTCATCTTGAGGGATGAGGTTGATGTGATTAAACTACAGAATGCCAATATTTCGGACCAGGTGTGCTGTGTTATTTTTTGACCAATTTTCCCGCTTACTTGTTTCTTTGTTATCTTTTAACTTTGTTGTATTTTCCTTTTGCGCTTGTAGATACATACTTTGGAAGCTTCATGTTCCGAGCTTCGTAGTCAGATTCTTTCCTTTGATGCCTTAAAGGAAGAGTATTGTAAAATTCAAGATATGCAATCAGCTGCGATTACAAAGAAGATTGATTCGTTGGTTGCCGATCTTTCTGAGTTAGCCCTACACCTTTGTGAGGAGTTTTACCCTCGTTTCTTGACTGTTTTATCCAGCCGCCACTGGCTATTGACTTATGGTATGAAGCTTGTTGTGTTCAAGTGCCTGAATTCTCCAGAGTATTCTGTGACTCTGGCGGCAGCTATCAGTCGTGCCATTGAGAAAGGCATGCAAGATGGGAAATTCAGTCGTCACGGTAAGGAGAAAAGAGAGCTTTTAGACCTTGATGTGCATAACCTGTTGGGAAATTCACATTTGGAGTTAATACTTATAGTGTTGAAGTTAGTACTGATAGTAATATTAGAAAAGTATTAACTAGTTAGTACTGATTGTTCAAAAGTTAGTACTGATAGTATAGAGTTTGTACTGTTCTATATTAAGAATGTCCTGTAGGGTCTGTAACAGCATATCTTCTATACCAATAGAAGATATGATACGTTTTGTGGAAAACTAGAAGGGGGGGTTGAATAGTTTTACCAATTTAAAACTTCCTTTTAAATATTTAGATCGACTTATGTCAATCTATTTGGTTGTTTATGTTGGACGTTGATAGATAGATATATAAACGTGTAATGAAAGATAAAGAGTAAGAAGCACATCACCACGACACAAGTATTTATAGTGGTTCGGCTACAAGGACACCTTCCTTGCCCTACTCCACTCCCTGAGTCACCTACTCGAGAGTTCGTAAACACTACACCAACTCCTTATGGCGGAGAAGCCTTCACAACGTCGCTTAACCTTTTTCCGGTACAAAGCTAAATACCGAGTTCCTTCACACCAAGGCGAACCACACCTAACACAACGTCGCCTACCCTTTATACGGTGCTAGGCTAACCACCGAGTTCTTTCACACCAAGGAGAACTAATCCTATCACAACGTCGCCTACCCTTTATTAGGTACTAGGCTAAGCACCTAGTTCCATTACTATGGAGGAACTACTACCCTTCACAACACAACACCTAATATCAAGGAGATCCACTCCTTGTTACAACACCATCAAGGATATCACCATCCTTGGAAGTAAACAAATACTTATATGTATAACGATGCACCTCATCGATTATACGACCTAGGCATTCTTCCCAAATGCTACTTGATTTGATTCTTAGGCATCCTTCACTAATGCCTTTGACACAACGCTTGGCACCCTTCACTAATGCCTTCGTCTTGACACCTTTAGCATTCTTCACTAATGCTCTTGACACGGACGATAAGCACCTTTCACTAATGCTTTCATCTTGACACTTTCGGCATCCTTCACTAATGCCTTCAACCCAACGTCTATGGAGGAAGAAAGAACTATCAACAAGAAAACCTTAGTTGTCTTGATGATGATGAAGCATGGCAACTCATGGACTTGAGCTGGCTCATCTTCAAGAAGTGGTGATCTCGCCTTTAAGAGGAACCTAGAGAATCACACAAAAGATAAACTACATAGATCACTTGGATATGAGGTTAGAGGGTTATAATACTTGGGGAAGTATGTGTGTAAAGTGGTGAGTAGAAAGGAAGAAATGGCTCTCTATTTATAGAGGAATTTTTTCTTGTTCCCCGGATCCCGCAGATCCCTCCCACAAGGGATCCGGCTAGCACAAAGCCAGGGATCCGTGGGACGCTCCTCTTTGCCCATGGGTATTTTTGGTTATGGGTCATGGGTTATGGGTTGATCCGTGGTTTTCTTTCTAGATACAATGTATCTCAAGGATACAATGAACTTGGTTAAGTGGTATATATAAAACCATGGGTTATGGGTCAATACCATTTGCTAGTTTTTACCCATTTTAGTATATACTTGTTTTTACCCATTTTAGTATACTTAGTTTAAGTATATGATAACTCAATATGTAAACATTAGTTGTTGTACATATGTATCTAAATCATAAAATCACTTATACTTGTTTTAGTGTTTTATGTGAAAACGTAAGTGTGTTAGGAAACTATTGACTCAAACTATTTACGTATTCTATTTGTTTCGTTAAAATGATTTTACGTTTGTTATCGACAAAACATTAGAAGATCGTAAAATATAAATAAATGTTTTTACGGCTTATTTGTATTAACAATCTCCCCCTTTTTGCTGATGACAAAACATAAAATTATTTTAAGGAAAAGCTAAAATTCGTAGTAAATTTGAATTAGTAGTTTTTACTTTCTTCTACCCCTTTTTGTCGAAAGAAAAAGTTTTAAAAGAAACCAACACATTTTTTATAAGAAAAATATGTAAAAATGTAAAGAGAGCAAGTGACGGGAATGGTACTCGTCTTAACTCCCCCTTGACGAGTCCATCCCTTTGAGAGGGCGTCAAGGACATGACATAAAATAAACTAATTGTGTTTCCAAATATGTTTGCAAATGGTTCGTCTAAGTGACGAAAACGTGCTCCCCCTTGAAGATCGCAAAGTTGCAATGGGGTGTCATGAAGTATAATCCAAAATCGGATTAAGTTGCAAATGTTTTTGCAATATCGTTTGACACAAAGCTCCCCCTAGCTTTATGGTGTCAAAATATTCATATGTATTTTGAAAATCTACAAAGTAAAGGTTTGAAAACAAGAGTATAATGCATAATTTCCTACTAATAAAACTCAAGTTAGTAGAAATTTGTCCTTCTGTACCACGGATCCCACGGTTCCCTTCTTGGATGGATCCGGCTAGGCATTTTGGAGGGATCCGGCTGCGTTGACGTTTCTTGATAATGAGAGTGTTTCGATCAATGCTAATGAAGATGTGAAGTAGTATATGATATAGCCAGCACAAATCACAAAACAATTATGGCATATAAATATTCATTCAATAAAAACAAGAGATGATCAAACAAATCTCTAAAACTAAGAGAATGAACTAGCCATACAAGTATTACTAATGCTAATGAGTTACCCAAACTCAAAATTCAACTAAAAGCTTAATGATGATCAAGGATGAGATAAGTTTCCTAAACGTTCTAAGTTTGAGCTTGTGACTATGATGCTCATTATAGTTTAGGCTTGTTGACCTCTTAGAAACGTTCGAGGAGGTGATAAAACATGAAACGTTGCTCTTCACGTAGTTCATGTATCAACCTTTCAACATGTTTACAATGATAGCAATCCTTGTCTTGCTTTTGAATTTCTTGAAGTGGAAGTTCAAGTGAAGTGGGTTGAGGATCTTCAAATGAAGGAGGAATTGGTGGAGGCTCATTAAGTAATGGCTCTACAATGTATGAGGGTGGAGGTAAAGAAGCATCAACTTCCATATGGTCGGGTGGTTGACTTTGATGTCTTCTCATAATCCAAAATGGACTATTGGGGGGGGGGGGGGGGAATTAGAGAGTTTGATATTGGATCAAGTGTTGATTCAACACTTTGATTTTGTTGCCCAACCTTTTCAAGTGAGTTTGTTGGTAGTGGTGGAAGGTGAGATGGCCAAGGAGGTAAGTCTTCTCCATTGTGAGAATGTGGAGATGATTGTGAGGTGGCTCTAGGCACCAATGATGTTGGTTGAGTTGTGGAGGGTATGTTTGGTTTGGTAGAGTTTGGTGATGAAATCCTAGTGGGAACAATTTTCTTGGGAATTAGTTTGATTGGTTTCCTTGGTGTAGGAGAAATCCTAGCATTAGTGGACTTAACCGGAGATGATTCGGTTGAGGAAACTTCGCGTATGATCCTAGCAAGTTTCTTGGGTGGTTCTTGAGTGGATGAGTTAGCACTAGGAACCTTTCTCATGATGAAATGACTAAGGGAAATAGTTTTAATTGCTGATAATTATGTTTGTGTTTGATGACTAAAGTGTTCTTAGCAATATGGCTTATAAAGGGAAGAACTTGGCAAGTGCATTTAAGACTTAAGCTACTAAGATTCTTAGAGATGTGATGATTAACATGCACAAGGTTGAAGTTCAGAGTTTCACTGATCTAGGAACTCATTTAAGATGAGATGGAGTGTTTGAGTAAGGAAGATGAGTTGAAATGATTGCTTTAGCAAGGTTTGACATAATCTGTCACCCGGATCCCACGGTTCCCTCACTTGAGGGATCCGTCTAGGCTAATCCTAGGGATCCGGCTCTCAGCAGTTATGACAGGTTAGAAATCAAGTTTCTAAAAGCTAGATCCTATATTATTTTGAGTGTTTCAGTCCTCCTAAGTTCCTAAGATGAGGGTACACTTGAATGATCAAGAGTAATGAGTGTTATAGCAAATTATTGCTTTTTATGGAAGGAAGATGGGACTAGATGACTACCAATGGATGTTCAAGGATAACACTAAGAGCTTTGGTGGTGTCAAGTCATAATAAATGATCCTAGAGATCAGATTTTAGCTTGAGGTGAAGTTTGTAAAATCCTTAAAAATCACAAGACTTTGAAAAACTAATTTTTGACCCACTTTGAGATGAAGATGACTAGAAACAATTTTCTAAAATTGTTCAATATGTCCACTTGGGTGTTTTGAAAGATAAGAAAAAATTTGTGAGTGTTGAAGCGGAAATATGGTGAGTTTTAATGTGTTGATAAATCAAGAGGCATTTTGACTAAGATATTAAGTAAGTCATAAATGAGTTTAAGCCTTTCTCATCCTTGAAGTGGACTTAGTTGGGTTCTTTAGCTAATGTGATGTTATCTAGAGAGTTATCTTGATGTAAGGGATGCTGTATTGCTGATCTGATGTCACGGATCCCACGGTTCCCTCAAGGGAGAGATCCGTCTAGGCTAATCCTAGGGATCCGACATCTACAAATCAGAATCTTCACAGAATTGATGTGCAGATTTTGCACACTAATAAATCGTTAAGCTAAGCAATAAGAACAAGCATGTCATCACAAAGCACCACTTATAAAAACATGATAAAGTAATAATATCCAAATTACCACAAATCAAAGTGCTAAAACGTAATCATTCATACATAAAATAAAAGAAAATAAGCATATTCCTAATGTCTCTTTCGTCAATCCTTTCTTTTCCTTTTTGACGGCTTAGTGAGGTTGTAAGCAAGGTTTTGAATCATGCCCCTCAATTGTTTGAATTCCGCTGTTTCGTTTGGAATGGTTGGAAGTTGTTCGTAGTAATCAAAGGGTTCCAATTTGATGTTGGCTATGGGGTCGACATCTTCTTCTTCTTCATTTTCTTCTTCTCCTTCCGAGGAGTCCGAGAGAGCTTTAGGTTTCTTTCCATTGACCTTGAAGCATTTAGAGGGTATTTTGGTAAGAGGTACCATGACATGATCAGCAAGGAAATGATCATTGTTGATAGGGGATGGTCGCAATGCACTAACATACTTACAAAGTCGTGTTAGGAGCATACCATATGGAAGTACCATGTTGGAAGCTTTGAATACCCCAGCCATTCTCCTTACCATGTAATAGGCGAGATTAAATTGGTTTTGGTGGATAAGATAATAGATCATTTGCACAAGACATGCGTTTGGATGATCTTTGTTTCCAACTAGGCTTATGACGTTTTCCGTAAGGATTTCTTCCCATTTTCTATACATGGGATGGATTTCAAAAAGTTCCATTTGAAAAGGATTACGGTGAATGAGTTTCTTGTTTCGATCGAAACGGGATTGGTCGGCTCTTATTTTGAAAATGGTGTCTCGGATGGTTTCGGGTTCATCAAAAGGAGTATGGTACATTGGTTTAGAATCAAGTGCAAGGTTTTGAGTGTTAATTTCCCAATCTTGAGAGTACATACAAATTCCTTCACAAGGAATGCGAAAAATTTAAGCAAAGGTGTTGAGAGGAAGAGTAAAGTTTCGTGTATTGATGATGAAAGCGATTGAAATGCTATCATCGACGTTTCGAATGATCCTAATGCTTCTATAAAACTCAAAGATGAAGACCGGACAAATTTGTTCATCAATGTCAAGAAGACAATCAAAATTGATTGCCGAGAAGACTTGACGAATGTCGGTATCCTCAAGGAAACATTCCTTGACTACACGACCTTCGTGGATAAGTCATTTTTTGAGCTTTTTGAAGACCTTGCGGTTGGTTTTTGAGAATTCCTCATTTCGATAATAACGAGTAAGGTAATGGACGGTATCATGATGATCTTGTTGAGTGGCTTTAGGCATGGTTGATCCTAAAAACACAAAATTTTCAATTAGGTAAGATTAGTTGAGGTGGGTTTATGGTTTTGATTTGTATTAACAATGTTGTCAACACAATATGAACTTAGTTATGTTAAAAGCCCCTTTTCATGATTAATTTTGAAAAACCCTAATTAAACTAATTGATTAGAGATTTGTGAAACCATAAACCCTAGAATGAGGATGATGAAAATTAGAACAAGTTAATGTAATTACTTACAATGGTGTTCTAGGAAGGAATACTTGAGAGTATGGAGTCCAATGAGGATGAAATTAGTGTTTTAGTCGATTTTGTGTTATGTGAGTAGAGGGAAAAGATCAGTGGTGATTTTTGAAAGCGTATAGTTGAGTTCTATTCCACGGTTCCCCCGGATCCCTTGTATTTGGGATCCGGCTAGTACAACTAGAGGGATCCGGCTATTGTGGACAGAAAAAGGGTTGTTTGGCATTATTTTTTGTAGTAGGCTTATAAACTAGCTTACTAAAAATAGTTTGGAGGTATTAGATGATGATTGTTTTTGGATGACGGGTTTTTGATGAATCTCATATCGAGGTTTCATATGTGACGACGGCGTTAGTTTGACGAATCAAAAGGAATACTATTCCCGATGATGAATAGGATGGAAAAGTGACGAAAGAGACTTCTAACGATGCTAGTAATTATTGAACAAAGAAAACTATGAAATAAATTAAACTCGTGTAACCTATCTAATGAAAAGTAAAACATACCTCTATGCTTCTTGTTTGGCATAATACCAAAAATACTTCATGAGCTTTTAAAGTAATCCTTTGTACTTGGTGTACGTAAGTTGCGATTACTTTTAGATCCTTCCTTGAATGTTGACTTAATTATTCTTTGAATAGAGATGAAGGTTTTGAAACGATTCTAGCATGAAGATTTCTTGAAACAAAAATTGTTAGAATGATCTATCAATGTCCAACAAAATGACTTAAAATAAAATATGACCTTTAAAAAAAAATCCTTCTTTGTAGTTTTCAAACATATACGGATCGTATCAAGTCTTTAAAGTACAACATACTTTAAGAAACTTGGTAACGAAGCTCTGATGCCAATTGTGGAAAACTAGAAGGGGGGGTTGAATAGTTTTACCAATTTAAAACTTCCTTTTAAATATTTAGATCGACTTATGTCAATATATTTGGTTGTTTATGTTGGACGTTGATAGATAGATATATAAACGTGTAATGAAAGATAAAGAGTAAGAAGCACATCACCACGACACAAGTATTTATAGTGGTTCGGCTACAAGGACACCTTCCTTGCCCTACTCCACTCCCCGAGTCACCTACTCGAGAGTTCGTAAACACTACACCAACTCCTTATGGCGGAGAAGCCTTCACAACGCGCTTAACCTTTTTCCGGTACAAAGCTAAATACCGAGTTCCTTCACACCAAGGCGAACCACACCTAACACAACGTCGCCTACCCTTTATACGGTGCTAGGCTAACCATCGAGTTCTTTCACACCAAGGAGAACTAATCCTATCACAACGTCGCCTACCCTTTATTAGGTACTAGGCTAAGCACCTAGTTCCATTACTATGGAGGAACTACTACCCTTCACAACACAACACCTAATATCAAGGAGATCCACTCCTTGTTACAACACCATCAAGGATATCACCATCCTTGGAAGTAAACAAGTACTTATATGTATAACGATGCACCTCATCGATTATACGACCTAGGCATTCTTCCCAAATGCCACTTGATTTGATTCTTAGTCATCCTTCACTAATGCCTTTGACACAACGCTTGGCACCCTTCACTAATGCCTTCGTATTGACACCTTTAGCATTCTTCACTAATGCTCTTGACACGGACGATAAGCACCTTTCACTAATGCTTTCATCTTGACACTTTCGGCATCCTTCACTAATGCCTTCAACCCAACATCTACGGAGGAAGAAAGAACTATCAACAAGAAAACCTTAGTTGTCTTGATGATGATGAAGCATGGCAACTCATGGACTTGAGCTTGCTCGTCTTCAAGAAGTGGTGATCTCGCCTTTAAGAGGAACCTAGAGAATCACACAAAAGATAAACTACATAGATCACTTGGATCTGAGGTTAGAGGGTTATCATACTTGGGGAAATATGTGTGTAAAGTGGTGAGTAGAAAGGAAGAAATGGCTCTCTATTTATAGAGGAATTTTTTTACTGTTCCCCGGATCTCGTGGATCCCTCCCACAAGGGATCTGGCTAGCACAAAGCTAGGGATCTGTGGGACGCTCCTCTTTGCCCATGGGTATTTTTGGTTATGGGTCATGGGTCATGGGTTATGGGTTGATCCATGGTTTTCTTTCTAGATACAATGTATCTCAAGGATACAATGAACTTGGTTAAGTGGTATATATAAAACCATGGGTTATGGGTCAATACCATTTGCTAGTTTTTACCCATTTTAGTATATACTTGTTTTTACCCATTTTAGTATACTTAGTTTAAGTATATGCTAACCCAATATGTAAACATTAGTTGTTGTACATATGTATCTAAATCATAAAATCACTTATACTTGTTTTAGTGTTTTATGTGAAAACGTAAGTGTGTTAGGAAACTATTGACTCAAACTATTTACGTATTCTATTTGTTTCGTTAGAATGATTTTACGTTTGTTATCGACAAAACATTAGAAGATCGTAAAATATAAATAAACGTTTTTACGGCTTATTTGTATTAACACGTTTAATACATAGTTATCTTTGTAAGGGATCTTCTTAGTGTATAAAAGGGGATCCTAGCTAGGTCAGAATATAAAAATATACTCTAGCCGTCTTAAGAAAAGCTTCAAGGTTGTAAACCCTAGTACTAGGAGAGTACTCGTATTATTCATTAATAATATTGAAGCTGTTGGTGTTACATCTGTGTTTACTTTAATCTTCTAAGTACATTCAAGTAGATTCCGCATACTTGTGTGTATCTACAACAAAGTTTCTCATTGTTGTTTTGGAACCATCCAAGGAAACTACACGTTTACAAGCTAAGTATTCTAGATCCAAGGTTTGGGACTCCACAAGTGGTATCAGAGCTTGTGTCCTGAAGCTTTGTATTTAGAAGATACTGTGTGACAAATCTGAAGAAATGGATTTTGAATCAAGCAAATCCAGTTTTGTTACCAGAGTTCCTAAGTTGCAGCCTAATGAATATGAACTCTGAAGGATGCGCATAGAAGCGACTTTTGGTGCTTGATTTTAAGCTGTGGAACATTGTGATCAATGGACACTCCAACAAATCCATTGTTTTTGAAGAAATGGCTGGCAAAGTTGTTGTTAAAGACAAAGGTGAACCTATCACTGTTGATGAAATGGCTCAAAGAGGCAATGATCTCAAGGTCAGAAGTCTCCTACTTATGGCATTACCAGATGATCATCAACTTAACTTTAGCAAACACAAGGATGCTCAGACTTTGTTCAAAGCCATTGTGACAAGATTTGGTGGGAACTCTGTTACCAAGATGACTCAGAAAACTCTTTTGAAGCAAGAGTTTGAAAACTACATTCTTTGGTGCAACTGAGTCCAATGACTCAGTTTACAATAGGCTTCAAAAGCTTGTCAGTCAACTGGCTGTATTGGGTGTGGACATCTCTCAGGAGGATATCAATATCAGGTTTGTTAGAAGTCTTCCATCACCAAAGTGGGACACTCATGTCATTGTATGGAAGAATAAGGCAGAATTTGAAACTATGGGGGTTGGACAATCTGTTCAATAGCTTTAAAGTGATTGAACAAGACATGAAGAAAGCTGCATCTGCAACTTCTAGTTCTGGATAACAAAACATAGCTTTTGTGGCTCATCCAGTCACTAGTGCTGATAAGGACAATTTTGGTGTTAGTACTCGTAGTACTAATGTTAATACTGATTGTTTGGTAGCCACTGCAGCAGGCATCAATGAAAGTACAATCTATGATTTCATCTATGAGCAACAAAAGGGATCTTAGATCACCCATGATGACCTGAAACAGATCCATGAGGATGACATGGAAGAGATGGATATCAAGTGGAACATTGCCTTGATAAATATGAGAGCAAGAAGGTTCATGAAGAGAACTGGTAGGAAGATTAAGATCAATGATGGAGATACTGCTGGGTTTGACAAGGGAAAGGTAGAATGCTACAACTGTGGCAAGCTTGGGCATTTTGCCAAGGAATATAGAAGCCCCAGAAGCAACGAAAGAGTAGTGAATCTGATGATTCATCTTATAAAGCATTGGTGGCTATTGATGGTGCTGGATATGATTGGAGCTTCATGGCTGATGATGAGGAAAGTCCAATCAATATGGATTTGGTATCTGAGGTACTTACTAAAACAAAATGCTCAGATACATGTTTCCCATTAAGAAAATATAAGTCTCTTAAAACTAAATTTGATAAATTGGCTGAAGAGTTTTCTAAAACCAGTTATAACTTAGCAAATCATAAAAGAGGCTTAGCAGTTTTAGAAAAACAAATTGTGTACTTAATAGGGAAATTTCTCTTAAAGACACCACCATAAGTGTGTTAAAAGAAGAACTAGATAAAGTCATACAAATTAAAGACAACATAGAACTAAGTGTTGATACTCTTAAAGACACACAACATTATAACTCTAAGAAACTTGATAGATTCCTTGAAAAAGCTGAAATGGGTAAAGCCAAATCAGGTATGGGTTATAAGACTACACCACCACCATCCAGAGGTATTCCTTCACCTCCTGGTATAGACCTTGAACACACTAGCTTAGAGGATTTTAAGGCACCCACATTTGTCCGTGACCGTAAACCCATTGAGACCAAGGCTGAAAAGCCTGATGAGACCTTTGAAAGTGCCAGTGACACTTCTTTACCTGAGGTGTATGTGTTTGAAAACAAAAAGGCAGGTGTAGAGCCTAGTGAAGCAAAGCAAGAACAGGCCACCAAACCTATAAGACCAAATGACAAACCTGTTAGGAAGCCAGTAAAATATGCTGAGATGTATAGAAACAGGTCATCTAGTCCTAGAGGTAATAAAAGGAACTGGAACCAGCTTAAATATGAGCAACTAGGTGATGACTTTGTCATGTATAATAAATCTTGCTTTGTGTGTGGAAGTTTTTCTCTTCTGTAGGCTCAATGCAGACACCCTATGAGACCTCATCCCATCATGACCCCAAGAGCAGTTCTTCTTAAAACTGGCATAAAATCTTTGAATACTACAAGGCCAGTTAATACTGCTAGACCACAACCCAAAGTATTTGGTGAAAGACCCAAAAGAGACTTTTCAAAATCACCATCTACTTCTCCAAGGCCCTTTTATGGTAAAGCAACACAAACCTTTAAGTCCTATGATGATCAAATCAAGTTTTACAAGAAAAATGTTAATACTTATAAGCCTAAATTTAAAACTTTTGGTTCAAAAGTGAGCGCTGCCGGGGTAATCAAGGGCAATCTTTGTTAAGCCCTCAGCTTGTTGGGTTAGAAAGAGCACTCAACCCAACAGTGCATCAGTTACTCTTAAGAAATACGATTAGATTGATGCACGAGGCATATCCAAGTCAGTAATGGCTTGGGTCCCCAAAAGGAACTAATTTCCTTCATCTTGTGTGCAGGGACATTCCAACAATAATGATGATCTTGGCTATTCGACATGGGTGTTCCAAGCACATGACCGGGAAATCTATCCTATCTTTCAGACTTTACTGATTTAAATGGAGGATATGTTTCTTTTGGAAGAGGTGTAGGTGGAAGAATTACTGGTAAAGGCACAATCAAGATGGGTAATTTGGACTTTGAAGATGTGTACTATGTGAAAGAACTCAAATACAATCTATTCAGTGTGTCACAAATGTGTGACCAGAAGAATTTTGTTCTGTTCACATATACTGATTGCTTGGTTTTATCTCCAAATTTTAAGTTGCCTAGTGAAGATGAGGTACTACTTAAGTTCTCTAGGAAAAGCAATCTGTCTAGTGTAAGTATGAAAAACATAGTGTCCAAAGAAAACCTTACGTGTTTAGTTGCTACAGCTTCTTTGGATGAATCTATGTTATGGCATAGAAGGCTAGGTCATGTGAACTTTAAGGTGATAAACCTTTTAGCTAAAAATAATATTGTAAGAGGTTTGCCTTTAAAAAGATTTGAAAATAAACAGACCTGTATTGCATGCCTCAAAGGGAAGCAACATAGAGCCTTTTGTAAGCCCAAGGTTTTTAACTCTATCACCCAACCACTTCATATGCTGCACATGGACTTATTTGGCCCCACCTCTATTAGCAGCCTGAATTTTATGAAATATTTTTTAGTTGTGACTGATGATTTTAGCAGATTTACTTGGGTTTTCTTCATGAATACTAAGGATGAGACCAGTGAAATCCTTAAGTCATACATAACTGCAGTAGAGAACCTTGCAGATAAGAGAGTTAAAATCATTAGGTGTGATAATGGGACATAGTTTAAAAACCAAGTGATGAATGATTTCTGTCAACTTAAGGGTATTAAAAGAGAATACAGTGTAGCTAGGACTCCACAGCAAAATAGGATTGCTGAAAGGAGAAATAGGACATTGATAGAGGCTTCTAGGACTATGTTAGCTGATTCCAAGTTGCCCACAACATTCTGGCCTGATGCAGTTAATACTGCTTGTTATGTTCAGAACAGGGTACTGGTATGGCAAGACTCCCTATGAGTTGTTTTTAGGTAGAAAGCCTACCCTAGACTTTCTTAAACCTTTTGGGTGTCATGTCTCTATTCTCAATACCATTGACCACTTAGATAAGTTTGATAGAAAATCTGATAGTAGATATCTGGTTGGCTACTCCCTTAATAGTAAAGCCTTTAGGGTTTATAATTCTAGAACCAGAAGAATAGAGGAGAATCTGTACATAGAGTTTCTTGAGGATAAACCTAGTGAAGAGGGGCAAAGACCAAAATGGCTTTTTTATATTGATATGCTAACAGAATCTATGAACTATGTTCCTGTTTCTGTGGATTCTAACATTGTTGTAGGAGAAAAGTAAGGTCCTAATGCACATTATGATGATGATGATGATTGTGTCCTATTGCCCATTTGGAAGGACAGCTTAGTTGGAAGCACCTCTTCAGGGGAGGCAAACAAAGAAAGTGATCAGCCTCTAAAGACCAATGATTCTAATGATGAAGGAGGTGTAACCAATGAAGGTGACACAGTGGTAGAAACTCAAGTGATCAGTACTAATGTGGTCAATACTGATAAGCCACATGTTAGTACTAATGAGCCAGAATTTGATACTGATGGTCCCCACTCCATTCCATCAGTTAATACAGATGTTTTTGGTCCTAATGATGAAGAAGATGAGATTGATTTTACTAATATAGCTTCATCCTATGCTGTTCCTGCTACACCACATAGAAGAATTAATCAGGATCATCCCTTGGAGAATGTAATTGGGGATGTTCGTGCTGAAAGAACTATAAGATCTAAAGTTCAGCATAGTGAGACTGGCTTCTTTAGTGCTTGATGCAGGTTTTACTGACCATGTCTTAATATTTATAGTGTCTCGCTATACCTATGGTCTACCCTAATGCACTAACGGGCAGTGTATCGGGTCGTGTGTAGTGTAGTAAATGGTAAAGCCGAGGTCGTCCCAATAGCTACGTGTGTCGAATAATTACTAAGTCTAATTGTCACAGAATATAAATGGTTTTATGTGGTTTTAATTAATTAAACTACGAATGCAGAATATAAAAGCAATTAATTGGTAGAAAGGAAATCAATAAAGGAATAGTGGTGCTAACCTAGTCAATCCTCCTAACTAGTTATGTCTACGTCTACTTACTTCCAATTACTTCAGGTGGGGTCAAATTGAGAGGACAACATTTTCTCAATTCAGCCCTAACCTATCAGCAAAGATGCCACCACAGGGAGAAATCAGCACCATCATAAGTCTGTTGTTCCGGTCCCCTAAGCCGAGTCATTAAGTACTGCTACATGCTAGATTCTAAATAGTGAGTGCCGGCCGTTAGGAACTTAGACACTACACCCCAATTCTTAAGTTCATCCAAACGATAGGTGATCACTTGGTCAAATCGCACAAGTAGAAAGGGTCGTCAGTTGGTCATATCTTACCCTTCCGTCTCGGTCCAGCTCACCTAGGGTTAGTCGGTCATATCTCCTAGGCAATTGGCCTCTACCGCCATTCAAAACTACCAAACCGAGGGTGACTACCAATGAACTATGCATGCATACACTTAGAAATAATTGTACGAAAGTAAAGGTAAACGTAAACAAAACAATTAAGGAATCATAACTAGGCTAGCACCAAAGGGTGCTTAGCCGCTCATATTAATCATGCACATCAATTCAATATTCAAAGGTACGAAATACATGAATTGAAAGTAAAAGAAATAATAAACGCTAAAGCTTATCGTAATGGTGTGACTTCTCCCTTGGAAACGCTCAGTATGCTTCCTAGACCTCCCTAGAGCTTTTTCCCACGTTCTCATAGTATTGTGTGTGGAATGGAATGAATAGAAATCTTTGGAATTGGTGGGGTATTTATAGGCAGTCGAGTTACGGCGTAACCAAAAGATGAGTTACGCCGTAACCTCCGTAAATGCACTAGATGCTAGTTCTGGTAACCCGAAGTGGTTACGCCGTAGTCTTCAATAAACCAAGTTCATAAGTAAATGATGCAGTAGATTCGGCGTAAGTATCGCGGCGTGGAACCTCTTTTGACATAATGGAGTTACGTCGTAATCTTTGGAAGGAGTTACGCCGTAACCTCTTGATGAGTTGGACTTGAGGGTCACGCAATAGTTACGGCGTAATGTGAGAGACGAGTTACGCCGTAACCTCTTCAAAATAAGCATACTGTGATAAATCCTTAGTTAAGTTTCCATTTCCGCGTCTCATTAGCTCCAATGCTCGCAATTTACCTAAAAGTGTAAAACAATGGAAAACAAGCGTAAATCTATATAAATGATATAAATAACGAGCATTAACGGGGGAAATTGACACTTAATAATCAGGAATATTTGATGTTATCAGTGCTATATATGAAGAGAGGATTCATGGGGACACACAAAAGTGTCTCTTTGCTTGTTTTGTTTCACAAGCAGAACCAAGAAAGTCTACAAAGCGCTTGAAGATGAATCATGGGTAGAAGCAATGCAAGAAGAGCTTCTACAGTTCAAACTTTAGAATGTATGGGTTCTGGTGGATTTTCCTAAAGGCAAGAGAGCTATTGGCACTAAATGGGTTTTCAGAAACAAGAAGGATGAAAGAGATGTGGTAATAAGGAACAAGGCTAGACTGTTGGCTCAAGGGAATGCACAACAGGAAGGGATTGATTATGAAGAGGTCTTTGCTCTAGTGGCAAGGATTGAAGCTATCAGACTATTCCTGGCCTATGCATCATACAAAGACTTCACAGTATACCAGATGGATGTGTTAGGTTCTCATATTTGTAACACAAGCCTCAATATGTAAGAAAGAAAGATAAGATGATCGGTTGAACAAGACAAGACACTATGCGTATGAATGTGAGACAAGTTATGCGTAGATAATGAAATGAAATGAACAACCAACCCTCAAGAGAGGGTTTACAAGGATTATTTATAGGGCAAGGAGCTAGGGCAACACTACTAGCATCCTTCCCTTCTTATGGGCTTGGGCCAAGGCTCATGGGCTTTCTACATAAGCCTTGGCATGATAACTAACATAAAAGCCATAATTAAGCTAACTATTACATATTAATTACTCACACTTGAATTCTAGTTTAGGAGTGATTCCAACAATCTCCCCCTAAGTGTTAGTGATTGATGATATAAACGTTGAAGGTGCTGATGTAATAGTAGCTTTGACGTCTTCTGACATTCTTCTTTCTTGTGAGAAGAAGTGCCTTGATTCGAACAATCTCCCTAGTGTAGAGAAATTGTTTCCTTTGAAGTATTCTCCTTTGACGTCTGATACGCTTACACAGTGCGTTCGGGGTCAAAGGAACTTCCTTTTCTTCGAGCAAGTTTTATAACACCCTAGGCAGTGAACCTAATCATTGTAGTGTAGTAATTAGGGTAAGTCACGGGTATTGATATCGTTCTCTAGGGGAATAGTGTCGTTAGGCTGAAGTATATGTCGATTTAAGTCAAAAGATGAGGGATGATTATTTTTGTATTTTTATATTTTATGAATCTCGGTTTTGGAGGGGTGGGTGGAATTAGTTGCTAGTCAACTATCCCAAAAGGTACTAACTAAATTAGGGATCTACCAAGAACGCGGAAGCGTATCTACTTATGATGTATTACTCCTTGCTAGCTATCCAATTCTACCTCTTGAATTGTCACGTCCTATTGATGGTTGAATTGTCACGTCCTTATTCTTTACGCGTTGTGTGTCTAAAGTCGTAGGGTATGCGTTTATCCCTAACTCTTTGAAGTTACCAAAGGGTCTCGTCTACAAAACCCACTAGGGATAATAAACTCTTACTCTAAGGCACTCTTTGGATGGTTTATCTTACAACTACTCAAGGAGTCATATTCTAAGGTTCACAAAGATTTAATCAAGCATTAAGTACACAACGAATGACCTATCGCATTACTAGATCATTAATCAACTAAGATAAGAGACAACCAATCAAACAAAGAGAGGATGCAAGAATTATAAAACTAAACCAATTAGACTCATTGAAATTGTCACACCCTAATGATGAAGATAGACACAAGCATCACTAAGAAATCAATAAGATCTAATTAATTATATACAAGTTTCATACAATCATAAGCAAACACTAGGTGAATTAGCCAAGCATAATTAATGAAGAGCAAGCAACAATTATGATAATTGAAGACATACCATTGGATTAGATTAACAAACAAATCATTACACGCTGTTTATGGAGTGTTTGAAACCTTTAAGTTCTTTGGAAAAACACCTACCTAAACCACGGAATCGGACTTAGGGTTTGGGGCCTACAAAAAGTGAAGTTATAATGTTATATTTATAGGCAGATTTTCTTTCCGCAAAGAGTGACGGCGTCACACTTATAGAGTGACGGGGTCACGACCATTTTTTAACCGAAATGTAGATTTTCTCGTTCCGGTCGCGTGGGCTTTTGAATCACCTAAATCCGAGTTCGTATGCAAAAGTTATGGCCAAAATAATATCAACTACTTCGCGCGCATGTTGTGACTTAATCAGCTTGTGATGGCGTCACCTTGAATTGTGACACCGTCGGGTCGCCGTCATTAGGGTTTCGTCTTGGCCACGTTAGTCTTGCGACGGCGTCACCTTGTGATTGTGACGCCGTCCTCTTTAGCTTCGACGCGTCGTCTGGATTGAATCTAGGCCATCCGAGTTGCGACGGCCTACTCTTTTAAAGCCCGACGCCGTCCTCCAAAAACTAGCAATTTCTCTTCCGAGCCGTCACAACTTCCTCCGACGGCGTCGCAGATTAGATGGCGCCGTCCCCTTGTAATTTATCAGCTTGAGTGTCTTGATTCTTGACTTTGGCCATTTTCTTCATATATCCGCGCCTTTTCGTCCAAATAAGTGCCATTACAGCAGTTTGCCTTCAAGAGACCTAAAAGTGAAAAGGAACGATATTAAGCAATAACGGATACAAAAGTGATCAAATAAGGGCTTAAACGACCCTTCAAAAGGTACATTTTAAAACCTTATCAAATATCCCTACACTTGGTATTTGCTTGTCCTCAAGCAAATGTGCTTTTAGCCAATTAATTTATAAGTTAGGGGTCATGAAGCATTGGTTTAAAGCAGTCCATAACATATATAAGCCCCGCAAAAGTCATAACAAACACGGAAATTACATACTAGCACCTCACATGGGGTGTTTGGATACTCACATCTCTGGGTGTATATGAAATATATCAAATTGGAAATGGAAGATAAACACTCATTAACCGGTCCTAGTACATAGATTACCATAGGCTTGAGAATAGATCAAACCTCCGCCGCTTTGGCGTAAGCACCTAGGAAAGACTATCAAAGAGGTCTTTAAAGGGTTGTAACGTTAGGCTTACGGTAGGGAAACAAAGGGTTTGGTGGGATAGGCTTTTTAGTGGTGGCAAGTCAAAAATCTCAATGTTACATGCATACGAAGAATGGCGTTGCTAAGCCAAGACTCGACACTCTAAACTCTAGATAGCTGAAATAAACAAACATAAATTTAAAGATAGATGTAGGATGGTAGCCCGTATTTTTTTTCTTTTCTCTTTTCTATTTTTTTTCATACACTTTTACTCTACCATCCTCTACGATAACATCAAAATGATAGGGTTCACATCCCTACACTTGAGTTTTTATTACTCTAACACTAATATGACCCGAATTGAAAAGATCAAAACACTTGAGTACGTTATTACGCAAATAAGGGAATTGGCGTTCCTTTTTAGTCATTTAAAACTTTAACTTTTCCCATGAATCCCAATCGTCCCAAAACTGTATACAAAGGATATGACTCGACTTAGCAACTCATGCAAGCAACTAGATAATTGAACTAAGGGTTTAGGGTGATAACAATAATGCACTAAAAGTGAGTGCATATAGGGTAGGCTAAGGAGATTTGGGTGTATATTTGGGGGTGGGGTGTAAACAATGTTCTTCATTGATATTATGGAAAAACCGAAACATCACGAGAACTGCGAAAAGGATAGGCTCCGAGGGGTTAACTAGGGGTATCGTGTACTAAAGATGAGTACAACGCAAAAGGTGTGGGGGAATTACTCAACCAATGTGGAAGAAGTAATTATATTACGGGTATCAAACAAGGGTTATCCTAATGCCTCTTATCATTTAGTTATTCCTAACTACACAAGTGTAGTCTTACTAGCGATCTCGGAATGCATCACAAAACAAGTTCTAGAATCTAATATACTACCGGTTCACACTCTAAGCATTGAAGATGAATGCTTTAATTCCTACTAATCTAAGGGCGATCCTCACATTTTTGGTGGAATTTAAGTGTTAAAGGGTTTTGTGCTAGTCATATAACTTCCTATCCGTGAGACGCTTTTGTTAAGACTAATGGCCCACTCCTATATATTATGAAAAATTTTAAATTTGGTGCCAAAATTACCCTAACCGACATTTTCTCATGGTTTATTACACAAATACAATTGGATAAAGCAAATAATCAAGGATAAGCATAGTTTCAAAGTTCCCGTTTTATTTTCCCTCCCTACACTTAAACTGAACATTGTCCCCAATGTTCCCCGAAAGTATCAAAGTTATGATAATAGAAGGTGATTAAAAGCGAAAAGAAACTAATACTCCCCTGATTAGCTCGGTAGGATCCGTGTGTGAAGTAGTGGTTAAATCCGTTTCAAGAAGAATGTATGCGTGGAAAGCTCCTTCCAATCTTATGTATCTTCTTCTTGGTAAATTAAACCTGCACACTTTAAGAAAACAAGACAACCCAACGCATCAAACCGAACAAACAAAAATCACGAAGCAAGATGTAATTCCGGACTTAAATAAGATATAACGTGGAATGGATGTTTCTGAATTTACGGAAAATTAAGACCTAGAAAATTCCAAAAAATTATAAGTAGCTCTAAAACGAAAAAAGTAATCGGTTGTTTTACTCCTTCTCGGCGGTCAGTTGCGATCTGGCAGCCAGTTATCCCGACAAAAGCCGGTCTGCGATTTTCGGAAAAATTCGGAAAATTTTTATCTATAAAATCTGGAAAAATTTCCTGCAAAACATCCATTATGACTCGATACAAGCATTTGATTCGAACAAACACACATATATATCTTTTAATTAATTGAAATTCTCATGTTTACGTTTCTTTTGAAAACGTGTGTAATCCTCCCTACACTTATCCCTTATGTAAAATACCTTTATATGTAATTAAGACGAGGTTAAAGACAAAATAAAGCCTTTTACAAATTTAAACATGAGAATAAACAATCAATAAAAGATATATGACACACAAATGAAAATGAAAAACAAATACACATGGGTTGCCTCCCAAGAAGCGCTTGTTTTGTTCGAGTCGCTGAGCCCGACTCTACCCTTATTCAACGATAAAGGGAAGTTTTCCCTACACTTAAGTTTAAGTGCGGGTGATAGTAGCGATACACACCCTTAGGGTGGAAATATGCCACGTGAGGTGAAGGGGGTGTGTGAATGGCTTCCTTCATCCTAAAACTACCCAGACAAAATTGGTTGATGGGTGGGTCGGTTCCTCGTTTATTTAAGGATGGAAGTAAAAATTGAGGTTCCGGTTTATCAACACCATGAAATTCCCTAGAACTAAGAGTAAGACTGAGACTACAAGTATTCAAACCTATATTCTCCAGTTGCTTTTGGTTCAAATGTTCTACCTCCATTGGGATTCCTAAAGTCTCTTCTACTACTTCCTAAGTCAACGCTGTGTATGCCTTAAATGATGGTGGAACTTGTGGATACCTTGTGGGTCTAGACTTTTCACCTTATCCTCAATCACATCTACATCATCTATATGCTCATCATGTGCTATTTCCTTAGGTCTTAATGAAACCAAACTTAGTAATTGATCCAACTTATGGTTTAATGCTTGGTTGCTTACCATAATATTTTCACAGATTTGGTCAGTTCTCTTAAGGGCCTCACTAAAAATAGTTTCTAAACATGGAGGTTGTTCACGAAAGTCTATCCTAGGTGAAGACTCAAACGAAGTATAGGTTTCACTAGATGAGGTATTTTGTGGGCTTGATGGAATGGTGAAACCCTCAAAAGGTTTATGGACTTGGTTACTTTCTTCCCACCATCTTGAATAATCCGCTTTAGTAATATCATAATTTCTTATGAAAAACCTAATCATGGATATAGTGGATTCGTGTTCTCCATAATGGTGAACGGAAGAGTCAATGGACAAGTTTTACGAACAAAGGCACAAAGAAGGGGATAGACTACAAGGAAGCTAATAAAAAGAAAAAAAAATCTCACTTGATAGGAATCTTGTGAGTAGACCTAAACGAGATATAAATCAAGCCTAAAAATAACTATTCCCGACAGCGGCGCCAAAACTTGATACGCTTACACAAATACGCGTCGGGGTCAAAGGAACTTCCTTTTCTTCGAGCAAGTTTTATAACACCCTAGGCATTGAACCTAATCGTTGTAGTGTAGTAATTAGGGTAAGCCACGGGTATTGATATCGCTCTCTAGGGAATAGTGTCGTTAGTCAAGTATATGTCGATTTAAGTCTAAAGGTGAGGATGATTATTTTTGTATTTTTATATTTTATGAATCTCGGTTTTGGAGGGAGGGTGGAATTAGTTGCTAGTCAACTATCCCAAAAGGTACTAACTAAATTAGGGATCTACCAGTAACGTGATGCGTATCTACTTATGATGTATTACTCCTTGCTAGCTATACAATTCTACCTACTGAATTGTCACGTCCTATTGATGGTTGAATTGTCACGTCCTTATTCTTAACGCTTGTGTGTCTAAAGTCGAGGGTATGCGTTATCCCTAACTCTTTGAAATTACCAAAGGGTCTCGTCTACAAAACCCACTAGGGATAATAAACTCTTACTCTAAGGCACTCTTTGGATGGTTTAGCTTACAACTACTCAAGGAGTCATATTCTAAGGTTCACAAAGATTTAATCAAGCATTAAGTACACAACGAATGACCTATCGCATTACTAGATCATTAATCAACTAAGATAAGAGACAACCAATCAAACAAGAGACAATAGGATGCAAGAATTATAAACTAAACCAATTAGACTCATTGAAATTGTCACACCCTAATGATGAAGATAGACACAAGCATCACTAAGAAATCAATAAGATCTAATTAATTATATACAAGTTTCATACAATCATAAGCAAACACTAGGTGAATTAGCCAAGCATAATTAATGAAGAGCAAGCAACAATTATGATAATTGAAGACATACCATAGGATTAGATTAACAAACAAATCATTACACGCTGTTTATGGAGTGTTTGAAACCCTTAAGTTGCTTTGAAAACACCTACCTAAACCCCGAATCGACTTAGGGTTTAGGGCCTACAAAAAGTGAAGTTATAATGTTATATTTATAGGCGCGATTTTACGTCCGTAAAGAGTGACGGCGTCACACTTATAGAGTGACGGGCGCACGACCATTTTTTCACAAAATGTAGATTTTCTCGCTCCGGTCGCGTAGGCTTTTGAATCACCTAAATCCGAGTTCGTATGCAAAAGTTATGGCCAAAACAATATCAACTACTTCACGCGCATGTTGTGACTTAATCGCTTTTGTGATGGCGTCACCTTGAATTGTGACACCGTCGAGTCACCGTCATTAGGGTTTCGTCTTGGCCACGTTAGTCTTGCGACGGCGTCACCTTGTGATTGTGACGCCGTCCTCTTTAGCTTCTCGACGCCTCAGATTGAATCTAGGCCATCCGAGTTGCGACGGCCTACTCTTTAAAGCCCGACGCCCGCCCTCCAAAAACTAGCAATTTTTCTTCCGAGTCGCCACAACTTCCTCCGGACGGCGTCAGATTAAGCAATGGACGCCGTCCCCTTGTAATTTATCGACTTGAGTGTCTCAATTCTTGACTTTGGCCATTTTCTTCATATATCCGCGCCTTTTCGTCCAAATAAGTGCCATTACAGCACTTTGCCTTCAAGAGACCTAAAAAGTGAAAAGGAACGATATTAAGCAATAACGGATACAAAAGTGATCAAATAAGGGCTTAAACGACCCCTCAAAAAGGTACATTTTAAATCCTTATCAACGTCATCATTTTCTTTGTTCTTTGATCTTTGTTCTTTGTGATGGTAGTGATAGTATGTTGTGATTGTTCCGTGATCATCCGCTTCATTGCTCCAAAGGTGTCTCCACGCCTTTTCTCCAACATGCTCACAAGCTCTTTAACGTTGGATTTCCGTACTGATGTAGTTCTCTTAGTCTTTAAACTTTGTAGATTCTTTGACTTAGATGAAGAATCATTCTGACTTTGTGTTGCCTTTTAAGAGAACTTCCATTAGTGATGTTGTTGGTATGAGCATGTGGAGAATCGCGATCTTTTCCACAAGAAGCATCCATAAGAAGAAAAAATAAAATATGGGTTAGAAATAATCCAACACGCACAAGTTTGAACTTCGAGAGTGTTAACAAGATAGTGTGAAAACACAACTCTAATTCTCAAAGCGTCGCTCGAATCGAGTCCCTTGAGTGAGATAACACGATGTACCGGTACATCTACAATTGATGAGTCACCGAGGTATACAGAAGCATCACCCTACGCATCAGACCGCTTGAGACACACTAAGCGTAATCCACGGGAGTTACCGAAGTGACCGATGTCGTGGTCAAGCTTGATGTTGACCACGATAGGAGTTTCCATTTAATCACTGAGGATCACATATGTGAACCTCTCATAAATTTTCTCGATAGATTGCTAAGATCTGTGAAGGACTCGATAATGTATCACTTGCGTCCTTATAGTTGAACAACAAGTGATGAAATGTCAAGTGTACCTAAGAGATCTTTTGATGAATCTCATGGCTTTAGACTCAATAGTGCGCTTTGGTTTTCCTGAGCGGAGACTAGGGAGAGGGTCTCCTTCTTCAATACCAGCAATTTCTAAGAGAAAACCGATAGTTTACGTAGGGTTCCCTGTGAGAATGAAACAAGCTCGCTGAGAGAAACTTGAGTGGCAAAGAAGGTTTAGTGCATGCGTCACCGGGTCCATGACGACTTTGATCTTCAATACCGGTGTCATCAAGTGACAACCTGTAGCATATGAATTGAACCCTGGGTTCCGCCTAAGTTGAATAATCTGGAGGGCTATTTCTTTTCACCCTTTCTTTTACTTTTCTTTTTAATTCTTCAACTCCTTCTTTCTCCGATTCTCATTTTCTCCTTTTTATAATCATACCTAAGGACTTCTAATTCTAACTATTGGTGGTGTCCTTGGGTAGATCCCTCCGGCTCTGGCGGATCATAGGATGGTTATTCCTAACCTTAGTCACCTTATAACTCCATGACTAACCTATGTTGCCATAAAACCATTTTCAAGAAAAATCTCTCAAAGTGGTTATGAGTAAAAGCATTTAATACCACTGTTGAGAGTTTGAGACTTTGCAGAAATACTCCCCCTCGACATGTGCTTAAGTATTTTTACAGAAATCTACACGGTGAGGGAAGAGCACGCACTTTTTGAATTGATCAACTCAAGATAAACAATCCCCCGCGAAACACGGTTACGTTGCATAGTTAAAGAGTTAAATTGTCAGCTTTTAGGTGACAACTAGCTCTAATAACTACCTTGAAAGTGTGGACAAACCTCGAAAGATTGTCAAACCTGTCAAAGTTCATGTCTACCAAGGGTTTCTCGAATGGTACATTCTACTCGGACAAGTCCTTTGCGAGACAAGTTTACATTACTAGCGAACTAGCTTGAAATTATTACCCGTCCCGGACAAGTCTTTTTGAGTTACTAACATTTAAGATCTCATCAATTCATTGGTTAAGTCTGTAGCACAATGATTCATTTGGAATTTCACAACATATTTGTTATCACATAATTTTTCTCCCCCTCAAAAATGACATATAAATGTTATTTTTGACGAAATTTTGATATCGAATATGTCCATTTCGAGTTTTGTGGGAAGATTACCACGAAGAACAATTTGTGAACAAAGTTTTTAAGCAAATACTCATCCTCAACAAGTGATATTAACTTTTAAGGTTTTGAAAATCATATATGGAAGTACTTGTTATTTTGAGCAAAACTTTGAAAAATGAAAGTTTTGATATGTTTTACTTAAAAGTAAGAAGCTTTCGCTCCTTTTATAAGGATTGTGGCATTGAAGCGTACCACATGGTCCTTTCATTAAAAGTACGGATTGTACACTGTTATGTGTGCACAAGCCATGGTTATTAAAAAAAATAACACATCCAAATGTTAAGAGAATGAACCAAATCATGGGTTACCAAGAGAATCCGGAAGGCCAGCAATAACTCCAGGATTTCGTTCGGGACGTTGATAGCCTGTGAGAGATATGCTCGGACGACCACCTACGAAACTCTCCAAAGTTCTGAATTGATCCCTTCTGAACAACCTTTCATCGATCAACGTGATGATCCTCTTCACATCCCGTCTCTCCTTAGAATTCCATCTCTTTGGTGACCCAATGCCTTGTTGTATCGCCTTTAACCGATAAGCTAACCCATCCCGACTTTCTTCGTATGATCCCCAAACTTATGAAGCTCGTTACACGCCATTAAGCGCTTTGGTGTAGTTCCATGTAGACTACTCCAAATGGTCTCACGATTAGGTGTACCGAGGAAGATGCTATGTCGGAAGGTCAAGTCGGTTTTGTGAGGTTAACACGCTTTTGATACGATTCCACGCAAGTCAATGTCTTCTACACGCTTGGATGACAATGCTTCATGTAGATGAGTAAGGACTTGATGTATTCGTTGGATAATTGTGGAGAAGTGTTGCATTCGCCCTTGCACCTTAGCGATACATATCTTCAATGTCATTCAATGATAGTCTCGAAAATCGCCTTCATAGAATTCATAGTCCTCTTCGCCTTGTCTTTTACCACAATGTTTTTGAGAAATGTAGTCCCATTTAGACGGGAGAGAGACATGCCTAATAGCAACGATTGTTTATCACTATACACTTCATGTTTGACTTTTGAACCCGCGACTTTTGTAGTAGATTCTTCGGCGCTCCGCCATGTCAATCCCATACATTGCATCAAGGTCATACTTTTCCACGATGTTGGCAAACATGTGAGTAGCTTTTTCTTCGATGGCTATGCAGTTGGAGTAACTTGCCCGAGAACTAAAATGTGATGTAGCGTATTTCTTTGACACATCGCATCGTGGTAGAAGAAATTCCGTGTCATTGTTAAAGAAATAACGGAATGGAATCTTGATCTGTTGGCCAATTGTAGGTGAGGTCTTGTCCGGTATGGAGCTTTGTCTTTGCGTGTGAAGTCAATGTTAGCTTCAGGGTTGAGCCAATCGATGTTGTTAGACATGGCTCGCGGCTATGTTTTTAAGATGGTATTCAACTTCAATAGCACTTTCGTATCGTCTTTGAGCAGCTTGAAAAGCTTCATTCTTGATGCCTCAACTCTCGCTTGAATATCTTCATCCGAAACTTTTCTTGAAGTAACTTAGCATGCTCCAATGTTCGACCATCTACCATTTCTTTACCTTCGTGTGAGGGAGTAGCATCAACAAGTGTAGAAACCACCGTGATTCAGCGGTGTCATCTCGCCTAGCCATGAGACAACATTGGTCTTTGTCTTCTTCTTCTTCTTTGGCTTTGATGAGGATCCCTGGTTTCATTGTTGGGCGGGAGAGGTGGTTGTTGTTGGGGCTCATGGAACTCTTCTTCGTCACCACCGTATTCAAATGATCACCGTTTTCTCGTGGAGGGTGGTAACTCGTGAGTCCCGAGGTTTATCGCAGAAGAGCGGGAGGGGATCGCCTTTGTTGGAGTCCTTTGGTGGCATAGAGGAGGGTTCACCAGACTTCTTTGGACTTTTAGGCTCCTTATCCTTATCCTTATCCTTATCCTTATCGTCATCGTCTCTTGCACGCTTAGGCCTTTTAGCTTCTACTCTACATGCTGTTTTGAGTTGGTATTCTAGCAATGCTTCAAACAGTTTACCTTCGCGTAAGTAAATGTTGCATCGCTTTTGACATTTGCATTACCAAACAAAACAATTCAAAGATCGGAGTACACTATAGGATCGCTTGGGATTGTTACGTTAGAGGTGTTGATCTTATAGTTTTCTTGGCCAATTGCATGATTGGATAGAGTTGTCTGTTGAACATCTCTCTTGTCACGCCATAGTGTCGAAAATTTGTGAGTATATCACTTAATCATCTCGCTCATTTCCCCTTGGACATCAACTGCATAAACTGATATACTCCTCACTTGACATCTTGTCTATCTCGCCATGTAGAAGATTGATACGGCCGCCAGTTGATATATTTTTTCTTGAGCACGCCTTTCTTCCCGACTTGCTTGACAGCTTTACAATCTTTGTTTTAGGCCGATATCCAAGAGTCGGTTGGTTTCTTCACCGACTGGATGTGGATCCGGTTGTGCCTTTGGATGGTGGAGGTGAAGAGTGAGAGGACGAATCGATGATGAGGAGACATGAGGAGGCTCGTGGTCCAGAGGTTCGTGTTTCTTCCTTGGAGCGAAGACCTGCCTAGAAGAAAATCATCATAATCAATATCTTCATCATTTTGACTTAGCCGCATCAAATTTTAGCATCTTTACCGTGAGTTTTCTCACTTTTCCATGTCCGTTCCTCAAAGTCGAAGGATAGAGTCCTCAATCTTTGTTGTTGTTGTTGGTGGTGTGCCCCTTATCGGGTTGATTAACCACATCGAACCGTGTAGATTGTGCACACCACTTGACACCTCTCTTCCAAAGTTTGTTGTTTGAACTCTTTGGCAAGATGTTTGAGTCTGAGGTTCTTCAACTTATTTTGATAGTCTCTTTCTTCGTCTAGTGGTTCTTCTTCAGAGATTTCCTCTTCATGCTCAAGCACTGGAGTTTTCCCTTTACCTTTATCAGCTTTTGGACTGGGAGGTTTTGCTACTGTTTGAGTGTCATCGATTGGAGTTTCAAAATAGATGACCTCTTCGCTCGCTTCTGGTCCTCCGAGTCCTCGCCCATAAGCTTTGTTGCGTTCGTTGAGAATAGGAATAACATCTTTTGAAAGAATTTTCCTTTTGAGAACATGAGTCCTCTTAGGATACTTTCGTGTGCTTTCAGTGCTTGCGATAATTCCTGTGCTGCCTCTCCTGGTTTTCCTAGTAGGTGTACCAGCAGACTTTTCATCAAGGAAACCTACTGTGCCTTCTTCAACTGCCAGATATCGCTTAAAATAATCGCTTGTTTGATATCATCGCGAATAAGATGATCCGGCAAAGATCGTGACCTTGTTTCTTCATAGAGTCCTTAAATGACAGTTGAGTGGCTCATACAACAATGTTGAAAGGGGTCATCGAAGTCTCAAGGGAATATCGTATTATTCCTGAGCTCTTTGGATCAACATTGGTATATCTGATATACGGGATTTTGGTGCCAAGCTTTTAAGGAAAGTCATCATATCGCCCCAAGATATTTGTAGTTCCATGAGCTGGGATGCTCATACACTATCGTAAACGGATTTTGCAATCATAATGTAGAGGGTTCTCCATGGTCGGGAATGTTCTGAGATCCATGATGAGTGCTTGTGATCACCCCGTAGCTTCATCATAGCCGATGCCTCCATGAACCGGAGAACGACCTCTTCGCTGGAGTGTCATTGTATTCGTGAGGTTCGATGATAGGAATGAGAAGAATATCCCTCAAATATGCTGGTGTGATGATGACTTGTTTGTTGTTGCCGCCACAGATTTTGACCTTTGACCTTTTGCATTGTATGCCGTAATTGGTGAATGTAGATCTCTGCATGAAAGGTAGTTAGTGAGCATTCCTACAGGTGAGTCTTCGTAATTCACCGCAATCTCACATGAAGATTCCCGAACAAGAGAAGTTCTCAAAATCAACTCAGAGGTTGTTCTTTCCGATCTTCATTGGGTAACCATGAGGGAAGATATTCAGTGAGAACATTTGGTGCTTACATTTTGCATTTGAGCGCCCACGGATCCGAAAGATATTTAGCCAAAAGAACCAACATATCGAAAGTTACGCGAGTCAGTTGATTTTATTGTCTATTTATTGAATGTAATATGTCGATGATTGTTACTATGTCACTTGTTAGTCCAATAGTCCAAAGACGCCGTGATAAGTTTCGTGAGTTGATTAACTTTGAGTTTTAAAGTCCAAGTTTTCACTTATTTTCACAACTTAAACATTTAAGCTTATTAGTGACATTTTGGTTTCGAGTATGCTATGATTTATTTATTTACATGTTTGCACGCAACAATTCATAATTTTGTTAAACTAGGCTTAGGCGTGGGTTTTGCAAGCTTATGCGTAAATGAGGTTATACGCTGTAAGCATAAGCTTGCGCGATTTTGACTTACGCGTAAGAAATATTACAGGGAAAAGAGGACCTTAGGCGTAAATTACGTGAGGCGGGAACCTTGACGTAACCCGCTTCAGGCCGCGCCCAGGATACGCATAACTTGCTACGCTTAAGGTGATCCTTATGCGTAGAAGTTCTAGTAACCTTGATTCTGAATTTCACGCTAATAACCAAATAAATTCATCATATCACCAATATTAACACATATATTCAATCCTTTTCGCTTTAAACATGAATACTCGCTAAGCAGTTATGCGTAGAATATCATTTACGCTTAAACATTAAACCCTAGATTTAAATTCCTACGGTAAGAATTTAACCAACGTGATTTACACCAAAATGTTTCGATATCTTAGAGGCCTGAATTGCTCAAGTTTTAACATCAAAGACGCTATGAATCAAAAATACCCAAAACGTATAAACTTAAACCCTAAAATTTGATTTTCATTACAATTGATGTTTCTGGATAAGTTTTAAGCATGGATATAATAAATTTAACATATAAACAACATCTTTCAACCATCAAATTAAATTAAACACTCACACATGAAACCCCCAATCTAATTTATGAACCCTAATTTTGAAAATGGACAATTGTGGTTTAGGTGGATTTGTTTGATAAAAATGGTTTTGGCACATAGTTTTGAACATTTTAACACCATTATATCATAACAACACACACTGATGATCTTGTGTTCATATGCTTACGCGTAGAACACGAAAATCATCCAAACTCAAGATTTAGCTGTTGGATTTAAAAATAAATCAAAACCATTGTTTGTTTGAACACTAAGAATCAAAAACCACTTACAAAGTTAAGATCTAAAACACGGTTTAGAAGATTGAAGGTTAGACGTAGGATTTGTTGTTGAGAGTAATGAATGATTTGAAATAAATGATATGAAAAATTAGGTGAAGGTTTTGTTAAAAAATACTTTAAGCTTCTGGCAATTTCAGTCCCTCCACCTTAACCATTTACATCCAACGCCCATAACTTCCATTTTGGTTACCAAACGAATGATATTTGAAAAGAAACTTGACGACACTCCCTCTTGACTTAAGAAATAAATAATTTTATAAATTTGAGTCCGGGAGTGTCAGAAACCGTAAATGTGACCACCATTAAACAAAGTAACAATTGAGATAAGGTAACATGCAAGTACAAGGTTTTATGAAACCGAAAAATATTTGCTTTCTCCCCCTCAACACTTGACCGAGAAAATACTGAATTTTGAAAGATTAGGTTGTTGATGGAAGATTTGTACTTGCCATGTTAAAAGAAATATAGATAGAAGAATATTTTTGTTGTTTTATCAGATTTTATAATTTTGTATTTTTGTTTTTGAAAAATATTTACAAAAGAGGTTTTGGTGTTTGACTGGTTTTAAGAATGTTTTAAAGTTCATCCAGCCTTCGAGTCAAACACCGCATACCAATCCTGGACCAACTCATTAAACCTAGGGTGAGCTAAGGCTTTGAGCAGATATCTCACGCTGGTATTCAAGACTACAAAGTATAATTCAACAAGCACTCGCTCCACGCGTTCCTTGATGAAATGATATCAAAGATCGATGTGCTTTGATTTCGAATGTTGAACAGAGTTGCACGAGATCGCAATAGCATTCGATCATTGTAAAGACATCGGGATTTCACAAATTATTGAACCATAGTCTTTGAGTTGTGTTCTTATCCAAATGACTTGAGCACAACACGCCGATATGGCTACATATTCGCTTCGCTTGAGGACAAATGATGTACAATCCTCGCTTTCATTGCCATGACACCATCACCAAGAAATTGTAATGCCCTCAAGTACTTTTCGCGAATCTAAGCATCCTCAAGCGGATCAACGCCCTAAAAAGCTATTAGTTCAAAACCGTAATCCTTCTGATACCGCCGATCCCCAAGTTAATGGTTCCCTGACGATTCGGAGATTCTTTTAGCCTCTGGGTTTCGCTTGGTCTCGACCGATAACGGAGCAAAGATATAACGCAAAACAATATCAGCTCTAAGTTAGATACATGAGAGACCCAATGATGTCATGGTATTTGGTAGGGTCCACCAATTTCCCATGTAAATCGGGCCGCTTGGTATGTGCCATTGTACAGGTGTCACAGCTTTGCATTCCAAATTTGTTTAAAAGTTCAAGGGCATATTTGATCGACTCAAGAAAATACTACGGGTGATTGATGAACTTGTACCCTAGAAAGAACGAAGTTCACCCATCATGGACATTTCAAAATGTTGTTTCATCGGGCTTTGCAAAAGCGATTGAGTATTTTTATGTGTTGACCCAAAAATGATGTCATCCACGTAAATTTGAATGATTAAAATGTGTGCCCCGTGATATTGTATGAAAAGAGTTGGGTCGACCGAACCTTTGGTGAAATTATTGGCAATGAGGAAGGATGATAACTTATCGCATTCTACCGAGGAGCTTGTTTGAGTCCTGCATGCTTTGTTCGCTTTGTAGACATGGTTCGGGAACTTAGATCATGTAATCCTCCGCCGGGTCAAGTAAACCGCTTTTTAGTTTCCTCGCTCGTAGCGCTTTTGATGTCCATCCGAAAGACCGTGATGTTCATGTGTACGAATCCATAGAAATATCCAACAGTACCAAGACGAGCAACCGGAGCTTAATGATTCTTCAAAGTCAATACCATCTTCTGTTATAACCAGCCACCGTGACATGACTTATTTCGACACGCTCCCTTCAACATCCAATTTGTTTTTCCAAATCCATTTGATACCAATGACGTAGACCCATGTTGGTCTTTCAACTAGTTCCCATACTTCAAGACGCTTAAACCGATTGAGTTCCCGCATGGATTCAATCTAGTTGTCTTTGGTCATTGCATCTTTAATGTTTTAGGTTCGATTGGCGTGACAAAATGAAGGTATAAATGCAATGTTCACCATCCGTGTGAAGACGCTATCTCGCTACTTCATCGGGTTGATTCGTTACCAATAATATTCTCAAGAGGATGATATATTGTCCAACGATGAGTGGAAGGTTGATGTTGATATACATTATGCAGATTGGGAGGATTCAAATGGCTTGTAGATGATTCTGCAACATCAAAAAGTGCAGCTTTCATTAGCAAACGGGTTAAAGAACGCGATTTGGATCAAAATCCGCAGATGGGGTACTTCATTGTTCAACATCATCACCGGGTGTAGCTGGATGCAAGCTTTTGTTCAACCGTTGTAGAAGTCAACTAGTGGTGCTTCACAACAAGAGTTGTTGTAAAGGTGTGTATCGTATGGCATATGATCGCCGAAAGCAATGGAAACATTGGATACACCGAGCACGCTCATCAATATCATAACTAAACAGAGGAGCAAATAGTCCATTTGTGACGAGTAAGTCGGGGGCTTGTTTCACGATGATGGAGTTTGAGGGAATTTTAACCAGGACCGTTCCAAGTCATGCTCGTAAGCCATCTCAAGAAGCTCATCGAAATTTGCATGAATCGCTTTCCATAACTTGCTTTGTACCGACGCATTCCCAGACCGTAACCTTTAGAATTTCACAAGATCCAATAAAGACCCATGTCGCTTTGGCGGCTTCCAAAGTCATCACGATCATTATTTGGATAGCAAAGAGATCCGGATACATGAAAGTGTTTGAGATTCGCCAAGGCGTGGATAAGCTCAGGTGTTTTGTTGTATGCTTTGTAATCATTGAGTTTATTCTCGCAGTACATGCTTGATACAACAAAATTTCATAAGTAATCCGAAGTTTAGCATTGATTAACATCGCTCGGCAAATTTTCCACTAACGACGGCTTCTCTTTTCAACATCTCCGCTTTGTTCTGGGGTACTGCAATAGATGTTTGATGCTCAATTCCCACTTTCAATATTCACTAAGAGTTTGATTCATCAATTCGCCTTTGTCCTGCTCAATTTGTCCGACGGTGTTTCGGAGTCAACTTGAATTTTGGAGAAAGGTGATGATCATCTCATGGAGCTTGATATTTACGCCGAAGAAAAATAAACCCAAGTCCATCCGAGTAGTCATCTACAATTACCAAGATGTAGCGTATTGATCGAATCAGACGCTGCGATCGGGCCACAATAAATCCATGTGAAGAAGATGAAGCACATGTTGTAGAGCCGTGGTTCCACTTTTGAAGGAAAGTGAGCAGTGTTTTCCTTGTTCACAAGTCAACATAGGTGATCTTTAGAATACCGGAATCCGGGATACCTTCAATGCAGAGACGCCGGTGCCATAGCCAAGATTTTGTAGATGCGCCTTTGAAAGGAGACAGATGGGGAGATGAAGCAATCATGTGTTCGCATTGAGATTGTGTATAAACTTGAGTCAAGCCGCATTATAAGATCGCTTCTCAGATCACTTAATGAAACAAGTTTTCTCAAAAGCAACTTCCAAATCTCCATCACGAATCACATGCCGAGGAGAGATTGACCAGACCTTCCCACATAATAAACCCCGCTAATTTTGATGTTGCCATTGATGTAATCTCCGTAGCTCCATGATAATGCTGGCGATCATCATTCCCCGACCACATGCTAATGAACTTTGCCAAAGGATAACAAATTGAGATTGTCGTCATGTCGAACATTGTTAGGAATTAGAAATTCGGTATTAAAGAGTCGGTCACCTCAAGTATATGTAATCATTAGAAAGCTCGTAGTCGAAGTTATTTTAAGTTAAGTAGTATTTAGTTAAGTAACACCGTGGGAGGACTCGGGTCTTTACCCAATGTATGCCCGATCCACCCGTGTGTGGCGATTTATGTAAGACTATAAATAAATACTCTCCAGAGAGTTGGAGCTCAAAATAATATCTTTCACTTTCTCTCACTAAGTTCCCTAAACCTCTAACTTTCTCTCTCTAGAATTCCATCTATATGCTACTTTGTGTTATGGTTTGATGTGTATGTGAAAAGTTATATCTTACAATTGGTATCAAGAGCCATGGTTAGATCATATCTTGCACATCTTTGGATTTCTAGTGGTTTTTAGGTGGTTTTTGAGTTTGAAAAAGTTTAGTGGTTTTTGCATCATTTGGTTGATTTCTTGTGTTAAAGTTTGAATTTTGTTAGTACTTTTATGTTTAGAATCATCACAAGTGTAGGTTTTCATTTGGTAAGCTTGAATCATCTTGGTTGGGTTGTTTTTGATTGAAAAGTGATGTTTATGTGGTTTTTTCATGCTAGCGACTTACTCACGATTAGTTTCTTCAGAGCGACTTGCTTTACAATTTGTAGCGAGTTACAGCTTTAAACCTAGCGACTTAGATCTAGCGATTACAAAGACAAGTAGTGGACTCTCCACTACGGGTAGCTTAGGTGTAATGACTTCATTCGGTGATGCAGTTGCCTTTAGCGACTTGTATCTTTGCGACTTGAGTAGCTTAATTGTCCAAAATTTTGCTAGCTACTTGAGGCTTAGCGAGTTACTACTTAGCGACTTGCATTTGTCTAGCGACTTGGGACTCTAGCGACTTGTGGTGTAGCTTAATTGCGTTAGCTTAATTTAGTGCATTATCTTCTCTAGCACTTAGTGATTATCTTCTAGCGACATAGTGCATTATCTTCTAGCGACTTGAGTGATTGTTTACGGTTTTCTCTTGATTTAGTAAACTCCCGTGAAAGAATCTATTTCCCGGTTTAATCATAGAGTTATAAAATCCCGTATAACCTGTAAACATGTCTACCAACGTTCCTACTATCATCTCCATCGCTGTCGAGGATGTTCAAGCAAATGCTCAGATACTCGTCCACCCATGCTTGACAGAACTGACTACGATTCTTGGGCTCTACGAATCAGATTGTACTGCCTTGGAAAGGAAAATGGTGTCAACATTCTCAAATCCATTGATGAAGGACCATATCGAGTTGAGACGACTAGAGACATACTTGATACTAATGAAGATGGTACTCTTGTTTACGGAATGGACAAACCAAAGATGTATGATGAGCTAGATGATAAGGAGAAAAAGAGATTCGATGCGATATCGTGGCTTCAAACATTGTTCTTCAAGGTCTTCCTAAAGACATCTACAAGTTGATCAATCATAATGCAGCAGCAAGATGGGATAATGTTAAGATGCTTCTCTCGTGTTCGAATTAACTATGGAAGGACGAGAATCCCAACTCTACGACGAATTTGAACACTTCAAGATGAAACCAGATGAGAGTGTCTATGAGTACTATGTGAGATTTCATAAGTTAGTGAATGACATGAGGAACATCGGAATGACTATGCCTAACATTCAGATGAACTCAAAATTTGTGAACAACATGAATCCCGAATGGCACAAGTTTGTCACCACTGTGAAGCTCACTAAAGGATTGAAGAATACAAACTATGAGCAACTCTATGCCTTCCTCCTTCAGAATGAGAGACATGCTATGTTTGAAAAATTGATTCTCAATCATTCAAAACCAACAGTGGAGAGACAAGCTCGCCTAATGACTCAACCGCCTTCTACTCAAACATCGGAATCACAACCAAAGCATCACAAGTCATACCCTTGGGTAATGGTAATCACAAACTCATTCCCGATCCTATGTTCAAACAAGCCGATGCTGATGCACACGTGGGAAACTTCATTAATCAACTAGCTCTTCTGATTAGTCAAAACATGAATTCTCTCCCACAAACCAACAACAACCCTGAACAAGATCTAACCCACACAAGCACATCATGTTAAAGATGGAAGGATCGTGGTGCAACCAGTTCAGAAAGACAGATGATCGTGGAAGAGGTGGAGCCGGTAGAGGTTATGTTGGCAACCAGAATCGAGGAAGGAATGGTAACCAAGGTCAAGCTAAGCCAATCAAATGTTATAACCGTGGTGGTGAGGGACACATTGCAAGGAACCGCACATCTCCAAGCGCCCACGAATGCCGACTTCGAGATAAGATGCCGCTTGTACTTTTTCTCGATAATGGTGCCGCTTGGATGAAGAGGAATTGTTGTTTACTGAGGGCAATGCCAAGACCTATGATGCGATGTGGATGAGCGACCTATTCAGAGATAGGTCACAATCATCGAATGCCTTTCAAGTCACATCATGTGATGCATACGACTGATGTGGATGATGGACCTACGCGACACAATTTTTATGGCTAGCATTTCTCCAATGGTTTCTCCCAAGGTTTCTTCTTCACCACAAGCTGGCCCATCCAAAGACAAACTTATTTCAGAGGTATTAAAACTATACGATGATGCCGATGTGCAAAAGATGCATGACAAAGTACAATCAACTGAAACTATTGAATCAAATATTGAAAATATGGGTAATATCAATATTATCCCATATGATCAATATGTGAAACAAAGTGAAAGTGATGGTGTACCAAGTGATGCATCTTCTGCAGTCAACAATGACTATGTTTTTGATGAATACACCGCATGTGTTCATGATCGTAATTTCAACTAAATGCCTATAAAGAAGCGTGTTGCTATTTATGAACAACGCTAAATTTGAGTTGACCACTCGTGAGCAGAAATGGATGACCAAGCGCATGATCATTAGAAAAGTAATTTTAGAGAAGAAGTATTGAAACAAGAATTAAATTCCTTGCAAGAAAAACTTTCTAAACAGCTAAGCAAAAACAAGAACTTCAAGAAAATGTGAAAATGCTTAAGCAAGAATTTAATGCAAAGGAATCAAAACTGTTGAGAGATTTTTCTAATCTGAAAACTTTGAAAAACAAACTTGAAAACAAGTTGTACATACAAGGAAACACCATTCAGACCGCTCACATGGTCACTAAACATAGAGTCCTAAGCGATAAGCATAGCATTCCCATTATTGAGATAAACCCAACCCGAGGTAAGGAAGATAGCAAAAGCTCAAAGTGTGATCTATGATGGCAATGAAATTCTTAAACCTAGACAGAAACCTAGTTGCGTTGAGTGCACTGAGGAAGATAAGAAATCGGATGAAGTCACTAGGGAAAGGATGAACAAAAAATTAGATGATCCTAAATGCAAAGAAAAAAATAATAATTATCACTCCCCATGACTACAAAAGGAAAAACGGATTTCCTTGAACATGTTTAAGCCTCAGACATTGTTGACTCGAACAAGTTTTCGGAAAAAGATTTAGATAAGCAAAAGTCGAAAATATTGTTGAAACAAACCCTCCCCTATGGAAAATGCCTAGAGCGACCGTGTATCCTCCTAATACACCAATGCATCTTGTTCCTAGAACAATTGCCACTAAAGCAAGACCTAATTACCAATATGTTATATTACAACTATTTGTTGATTTTGAGAAAACTTGCAAGAAAAGGATCACACCCATTGGTATAACGGAAGGAGAAAGGGGTTTTGAGCAAATGAAAGAATGTTATTTAACCGAGGTCATGCCTTTCTTTAAACTTCTAAAAGATCACTTTGAGAGTCTTAAAAGGGATATAAACCTGATATCAAGGGAATGGAAAAGGAATTTGATGCAATGGTAGTTGAAGTTAGTGATTATGAGCTTGCACTAAAATATAATGAGATTGAGAGGAAGAACTTGCATACATTAAATGAGACTCTTATTACTGAATGTTGCTCAAGATATTTTCACCGCTCAAATTGCCGCTTCCAAATTTCATGAACTATCTCGGTCTCGAAAGTCTCCCATGATCGTGTCATTGAGCTTGAAAAACTAATTCTAAACTAAACGAGAAAATTGAACTGGATGATCACGACAATTTGGTTAAACATTTTTCTAAACTGGAAGTTGAGCATTTTAATTTACAACTAAAATATCAACATCTTAAAGAAAATGTTAAAACTTCAAATATCAAGACATCTCCGATGCTCCAGAGTTTGATGCGCTTTTCAAATTAACAAACGATGAACAGATTCAAGCTCTGCAACACGATCGAAAGTTGAAAGCCCAAATCTCTCAATTAAAGGGTCAAACGAACAATATGACAGTCCTCCTCCTTTAGATTCTCAGAATTCTCAAACTTTTCATCTTCAAAACTTAGTTGATGCCTTACAAAAGGAAAACGAGAGTTTTCTAGAAGAAAATGAAAAAGTTAAACGACATTTTAAAGAGTTATATGATTCAATAAAAGTCACCCGTGACCAAAACAACGAAAAAATAACGCCTTTACAAAAGGAAATTGAGAATCGAGAAGTCGTGAAATGGGAAACTACCCCTTGTTTTCAATAAGAATGTTGTCTCAAAGTCACCCTTAGACTGCAAATACACTGATAGTTAAATATATTCGTCCTCATCTTAGGAATAATGAACATGCTTTTCATGAATACTGTGCTCACCTTAAGGATAGTCTAGAATGTCTCCGTGAGATTGTCGAGGAGGATTTCATTAACAAACCTCTTGATAGTGAAATTAGGTTTGCTTGCCTGTGCCAAACGATCTCAACAGTTGCTAGAATGTGTAATTGCCACATGTCCCAAATCCTTAACCTTAGGTGCAAAAGGCAAAGCTGTGATGCCTTGTTCTATGCCTAGTGCCAAGCAGAAATCCGTTCTATGCCCAGTCTTAAGAAAGGAAACACTAATGAGCCTTCAAGTAGTTCAGATTCCAGATATGTTAGTGCTAAGAAAGTGAACTTTAGTGCCACCAAAAGCTCAAATCACGTTCTTAAAGTATACACTAATGTGCCTTCTAGTACTTCTGATCCTTGCACATCAAGTTCAGGAATGCAAAAATTAGATCAACCAACTAATGTTCCCATTCCTCTACGAGGTCATGGATTTAAAGAAGGTGTCAAAGTCTCAAGACAATACAAGGAATGATAGGACCTTGCAAGCTAAGAATGTGCATGGGAAGAGAGTAGAAGACCAATCTAGGAACTTTAAGCTTGAGTTGAATAAAACGAATCGTGTTGATTCTAGTATTAGCCTTAGGCGCATCAGAATTAATTCACTACTATTTGCAAACCTTGTAATGATGTCGCTTGAATTTCTTGCTAATCATGAATGTGGTGTGAATGCTTTGTCTAATGCGTCAAATGCCCGCTTAAAATTGTTAATGCTAATAATCGTAAATAAGGCAAAAGGCAAAACGAAGATTAGAAAACAAAGTGGAAACCCACAGAAGAACTTTTATAAAGATAGGTTATTATTGGATACCTTTTGGCCATAAGAATAATCACTTTTGTTCTCAAACTGCTAAGATTATGCCCACTAGAAAATGGATGCCTACCGGTAGAACTATTCCCTTAAGAAGTAAACATACTTTGAATAGGTCAAATACGTACACCAAGATTGCATCTATTCCCAATGATTCCATTGCTTCTACTGATATGGATGTTTCTATTGATGTGGGTGTTCCAATTATCAGCACTAACCAAGTGGACCACATTCTTGCATGGGGATCCCAATTATCCAGTTATCCATTCTTGTCTGTGTTCAACCGCAGATCGTTCAAATCGTTTCGTGGTACGGACTCATTGCTCCAAGCATATGATCGAGACTCCAACATGCCTGAACGTGAGCAAATTCATCGGGACCTAGATTCGGTAATGATCATTTCGGTGCAATTAAGTGTTATGGTGATTATGTTGTTGGTGATAGTGTTATCTCTAGAGTATACTATGTGGAAGGTTCTTGGTCATAACTGCTCTCTCTGGTCAATTGCGGATTCGATCTAGAAGTAGCCTCGTAAAACATACTTGTTGTTAGAGATCTTAATTGCAAGGAACTGTTAAAAGGAACTCGTGGTTCAAATCTTTACACCATCTCTATAGAAGATATGATGAAGTCTTCTCCCAATGCTTGTTGTCAAAGACTTCAAAAACAAAGTCATGGTTATGGCATCGACGTCTCAATCACTTGAACCTCGGCACCATCAATGATCTCTCCAGAAAGGACTTAGTTGTAGGTTTACCGAGACTAAAGTATGAAAAGGATCATCTTTGTTCAAGATGTCAATTGGGAAAAAGCAAGTAGCCCATAAACCCAAACCTACTAACTCGCTCACGAAGTTCTTCATACAATTCATATGGATTTATGTGGACCAATGAGAGTGCGGAATATCTTTGGGAAGAAATATGTGTTAGTTGTGGTTGATGATTACTCTAGATTCAATCAAGTTCTTAAGGACAAAGGATGAAACTCCCGATATCATCATCAAACTCATCAAACAGTTCGACTTAACAAAACCGGCCGTAATTATCCGGACAGATAATGGAACTGAGTTTGTTAACAAACAACTTAGTGAATTCTATGAAAGCAATGGAATCAGCCATCAAAGAAGTGTTCCACGAACTCCTCAACAGAACGGTGTAGTTGAAAGATCAAATCGAACTCTTGTAGAAGCCGCTGAACAATGCCGATTTACTCAAAAGTTCCAATGTTTCTCTCGGTAAGCTATTGCCATCTGATGCTACACACAAAATCGCTCCCCGATTCTTAATGCTCATGGAAAGACACCATATGAACTTGTCCACAATAGAAAACCTAATCTCTCTTCCTTCTGTGTTTGGTGCATTATGCTATCCAACTAATGAGGGTCAAGACTTAGGGAAACTTAGGGCTAAAGCCGACATTGGAGTATTTGTAGGATATGCACCAAACAAAAAGGGATACCAATCTATAACAAAGAAACCGAAATATCATGGAAACCATTTCACGCTTTGATGAGTGACCGTCAAATGGCTCCTGACACTCACCGACCCGACTTCAAATCCCATTGGTTCATCATCTTGTTCCAAACTCTTCTCAAGAAACTCCATATGTACCTCCATCTCAAGATGATTTAAAGAAATTGTTTGATCCTATGTTTGATGAATTTTATGATCCAAGTACTAATGAGGTTGATCCCTACAAAGAGGATGCTCATATTCCCGTGAATGAAGTCAATCCGGCCTCAATATTTAAGTCAAGAAGCACCGCCGCCGATCCTTCAGCCTCATCAACAAATCATCATTCTTCAAATGTACATCATGGAAATGTTTCTGGCATCAATGATGAAGTTAACCCCTTTGCTACTCCTGAAGATGCTCCATTTGAAAACATATTTGCTCCTGAATCATCATCATCCAACCATCTTCTTGAGACATCGACTCAGCCTACCGCCTCAACAACTACCACATGCACACCTTAGAAAATGGACTCACGATCATCCATTAGACAACATCATTGGAAATCCTCTCGTCCCAGACCGGAAACAACTTGCAACCGATGCCTTATGGTGTTTCTTCAACTTAAGATCGAACCAAAAGATGTTAAAACCGCCATGAATGAAGATAGATGGTTCAATGCCATGCAAGATGAAATTCATGAGTTTGATCGACTTGATGTATGGGAGTTAGTACCGCCTGCATGTGCTATGATTATATCTCTTAAATGGATCTTCAAAGTGAAACTTGATGAGCATGGTGATGTGTTGAAGAACAAGGCTCGATTAGTTGCTAAAGGATATCGTCAAGAGGAGGGTATAGACTTTGAAGAATCTTTTGCTCCGTGCTTCGAATCGAGGCAATCAATCTTTTGGCTAATGCCGCTAGTAAGAACATGGTAGTATATCGATGGATGTAAGACGGCATTTCGAACCGGAGATCTTAAAGAAGTCGCTCACGCCACCAACCCGAAGGATTTGTGAATCAAGAGCATCCTACTCACGCTTATCGCCCCAAGAAGGCTCTTTACTTAAAGCAAGCTCCAAGGGCATGGTATGATAATCGTCAAAGTTTCTTCTATCAACCGGATTCAAAGAAAGGAGCAGCTTTTGATCCTACCTTATTCACCGTGAAGTCGTTGTCAAGATACACCGCCGGGTACATCCGAGGTGCTCGCTGGGTGATAAGCCAGGAGCCGGTTCCTCGGGCTAGCAAATGAGTACTTCTATTTCTACAGGTCGAATACATGTCATGTCATCCCGATTGTGCCTAAATCTTATGGATGGTGATCTCACTATTCCGGGATCGGTGGCTTTGTATTCAACAAAAAATCCTCCAGACTGCGGATAATAAAGGCAGCTATTGCTCTCATGCAACAACGTTCAACACCAAGAAAGCATATCGACATTCGACATCATTTCACTGTGGAACAAGGAAAAAGGCGGTGGAACTATATTTCAGGAGGTCCAATATCAGCGAAGCGCATCTTCACCAAAGCTCTTCCAAGAGAATTTGAAGTTATTCTTCCACGCCTTGGCCTGAAATCCTTCAACGATATTTCTAAACGCTCTTCAGAGTGAACACAGGAGGCAAGGTTCATTCAGGCTCCATTCTTGTAAATATTTACTCAAAAATCAAATAGAAAATTATAAAAAAACCTTCAAAATCCATAAAAATCTGAAAAATTCGAAAAATCTTCAAAAAAAAAAAAAAAAAAAAAAAAAAAAAAAAAAAAAAAAAAAAAAAAAAAAAAAAATTTAAAATATTTTATTTGTCATGTTTTTTTTAGTTCGATAATATCTACGGTCTTTGTGCTGTCATTCAAAGAATGACACGGTACTTTAGATGTTGTTCGAATTTAAAAAAAAAAAAAAAAAAATCAAAAAATCAAAAAATATTTTTGGGAGAAAGAGAAACAATGGTTTATTGTCATTTTCGTGCAATAACCCTTTTAAAAAGAAAGAACGAGCCATGTTTTACCATGTTTTCAAATTCCATGCTCGATTCTATAAACATTTATCTCATTGAAAACTAAATGCTTTGAAAAATAACTCGTCTCTATTTTGATAATCATCTGACTTATTTGTCAAAATCTCCATCTCAATCAACAACTCATGTCATTGATTAAGGGGGAGAATGATTTCAATTAAATTAAAAAGTTATTTGGCATTAAATTGTTTTCAAAAGATGTACATGCATGTTTTATCAATGGAGTTTAAAGTCTTAAAATCCGATCCTTATCAGTTAAAACGCTTTCATAATCAAGTCACAATTCTCCTTAAAAGCTTTCAAAATCAATTTAAATCTATAAGAGATCACAAATCTCAAATGATTTGATAATTGTGATCGGGGAGAATGTGTGATTTAAATTGGATTTAAACTGATAATTCGGTAAATGGTTTTATAAGGATGTACATGTTTCCCTTCCCACATGTGACAAACGATTTCAAATTTTCCATGCACATGTTGAGGGGAGCATCTATCTTAAACCTATGATTTGAAACGTGATCACTTATCTCAATGTGCGGGTTCCCTCTAGTATGTGCAAAACTCTTTTCAAACCTAGAAGCACATATTGAGGGGAGCAAAATCATGAAAACCTCATCCTTCCCCAAAATGCTTTATCTACTTGATTCGATTTGGGAAGTGATGTTGATATCTTTAGAAAATGGTAATCAAAGAAGTTAATCAAAAAATTTCAAATACTTGATTCACATGTTGAGGGGAGTTCTTCTTCTAAAAATATCAAAACAATTCAGGTACAAAATGCTTTGATAATATATCACAAGTATCTGGATTGATTTTCAAATGGTTTTCAATTGGTTCCAACGGCATATGAACAATACCAAATAGACCGACCAACTTTACTTTATGTATGGTGATATAAGGATGATAAGGTTAGGTATGTGTTCCCATGATCCGCCAGAACCGAGGGATCTACCCAGGGACTATCCACTAGTTAGTGTAGAGTTCTTAGGTATGATGATAAAAGGAGAAAAATGAGATATGGGAAGTGCATAAGATCGAGCTAGTAATCGAATAAACCCAACAAGGTTCTAGCTATGAAGTCTTGTAAGCACAAGGGGTTGAAGAATTTAAAAGAATTGAATGAGAAAAGGGTGAAAACAAATAGCCCTCCATTTATTCAACCTTAGGGCGAAACCGGTTCAATTCATATGCTACTGATGGTAACATCGGTATTGAAGACAAGACGTCATGGACCCAAAGGACGACCGCACTTCAACTTTTCAAACCACTCAAGTTCCTCTTAAAAGGACTTGTTTCATTCTCACGGGAACCGACATTATCTATCGAATTTCTCTTAGAGATTGTTGATATTGAAGAAGGAGACCCTCTCCCTAGTCTCCCATATAGGATCCAAATATGCACAAATTGAGTCTAGAGCCACGAGATCATCAATAAATCTCATTAGGACACTTTCAATGAAGACTCTCTGTTTCACAAAATGGAAGAGAGATTATATCTTGAGTCCTACATTATCCTTGTGGTATTGCCGTAACATCCGAGTGATGTGTTTACATATTCAATGTGAAGATGGAAAGCCTTCTGGAGCCAACATCTAACAAGCTCCTGGTAGGTGGCATGTGAGATCTATTATATGGATCAACCATGTGACAACTCAACGAAACAATGGGGTTTATCTTTTGAATCAATCCCGGTTCAAAGTTATGGATTGACGGATACCTTTGAAAACCGGTCTTTGTGCTTTAAAACTCTTTTCATTAGCACGTCGACCGTGTACTAATTTTTCAAATCAAAAGGTGTTTTATGATTGATAATTGATTTTCATTAAAACCTTCGTAATATTGCAAAAACAATTTCTATTGAGCAATACACGATTGTTTTTCAAATATCTTTTCATCAATCGCTGGACTCAAATTCGTTCACTCAATTCGCGTGTTGTCTTCTTTGAGATGTTCCGGTTTGAGAACGTTTAGAGCAAATGCTAAACCCTCGCCAAGGAAATTCTTCGAATTATACCGATCACAGCAAGACTGTAATCGATCAACCGGGAACCGTGGTCCAGTACTCAATTCAACGAAAGTGATCAAAGACACTTTCGCGGCGATTTATTGCTAACCGTTGTATGCGTACACCCGACGCTTGCAAAATGATCAATGAAGCGGTCAATTCATAGCCGCATGCTCACTTAACACATTCATCTCAAAAGAAATCATGATTAGTGCATCAATGACTCGGATATTTTCACTCCATGCTTCTCGCTACGCCGCCAATATCATGAATCAACAAAGCTTCCGCTACTCTGATGAGAAGATATCATGATCAGAATGTGAGCATGTCGGTCCTAATGTCACAACATCACATAATACCAACACCACAATGGATGTCACGAGATTTTGATTGCCGATGATCTCAAAATGGCTCAAATTTATCTCGTGGATCAAGAAAAGACCTCCACTTGAGTTAACCAAACATGCAATGAGTGGAATCAATGACTACAGCAAAGTACTACATCAAGAATGCAAGATCAATTGTTAATGTAATATCTGTTTGTATTCAATGTAATTTTAGTACATGTTTGAGGTGACCTCCCTTAGGGGGAGATTGTTAGGAATTAGAAATTCCGGTATTAAAGAGTCGGTCACCTCAAGTATATGTAATCGTTAGAAAGCTCGTAGTCAAGTTATTTTAAGTTAAGTAGTATTTAGTTAGTAACACCGTGAGGACGGACGGTCTTTACCCAATGTATGCCCCGATCCACGTTCGCTGTGTGCGATTTATGTAAGACTATAAATACTCTCTACCTTCCAAGGTAGAGAGATGGAGCTCATAATAATATCTTTCACTTTCTCTCACTAAGTTCCCTAAACCTCTAACTTTCTCTAGAATTCCATCTATATGCTACTTTGTGTTATGGTTTGATGTGTATG
>OU343224.1:241133467-241237128 GCA_910596185.1 Chrysanthemum makinoi | reverse complement strand
GGACTAAAACTAACAATTATGCAAACTTGATACGTTTTTCATCTGATTTTGGTATTTTTGCATTTAAAACACATAAAACACTTATTTGTGATATTTTTATCATTTTGATGCATTTCTGAGTGTTTTCAGATATTTTTGCAGTCTAGATGGTACAAAAATGATGAGTATTTAGACACTCATCACCAACCATCAGTGAGTTCATTGATAATCAGTCAGTCCCTACTGGGATAGGAAACACTGATCCAAATGATCAGGAACCTGTAACTCATGAACCTCAAACTGAACAAGACATCTCTACAGATGTTCTAAATGATTATGTGGCTCTTGCACCTGAACTCACATCTGAACTCCCAGTGACATCATCAAGCTCATATCCCAGCCACAAAGTAAGTGGACAAGAACTCAGGACATTGAGCTTATAAACATCATTGGTGAACCCACTGAAGGCATGCTCACTAGAAGCATGGCTGCTAATCTAACTGCAGCTTTAGCCAATGAATGTCTATATGCTGATTACCTATCAGATGTAGAACCCAAAAGTGTCACTGAGGCTCTTAAACACCCAAGCTGGGTTCAGGCTATGCAAAAGAACTGCAACAGTTTGAAAAAAACAAGGTCATGACCTTGATCAAATGTCCTCAAGATGTAGTAGTCATAGGAATGAAGTGGGTTTTCAGAAACAAAACTGATGAAAACGGCACTGTCATTAAAAACAAAGCCAGACTTGTAGCCAAAGGTTACAGTCAACAAGAAGGCATTGACTATGATGAGACATTTGCCACTGTTGCAAGAATGGAAGCCATCAGGATCTTCCTTGCATATGCAACATACATGAACTTCAGGGTCTACCAAATGGATGTTAAAAGTGCATTCTTAAATGGTGATCTCAAGGAAGATGTGTATGTTCAGCAACCCCCAGGCTTTGAGAGTAGTGAATTCCCTGACTATGTCTGCAAGCTTGACAAAGCCCTTTATGGACTTAAACAAGCTCCCAGGGCATGGTATGAAACTCTCTCAGCCTTCCTAATACAAAACAAGTTTGTCAGAGGAAAGATAGACAACACACTATTTGTCTATAGAACTCAACAAGATGTGATACTAGTCCAAGTGTATGTTGATGACATCATATTTGGCTCAACAAACTACAAACTTTGCAAACAGTTTGAAAAACTGATGACAAAGAAGTTTGAAATGAGCATGATGGGGGAACTCACATACTTTCTTGGACTACAAATCAGGCAAACTGATAAAGGAATATCCATCAGTCAAGAAAATACACCAGAAATCTCTTGAAAAAATATGAGATATCTGACTGTGCCTCAGTGAAGACTCCAATGGTCCCACCTAACAACCTTGGACCTAATCTCACTGGCAAATCAGTCAATCAAACCCATTTCAGAGGGATTGTTGGCTCACTGATGTATCTAACTGCTACTAGACCAGACATACAATTTTCAGTCTGTTTAATAGCAAGATATCAGTCCAATCCTAAAAAATCCCATCTCACTGCAGCCAAAAGAATACTCAGGTACCTGAAGGGAACCCCAAATCTTGGACTCTATTATCCAAAATGCTCAGGGTTTGATCTCAAGGGTTACTCTGATTCTGATTACGCTGGCTGCAACATGGACAGAAAAAGTACCTCAGGGTCCTATTAATTTCTTGGAGGAAAACTGGTTTGTTGGAGTGCAAAAAAGCAACAATCAGTGGCTATGTCCTCAGCTGAAGCTGAATATGTAGCTGCAGCAGGATGTTGTACCAATGTATTATGGATGAAAAGTCAACTCAGTGACTATAACATCCATTACAAAATGGTGCCCATCTTCTGTGATAACACCAGTGCTATTGCAATCTCCAACAACCTTGTCCTCCACCAAAGAAACAAACACATTGATATCAGATATCACTTCATCAGGGATCACATAATGAAAGGAGACATAGAACTTCATTTCATCCCTACTGAATATCAACTGGCTGATATCTTCACCAAACCCTTGGATGAACCTACCTTCAGGAGACTGAAAGCTGAATTGGGAATGCTTGACATTGAAAGTCAAGTATCTGAAAACCAATCTTAGTAAGTTCTTTGAAATGGTCCATCCTCCTTGAACACTCAAAATAAACCTCTCACTGAATGAGTAAGACTCATTCAGGGTCCCTGACATTTGACAAAGAGCATTGAATGAGTAACTAAATGATCCAAGTATCAGTTACTTAAATGTCCTAGGTTGGTAACTATGCTAATTTAATATAGGAATATATGTCTCTTTGTCTTACTGTCATCCCACTTGGCATTTAATGCCTCCTCTCACAAGAATATCAAATGTGGAAATTCAAACGTTTTTCAAAAATGCACTTTTACTGTGCACTGCAACTGTTCCCTTGAAAAACGGGATTTTACTGCGGGTAATGGAGTGGTAGCATTAAATGTGGAAATTCAAACGTTTTTCAAAAACCGACTCTTAATATTCCCATTTGTGCACAAATCACCCTCTTACCACTCTATAAATACCCTCTTCCAACACAAACAAACACACACAAATTATTTTCTGCAACAAAACTCTGTCAAAATCATTTCTAAAACTCAAAAATATTTGTGTGTGCTCAAAAACTCTTAAAACCTCTTTTGGAAAACCCTTCTTGTAAACATTTACAAAAGTTTTTCATCACAAACTTGACAGATCAAAAAAAAACTTTGATTATTCTAGTCAAAATATTTTCAAAACCCTAAAATCTTTTAAATGGAAATGGCTAGAACTCTCCAGTTTTCTTCTCAGTGGGTAGGCGATCTTACAAATGTTGAATTTAAAACAAATAATGTCATAGGCAATTTTGAATATCCTCCAAAGGTCCCAGCCTATAAAGACATTATGAAATTTTTATATAACTGCCCACTGAAAACGGCCTTTGTTCAGTGTCCCTCCATTGTTTACCAAAATCTCCTAAAGGAGTTTTGGGCAACAGCCAAGGCCTTTGACCCGACACCCTCTACTGATGAGAACAACCTCCGACCCCTCAGGGAATATCTCATCAGATTTAGTCTTTACGGGGGGGAACAACAATTCACCCTGGATTACAAAACGTTTTGCACTTCAACAGGGTTGGATTATAACAAAGGAGTTTATGTCGCCCATCCTGAACCCTCCACAGTGAAGGATGGGTTAAAACAAATCGTTTTAGATCAAAATTTTTTGGACAAGACCCCAGTCACTAAAAGCTCATTTCCCGTGGCGTGGAGGATCCTATTCACCTTTGTAATTCAGGTCCTCGGCGGGAACCACTCATCCACTGAACAAGTTAACTCTATTCAGTTGATGATGGCATACTGCTTGATGAATGGGGTCACTGTCGACATAGGGGAGATCATTTACAGTGATCTCGTAACCAAGCTACAGAGCAAAACTAGGACGAAATACGTTTCGTATCCTAGGTTTGTCTCTTGTGCTTTGCAAGTGTTACTGGGTTCGAATTATCCTCAGGAAGAAAAATTTGGTGCTTTGCCTGGCATCCTGAGCCAATCAAATTTTCAAAAAGACCCATCCCTTGTCACTCCTATTGAATTGACGGCCCATATGGTTGCTGTAAACAACCAAACTGGATCAGTGTCTCCTAACCCTGCTCCTACAAAGAGAAAGGGGAAGTATCAGACTGGGACTAAGACCAAACCCAAGTCTCAGGGCCCTGAGGCTTCAGGAACACTTGCCAAAAGGCAAAGAAAGCCCAAGACTGATCTGCCACCCAGTGGAGCCCAAGCAACATCCACCCCCGTGACAACGAAGGACACTGATACATCACAGTCAGTGCCCTTGGTCACAACTACTACTCCCCAAGATCCAGAGGGAAACATACAACCCGCTGGTAGGGGAGCGCCTTCCACAACGCCCAGTGATGACATTAGCAAATCCAAGCCTTTGTCTGAGGGCACACTGATCGATCCCAAAGACTCAGAGGGAATCAAACAACCCGCTGATAGGGATACAACTATCACTGACTATGCTAAACACACTGGGAAATGCCCACTAGTGTCTCAGGGGTCATTGGCGGACAAAGACTCGGAGGGAAAGGAACAACCCGCCGATACGGAACCCACAACCAATCCTAACTCCAGCGAAGGCACTGGGAAACGCCCATCATTGTCCGAGGGGTCAACGGGGGACAAAGACTCAGAGGGAAACACACCACCCGCTGATATGGAACCCATCACCAACCCCTGGTTAACTGTTGTTGATGTTACTGGAATATTATTTTTTGAAGATGAGCTTGCTGAAACTGATGATGATGTTTTATCAGCTGGGGAAGACGTGGACGCTGAGGTTCAAGCTGAACAAGGATCTCAGCCTGATCCACAGGAGCATAGTGAATCACCAGTCAAGCTTGACAATGATGACTCCTCTTCCTCCACTGATGAATTTGAAAGATTTGATAATGTTCTCCCACTCACTGAAAGACAGCTTGTTCAGTGGATCACCAAAGCGTCTCGAAGGTTATACTCTGGGGTCACTGAAACTCTGTGGGATCAACACACTGAGGCTGCTGCAAGTTATGCTGATCTAAAGGCTGAGGTACATGGCTTTGATGAAAATGTTCATAAGCACAGGGATCTGATGTATGACAACCTTCACAAACTGGATGACAACATGGCTAAATTCCTCAGGCATCTTCAAGGTGTAGGTACAAAGATTGATGAAATCAAGGAATTTATCAAAGAAGACCCAGCACTCAACTCTAAAGTGCTAGAGGCAACTGAGGCGTACTTGAAACAATCCTCAAGCCTCACTGAACTGCTCGATATGCTCAAGTCTGCCAATGTTCAGGGTCTTCCATCCTCAGTCTAGTCACTTCAAGCTACATTGGACTCTTTGAATACGCAGGTGGCTACTTTGACTCAGGCATCCTCATCTTTGGCCTGGAATCTTGGGCCCAGAATGACTACTCTGGAAGGTTCTCAGGCTAATTTGGAAGCTAAACTCACTGGTATTCAATCTGACACTTCAGACATCAAGGCTATGATCTCAGAAATTTATCAGGCCTTCAAAGGTCAAGCTGCTCAGTCCCCCTCAGCACCAACTACAACTCTTGCCCTCACTGAAGCTCCGGCAACAGTTGAGGGGGAGAATATTGCTGAAGAACCTCCTTCTCACACTGAGGGGGAGCCAACACCATCAACATCAGTGGCTCAAATCTCATCATCACCACCAGTCTCAGCAACACCTATCTCATCAATCCCACCAACAACATCAACAACAACACTGACAGTAATCACACCAATAACAACAACACCACCACCCTTGGTAGCAACTTCATCTTCCTCAAGCCAGGACAAAGGAAAAGGCAAAATGACAACTCCTGAGCCTGAGAAGATTCCCTACAAAATCGGCGACACTGAATACCTTCTCACACCTCAACAGCTTAGTAAATATCTTGCTAAAGAAGAACAGATATTGAAACAAGCTGAAGAAGATAAGAAGAATAGAGAAGCACTGGCAAAGGTAGTCGCTGAAGAAGCTGAAAACATGGGAATTGATCCTAAGAAACTCCAAAAAGGTCAGGCAGGACAAAAGTTCAAAGAAGCTCAGGCTGCTCAGATGGCTGAAATGAGAAAACAGTTGGAAGAAAGAAGTAGAAAACTGAAGCCATCAGGCAAAGCCGAATTGAGCATTACAACTGGACAATGACAAGCGAAGGCTTCTGAAAGGATCACAGAAGTCAGAATCATCCCCAATACCAAACCACTGGCCATGAACGTTTACAGAGGGGATGATAAAGATACTCGAGTTCATGATCCCCTACAATTCACTGACTTTGGGATCACTGAACTCGATGAGCTTGGTCCAATTATTGAAAAGAAGAAGAATGCGGTGGTTAAGGACCTAATGAAAATGCTCAGTAAAAGATATGAAAGACTGAGGGATTGTCCAGCCCAACTGGGAATTCAGCCCACCTTAACTGCACCTCAAGGATCTCAACCACAATCATCAACTGGAAAAAGGAAGAGAGTTGAGTTCCAACCTGAGATTAAAGTGCCTGGACTGGAGTGTAATAGGGAGCTGCCTGAAGGTGTGAAATTTGTAAACTGTCTAGTGATTGAGAAGCCTGAAAGAGGGCTATTTTTCATTGATGTCTATGGAAACCCAGCATTCCAAAGGTGGAGTGATATCGATCAGGCAGGAGTGGCTACAATGATCAGCTATATTCCAGTGGCCTCTCAAATTCAGTCTCCTGCGAATATCAGGTTCTGTCAAGACTTGAATGCCAAAATAAGAGACCATCCTGACAGGGAAACACTCATCACCAAGAAAGTCAAGCTTGAAGCCCTGGGAATCCATCTGGACTGACATCATTTTGATTTATCTTTTGTACTAGTGATAGGAACCTTGTAATTTGATCAATAAACGATGTATGTTTTGTTAAAATATTCAGTGTTCCTTATTGTATTCATTAGTACATTCAGTGTAAGAAGAAGCCATTTGCTCACTTACACTGATCAAACACTTAGGCTATTTGTATATCCAAATAGGGGGAGACTGTTGGGTTCAGTAAATACCCAAACCCCTTAATCTAGGATTTGAATAGAAAATAGCCTAAGTACTTAGACCGTTAAACGTAATCAGGTCACTGAGTGCATAGTCTCTCAGTGAGTCATCTTCAGGAAACTCAGTACGAGGCGAAGATGAAGTCTCTCCACTCAGTAAGGCGGAACTTAAAGGGTGAAGACTGAGTCAAGAAGAAGATGATGGATTCAGTGAGTGATGACAATAACTCACTGAATCCCTAAGACTCCTCTCCAACTACTTACACTGAAGACAAACTGAAGTAGAAAACTGAAGGATAAATAGACTGAAGAAAGAGCGGGACAAGGCGGGAGAAGTTTGAATTAGATAAGAAGAAGTCCTTATCAACATAAGTCAACTTTCCCTGAATGGCTAACTTACAAGCTCAGTGTCATCACTGAGTTATGGAAAGCACTCTTGTCTTTTACTTAGAATAGTCTTTGTAAACTGAGACAAAATACATCAGTATTTTGTCTTCTGTATGATGTCAGATTTGTCACTTAGGAAAGAGTTAAAACTCATACATGTATAAGTAGCATAAGAGATGGAGTGAAAAGATTAAGCTTGTGAATTGTAAAACACACATACACGCAAGCCATCTTTTCACTCCTCCAAATACAACTTAGTTCCTGAGATAGCTCAGTGAGCTCTAAGAGTTGTGCTCAGACTTAGCATGAGCTTAGAGAGGAGTCACCCAACTTTGTCATTTCAATCCCAAGTACTATTCCGCAAGTACTTGGGTAACGTATTCTTTGTTGATTTATTTCTAATAAGAATATGATGTTGAAAATTACTTTGTGTGTTTTACTTATGTTAATTTCAGTCATAGTTCACTATTAACTTGTTTTAGATTCTTAAACTGTTTTAAACCATAGTGAACGGGGAACAACAATAAAGGTATTTTACATAAGGGATAAGTGTAGGAAGGATTACACACGTTTTCAAAAAGAACGTGAATATGAGAATTACGATTATTTAAAAGATATACATGTGTGTTTGTTCGAGTCAAATGCTTGTATCGAGTCATAATGGATGTTTAGCAGGAAATTTTTCAAGATTCTAAAGATAAAAATTTTTCAGAATTTTTTCCTGAAAATAGCAGACCAGTTTCTGTCAGGATAACCTGACGGCGTCAGGGTCGCAACCTGACGGCGTCAGGAGGAGTAGAAACTGCTTACTACATTTTTCTCCTTTTCTGAGCTACTTATAAATTTTTGGAATTTTCCAGGTCTTAATTTTCTAGAAATTCTGTAAACATCCATTCCACATGCATTATATCCTAGTTTAGTAGAGTCATATATATATTGTTACCGCTGATTTTACCCCGAAGGTTTCATTTGTTTTCTTCAAGTGTGCAGGTTTAATTTATCAAGAAGAAGATACATAAGATTGGAAGGAGCTTTTAACGCAAACACTCTCCTTGAAGAAAGATTTAACCACTACTTCACACAGATCCTACCGAGCTAATCAGGGAAGTACTAGTTTCTTTCGTTTTTAATTACCTTCCATTATCATAACTTTGATACTTTCGGGGAACATTGGGGACAATTTTCAGTTTAAGTGTAGGGAGGGAATAAAATAGGAACTTTGAAACTATGCCTATCCTTGATTATTTGCTTTGTCCAATTTCATTTGTGTAATAAACCATGAGAAATATCGGTTAGGGGTAATTTTGGCACCAAATTTAAAATTTTGCATGACATGTAGGAGTGGGCCATTAGTCTTAATAAAGCGTCTCATGGATAGGAAGTTATATGAGTTGCACAAAAACCCTTTACCACTTAAATTCCACCCAAAATGTGAGGATCGCCCTTAGATTTGTAGGAATTAAAGCATTCCACTTTAATGCTTAGAGAGTGAACCGGTAGTATAATAGATTCTAGAACTTGTTTTGTAATGCATTCCGAGATCGCTAGTAAGACTACACTTGTGTAGTTAGGAATAACTAAATGATAAGAGGCATTAGGATAACCCTTGTTTGATACCCGTAATATAATTACTTCTTCCACATCGGTTGAGTAATTCCCCCACACCCTTGTGTTGTACTCATCTTTAGTACACGATACCCCTAGTTAACCCCTCAGAGCCTATCCTTTTCGCGGTTCTCGTGATGTTTCGGTTTTTTGGAATATTAATGAAGAGCATTGTTTACAATCCACCCCCAAATGTACACCCAAATCGCCTTAGCCTACCTTGTATGCACTCACTTTTAGTGCATTATTGTTTTCATACTAAACCCTTAGTTCAATTATCTAGTTTCTTGCATAAGTTGCTAAGTCGAGTCATATCCTTTGTACATAGTTTTGGGACGATTGGGACTCATGGGAAAAGTTAAATTTTATGAAATGACGGGAAGGGAACGTTAAATTCAAATTCCCTTTATTTGCGTAGTAATATACTCCAAGTGTTTTGAACTTTTCAATTCGGGTCAAATTAGTGTTAGAATAATAAAAACTCAAGTGTAGGGATGTGCCTATAAATCCCTATTATTTTGAAGTTATTGTAGAGGCTGGTAGAGTAAAAGTGTATTGAAAAAAAATTTTGAAAAAATAGAGTGTTGAAAAAAAAATGAAAAAAACATACGGGCTACCATCCTACATCTATCTTTAAATTTATGTTTGTTTGTTTCAACTTATCTAGAGTTTAGAGTGTCAAGTCTTGGCTTAGCAACGCCATTCTTCGCATGCTTGTCACATAAAGATTTTTGACTTGCCACCACTAAATCGCCTATCCAACCAAACCCTTTGTTTCCCTACCGTAAGCCTAACGTTACAACCCTTTAAAAGACCTCTTGGATGGTTTTTCCTAGGTGCTTACGCCAAAGCGATGGAGGTTTGATCTAGCCCCAAACATATGGTAATTTATGTACTAGGACCGGTTAATGAGTGTTTATCTTCCATTTCCAAGTTGATATATTTCATATACACCCGAGAGATGAGAGTATCCAAACACCACTTGTGAGGTGCTAGTATGTAATTTCTATGCTTGTTATGACTTTTGCGGGGCTTATATGTGTTGTGAATCATTCTAAACTAATGCTTCATGACCCCTAACTTATAAATTAATTGGCTAAAAGCACATTTGCTTGAGGACAAGCAAATACCAAGTGTAGGGATATTTGATAAGGATGTTAGGTCACAAGGTTTACCACACAAGCTTATAAGAAAGATAGAGAGGCGATTGAACAAGAACCAAACACACATACACGATATAAGTAAGACCGGTTATGCGTAGGTGATATGTGAAAGGAATAACTTGAACAACCAACCCTCAAGTGAGGGTTTACATAAAGTATTTATAGGAGGGAAGCTAGGGCAACACTCCTAGTTCCCTTCCTTTCTCCTATGGGCTTGGGCCTAAGCTCATGGGCCTTCTACATAAGCTTAAGGCTAATAACAAACATAAAGGCCATAATAAGCTAACTATTACATATGAGTAACTAACACTTGAATAAGGTTTAGGAGTGATTCCAACAATCTCCCCTCAAGTGTTATTACATATGAGTAACAAACACTCAAGTGTTGGTGATGAAAAGCGGTGAAGGCGTTGATGTAATAGTAGCTTTGGCGTCTTCTGACATTCTTCTTTCTTGTGAGAAGAATTGCCTTGATTTGAACAATCTCCCGGTGTAGAGATAGTTTACTTTGAACGGTTATGCTTTGGCGTCATCTTTAACTTTGTTCTTTGATCATTGTTCTTTGTGATGAAAGTGATAGTATGTTGTTGTTGCATCAAATGCCTCAGTGCGCTTTTGCTCGGTGTCTCCACGTCATTCTTCAACATGCTCACACGCTCTTTTGGCGTTGGAATTGATCTTGATGGAGTTCTTTAAGTCTTTAACTTTGTAGATTCTCTGTATTGTGAAGAATCATTACATTTGTTGTGTTGCTTTAAGATATAACTTCCATTAGTGATGATGTTGGCGTGAGCATGAGAAGAATCTGCACGATCATTCCGCTCGAGAGCTTCCATAAGAAGAAAACATTAAAGCGGTTAGTAATAAGCGGATTCCGGCACTTACAAGTTTGAACTTCGAGAGTGTTAACGGCATAGTGTGAAAACACAACTCTAATTCTTACAAAGGCGTTCTGAATCGAGTCCCACAAGTGAGATAACACGATGTACCGAAGTACACCTACGATTTAGATGAGTCGTTGAGGTACACCGAAGCATCACCTCACGACTGTAGACCGTTTGAGACCACTAAGCGCAATCCACGGGGAGTTGCGGCGACTTCTTTGTCGGTACGTTTGATGTTGACCTGGCAGGAGTTTCCATTCAATCACTGAGGATCACAAATGTGAACCTCTCATAAATGTTCTCGACAGTTGCTAAGATCAGTGAAGGACTCGATAATGTATCATTGAAATTCTTATTGTTGAATATCAAGTGATGAAATGTCAAGTGTACCTAAGAGATCTTTTGATGAATCTCGTGGCTCTAGACTCAATAGTGCGTTTTGGTTTTCTGGAGCGGAGACTAGGGAGAGGGTCTCCTTCTTCAATACCAGCAATCTCTAAGAAAGAAAGCCGATAGTTTACGTAGGGTTCCCTGTGAGAATGAAACAAGTTTACGTTGAGAGAAACTTGAGTGGCTAAGAAGGTTTAGTGCATGCGTCCTTTGGGTCCATGGCGACTTTTAATCTTCAATACCGGCGTCACTAAGTGACAACCAGTAGCATATGAATTGAACCGATTATGCGCCTAAGTTGAATAATCGGGAGGCCTATTTCTTTTCACCCTTTTCTTTGCATTTCTTTTTAATTCTTCAACTCCTTCTTTCTCCATTCTCATTTTCTCCTTTTTATAATCATACCTAAGGACTTCTAAATACTAACTATTTGTGGTGTCCTTGGGTAGATCCATCCGACTCTGGCGGATCATAGGACGGTTATTCCTAACCTTAGTCACCTTATAACTCCATGACTAACCTATGTTGCCATAAAACCATTGATATGAAAAATCTCTCACAGTGTTTATGAATGAAAAACATTTTAGTACCCTTTGTTGAGATAAGATTATGCATAAATACTCCCCCTCCACATGTGCTTAAGAGTTTTAACGGTTAAAATGCACTGATGAGGAAAAGCGCGCACATTTTGAATTGATTCACTCAAGATAGACAATCCCCGAGACAGGTTACGTGGCATAGTTAAAGAGTTGCATTGTCGGCTTTTAGGTGACAACTAGCTCTAATAACTACCTTGAAGGTGTAGACAATCCTCGAAGGTTGTCAAACCCGTCAGATTTCATGTCTACCAAGAGTTTCTCGAATGGTACATTCTACTCGGACAAGTCCTTTCGAGACACGTTTACATCGCTAGCGAACTAGCTTGAAATTATTACCCGTCCGGACAAGTCTTTTCGAGTTACTAACGGTTAAGATCTCGTCAATTCATGGGTTAAGTCTATAGCACAAAGATTCATTTGCATTTACACAACATATTTCTTATCACGTATTTTCTCCCCTCAAAAATGGCATATATGATGTTATTTTTGAAAAGTTGAGAATAAATATGACCATTTAGAGTGTTGCGGGAAGAATGACCACTGTGAACAATTTTTGAACAAAGTTTTAAGTCAAGTACTCCCCTTCAACGAGTGATATAAACGGTTGAGGTTTTGAAAATCATAAGGGAAAGTACTTGTTCTTTTGAGCAAAACCTTGAAAAGTGAAAGGTTTGATAGGTTTTACTCAAAAGTAAGAAGCTTTCGCTCCTTTTATAAGGATTGTGGCAGGCGTACCACGGGGTCCTTTATTTACAAGTGCGGGTTGTACAGCTTAATGTGTGCACAAGCCATTTACATAATCAATCAAACATCCAAAATTATATGAAGGAAGCAATTCAAGGGGTACGGGAAGTGCGGTGATGTTCCCAGGGTGTGCGAGGCGTTGAAAGCGGTTATGTTAATCTGGGTGCGACCACCGACATAACTCTCCAATCGTCTGATCCCTTGAAACAACCGTTCATCAATCATTGTGATGATCCGTCTCACATCCCTCCTTTCACGAGAATTCCGGTAGCTTAGGAGACCCAATTTTCGGCGTATATCCTTCAACCGTATGCCATTCCATCCCTAACCGGCTTCAAAGTATGATCCCGAACTTGTGGAGTTAAGCTACATCATTAAGCGGTTTCTTTGAAGTTCACTACGGTAAACAACGCCGAAAGGTTTCTTTGATGAGTGTATATTGAGATAGGCTGGTTGATATCGGGAAGATCAAGCTTTGGAGGAGTTGAAGTTGACAGCGTCGATAAGATTCAACGGCCGGTGGAGATCTTCTACACGCTCCTTGATGACAATGCGTCTTATGAAGATGAGAAGTGACTTGATAAATTAGCGTTGTACTGCGGTTGAGAATTGTCTCATGCGACCACGTACTTTGGCAAGGTACATGTCTTGATGTCATTGAGAGACAAATTCTCAAAGTCGACTTCGAGAAAGCATAGTCCTATTCATCTTGTCGTTTGACTACGATCTTCTTTAGGAATGTGTAGTCCCACTTAGGCGAAAGGTCAGCGTGTATGATGGCAGCGATATCCTTAGAACTATACACGGCATGTTGAGACTTACGAACTGGCGGCTTACGTAGTAGATTAGTCGGCGTTACGGCGATGATGAATCCCATACTATGCATCTCGGTCGTATGCTTCCACTGTGTTGGAGAACAAGTGATTGGCACGTTCCTCAATGGCTATGCGGTTTGAGTAGGCAGTTGCTGGGAATGGAAGTTTCAACGATGTAGCATATTTTCTTGAATCATCGCCACCGTGTAGAAGAAAATCAAAGTCTTTGTTGAAGAAATATCTGAAAGGAATCCTTGGTTCATTTGGTTGGCCAAGTGTTGGTAGAGGTTTGGTCCAATCGTTGTAGTATGGAGGGTTGTCCCTTTGTGTGAAGTCAATGTTTGCTTCCGGGTTGAGCCAATCCATGTTGTTAGACATAGCTCGAGCAATGTTTTCAAGGTGATATTCGACCTCGAGGGCACTTTCTGTCTTTTAGAAGTTGAAGCGCTTCATTCTTGATTAAGCTTCAACTCGAGATTTAGTCATTTTCTTCACATGGAACTTTTCTTGCAGAATTTTAGCATGCTCCAATGTAGAACCGTCTACCAAATTCTGACCTTCTTGAGGGTAGGGAGTGTTGTTAACAAGATTAGCAAACCATTCAAATTCCTCTGTTTTATCGTCATCTAGCCATGATCGACGTCGGTCTGAGGCGTCTTCTTCTTCTTCTTTTTGAAGGCCTAGATGATGATTACGGTTTCGAACTTGTTTGGGAGAGGAGGGTTGTTGTAGGGGCTCAAGGACCTCTTCATCGTCACCACCCGTATACTCAAAGTGATCATCGGTTTTAGTCGGGGGTGGTAACTTCGGAATCGTCACGAGGTTTTTGTAGAAGAGCGAGGATGAGATTTTTGTTGAACAGGAGGCCGTTGTGGAGGAGGTTGCATCAAAGAAGATTCACGGGCGGCGTTTAGGTGCGAGTCTTTATCCTTATCCTTGTCTTCATCGTCTCTAGGGCGTTTAGACTTTTCGACTTGAATCTACAAGCTTCTTGAAGTTGGTAGTCGGCAATGCTTGAAACAATTTTCCTTCATCGAGTAAATGTCCCGGTCGTGCGACATTTGTGTTACTAGCTTGGCCACCAATTCATTATTTGAGAAAACTACCGGATCGGTTGGATTGATTGTGGCGGTTAAGGGCGTTGATCGAATAGTTTGCTTGGCGATCTGCATAAGATTTGGATAAAGTTGTTTGGTGAACAACTCCTTTGTGACTTTAGGAGCGTACTCGAAGGTACTTTTAGTGTATCCTTGATCATTTCGTTCAGTTCCTCTTGACGGTGATTTTTCATGAATACCTGAACAAACTTCCTTTCTCCTTGCATCTTTTCATTCTCGTCATACAGATGATCTTTGTATGTGATCGACAAAGAAATTCAACTTCTTGTTGAGCACGTCTTTCTTTCGACTTGTTTGGCGGCTTTCACAATTCTTTTATGAGTGAGAAATCCAAGATCGAGGTGGCTTCTTCAGCGATTGGATGATGATTTTGTTGATCTTTTTGATGGTGGTGGTGAAGAGTGAGAAGGCGAATCTGATGATGAAGAGATATGAGGAGACTCTGGATCCTTCGGAGGTTGAGAGGTTTCTTCCTTTGATCGTGCAGGACTATCTAGGAGAAACGTATCATAATCAACATCTTTATCTTTTAGGACTTCTCGGTTTCCGGTTCCTCAAACTCATATTCGATAGTATCCTCCACAAGCTTTTGTTGTTGCACAAGAGTGGTGGCACCGGCTCCCTTATCGGGTTGATTAACGCATCGGGGAGATGGTTGAGTGGCACACCACTTGATCCTCGGGACCACCCATTTGGTCTTTAGCAAATTCTTGACTTTGTGTTGGTGTCTAAGGAATTTGATCGTCTTCTTGTAAACATATTCCGGTGGCTCTTTATCACTCTCCGAGCTTTCATCATAAGGTACAAGTACAGAGTCTTCCCTTTTCTTTCGGCTTGAGGACTTGGAGGTTTTGATGCTGAAGGATTGTCATCCTTTGCGGTTTGAGTAGGTAATCTCTTCATCGTATTTACCTTGAGCTTTCGTCCACAAGCTTTCTTTGCGGTTCGGTGTGGGAATAGGTTGACTTCCTTTACGGGAACAACCCTTTTACGAGGAGGATTCCTTTTGGGAAGCTTCCTATAAATATCTGTACTTGTGACACTTCGGCCTTGCCTCTTACGGTCCTCCGAGTAGGTGTACCGGAAGATTTTTCATCAAGATGACCAACTTTGCCTTCTTTTACGGCTAACCGATACCTTTTATATGTTTCAAGCTTTTTGATTTCGGTAGTTAGAAGGTGATCGGGTAATACCGTACCTGTTTCTTTGTTGGCGATTCTTTGATTACGACGGATAATATGGGTTCGGTCAATATGTCGTGATTATCTGGGTCATTGAGCCTCATGGGGATATCAGGATGAAGTCCAAGTGCTCTCGGATCAACAGTTTGGTGTATCAGACATAGGGAATCTTGGAGCCAAGCTTCTTGTGAAATAGCATCATGTCCTCCCATATCGGTGCTTCGATTTCAATGTCCTTCTTGTTGATCAACGACCAGAAAATTTGCAGTTCCATGAGCTTGGGATGCTCATAGCCATCCGCGACCGAGACCGATTTGGTGATGATCATGTAGAGTGTTCTCCATGGTTGAGGAATATTCTTGACTCACGTGAGAGTGCTTAGTAATGATTCACGAAGCTTCATCATAACCAATATCTATCAAGAATTTGGAATGTCTCTTGATAGGGGTAGCAAAGAAGTCGGTTGGGCGATGTCGGGAATGATGAGAACAGCCCGTAAGTCGGCAGGAGTGATAGTGACTTGTTTGTGATTAAGTGTCACATTCACTGCACTTTGACCGGTGATCCTCTGCATAGAATCCCAGAATTGTTGAATGTAGACCTCTGGAGGCTGTGGCGAGTGTGAGAGCATGTTACGGTAGGGATGATTCACGAGAATATCCTTTGCAATGAGACAAGAAGATTCTGAGCATGTGAGGGTATCAAAGTCAACCCTAAGGTTGTTCTTTCCAATCTTTCTCGGATAACCCTTTGGAAAGATATCGGCAATTGTAAGAACTTCTGATGCATCCACATTCATTTGTTCGACCATGTCGTGATCGAAATAACATTAGCCAAAAGAACCAACATATCGAAAGACATAGTGTTAGTCAACGGAAGGTCTTATTGTCTAGTTATTGAATGTATGCAGTGTCAATGATTATTACGAGTCCTAAGTCACTTGTTTGTTCAATAGTCCAATGACGTCGTGAAATGTTTAGTGAGTTAGTTAACTTTAAGTTTTAAAGTTTATGTTATCACTTATTGTTCACAACATATCAAGCGATTAAGTTTATTAGTGACATTATTGGATTAGTGGCGTTATGATTGTTTATTAACAAGTTTGTGCACGTAACAATTCATAATGAAGGTCAATCAAGGCTTAGGCGTAGATTTGGCAAAGTTAAGCGTGCTTGATAATGACATACTGCGTAGATGAAAGCTTATGCGTAGGATCTTAACTACGCGTAAGAAATGTTACAGCGTAGGAAAAGGGGACCTTATGCGTGGAGCTTACGGCGTGGCGTATTTATACCTTACGCGTAAGGCTTACTCGTAAGAGTAGACCTTATCGCGTAGAGGTCCTTTGTTTACGCATATCCTTCACGGGATCTGCGTAGTCCCATTGTAGAACCTTACGCGTAGTAGTTATGCGTAGGATTACTCTTACGCATAACGCCTCGGCGTAAGGTGATCCTTATCGCGTAGAGTAACAATGACCTTGATTACGAATTTTACGAGTAGCAAGAATGAAATAAAACCATCATATCATCAATCTTAACATGTATAGTCATATTACACACACATCATGGCATGAAAGCTTGTTAAACATTTATGCGTAGAAAGTCATACACGTAGGTCAAAACCCTAAGGGTTATGAATTACGCATAAACTTTCTAGCCATGGGATTTGCACCAAACAATTTATGGTAGTTCTAAGATGTTGTGAGAGTCTATAAACCAAGTTATAACATCTAAATCGTGGTGAATCAAAAATACCCAAACTCAAGAACATTAAACCCTAATTCCTAATTGTGATTAAATTAGTGTTTACGGGTGGTTATAGGGCACGGAAATCATCAATTCATTAATATATGAACATAACACAACAATCTTTATAACCAAAACCCTTCACATTTGAAAACACCCAATTCGACTCATAAACCCTAATATTCAAAAATCATCAATTAGTGTTTACGGGTGGGTTTTGATGGATAAAATGTTATCATTTATGTATTAGGAACGTTTTGACACTATCCATTTAACCACAAACACACACACAATGATTGTGTGTTCATACGCTATCGTAGAACACATAATCATGCGTAACAAAAGTTTTAGCCGTAGGATTTGCTTGAAATTCAAAACCTTAGCTTGTATTATTGTTAAGATCATGAAAACACTTACAAGATGATGATCTAAAGCACGGATTTCTTGAATGAATATTAGGCGTAGGATCTTTTAGGTTAGAAGTAATAAATGTGAGGGTAATGTTAGGTGGAGGATGTTTTTATTAAAATAACTTTAACATTTTGACAGTTTTGGTCCCTCCACCTTTTCCTTTTTCAAACAAGGCCTTTTACTTCCATTTTGGTTACCAAACAAAGATTTTAAGAAAGAAACTTTGACGACACTCCCCTCGACTTAAGAAAAATAATGAAAGGTTATAATTTTAGTCAGGAGTGTCATTGAACGAAAAAGTTTACCACCATTGATAAAAGAAACAACCGAGATAAGATAACATGCAAGTACACAGATGTTTTGAAGCAGTTAAGTATAATTTTCTCCCCTCAACACTTGATCGAAAAAATCTTGAATTTTGAAAGATTAGAGTGTTGACGGAAAAAATGTACTTGCCATGTTGAAAGAAAATTAGATTAGAAGAATATTTTTGTTGTTTTATCGGGTTTTATATTTTTGTATTTTGTTTTTGAAAAATTATTTACAAAAGAGATTTTGGTGTTTGAGGTTTTAAGGCTGTTTTAGGAGGTCATCCAATTCCTCTTGAGTCAAACACCTCATACCAATCCGGTGGACCAACTCATTAAACCTAGCGGGAGGCAAGGCTTTGGTGAGAAGATCGCCAATTGGTATTACGTACCCACAAAATATAGTTCAACGGTACCCTGTTCCACGTGATCCTTGATGAAATGATATCGAAGATCGATGTGCTTTGATTTGAGTCTTTGGCGAGTTGCGCGAGATTGCAATGGCACTCCGATTGTCGCGATACATCGGGATTACGTCAAATCGTAACCATAGTCTTTGAGTTGTGTTTTCATCCAAATGACTTGAGCATAACACGCCGACATGGCTACATATTACGCCGGTTGAGGACGGCGACGTACAATCCTGCTTCTTCGATTGCCATGACACCAGTTTATCACCAAGAAATTGTAAAGCTCAAGAAGTACTTTTCCGTGAGTCTAAGCATCTGCGTGGTCGGCGTCTAAAAGCGATTAGTTCAAAACCGAATCGCCGGATACGGATCCCCAAGTTAATGGTTCCCTTTATGTATCGGAGGATTCTTTTAGCCTCGAGAGGGTGGGTTTGGTTGGTCGCGGCCGATAGCGAGAGCAAAGATATACGGCAAAGACAATATCAGTCGCTAGGTACATTAGATACATGAGAGTCCCAATAATACTACGGTATTTTGTAGGGTCCACCAATTTCCCATGTAAATCGGCGTCTAGCTTCTTGGTATGAGCCATTGGTGTGGCATAGGTGTCACAGGTTTTCATTCCAAATTTGTTTAACAATTCAAGGGCATATTTGGGCTGACTCAAGAAAATACCACGGGGTGATTGATGAACTTGCGGTCCAGAAAGAATGTGAGTTCACCCATCATGGACATTTCAAAATTTTTCTTCATTAGTTTTGCAAAGCGATTGAAAACTTTTTATGTGTAGACCCAAAATGATGTCATCCACGTAAATTTGAACAATTAAGATATGTGCCCCGTGATATTGTATAAAAGAGTTGGGTCAACCGAACCTTTGGTGAAATTATTAGCAATGAGGAAGGATGATAGCTTATCGTACCATGCCGAGGAGCTTGTTTGAGACCATCTGAGCTTTGTTCAGGTTTGTAGGCGTGATTGAGCTTCGGGATCAGCGAATCCATCGGTTGGTGACATAAACCGTTTCTTTAAGTTGTCCATTGAGAAGCGGTTTTGACATCCATCGATAGACCGTCATATTCATATGAGCATGAGCGCTAGAAATATCGAGCGACCTCAAGGCGAGCAGCGGGCAAAAGATTCTTCAAAGTCAATACCCTCTTCACGGCGATAACCCTTAGCCACGGGCGTGACTTATTTACGATAACATTTCCTTGACATCAATTTGTTTTCCAAATCCATTTGAGACCAATGGCGTAGACCCTGTTGGTCTTTCAACCAATTCCCATACTTCAAGGCGTTTGAATTGGTTGAGTTCTTCTTGCATGGATTCAATCCAGTTGTCTTTTGTCATTCGTCTTTGATGTTTTAGGTTGATTGGCGACGGTGAGTGCATAAATGCAATGTTCACCATCGTGAAGGCGTTGTCTTGTAACGACTGGTTGATTCGGGTTGCCAATAATATTTTCTAGAGGATGGTCTTTTGTCCATCTATGTGTGGAGGGTTGATGTTGGTATACATTGTGCGATTTTGAGGATTCAAATGGCTTGTTGAAGATTCGCGACATCAGGTGCGGCGATCTCATTAGCAAGCGGGTTAAAGAAGCGCATTTGGATCAAAATCTGCGGTGGGGGTACTTCATTCAGAACATCATCGGCCGATTCATCATTGTTGGAAGCGGTTTGTTCAACTGTTGTGTTGGAGTCAAGCTGGTGGTGCTTCTTCAACGATAGTTGTTGTAGCAGTGTATCGGGTATAAGAGTATTATCGGGTTTGGCGGAAAGCGGATACACACGGAGCACGTTCATCAATATAGATCAGCGAGCAGTGAGCAAATAACCTTTCCATTTGTTGGAGTAAGGGGGGCTTTGTTCGGTGATGATGGGGTTTGGGGAAGTTTAAGCGGTTGTGTCGGGTTCCAAGGCTGGTATACTCGAAGCCATTTCCGTAAGTTCATCAAAATGAGCATGAATCGTTTCCATCACCTTTTTGTACGGCGATTCGGTTCGGAAACCTTTTGAATTATCACGATATCCGATAAAGACTCCAATGTCGGCTTTGGCTTTGAGCTTTCCAAAGTCATCACGATCATTATTCGGATAGCAAAGAGATCCAAATACATGAAAGTGTTTGAGATTCGGTTTTCTGTTGTGGACAAGCTCAAAAGGTGTTTTGTTGTGGCGTTTTGTGAATCATAGAGCGGTTTTGAGTATAGCATGCATGAGATCGACTTACGCCCATAAGTAATCTGGAAGTTTAGCATTGATTAACATTGTTCTTGCGGCTTCCACTAGCGTTAGGTTTAGATCTTTCGACAACTCCGTTTTGTTACGGTATGCGTGCAATAGATGTCGATCTTTGAATTCCCACTTTCTCATAGAATTCACGAAGAGTTTGATTAACAAATTGATTGCCTCTATCATTACGATTAGTCTAATGATGTTTAGTAGGTGAACTTGTATTTTCGTGAGAAAGGTGATGATCATTTGTGGAGCTTGATCTTTGCTTGGAAGAAAGTAGACCCAAGTCCAGCGTGAATAGTCATCAACAATTACTAAGATGTAGCGTTTGCCATTGATCGTTTGCAGCGCGCCGGGCCACACAAATCCATGTGAAGAAGATGAAGCACATCTTTGAGAGTGTTCCACCTTTGAATAAAAATGAGCACGAGTGCTTTTGCCTTGTTCACAAGCTGAGCAAAGGTGATCTTTAGAATACGAAACCGTGGGAGTCCTTCAACTAGTTTGTGTCGAGCAAGGTTGGTGATGGTTTGAAAGTTTAGATGTGAGAGCGGCGGTGCCATAGCCAGGCTTTTGTTGATGTTGCCTTTGAAAGTAAGCAGATGGGAGATGAAGCAACCATGTCTTGCATAGAGATAGTGTAGAGACTAGAATTACGCGATCCGGACATAAGGTCATTTCCTTGTAGATCACGAATGAAACAAGTTTTCTCCCGGAAAGCAACCTCCAAATCTCCATCACAAAAGCTGACCTCTTGAAAGCAGATTATGACCGAGGCCTTCCACATAGTAAACCTGCTAATTTCGATGTTCCCATTGACATAGTCTCCGTAGCCCATGATAGGTGCGAAGTGATCATTCGAACGGCGGTGCCAATGAACTTTGCAATAAAGTTTGATAACGGTTTAAGATTGCTGTCATGTGTGGGAACATCCGCTATCAACAATCCAGAGAATGATCGTATCACTGCATTACACCAGGCGACACGGATGGAATAGAAGTAGATGTGGAACCTGAAATGTTAGAGGGTTCCGTAGCAAGTATAGTAGATATACACACATCAATAGCTTTAGGTATCCACTTAAATCCTAGTGTGTTATATATCCATTTATGCCATCTCCAACTAGTGTTTGCTTTAGTCTTAGTGAATGCACTAGGTGGTACTACATTCCTAGGAGGTGAAACTGGAGCTACTGAGGGACGCAATGCGTTTCTTAGAATCTAAAGCAGGCGGTCTACCAAGCACAGACTTAGAAAGATTAGTGGGCCTAGAGGTATTCGGTTCTTAGGATTCCTTAAACGAGAGATGATAGCTTTAGCAACACATTTATCATGACAATCGGAATTCATACTTTTACGACAAATAACACAAGGTGCATCGGACTGAATATCAAAAGTACTTAACGGTTTAGCATTCGTTACATCACTATTTCTATTACATTTGCGGGCCTTAATATCTATAGTGGAAGCAACGCGAGTCTTATTTATAGTCCTAGGGTGTTCTTCTACTTTAGCATTCTTTATTGATCTTTTCTTAGGTCGCACTTCCTATTCTTGATTTAGTGCTCCTAGAACGTGAAGTGCGGACATTTGGAAAAGATGCAACTATTCTGTTTGATAGAAGGAGGCACGTTAGCAACTTGTGATTTTGCAGTAGGGATTCTAGGTTCATGAGTACTAAGTGTTATTGGGGCTAATCTCTTAATGATGGTTGGCGGAAGTTGTTCATACTTTCCTAACATTTCTCTTAACTTGAAGATAGTGTGAATCGGATCTTGATTTTCAGACCGAACATTTCGAGCAAAATGCATAACTTCTTTAGTGTGTGCAAGATAATGATCAAGTTCATTTGATGCTTCATCACGAGTCTTTTGAGTAAATCAAATATGACACCATATTCCTTTTTAACTTTTACAAGTTCTTGTTCATATTTTGAGATTTGACACTTAAAAGACACGTTTTGATCATCCAGTTGCTCAATTTTAGGATCGGAAGATTTTGCACGCAACTGGGCGATTTTGTGTTGAAAAGCAAGTTGTTGATCGTGAATATCTTTTTGACACCAATTAAGGCGACGTATTGCATTTGAAAGTTAGTTTGACAATCGTTTGTTTTCAACTTTTAAGGACTCGATCTGAAGCACATTATCGGTGTTCTCAACATTTACCACAGAATCAACGGTATTAGCAGAGATATAATCAAATGCATATGACAAAGAATTCTCTAGCACAACATTATGGATATCGGCACAGATGACATCTTCCAAGAGTCGATCAACATCTTTTCTCAACGGTTTCTTTTTACGTTTAGTGTTAGAAATAGATGTTTTGTTTTCTCAGCGACCTTCATTAATCCAAGTTCCTTATGAAAGTCCTTTCCCAAGACAATGCACAACTTTTCAAATTTTTAACATTTGGTAAAAGATTTTTATGAAAAATGTCTCTTTGTTCTCGCGCTAGAAGCGATTGAAAGTGTTGAACTTTGATTTCAGAATGATATTCTATCTCATGTTGTAAAGTTTTGAGGTCGGCCATGAAAAGGTCAAAATATCGAAGAATTTTGCGATTTTCAGGTTTTGAGTTTACTTCAGTGATGGAAGGTAAAGGACCATAAGTTTGTGCATAATCTGGTTGGGGATTAACATTAGAAGACTTCGGTGTTTTATGATTACCCTAGGTGTGTTAGAAGAATCCGTTGGTGTGACGAAAGTGATTGCTTTTGAATAGTTAAAAGGTTTGTTGTAAACAACTTTTTCTAATTTTGATCGACTCTCGTCTTATGCATCTAATTCCTCTTGACGATGATATTCAACAACACTCATAACAGAATTATCAACTTTATATTACGCCTTTGGAAACTTCGAGGATTTGGTTTGAATGTTTTGGTTGAAAGCTTAGGTTTGTAATCAGCAAGATTAGGTCCATATCCATTTGGATTGGGTTTTAAAGTAAACTTTTCAATGGTGTGACCGACTCGCCATGTTTGTAAACAACAGTTTTAAACTCTTTAAGTTTGTTTTGCAAGCCGATGATTTCTTCAAGATGATCATCTATTAGTTTCGTTGAATGCTTTTTGTATGCAGAGAACTGTTTTTGACAAGTTAACAACTTCGGCCTTAGCTTTTTGATTTTCCAAGGTGAGGCGTTAATTTGCTTTTTATGTTCATGTTTGATTGTTCTATTTGGACAACAAAGCATTCTTCGAAGCGGCTAGATCACGCATCTGTCTTTCTAAATATTTTTAGTTTTGATAAGATTTGGCAAAGGCTGCTTCAAAACCTTTTCACGTTTTTCTTGAGTTTTGAAAAAGTTGAGTTGCTTTTGTAAACATTCAAAATCCTTGGTTAACAGTGCATTTTGCATTTCAAGTCCTGATTAATGGCATGACATTTTTCCACTATGGTGTTGGTCTTGTATTAACGAGCAAAATCGGATGAGGCAAAAGTTAGGCGTGTTCAGCGTGAGTCTCAACATAATCATTATTGAGATCCTCAAGTATAACCACGGAGTCAATTTGATTATCAAGGGAAACGGTTTGGTCATCTTGATCGTCAAATATAACTACGGGGTCTAGTTGAAAATCGTCGGAATGAGATGTGGATGGCTCATTTTGAACATTCGAGCCTTGCGGATTCGGATGTTGGCGAAGATATGAGATCGAGAGATAAATATGGTTTGTTGGTTACGAGACAAGCCATCGGTGTCATACTGGGCTGTGTCACTCATGTGTAACTCATGCATATTAGCCATCAACATAACTTGCATTGGCACGCAAGTCCTCCATATCATCATCACGAGTCGGCATTTGCCATAAAGCTCTGTTCTTTGTGCGTGAGAGTTCCACCGGCTTCATCCTTAAGAGCCAAAAGAAGAGCCTCTTTGAAATAAGCCCTGCCCCTAGTCCTTGGCTTTGGGCATGCATTAGCCAGGTGTCCCTTCTCATTGCGGTTGTAGCATCGAAGACCATTCAACCCATTACGAGCATTTCCTGTTCCACCACGGAGCTCGATTGTTATTCCTACCCACGGCATTAAACCCTTGACCACCGCCCATCGGCGACCATAACCACGATTACGAACTTCAACTTCGTCCATTGTTCACAACAGCTTGATTCCTTGTATTAGATGAGGAGCGAATACGGTTGTTGGATTTGTTGGTATAACGGCTAAAGGCATTAGCAATCATAGCAAATCCTTGTTGCGGTGCTTGAGCGGATCGATTCCTCATTAGCTTTAGCTTGAGCATTGTGGTTGTTGTATGGAACCAATTGAGTTTGAGATGGAGGTTGTGAAGGATCATGTGGTGTGATTGTAGCTTGGTTGAGTTCTTTGGTTGAGGAGAATAACTGTTTTGAGCATATAAGGCAAGTTGTTGATTTTCGGATGTGTCGGTGGAGCAATTTGAGCACGGAGAATCCTTTCCCTATCAACTTCCTTTTCATGAGGCTTCAAGTAATCGTACAATAATCCATATGTAGATTGATGCATGTTTTTAAACGGCGGAGAAAAATGACATACTTCTCCCATTCAGGGACCAAGACTACTCAGGAACTTAGTATTCAAAGCAATTCTTGGCATGATGATGTTGTGTTTATCCAAATCATTGATGATGTCGAAAAGCGGTGATGATAGGACTCTAGTGTCTCTCGAGGTTCAATCATGAAGTGTTCATAAGCCAAGTAAATTTTGGATTCCAAATCTTCTGATTGAGTCTGAGATCCTTCCATAAGTAGACGAATATGATCCCACATTTTCTTTGCAGTCTTTTGAGCATCAACACTACGAAGAATTGGGTTTGGTAATCCTAAGAGGATATATTCCATTGCAAGCTCATCGGCTTCATAGTGTAGAAGTTCTTGAGGATTCAAGTGCACTGCTTGATAGCAATGTTAGTTTGTTCATCTCTTGGTGGAATGGCATTTGGATCTCCGGGTACAATGACGGTAGGCATCTCAAATGGACCTTCCAAGATAACCTTCTTTAAGAACTTTCCATGTGGCTTCTTTAGATCACAAAACCTAAAGAACCTTATCACCCATTGATCATAGTTTCTGGAGTGAGCATTGGAGGTCTATCAAGTGATCCGGCCTCATGAATTGATTGTTGGTTGCTTAAAGCTTCAAACATCTTTGCAAACCAAGTGGGTTCCTTCATAATGGTCCTTGATGGATGTTGATTGAAGTCATTTGTGTATGGTTGAACTTGAAGACTTGGTGGTGGTTGAACCATTTGAGGTTGTGGATTTGCAGCAAGTTGTGGAGTATGTTGTTGGTTAAATTGTTGTTGATAAATTGCTTGTTGTTGATTCCATTGTTGATGTTGTGGAGTTAGTTGTTGTTGGCGTTGAGGATGAGGATAAGTGTAAGGGAAATAGTTAGAGTATGGTGGTTGTGACATGTTGATAAACTTGTGTTGGTAAAAATGGATCTTTGTAGTCGAATGAACCTTTGTTGATGAAGTATCCTTAGGCGTAGAAATCACAATAGACAAGTAGCACTTATGCGTAAAAACACCAAAGTTACGCGTAACAATTAGAGGTTACGCGTAGAATTTAGCTTACTCGTAAGTAAGGAAAAGACGCTAAAGTTATGCGTAGACAAAAGTTAGGCGTAGAAAGTTAGGCGTAGGATTATCTTAGGCGTAAGACTAAGCTTAGGCGTAAGAAAAATCTTATGCGTAGGATTTCTACGCGTAAGCTTATGCTTATGCGTAATTTTAGGGTTTTATCCCAAGTGATCTTTTACACTTCACGATTGCAAAAGATATCCAAAGTCGGCGTATTTTCAGACTTATCCAAGTAAGAAAACACGGAATAAACCACGAAAATGAAGATCAAACCAAGGAGATACTTACGCGTAGTTTTAGGGTTTTACTACGGCGTAGACCTACTCGTAATTTGGATATTGCTCAAAGATGTTTCTAAACTAGTTTTTGTGTGATGAAATAGCTTCAATAACACCAAAAGACACAAAAGTGTGAAACTTGATGAACCAAAACTCTTAAAAGCGATTACTGCGTAGAACACTACCCATGAATAAAAACTAGCTCAAAAACAATGATCCACGCATAAAGTTTGAAACTTTTGCCAAAAACAAGTATTTTAACACCTTAAAACGTTGAAAGTACAAGAATCTTGGATTCAAAAGTGTAAAAAATACGTTTTTTAAGCGAACCAAAGTGTCACTCACTTTTACGCGTAAGACCAAGAAAAAACTTTCAAAAACAAACTTGTTCACCCAACTATTTGGCGATTGATACCCTTTGTTAGGTCACAAGATTTACCACACAAGCTTATAAGAAAGATAGAGAGGCGATTGAACAAGAACCAAACACACATACACGATATAAGTAAGACTGGTTATGCGTAGGTGATATGTGAAAGGAATAACTTGAACAACCAACCCTCAAGTGAGGGTTTACATAAGGTATTTATAGGAGGGAAGCTAGGGCAACACTCCTAGTTCCCTTCCTTTCTCCTATGGGCTTGGGCCTAAGCTCATGGGCCTTCTACATAAGCTTAAGGCTAAAAACAAACATAAAGGCCATAATAAGCTAACTATTACATATGAGTAACTAACACTTGAATAAGGTTTAGGAGTGATTCCAACAAAGGATTTAAAAGGTACACTTTTGAGGGGTCATTTAAGCCCTTAATTGATCACTTTTGTATCCGTTACTACTTAATTTCGTTCCTTTTCACTTTTTAGGTCTCTTGAAGGCAAATTGCTGGAATGACACTTATTCGGACGAAAAGGCGTAAATATACGAAGAAAATGGCCAAAGTCAACAATCAAGACACTCAAGCTGCTGGAATTGAAGGGGACGGCGTCACTGCTTAATTGCGACGCCTTCGCGACACATCTTGAGACGACTCAGAGAGCAAATTACTAATTTACAAGTGATGACATCAGGTATAAAATAGTAGGGCGTCGCAACTCAGACGGCCTAGATTTGGATCCAGACGGCGTCAGAAGTTGAAGCAGACGGCTTCACGAGCATAAGGTGACGCCGTCACAGAGTTGACGTGGCCAAGACGAAACCCTAATGGAGGCGACCCGACGGTGTCACAATTAAAGAGTGACGCCGTTGCATATTGTAACACTATATATAGAATCCGAATTTTTCAGTTTTTAGGGAGGTAGTTTTGTGGAGTAAAAACCTAAACCGAACCAAGGCTGTCTTGTGCAGTATCTTAGGGTTCCATACCCTATTTTACCACAAGATAAGTGTTTTACTTCATTAATTCAATTATGTCTTCAAATGTTTGTGTGTATGCTTGCATGTTCTCCATGTCCAGCTAATTTACTTGTGTGTTTGCTTAGATATATGAAACCTAGGTATTGAATATTGATTGGTTGTCTCTTATCTTAATTGTGATTGACCTAGTATTGCGATAGGTCATTCGTTTTGTTATTAATGCTTGATTAGTCTTTGTTGAACCTTAGCTTATAGTTACTAGTGGAATTGTAGGCTAAATATCCAAAGATAACCTTAGTGTTAAGTTTATGAATCCTAGATACTTTGTAGTCATTAACCTTAGGTAGCTTCAAAGAGTTAGGGATAAACGCATATCCTACGACCTTAGAAACACAACGCGTTAAGAATAAGGAAGTGACAATTCAACCATCAATAGGAGATAACTAGGGAGTAATAACATCTAAGTAAACACATTTTTAATCATCATAAGAGCACACAACAATAGACATACACTACACTCTCCTTAGTTTGGATAATTAGATAATTAGATAAGTAGAGTAATCGGTAGAAATACCAACCCCCCAAATCCAAACCCCGAGATTCGTACCTTCCCATTTTCTAAAAAACATAAAAAATATAAAAAAATAATCTTCCTCAACCCAACCTTGGCGTAGTAATTTCTCACTAGCATTCCTATTCCCCTAGAGAATGATATCAATTCCCGAGGCTTACCCTAATACTACACTACAACGATTAGGTTCACTGCCTAGGGTGTTGAAAAACTTGCTCGACGAAAAGGAAGTTCCTTTGACCCCGAACGTGCGTTGTACGCGTATCATAGGATATAGTGGGGTTGTATTGCCTTTGTTTCCTAACATGCTACTTGTAGAGGGTGAAGGACCATCAAGCACAGATGGCTCCCAACACACACCATAGATGGTGATCAGTATTTTACTCAATAACAATCATTAACCAGTAGGCATACCAGAAAGGAGAGTGGGACAGCTCAACCCCATTCTCCTCCTCACACTAAACCAGATGAGCCACTCTCAGATGATGCATGAGATAGAATGGTTAGGGCTGCCACTACTCCACCAAGCTTAGAGGCTGGTGAGGACAGTGGTAACATCTCTAAGATCTAACCCATGCCCACACCTAGTGAGCAACGCTCATAGGGTGGACCTAGGAAAAGGCTTAAAAGAGGGGGTGCATCTTCTCAGGCTAGGCCTGGGAGTGCATCTCAATTTCCCAATGACCCACCTCTCTCAGCTGGTAACATAGCTGGAAGTGGTGAGGGCAGCTTGACACTTAAGGATATGATGAAAATATACAGGTTTCTTTGTCAAAAGGTGAACATACTAGAAGTTGCTTTGGAAGAGAACAAGAAAGCTGTTGCAAAAGTTCATACAAAGATGCTCCTGAAGATGAAAAGGTCAGAGCATCAGGTTAAGCTTCTCTCCAAGCCTACTACAGCAACATCTCCAGTCACTACATCTCACAAAAGAAATGCCAAGTTCAGGGTATCTAGCACTTCTATAGAGGATTCTACCAAACAGGGGAGGAGTTTTGATATTCAAGGAAGACAAGAATTTGGTCAATGGCAAGGAGGTGCAGCATTTCAGAGCCCTTTTGCTGAAGAAGAGGAAGTTCAGGTCACTATAGATGCTAAAGAAGTACTTAGTACTCCTACAAGCACTATCAGTACTATCCCAGTTAGTACTGTTAGTGTTGTAGTTAGTACTTTTAGTACTATGATTAGTACTCTTGGAGTTCCACAATCAGTACTAAGTCCCATCATCCAAGTAGCTGCTGATTTACAACAAATGACTATCACTCAGGCTATCACCATCACTACCACTCCACATGAAGACAGTGATGAAGAAGAAAGAGAGAAACATGCAGTATTGGGACTACAAAGTTTGAAGAAAACTGTCCCCATCTCTCCCACTTACAAGAAGCCTCCAGTTCTGTACTTAAGGAAGAAATCCAAGTCAGTAGCATCCAAGCCTAAGGAAAAAGGAGTTGTTATCAAAGAAAGAGGTATCCCAGAATCACCAACCTCCTCAGCTCAAAAGATTGACTCCAAAGATAAAGGAAATGGTATTTTGGAAGAAGAACCAAAGAAGAAGAAGCTTTCTAAGGCTGAAATAGAAAGGCTAAATGAAGAGGCTACAAGGGCACTTACAGCACAATGGAATAAGGAAGAGTTGCAGGAAGAAGCAGCAAGGAAAGAAAAACAAAAGATGGCTAAAATTGTTGAAGATTGGCAGACATGGGATGATATGAGAGCCAAAGTAGAAGCCAATCAGGAAGTACAACAGAAGCTGCAACAAGATCAAGGCACAAGTGTTAATGAAGCAACACAGCTATTCAGTAAAATTTTGGCTAGAAGACAAAGTCAGTTCAGGGAGTAAAGAGAAATTGAAAAGCATTTGAAGCCTCCTACCAAGAGTCAGCAGAAAATGTATCTCTGCAAGTACATCAAGAATTCAGGTGAAGAAAGGAGAACACTGAAAAAATTGAATCAATTATCTTGGGAGACTCTCCAAAGACTTGCTGACACAATTCAAAGAAGATTTCTTAACTTCAGACCTATTCAACCTGATGATACTCTTGAAAGGTCACAACCCATTGGAAGCTACAAAAGACCATCTGAAGAAGATGAAGGTGGACTCACCGAAGAAGAGCTCAATAGAATGATGCTGATTAAAGCTCCTGAAGAAGTACTGTACTCAGAGCCTATCAACACTAGATATCCAATCATCAACTGGGATATCTATACTGAAGATGTGATAAGGATTTAAAAGGTACACTTTTGAGAGGTCATTTAAGCCCTTAATCGACCACTTTTATATCCATTACTGTTTAATTCCGTTCCTTTTCTGTAAAACCCAAAAAATATAAAACACGTGAAAAGACTATTTTGCCCTCTATTTAATGTTTATAAAATACGTAAAATCCGTCAAACTCATTGAATGTAAAATTTTAACCTAACTAGTAAATGTTTACCAAACTTAATGTACGAGATGATTAAAATAGTTAACGCTTGCGTCTAAAATTAACTACACGTTTTAATATTTGTGTATGGGCCGAAAATTTCTTAAATAACATTAACTAAACTCAAGCCCACCTAAAGATTTGGATTTGGCCCATTGTTTCCCCCTCCTTGCTCATCTAAATCGAACCCTATTATCCTCCTTCCCCTTTTTTTCTTTTACCTACGCATCACAGAAAAAAAAACGCTCCAATAAAACCCTAATTAACAAAGAAAAATGGCGGCTGGACCTTTCTTTTCTCATTTCATTCGACTCAAAGGAAACAAGTACAAGGGTGGTAACGTGATTTCAAGGCTGCTGTGATCGTGAGTTGTTTTTTTGGTTTGAACAATGGTTGGTCGTGTGTTTCTAGATCGATGGTGGTATTGAGATTGTGGGTTCTTGGTGCTCTTGGTTTTTGTTTCATTCCATTCGATCCCCAAGGTATCTCTTGCATTTTGTTCTTGTTAAATTCATATACACGACACACATATGTTTATACAAGTGAATCTAAATGTTATCATGCCTAATAAATTTGAAACCCTAATTGGAATGGAACCCTAAAGCGAATTAATAGTCTAATTATGTGATTATAATGGTCTTTAATGGACCCTAAAACTGGACAGCATCATATGTAAGATTTGTGTGGGTTATAGATCGAAATTTATAAGTGCAATAATCTGGGTTTTTGTTGGAAAAGTTTATTTTATGTCTTACTTAAGTTTTCCAAGTGGTTTGGTCGAATTTGGAGTTGTCTAAGTCGTATTTTTGAATTTTACAAGATCAAATGTCAAAGCTGAGAAAACTGGTCTGAAATTTAGTTGGATTGTTTGAGTTTTCATTTTCAAAACAAAAGGAATTGGGAGCTCTCCTTTTAAAGGAGTGACATTTAGGATATGAATGAATTTCTGGGAGTTTTGGGAATTTTTCCAACTTTTAAGGTGTATTTCCTGATCACTTTCTTGGCAGGTCTGGACTTATGATTTTCCATAGGCCATTTGACTTGGAAATAAAGTCCCCCAACTTTTGGGGAGTCTCTTAACTCATATGGGAACCCCTGGGAAATTCCTTGATTTTAGTTGAGCTAATTAAGTATTTTACAAAAATCGCTAAAGTCTGGTCCAGATTCGAAATACTAAAAGACAGAAACTTATGAACTTGAAACTAAGTATAACTGGGAGATAAGTTAAACATGATTTATAAATAGAACACATATGTGATTTATGATATGTCCTAATGCAGATTTAGTGAAGCGGGATCATTGAACTTGCTTATGCCTTACTCTTACGCACACACATTTGAGGTACAGATATTCTGACCTTTCTCATAAGGTTTCTCATGATCTCTTTGCATCTTTGATCTCTTGCCATTTTATTATTGAACCTTTGCTATTGACCTATTGATATTGAACCTTTGCTATTGACCTATTGATATTGAACCTTTGCTATTGACCTATTGATATTGAACCTTTGATATTGAACCTTTGCTATTGACCTATTGATATTGAACCTTCGATATTGATCCTTTGCTATTGAACCTTTGGTATTGAACCTAATGATATTGAACCTTCGATATTGATCCTTTGCTATTGATCCTTTGGTATTGAACCTATTGATATTGAACCTTTGATATTGAACATTGATATTGGACTATTGCTAGGAACCTTTGAATTGGGAACCATTGATATTGAACCTTTGATTATGAAGACTTATATATTGCTACACTTTGGACCTTTGTTTGACCCTTCATATTGATACCCGAGCCAAATATTGTTATCCTAGCCATGAAGGTAACATGGTCGTGTCATTGATACACCAATGGCATGACTCCAGTGTGGATGAGTGATGTTCCACACCGTCCCCATATTGTAATGATTATGCGCACTACATATATATTGTATGGCCACTATTGTTCTGCAGGGGGCGAATGGATGCATCCTAGATTTGTATTGTATTGTATTGATATTGATATATTGTATTGGTAATGTGGTGCGTGTGTGCAATACACCCTCTCACAGTCTGGGAGCTAGCTACTCCATTGGTTACTGAGGTCTCCCCTCCTATTGTTTGGTATTCCGAGGTCACCTCTCCGAATATGATGGCTACTATTGGATACTGGGCTGCTAATGCCACTATTGATTGTATTGTATTGTATTGTTGGCTCGGGATAGATTTTTAACAACCCTTACACTTTTGATATACCTATATTGTACCTTCTGTATTCCCCAATGCAGCATATTCTGTATTAATTATCCATTACTCAGTACCCTTATGTGACTCACTCTACTGCTATGATATATATTCCATTTCATTGATCTGTCATATTCTTATTCCGTTACTTCAGACTATCATTCCATTCACGTACCGGGTTATTATATGATTATTGAATTTGATTATGCTTTTACATGTTTATGTGACTACCGTTTACCTGCTATGATATGATTAATATGCGATTATATGATTTACCTGTTGTCATCAGATTATATGTTAGCTTACTGTTATGTGACCCCTTTGATTTGTTTGGTGACCATGCTAGTGGGCAATCGATTGTTTTGTCTGTTTATCATGTATACTTCGTTCAGTTAATCTCGTGGACTATGACTATTCGTTAGTATCCATATCTGCTTATTGCTGACCTGCCATGTTTACATTTCTGCTTATGCTACTATTTGATTGGGTAAATGGTTCAACTTATGTTGTCTGGCTTGTTAACTTGTTAGTTGCCCTGCTATGTCCTTAATCCATTCAATTATAACGTTCATGCTGTATTCCTACTTGATACGTGTGGCTACCATGTTTTGACTGCTGATAGTATTTATGCTGTTATGATGCTTGTTATGTTATTAATCGTGGGTTCCTTGACTTGTGTGATTGCTATGCTCACAATATAATTACTTGCTTTCGCTAGCTTTTAGATTTCTGTTTGGCGTATACATAGTCTGATTTCCTATTTACTTGTATTCCTGGTTTTTATGTGCTTATATATATGTCAATGATGCTTTGCTTTGCTTCATTCTCCTTATTATCTGTTCTTTCTGGATATCTGTATAATTGTGTTTCTGTAGGATCCTCATTGACTCATTGTTTTCCTTTCCGTTGCGACCTTGTTATTGTTTCCTTTGTTTCATTCGTATTTCTGATTTTGTTTAGCTTTCTTTTTGTTATATCTGTTCACTGGGCTTTTTAAGCTCAGCCGCATTTCTTTTCCTGCGGCAGGTTTTAGGTTGGAAGATGGGCTTTGATGGGCTGAGAGTTGGATTATTTAAGTGGACCGACCCTAGTTTTCCTTATTATTTTGGATTGAATTGAAGAGCTATTGTTTTTAGATTTCATTTCGTTTTGGAAATATTGGATTTTGTATTTTCTTTGTAAGTCATTCGTTTATATGACTTGGTAAATTATTTTATAAGGCTTCCGTTTGCAAAATTTTAATTGTATGTTCTGATATGACACCAGAATATGACACTTCTACCCTTGCCGGGTTGGGGTGTTACATTTTCACTTTTTAGGTCTCTTGAAGGCAAATTGATGGAATGACACTTATTCGGACGAAAAGGCGTGAATATATGAAGAAAATGGCCAAGTCAAGATCAAGACACTAAAGCTGCTAGAATTGAAAGTGACGGCGTCACAGTTAGTGGGCGATGCCGTCGCAACATGCTCCAAATTTGTGACGGCTCAGTAGCGAAATTGTTGTTTTGTACCCAAAGGTGTTAGGTTGTAAAGACTAGGGTGTCACAACTCAGATGGCCTGGATTCAGATCCCGACGGCGTCAGAAGATGAAGCTGACGGCGTCACAGCCATAAGATGACGCCGTCACAAGGTTGACGTGGTCAAGACGAAACCCTAGCGGCGGCAATCCGACGGCGTCACATTTAAAGAGTGACACCGTCGCAAGTTGTAACTCTATATATAGAATTTGAATTTTCAGATTTTAAGGAGGTAGTTTTGTGGAGTAAAACCTAATAACGATTTTTGGATGTCTTGGGCAGTATCTTAGGGTTCTCATGCCCTATTTTACGACAATATAAGTAATTTACTTCATTGATTCAATTATGTCTTCAATTGTATGTGTGTATGCTTGCATGTTTTCCAAGTCCGGCTAATTTACTTGTGTGTTTGCTTAGATCTATGAAACCTAGGTATTGAATATTGATTGATTGTCTCTTATCTTAATTGTAATTGACCTAGGATTGCGATAGGTCATTCGTTGTGTTTTTAATGCTTGAGTAATCTTTGTGAACATTAGTTTATAATCGCCTAGAGTTATTGTAGGCTAAACATCCAAAGATAACTTTAGAGTTAGTTTATAAATCCTAGAGATTTTGTAGGCAATAACCTTAAGGTATCCTCAAAGAGTTAGGTAAAAAAGCATAACCTACGACCTTAGAAGACACAACGCGTTAAGAATAAGGACGTGACAATTCAACCATCAATAGGAGATAACTAGGGAGTAATAGTATCAAGGTAAACACATCTTTAATCATCATACGAGCACACATCAATTAGACATACACTACCCCTTAGCTTAGTTAATTAGACTAGATAATAGTAGAGTAATCGGTAGAAATACCACCCGCCAAATCCAATACCCCGAGATTCTTACCTTTCAATTTTCTAAAAAATATAAAAAAGATAAAAATAATCTTCCTCAACCCCAACCTTAGCGTAGTAACTTCTCACTAGAATTCCTATTCCGCTAGAGAATGATATCAATCTTGAGGATTAATCTAATACTACACTACAACGATTAGGTTCACTGCCTAGGTGGTTGAAAAACTTGCTCGAAGAAAAGGAAGTTTCCTTTGACCCCGAATGCGCGTTATACGCGTATCAAGTTTTTGGCGCCACTGCCGGAGAATAGAATTGCTAGTTAGATTTTTTATCTCGTTTAGGTTCCCTTGCTTGATTCTTATCAAGTAAGATTTTTTCTCATTTTTAGTTTCCTTGTAGTCTATCCCCCTTCTTTGTGTTTGTGTTTGTAAAACCCTTTTCATTTGTCGTTATGGCAAGTGAAGTTTCATTTGAGTCATTAACAAATGAGGAACAACTGAATTTCACAAATTGGATTGCTTTTTATCGTTCTAATGAATTTGTGAGTGATCTTAGAGATATCCAAAAGGAGACAGGTGTAAGGTTGGATGGATTTGATAAAGTTTATGCTTGGGTGGCTTCTATTCAACGATCATTGTTAGAATCAACTCCTTTTAGTGAGACCATATGGAAATTTTTTGAGAAAAGCCTCCTATGCATAAACCATTAGTTGAATGATCTTAGGCACCATGATAAAAAAGACCTAGTTTTTAAGAACATGGAACCTAAACCTGAACAAGATTGTGAGATGGTTAGAGTTGAACTACCTAGTTGCATGTGTGGGATAGATTTCAAAACATATGACACGCATGAGGAATCCTTTAGGAAAATAGAACATAGTGATCGAATTTTTGAGAATGATTCTTATGAATCTGAAATGGCTAAAGAAGGATTTGAGATAATTAGGAGTGTATTTGGGTTAGATCATACTAAAACACATGATGAACATTTAGGAGATCTAGATATAATGGATAATGAGGTGGAAACTCCAAGCCCACAAACCTAACCATCACTTGAGGAACATACATCGCCTATAACTTACCCAGAAGAAGTAGAAGAGACTATAGGAACCCCGATTGATATGTAACCTTTGGACCAAATGCCACTAGAGAATGTAGGTTTAGATTCGTGTTGTCATGACCTCTCTCTTAATCCTAGGGAAGTTCCTAATTTTGATGAACCAGAGCCTCAACCAAAAACCTTACCCAATTTTCCGTCTTTAGATGTGAATCTAGGAATTGAATTAGGCCCCAATCCACCCATCAAAATAAATAGTCCTGGTAGTTGCTTGATAAAGGTAGTGGACTCTAGTCCATGTAAAGTGGAAGCTAATATAGGAGTAACCCATGATCTTACACACTTATATCACCCATTCATGGTGGATAACAAAAAACATTATGGGTTTAAACCGGGTTTATTAGGTCAAGATGGATCCTTAACTAAGAATCTCTTGAAGTTGATAGAAGATGATCCATTTCTAGGAGAAAGACTTGATTCACCCGCTACACCCATAGAATTAGGTAAGGTTATAATGAATGGAGCACACCCCTTTGAGCATATAAATCACCCATCACCCTCTCCTCACGTAGAAAATTTCCACCCTAAGGATGTGTATCGCTACTATCACCCGCACTTAAGCTTAAGTGTAGAAAAAAATTCCCCTTTATCTGTTAAATAAGGGAAGAGTCAAGCTCGTGACTCGAACAAAAACAAGCGCTTCTTGGGAGGCAACCAATGTGATTTTATTTTTCTATTTTTATTTGTGTGTCATATATCTTTTCACTGATTGTTTATTCTCATGTTTGAATTTGTGAAAATGCTTTTTTTGTCTTTAACCTCGTCTTAATTACATATAAAGGTATTTTACAAAAGGGATAAGTGTAGGGAGGATTACACACGTTTTCAAAAAGAACGTGAACATGAGAATTGCGATTATTAAAAATATATGCATGTGTGTTTGTTAGAGTCAAATGCTTGTATCGAGTCATGATGGATGTTTTGCAGAAAATATTTCTAGATTCTAAAGATATAAATTTTCCAGAATTTTTCCAGAAAATCGCAGACCAGTATCTGTCAGGGTAACCTGACGGCGTCAGGATCGCAACCTGACGGCGTCAGGAGGAGCAGAAACAGCTTATAACTTTTTCTCGTTTTCTGTGCTACTTATAAATTTTTGGAACTTCTCAGGTCTTAATTTTTTAGAAAATCTGTAAACATCCATTCCACAAGCATTATATCCTAGTTTAGTAGAGTCATATATAGGGTTACCGCCGATTTTACGTGAAGGTTTTGTTTGTTTTCGTTTAGTGTGCAGGTTTTATTTATCAAGAAGAAGATACATAAGATTGGAAGGAGCTTTTCACGCATACATTCTTTTTGAAGAAGAATTTAACCACTACTTCACACGGATCCTACCGAGCTAATCAGGGGAGTATTAGTTTCTTTCATTTTAATTACCTTCCTTTATCATAACTTTGATACTTTCGGGGAACATTGGGGACAATGTTCAGTTTAAGTGTAGGAGGGAAAATAAAATGGGAACTTTGAAACTATGCTTATCCTTGACTATTTTCCTTGTCCAATTTCAATTGTGTAATAAACCATGAGAAATATCAGTTAGGGCAATTTTGGCACAAAATTTAAAAATTTTCATGACATGTAGGAGTGGGCCATTAGTCTTAATAAAGCATCTCATGGATAGGAAGTTATATGACTAGCACAAAACCCGTTACCACTCAAATTCCACCCCAAAATGTGAGGATCGCCCTTAGATTTGTAGGAATTAAAGCATTCAGCTTTAATGCTTCAAGAATGTACCGGTAGTATAATAGATTCTAGGACTTGTTTTGTGATGCATTCCGAGATCGCTAGTGAGACTACACTTGTGTAGTTAGGAATAACTAAATGATAAGAGGCATTAGAATAACCCTTGTTTGATACCCGTATTATAATTACTTCTTCCACATCGGTTGAGTAATTCCCCCACACCCTTGCGTTGTACTCATATTTAGTACACGATACCCCTAGTTAACCCCTCAGAGCCTATCCTTTTCGCGGTTCTCGTGATGTTTCGGTTTTCCGGAATATCAATAAAGAGCATTGTTTAAAATCCACCCCCAAATGTACACCCAAATCGCCTTAGCCTACCTTGTATGCACTCACTTTTAGTGCATTATTGTTATCATACTAAACCCTTAGTTCAATTATCTAGTTGCTTGCATAAGTTGCTAAGTCGAGTCATATCCTTTGTATACAGTTTTGGGACGATTGGGACTCATGAGAAAAGTTAAATTTTATGAAGTGACGGGAAGGAGCGTTAAATTCAAATTCCCTTTATTTACGTAATAATGTACTCCAAGTGTTTTGATCTTTTCAATTCGGGTCAAATTAGTGTTAGAGTAATAAAAACTCAAGTGTAGGGATGTGCCTATAAATCCCTATTATTTTGATGTTATCGTAGAGGATGGTAGAGTAAAAGTGTATGAAAAAAAAATGAAAAAAAAAAAACATACGGGCTACCATTCTACATCTATCTTTAAATTTATGTTTGTTTGTTTCAAAGTTATCTAGAGTTTAGAGTGTCGAGTCTTGGCTTAGCAACGCCATTCTTCTCATGCTTGTAACATAAAGATTTTTGACTTGCCACCACTAAATCGCCTATCCAACCAAACCCTTTGTTTCCCTACCGTAAGCCTAACATAACAACCCTTTAAAAGACCTCTTAGATAGTTTTTCCTAGGTGCTTACGCCAAAGCGATGGAGGTTTGATCTAGTCTCAAGCCTATGGTAATCTATGTACTAGGACCGGTTAATGAGTGTTTATCTTTCATTTCCAATTTGAGATATTTCATATACACCCGAGAGATGAGAGTATCCAAACACCACTTGTGAGGTGCTAGTATGTAATTTCCGTGCTTGTTATGACTTTTGTGGGGCTTATACTTGTTGTGAATTGTTCTAAACTAATGCTTCATGACCCCTAACTTATAAATTAATTGGCCAAAAGAACATTTTCTTGAGGACAAGCAAATACCAAGTGTAGGGATATTTGATAAAGATTTAAAAGGTACACTTTTGCATTTAAGCCCTTAATCGACCACTTTTATATCCGTTACTGCTTAATTTCGTTCATTTTTACTTTTTAGGTCTCTTGAGGGCAAATTGCTGGAATGACACTTATTCGGATGAAAAGGCGTGAATATATGAAGAAAATGGCCAAGTCAAGATCAAGACACTCAAGCTGCAGGAATTGAAGGTGACGGCGTTACAGTTAGAGGGCGACACCATCGCAACATGCTCCAAATTTGTGATGGCTCAGTAGCGAAATTGTTGTTTTGTACCCGACGGCGTTAGGTTTTAAAGAGTAGGGCGTCACAACTCAGACAGCCTGGATTCAGATCCCGACGGCTTCAGAAGATGAAGCTGACGGCATCACAACCATAAGGTGACGCCGTCACAAGGTTGACGTGGTCAAGACGAAACCCTAGTGGCGGTGATCCGACGGCGTCACATTTAAAGAGTGAAGCCGTCGCAAGTTGTAACTCTATATATAGAATTCGAATTTTCAGATTTTAAGGAGGTAGTTTTGTGGAGTAAAACCTAATAACAATTTTTGGCTGTCTTGGGGAGTATCTTAGGGTTCTCATACCCTATTTTACAACAAGATAAGTAGTTTACTTCATTGATTCAATTATGTCTTCTATTATATGTATGTATGCTTGCATGTTTTCCATGTCTGGCTAATTTACTTGTGTGTTTGCTTAGATCTATGAAACCTAGGTATTGAATATTGATTGGTTGTCTCTTATCTTAATTGTAATTGACCTAGGATTACGATAGGTCATTCGTTGTGTTTTTAATGCTTGAGTAATCTTTGTGAACATTACTTTATAATCGCCTAGAGTTATTGTAGGCTAAAAATCCAAAGATAACCTTAGAGTTAGTTTATGAATCCTAGATATTTTGTAGGCAATAACCTTAAGGTATCCTCAAAGAGTTAGGGAAAAAAGCATACCCTATGACCTAAGAAGACACAACGCGTTAAGAATAAGGACATGACAATTCAACCATCATTAGGAGATAACTTATGAGTAATAGTATCTAGGTAAACACATCTTTAATCATCATACGAGCACACATCAATTAGACATAGACTACCCCTTAGCTTAGTTAATTAGACTAGATAATAGTAGAGTAATCGGTAGAAATACCTCCTCCCAAATCCAATACCCTGAGATTCGTACCTTTCAATTTTCTAAAAAATATAAAAAAGATAAAAAATAATCTTCCTCAACCCCAACCTTACCCTAATACTACAATACAACGATTACGTTCACTGCCTAGGTATAACAACTCATAAAATTTCGAATTATTATAATAATATTTATCACGCCAGAAAATTCAAATCGGTTATTTTCTGACAGATGTCAATATTTTGATTTAAAAATGACAGGTCATCTCGTTTCTTTAAAAATAAGACACCGCACACACGATACTTGTCCACTAAGTATCTGTATAATAAATGTGGAATTTATTATTGTCCAAGTTAATATTTAAGCATACATAAGCTTAATCCATTGTTTCGGGAAGTTATACCGCATACTGCAGCGCAGTAACATACAAAACTAAAAAAAAAATACTTAGATAAGTGAAATATACACATTTTACCATTCACTAATAATTTACAAGAGTAGACGAGAGGTTATCTCGTGAATTTAGAAAATCACGGTACCGTACGCATACCGACACCAAATTAGTAACGGCAAACAGTTATAATCAAATTCCTACGTAATATCAATAATATATTATTACACTTACAAAAATGCTTTTAAAAAATATAACTTTTATGTTTTTCGGGTACCGGAAATGTACGTTTACTCAAGGATTCGACAGAACACGGGGTACCAATTATACTGTAATGATAATAAGACAACAAAAGAGTAAAAATAACTCTCTTTCCACCATCTTTTCCTGCTGACATTTTTTTCGGTCTCCCCATGCCTCCTTCCCCTACCCTATGTTTTCATAACCTACTTCTTCCTTTATCTATGAAATATCACCATAACCTTTCATCTCTCCCTAGCTTAATCCATCCTTATCAGAGTATAAGTCAAACAAGGGTGAAAGGACAGCTTGACTTTTCTCTTTCCCACGTGCAACCAAGGGTCAAACACAAAGAAGAAGGCGAAAGGGAGGTATGGCAGGAAGGGTTCTTCTCAAACTCGAGGCCAAGAAAGTGAAATTCAATGTTTCCTTTTATTTTCTTTTATAGCTTCGCAAATTTCACTTTGTAGTCACATATCACACAATCACAAAATTAGGGTTTCGGGAAGCAAGGGGATTTTGGAAATTGATCAAGGAGTTTTGATGATTAGGATATGGAGAGCCTAACCAAAACTTTAATTCGTTCAATTACTAGCAAATTTTCGTGTCCAATTGAAGAATGTTAGGGTTCGGTTCCTTTTTTCTTCTACTCGACATCACCACAGAAGTTGTTGTTGCCGGAGCCGTGCACTACCACTAATTGATTTAATTCCCTTCGGACTACTAATAGCCAAGGTGAGTTTCATAGCTCCTACTTTTAAACTGTTTTATACTTGTTTTGGGGGAAGATACATGCTCATTTTACTTAAATGAACTTATTTAAAGAAATTGTGTATTTCCATGCATACTATGCTTTATGATTGATATGTTTACCTACTATACTATTGAATATTTTCTTATTTAAGTTACATCACACATAGATGTTTTATGGACCATACCAAAATGCTTGACTTAGAATATTACGCATCTTAGCCTAAGTCCTTAGATCCCATATTGCCCTTTTCATGAACCGTCAATTCCTGCTGGGAAGCGCGAATATTATAAATAGATCTATTGGGGGTGACTCCCCTGTTCGGTTGGCCTCGCATGGGTCAAGGCGAAACATATAGCATGTCGGAATCGAGTGTATTGGGATAAACACTCGCCATGGGCCCCTTATTTGTATGACTACATTTTGCATACAGAAACTGTCGTAGCTTTGGTTGCATGAACTTAGTGCTAGCGTAATAGATATAATATATGACATTATATTCGTTGTAATGTACATATACCCTACATATGGTATACTAATAAAATCCTTTATCTAAGGTAAACACAAATTTTTATGACATTATGCAAGACGTAATGATCATCAAAACTAAATGTTAAATGGTATACCGAAGTGCCACTTAAATAAACCTATGAACTCACCAACCTCGTGTTGACACTTTTTAGCATGTATTTTCAGGTTTTGAGGTGATAGTTTATCTTTGGAGGCACAAGGCAAAGGCATGGCATGGTCATAGACGACTCTGATTTATGTATTGGGACCATATTTTGATAATGGGCCATTTTCCGCACTAATCAATAATGTAAAAATTGTTTTCATGAATGAATAATAAAAGTTTCTTTATGAAAATCAGTTGTTCTATGCTTATGTTGTGATATCAATTTAGTAGCACCCCAATACTTGTGTGCTTCCACTGAGCCATTTTGGGGGTGTTACAGATTGGCATCAGAGCCTAGGTTATAGAGAACTGGGTAATTTTTAAAACCTAGACTATAACCACTTTTACAAAAACTTAACCCTATGACCGATACGTGCCTGCCTGCCGTGCTGATGCCTCATTTATGATCCTGCTGAGATCATACTTGATAAGATACATGTTTTATCACTGCTCACCTAATTTCATTATAGGTTATAATTATCTTCCTATACGTATATTTACGTATCACAGCACTACACCTTTTCCCTCACATAAAGAGAATAAATGTTCTAATCCTTCAAGACAACCTTTAAAAGTATTGGGACATATTACTAGCGTAACTAAGCTAAGTATTTCAAAATTTATTGAACCTCGGTTGAATATAGATTGATCACCTATATTCAACCAGGGACAGTGGGACATAGCCTGATCACCTATGTCTGACTCAGAGGTGAATTTTGCAATACTTAGGATAGTTATAATAGCGTTATGTCCAGTGAAATTTGATTACTGTTAATATTTTAATAAACATGTAATAAGCTACTCATTGGAATTCCTTAATCATAAGCCACTCATTGGCATTCCTTAATCATAAGCCACTCACTGGCATTCCTTAATCATAAGCCACTCACTGGCATTCCTTAATCATAAGCCACTCACTGGTATTCCTTAATCATAAGCCACTAACTGGCTTTCTTTAATCATAAGCCACCCATCATAAGCCACTCACTGGCGTCACACTATTATTTCCCTATATAGAATATTTTCATATCACAATCGGGTTATGTTATAGTCACTCCTACCTCAAACCTTACATTCCATAGACAAAACAAACCATTCTAGGAGCAACCTTCCAATAGCACCTATGAGAAAGATCCCCTAGTGGGAATAGGCAACAAAAAGAACGATAAACCCTGGGTAAAATCTAGAAAGGTATGATAAAGGACCTATAATTCCACATAAACTTGAAAACTTTACACCCTACCTTGAGAATTAAATACCTAGAAGCTCCACCCACCTCTTAAGAATAACAGTGCCTACCTTATTACCCTCCTACAAACTAAATAAATGAGTTGCCATACAAACTATTTCCGATTATCCCACAGACCATTATAATCAAAATACCTTATGAACCACTTCATGAATTATTCTACAAACCAAATTACCACCCTACCATTTCACCATAAAGTAAACTACAATTTCACTACTACCTCACAAAAATAAAGTGTTTCTTAATACTTTGAAAAGTATTCTCGAACCACTCTATTAGTTACTTACTTCCTCGAAAAGTGTTTTAAGTTAATACCTCATAAACATAAATGATCAATGTCCTCCTTGGTAGCAAACCTTAAGGATTAACCACTATACTCTAGAACCATTAAACACTAGTAATGGGTACGTTTTGATAAAAACCATGAGAAGTTAGAGGTGCCCACACTAACAAAATAGTGAAACTTCATAACATCAAGTATAGAACTTTCACCCAATGAATCTACTCCAGAAAATCATGGCACCTCAGATAGAGGATGTGCTGCTGACATAACACCTAGGTACCCATACCCAAAGGGAAACCCTAGAACAACCTAGGGGAAATTCAAAAATTATTCCAAATACCATCACCTTTTTTTCCTGACACTCTATAGGGTAACGTAAACTGAGATCCGGGACGGATCTCTTGTAAGGTGGGTAGACTATAACAACCCGTAAAATTTTGAATTATTATAATAATATTTATCACGTCAGAAAATTCAAATCGGTTATTTTCTGACAGATGTCAATATTTCGATTTAAAAACTAGAGGTCATCTCGTTTCTGTAAAAATAAGACACCGCACACACGATACTTGTCCACTAAGTATCTGCACAATAAATGTGGAATTTATTATTGTCCAAGTTAAAATTTAAGCATACATAAGCTTAATCCATTATTTCGGGAAGTTATCCCGCATACTGCAGCGCAGTAACATACAAAACTCAAAAAAATAAATACTTAGATAAGTGAAATATACATATATTACCATTCACTAATAATTTACAAGAGTAGACGAGAGGTTATCTCATGAATTTAGAAAATCACGGCACCGCACGCATACCGACACCAAATTAGTAACGGCAAACAGTTATAATCAAATTCCTACATAATAATAATAATATACTATTACACTTACAAAAACGCTTCTAAAAAATATAACTTTTATGTTTTTCAGGTAACGGGAAGGTACGTTTACTCAAGGATTTGACAGAAAATGGGGTACCAATTATAATGTAATGATAATAAGACAACAAAAGAGTAAAAATAACTCTCTTTCCACCATCTTTGCCTGCTGACATTTTTTTTCTGTCTCCCCACGCCTCCTTCCCCTACCCTATGTTTTCATAACCTACTTCTTCCTTTATCTATGAAATATCACCATAACCTTTCATCTCTCCCTAGCTTAATCCATCCTTATCAGAGTATAAGTCAAACAAGGGTGAAAGGATAGCTTGACCTTTCTCTTTCCTACGCGCAACCATGGGTCAAACACAAAGAAGAAGGCCAAAGGGAGGTAAGACAGGAAGGTTTCTTCTCAAACTCGAGGCCAAGAAAGTGAAATTCAATGTTTCCTTTTATTTTCTTTTATAGCTTCGCAAATTTCACTTTGTAGTCACATATCACACAATCACAAAATTAGGGTTTCGGGAAGCAAGGGGCTTTTGGAAATTGATCAAGGGGTTCTGATGATTAGGATATGGAGAGCCTAACCAAAACTTTAATTCGTTCAATTACTAGCAAATTCGTGTCCAATTGAAGAATGTTACGGTTCGGTTCCCTTTTTCTTCTACTCGACATCACCACAGAAATTGTTGCGTGTCGGAGCCGTGCACTACCACTAATTGATTTAATTCCCTTCGGACTACTAATAGCCAAGGTGAGTTTCATAGCCCCTACTTTTAAACTGTTTTATACTTGTTATGAGGGAAGATATATGCTCATTTTACTTAAATAAACTTATTTACAGAAATTGTGCATTTCCATGCATACTATGCTTTATGATTGATATATTTACCTACTATACTATTGAATATTTTCTTGTTAAAGTTACATCACACATAGATGTTTTATGGACCATACTAAAATGCTTGACTTATAATATTACGCAGCTTAGCCTAAGTCCTTAGATCCCATATTGCCCTTTTCATGAACCGTCAATTCCTGTTGGGAAGCGCGAATGTTATAAATAGATCTATTAAGGGTGACTCCCCTGTTCGGTTGGCCCCACATGGGTCAAGGCAAAACATATAGGATGTCGGAATCGAGTGTATTGGGATAAACACTCGCCTGGGGCCCCTTATTTGTATGACTACATTTTGCACACAGAAACTGTCATAGCTTCGGTTGCATGAACTTAGTGCTAGCGTAATAGATATAATATATGACATTATATTCGTTTTAATGTACATATACCCTACTTATGCTCTACTAATAAAATCTTTTATCTAAGGTAAACACAAATTTTTATGACATTATGCAAGATGTAATGATCATCAAAACTAAATGTTAAATGGTATACCGAAGTGCCACTTAAACAAAACTTTTAACTCACCAACCTCGTGTTGACACTTTTTAGCTTGTATTTTCAGGTTTTGAGGTTATAGTTTATCTTTGGAGGCGCAAGGCAAAGGCATGGCATCGTTATAGAAGACTCTGATTTATGTATTGGGACCACATTTTTATAAAGGGCCATTTTCCGCACTAATCAATAATGTAAACATTGTTTTCATGAATGAATAATAAAAATTTCTTTATGAAAATCAGTTGTTCTATGCTTATGTTGTGATATCAATTTAGTAGCATCCCAATACTTGTGTGCTTCCGCTGAGCCATTTTGGGGGTGTTACACTAGGTGGTTGAAAAACTTGCTCGAAGAAAAAGGAAGTTTCCTTTGACCCCGAACACGCGTTGTACGCATATCAAGATGGAAAAATTCATTGGAGGATTCACAGAGCTGGTGGAAGGACAACTGCTTATTTTTACTTAGTGGATTTGTTTGCAGTAACTGACAGGGAAGATCTACTTAAGCTGTGGGAATTAGTCAAAGACAGGTTCAAGAACAGAGATCCAGATAATGACAAGGATCTGGAGCTACTCTACGAACTCCAGAACATCTTTGAACCTGATCCAACAGGAGAGCAATGGAATTTTCAACCTGATGATGAAGCTCTCAGTTGGACCTTGCTTGATTCTTGTGGACTGCACCTTGTTACTACTTGCAATGGAACAGACATATATGTTGGTTGAAAGAACATATCCACTTGCACTTGGGACTCTTCTACAGATGCTGGATGCAGTGCTAAGGATGGGAAATGCTATTGAAATGGCCAAGGAGTTGTTGTTGAAGATTTTTGATCAAGCTGGAAGACCTAGCAGAAGAAAGTGAAGTTTAGAAGAATCCTCTAAGACTGAAGAAACTTGTGATTCAGAAACCCAATAAAAAGTTTAGGGGGGGATTGTTGGGAAATTCACATTTGGAGTTAATACTTATAGTGTTGAAGTTAGTATTTATAGTAGTATCAGAAAAGTATTAACTAGTTAGTACTGATAGTTCAAAAGTTAGTACTGATAGTGTTGAGTTTGTACTCTTCTATATTAAGAATGTCGTGTATGGTCTGTAACAGCATATCTTCAATACCAATAGAAGATATGATACGTTTAATACATAGTTATCTTTGTAAGGGATCTCCTTAGTGTATAAAAGGGGATCCTAGCTAGGTCAGAATATAAAAATATACTCTAGCCGTCTTAAGAAAAGCTTCAAGGTTGTAAACCCTAGTACTAGAAGAGTACTCGTATTATTCATTAATAATATTGAAGCTGTTGGTGTTACACCTGTGTTTACTTTAATCTTCTAAGTACATTCAAGTAGATTCCGAATACTTGTATGTATCTACAACAAAGTTTCTCATTGTTGTTTTGGAACCATCCAAGGCAACTACACGTTTACAAGCTAAGTGTTCTAGATCCAAGGTTCGGGACTCGACATAACCCTTCCGCGGAAGCGAACTACCTTTCCGCCATGCTGGCCCTTAGTGATGTAGAGTTTTCTTTACTTTCCACTCTTAAGTCTCATAAGGATTCCAGCATTGCTGATATTATAGATCTTCTTCGTGTTGAGGGACCACGTGCGGATGCTCCCGGGGTTGACGAGTTACGGCCTGATCTTAAACAACTTGTAGTTCCTGTTTATGATAGGAAGACTAGCGCTGTTTTTGGCACTGGCTCATTCTCCCGTTCTTTAGGAGTTGTCAAGAAAAGGGTTGACCACTTTAGGAAGCATCTTGCTACTCATCAGTCTGCGGTTGCTGATGTTTATAACTCTTTGGTGGATCCTTTGTCCGCTCGGAATGTTATGGGTGTAGAAGTGCTTTCGTTGTGGTTTTGTGCTTCTTAATCTTTATCTTAGTTTTATTTATTTATATGCTTATCTATCAACATCCAATACACACGTTAAATAGATTGACATAAGTCAATCTAAATCCAAGTTTTAATCGGTAAAACTATTCAACCCCCCCTTCTAGTTTTCCACAATTGGTATCAGAGCTTCGTTACCAAGTTTTTAGAGTATATTGTACCTTAAAAACTTGACACGATCCGTGTATAATTAAAAACTACAAAGAAGGTATTTTACAAAAATAAACACCATGTCTTAAAAACACTTCTGTAGGATGTTGATTAGATGACAACATTATATTTTTATTTCCTATTTTATCTTACTAAATTACACTAACCTTTCTTGTCATTTTGCTTAGTTAAACCTCATTTTTATCAAGCCATAGGAATTCTTTGGTAACAAGATTATCTTTCCTAAGAAGGTATCTTAATTACCATCTAGATCACGAAGGAACCGGAGTTGTCTATTGACATTTTACTTTGTCAAAAGAAAAAGACACTTATAATTACATTAGAGGTATGACTTTCTAACTTATTTCTAAATAACATTAGCTTAGAATAAGTATGCTTTCATAGGAACATATATGTTTATATTTTCACATACCCATGTATTATATGTAGCTTCGTTAGGAAACTTTTCTTGCATACGTGTTACTCTTCCGTCTATAGTCTAGGTTTATAAACATGTTTTTTTATTTTACTTAATCCAAAAGTCAAATCTTTCTAATAATAAAAAAAACACAAATCTCAAAAATTCCTCCTTCCCCATAAAAACTCCTTCCTCTCGTCAACTCCACTAAAACCTCATTTTTCAAATCTTCCACTTTCAAAAACTACCTCACATTCAAACTTCATCTTCCCTCTCATCTCATCTCATCTCAAATCAAAACCAAGGAAGAAGTTCATCATCATAGTTTATATCGCCTTCGTAATCATCGTCTTAACACTCATCGCTCTCGTGTATCCCATGATCAAGTTTTCTCATGGAGACATGTACTTTGTGTTAATCTACATTTGTATCATATATCCAATCCTTTGTATCGCTCTTAGCATTGAAATGAAATATTACTAATGTCTTAGTTTATCTCGTTTATTTTTCATTATGTGTTTATCATTTTCATCTGTATCTTTCACCTTAACATACTTTCGAAACCTACAATGCATGCTTAACTAGTAAATATTGGCTAGAACACACCTCCTTTTTATAAACCTAAAAGTTACAAAAATCTATTTTACGTCAAGACCATTTTTCTGTCACTGCAGATCCACGGATCCCTAAAGTTTAACTAGCGGATCCCTCTTGGAAGGGAACCATGAGAACCGTGGAATTGGGAAACAGAATCTCATGCAACATAAAAACCATTTCATAAAAATCTACCATAAAAGAAAAAAAATCCCACTAGAATGTTAAGTACAAAGTAAGTTAATTATAATTGTTAATAAAAATCAAGTAAAAATGTTAGGAGATCATTTTTCATCTATCAAATGTCCTCTCCTTTGATGCGTCTCCTCATATTAACTTCTCACTTTAGTAGGTCTCGTCATGACTCATGAGTATGAATTCAACTTTCAACTAACTTATGTCTACATTCCTAATATCTCCCTTGAGCCCAACACATCTGGCAATCATGTCCGTGGGTTCAATAATCTAGAAACTCACCACTTCCATGAATGACGTATTGTTGACACACCTCTACTATATGAAGAAGGTATCAATACCTCTTTCCAAACCATTGGACTCTTCTCAGAATTAACGAGAAAATATGTCCACAGTTTGTATTGGAATTCTTCCGTCAAGTTGAACTCGTTCGTAACGAGGATCGATCTCTATCACTTTGGTTTTGGATCAAAAACCAAAAGTTTGTCTTAACCCTTGGGCAATTTGCTTACATTCTCCGAATTCCAAATCATGGACAGTGTGCCTTCACTGAAGATTGGTCTCTTGATTCTCTCTTCAACCATCGTGAAGAAAATAGTCCATATTGTTCACACTTACCTTCCCCTCAAGAATTAACTCGTATGTTATGCAAGCCTCGATCCTATTACTCTGATCCAAACATAATCTATATACGTGATATCCGAGATGATCTTAAACCTCTCGCAGTCATTCTACGTGAAAATGTTTGGAGTCTTAGGGGAAATCGAGAAATTCTTCCCGCTTGTTGTGCTCACATAATGTATTGTTTGCTAACCCAACAACCATACAATCTCGCCTATTTCTTCGCAAGACGAATTGTAAACCTACAAGGCAACAAGAACAAGCTAATCCCTTACGGAATGTTCCTGACACACCTCTATCATCATATCATGTACTTCCATCCTCAATTTCAAAGTCCGTTGTACGCACTTGTGAATAAGATGATGGAACCTCTAAATATATCTCACATCAAGTCTTTCTTCATCCCTGAATCGGCAAATACTCATCATCCATTTGAGGATCCATCTAGCGAAAATGCTCAAGAAACTTAGTTTCCTTTCCAAATAGGTTCAATCCTTAGATTTCATCTTTTTGTAATATGATCATTCTCATGGAATAAAACTTTTAACGTTTGATGTCTCGCTTATATAGTTTTTCAAATTCCTTAGAAAACACTGGCTTTGAAATACGATACCTTGTGCAAATTTAGCATACCTTATGTGAAGGTATTGTTTAGCAGGAGACGGATCCCTCACTTTGTACTAGACGGATCCCTCCACTTAGGGAACCGTGGGATCCGGGAAAACATAAATGCAGTTGCAGATCTCCATACATCAAACCATTACCTTAGACCACTTCATGCTAGCTAAACATAATGTCTTAAGACCACTTAAGCCTTCCTCAAGATCAGTAGGTATCACACTCACTTATAGCCAAATTAGAATTACATTCAAAAAGTGCTTTTTGATTTTTCATTTCATCAAAGCTCATCATCCTTCTACTCCAATACTCTCACATCATTTCTCACATATTAACACATCTAGTCTTATAATTCTCTCAATTTTAGCAAATTGATTTGAGTCACCCTTACCTCAAAATGGGTCAAAAACCAGTTTTTCATTTTTTATAATTTTTAAGGAATTTTCCAAATTTATCTTAAGTTACTATCTGGTCTCTAGGATCATTTAGCACCACTTGACACTATCAAATTTCCTAGTGTCATCTTTGATCATTCATTGGTACTCATAAAGTCCCATTTTCTTCCATAAAAGGCAATCATTAGCTACCATCACTCACTGCCTTTGATCATTTAAGTCTCCTTTCATTTAAGACACTTAGGAAGTCTGAAACACTCAAATTGTATAGGTACTAGACCTTACAAAACATCATTTTCCTCTTTTCTTGGCTACTAAGAGTCAGATCCCTAGGATTAGCCTAGACGGATCCCTCATTGGAGGGAACCGTGGGAACCAGTTGACAGATTCAACTAAACTCTAGCTAAAACAATCATTTCAAGCTCTTCTTGCTAACTTGAAGACTCCATCTTGTCTTAATTAACCTCCTTGATCGGTGCAACTCTAAACTTGACTCTTGTGCATGCAAATCATCACATTTCAAAGGATCTTAGTGGCTTAAGTATTGAATGCACTTGCCAAATCCTTCTCTTTATAACCCATCTTGTTAGGGCTTCTTAGTCACCATATACAACTTAAATCTCAGCAACTAGAAGCCTCTATCTCACTAACTCTTTGTCATCTCATCATGAGAAAAGCTCCTAATGGTAACTCATCCACCAAAGGACCACCCAAGAAACTTGCTCGTGTTATTCACAAAATTTCTTCAACTGAATCATCTCCCGTTAAATCCACAAATTCTAGGATTTCTCCTCCACCAATCAAATCAATTCCCAAAATGATTGTTTCCACAAAACTTCCAATGCCAAACACCACCATACCTCCTAAACCAAACACTCCTATTTCCACTAAACCATCACCATTATTGCCTAGAGCCATATCATTTACCACTCCACATTCATCTCCATACCTCTACAACTTAGAGGAATTTCCTTCTAGTCCCTCTCATCCTCCACCATTGCCAACATTCTCTTCTATAGAGAGAATAGCGCAACAAAATCAAGGTGTTGAAATGACACTAGAACCTGTATCCATTTCACCTTCACCCTTAAATAGTCCCTTTTGGATTATGAGGAATCATCAAAGTCAACCACACGATCACATGGAAGTAGATACCTCTCTACCACCGTCTTCAACACATATTCCACCACCACCACCTTTGGTTGAATCACCTCCAAATATACCTCCACAAATCCCTCGTTCTTTTGTGGAACCTCAACCAAACTTTCCATCTTAAGCCATTCCATTTCTACCACCACCATTTCCGAGCCATGACAAAAATTGTTATCATTGTTAACATATTGAAAGCTTGATACATGAATCACGTGAAGATCAACGTTTCATGTTTTATCACCTCCTAGAACATTTCGACGAGATCAACAAACCTAAAAAACCTTGAGCTTAAGGATTCAAGTGATGTCCTAGTCTTAAGCTTAACTTAGATAGTTTAGGAATCATATTTCCTGTTTGAGTCATTCTCTTAGTTTTAGAGATTTGTAGATCATTTCGCATACTTTTATTGAATGAAATTACATATATGCCATATTGTCTTGAGAATATGTGCAGTGCCTTAATACCATCACATTTTACATCACCATTGCTGTTTTAAGCCTACAGACAGACGGATCCCTTAGTTTAACTTAGACGTATCTCTCCAAAGAGGGAACCGTGGGATCCGTGCAACAGAAGACAATTTTATGTCTTATTTGCAGGAAATTATGCATTATATACTTGCTTTCTAACCTTTGTTTTGTAGATTTTCAATATACACATGAAGACTTTGACACCCTTAGCTAGGGGGAGTTTCATGTCAAAGCAAAACATTGCAAAATCATTTGCAAGACATTCGAATTAGGTTACATTACATGATGTCCTCCACTTCTCCTTGCAAAGATGCACTAGCTTAGTATTTCTACTTACTTGACGCCCTCACAAAGGGATGGACTCGTCAAGGGGGAGCTAAGACGAGAATACTTCACTTCTCTTACTCTCTATTTTTCATATGTTTTCTTTTCACATGTTTTTCTTAAAACAAATGTGTTAGTTTCTTTTCGACGCTCTTTTTGTTTCGACAAAAAGGGGGAGAAGAGAGTAAAAACTCCAATTCAAACTTCTACGAATTTTAGTTTTTCCTTAAAATAATCTTATGTTTTGTCATCAACAAAAAGGGAGAGATTGCTAATACAAATAAGCCGTAAAAACGTTTATTTATATTTTACGATCTTCTAAAGTTTTGTCGATAACAAACGTAAAATTATTTTAACGAAACCAATAAAATACGTAAATGGTTTGAGCCAATAGTTTACTAACACACTTACTTTTTCATATAAAACACTAAACAAGTAATAGTGCTTTCATGATTTAGTAATGCATATGTACAACAACTAGTGTTTACATATTGGGTAGATATATACATACTTAGTATGTATTATAATGGGTAATAGAATGGGTAGAAGTTTAAGTATTTAACCCATTGACTTAATACATTGAATGTAGTTGGGTAAAAACCAAAGTCCATGACCCATACCCATGGAGCATAATCTATAACCCATGACCCATTGCATGACATCATGCATAAGTCATAATGGGTATTATCCATGACCCATGGAGCTAACCCATTGACTAGATGCATTGCATCTTCTAGATACATTGTATATACTTGGATACCCATGGTCCAAAGTCTAGGACCCATAACCCATGACCCATACCCATGGGTAATGAGGAGCGTCTCACGGATCCCTAGTATTACACTAGACGGTTCCCTCAAGCAAGGGATTCGTGGAATAGTAGCATATTTTTTCTATAGATAGTGAGCCATTTCTTCGTTGTTACTCACCCCTTTCACACACATTTTCTCTTAGTATTGTAAACTCTCTAACCTCATATCCAAGGTATCTTTCTATGTAGTTTTGTATTTGTGTGATTCTCTAGGTTCCTCTTAAAGGCGAGATCACCACTTCTTGAAGTCGGTCAAGCTCAAGTCTATGGGTTGCCAAGCTTCATCATCATCAAGACTACTGATACTATGTGACAACCCGTACTTTCAGGTCTTTTCTTGACACAATTCATGTCTCATTATTTCAACATTTATCGTAAACTTGGTTTACTTGTTCCAAATTCGCGTAACCTTTATGGTTTAGCGGCGAATTCATGATCATAACATCACGTACATTTCATATGGACTAAGATTAGTCTACATTTCATTGACATCATTTGCATCTCATTAGTTCATTCATGACATTTCATTTCACAATTCAACGCGTAATTTTTTATATTTAATAATCGTTATCGCGTGAGTTATTACTTTGAATATTTAATCCGTTACTTTCAAAAATGATCCCGATGTATTTTTATACTTACATATAGTTTATAAAAACTATATTTTGAGTTTACCTAGTGTTCTAAATTTATTTTGTATATAAATCGTTAAAGTTATATTATTACGACGTTTTTCTTAAAAACTACACGATAATTATTATATCACTCAAATTTCACAAGGAATGTATTTTACAATTTTTATAATATTATTATACTCTAATTTGATCTATTAAAAATTTACTTGTACCTAAAAGCTACCAAAACCTTACAAGTTATTATTATTTACATATTTACTTACACTTTTCTTACAAGTATACAAGTATATACATAATGTATAAAAAAAAAAAGATATTTTGAAGACAACCCCCTAAAACCGCCCTATGGAGGGTGGCATTAATTTTGGTATAGTAACTTGATTGTATTGATTTTCACTCAAGCTTAAAAGTCTTACTCAATAATTTTCATTCATTCTATCTCATTCAACAAGTCAAGCAAAGTCTCTCTTGGTTTTTCTTCCCTCTAGAACCGGCCTCCATAGATGTTTTGAAGAGATCATCACAATTTTTCAAGCTCAAGTGTTAAAACAATCTAGATTACACTCTTGTTTAGGTTTTGAAATAAAAACCAAGAGTGTTTAGGTTTAACCTTGTTACTTGCACCTCATCATATTCACTTGTAAGCATATTTCTTTCATTTTCATGTTTCCTTATCATTTCATATGTTTCTTTTCATTTTTGGAGCAAGTATGCATGATATGTGATTTATACCATTTTATTTCATGATTTTAGAGTTATCTATATACTATGGTCATCCTATAAATATTCCCTTGGTATTCTTTGGTCTTGATGGTGATTAGGAACCCATGACACCCTAAGAAGGTGTATGGTAGGATTAGATTAGTTTTGGAGTTGATTTGAAGGGATTAGAATAGGTTTTGTCCGATAAAAACTATTTTCAATACGTATATAAAAAGGTTCTGTCCTTGTTTCATTTTTCTGGAAAATCCGACAGTGGGCACAAATTTTTGGCCTTGATATTTAGAAAATATACTTTAAAACGAATCCGTGGCCGCTTGAACGGAATAAAACGGACTTATAACGAAAGAAGTTATGGATTTTGAAGTTTGACGATGAAATATATTATTTCTTGAGAAATTTCAGCATACTATATTTATTTTGTCCGTCAAAAGCTGAGCCTTAAGCTTCACAAATTATTTCAATTGTCAAAATATATTAGTATGCTTTGATCTGAAGCTAAGGGACGTATCGTAGAAAACGGATTTGAAACAACGAAGATATGCACTTTTTCATAAACTTGCCGTAACTAATTTTCTGCACACAATTAGCCAAAACCACCATCTTTAACCCTTATTATCTTTATGATCGAGACCTTTTGAGACGAAAACTCCCTGAATCGAAACTTCTAGATATCGATACAAACTTTTTCCAAAACCGCCGAGTTCGTTCTCTAACGATCGACGCATACCATTTTACACTACTAGTTTTCCAAAGCCATTTTTGTCACTTTTAAGAAAATTCCGAATGACATTGTTTTTCACGACGAAAAGTGAAAATTTCACCATAAATCATTATAAAACCATTGTAGGATGACATTTTGACGAAAAAACTTGTAAAGTGATTTTTGATTGGTCAAGACGTCAAACGAGTATTTTCGACGATAAGTAATATTTTCAAAACTCGCAAATGGTATAAATAACATCTGAAATGCATGCATAACATTACATTGCAACTCATACATGTCATATCATTCATCATAGGTCAAGATTTTATGTATCACACTACATCTCGGTGTACTACTTTTGTCTTCGCATCATTCCACCAAGTGGTTTTCATAGCCCCTACTTTTACTTGTTTTCATGCTTGTTTTTAGATACATGCTCAAACTGTTTTCATTTACTTTCACAAGTACTTTAACTTATATGAATTACCGTGAGTTCCATAGCCCCACTTTTCTTGTTTTAATGCTTTCAAACTCTTTTGGGGAGATACATGCTCTACTATTTTTATTACATTCATGACTATTTGCAAATTATATGTTTATCCGAACTGAATGCTAGTCATACGAAGTAACATTATTGCCATACTTAGAATTTCTATTTCATATATTCATTGAGCTAATGGTCTTGGTATATTCATTGGTCTAACGGTCTTGGTATATTCATTGGTCTAACGTCTTGGTATATTCATTGAGCTAACGGACTTGGTATATTCATTGGTCAACGTCTTGGTATATTCATTGAGCTAACGGACTTGGTATATTCATTGGTCTAGCGGACTTGGTATAATATTGATCTAACGGACTTGGTATACGATTATGGACTAACGGTCTTGGAAGGATTTGAACATACACTATATACATTTTGGCAATGGGTTGTGAACACACAGGTTGCAAGTTTTGTATGGGCGGGACTTGGAACGAGTGGATTCACAATGCCTTTGCCGCATAAATCCATTTTTATCGATACATTGAGCCATGCACTATTCTGTGAATTCATTTGACATTGTGTGCTTGAACATAAACTATATACATTTTGGCGATGGGTTGTGAACACACGGGTTGCAAGTTTTGTATGGTAGAACTTGAACGAGTGGATTTACAATGCCTTTGCTGCATAAACGACTTTGAAAGTCATTACATTTCAACGATTTACAATGCCTTTGCTGCATAAACGATTTCGAACGGCTTTACATTTCAACTCAAACTCTATGAACTCACTCAACCTTTGTGTTGACACTTTTTAGCATGTTTTATCTCAGGTATCTAAGACATTCACTTCATGGCATGCATTTGGACACATCATGGAGTCGTGGTGACGACGCGTCTCACGTGGGTTTTACATACTTTAAAACATCGTTTGGCTTGTAACAAACTTATTTTTCCGCACAAGTTGATTTTCATTTGGGACCTACTTTGTAAACTCAGATTGTTTTATTAAATCAAACGATGTATTTTCCAAACGACACTTTAGGTCGTTCAATATAATCGTAATTGTGATGCTATGACGATCAATCCCGTGGAATTCCATTCGTACGCAAAACAATTAAATTGGGGGTGTGACAGAGTGGCATCAGAGCTTCGGTTATAGAGAACTAGGTTGCATCATTGACCCTAGACTATAACTACATCATCATAGCATCTCATCATTTCATCATACGTGCATGTTCACTTTTGCGATTTATACGCATATTTTTCAAGTTATTTACTTTCATTTCATAACGATTGTCACATAGATGCCTTTAAATACCCATCCCATTATTCTTTCTTCATACTCTAACGTGGAGAATTCCTTGTCATTCCCTATCACAATTTTTATATCATCTGATTCATCATCGATAACCGAATAATACCGAGATAAACCTTATATATAGGCGAAGTCACTCTCACTCATTTGTTTCACCACTAACATGTCGAGTTACACGTTATTCACACATTAAGTCACTAAACCACCATACATTTGAAGCATTTACAACATCTCATAACCCATCTTTTCGAACCCGCCGATTATTTTGAAAAAAAAAAAAATAACCTCAAACTTACCATTTCTTATCACATCTCTTTGGAGCGTTTATTATTAACATCGGATTTTTGCTACGCCTCACATCCTCTTGTTTTGAAGAAGATATGGCAGAAGAAAAGCCTACACAAATGAAATGACCAAGCGCTATTCAAAAGTTGGTGAATGATAGCATAGCCATGCTCTGAAGCTGAAAGGGAAAGCGGTGGCCGCTGCTGCCGAGTAGCTATTCTTTTCGAGCCGCTTGTCTATAAGCTATTCGCGGAAATGCGGAGGATCCAGGAGTTAAAATCGTTCGTATAAAATTTCAAAAGTGGTGAGCCCACAGTTTAGGGGAATCAAGGAGCCACGGCCATGGTGCGATGGTTTGAAAAGTTGGAATCCGTGTTTTTGCTTTGTAATTGCTCGGATGATAGTAAGGTCAAATTTGCTACAAGTACATTACTCGATGGAGCGTTGTCGTGGTGGAATTCATATGCTCAACCGATTGGAATGGAGAATGCTTTCAAGCTTACTTGGGAGCAATTTAAGGGTTTGGTGACTAAGAAGTTTTGTCCTCGACGGAAGTGAAAAGTTGGAGACGGAGTTCTACTGAACTAGTAACGATTGGACGTTTATATTGACATTGCCATACATTCGGAGATTTCAGGAATTGGCCCGTTATGCCCGCCGATGGTACGGATAACGAAGTGCTAGAGGCTTTATATCGGGACTTCCAGGGGTTATTCAAGGAAATGTGACTTCGTTTGCTCCACAAACAATCGAGGAAGCTATTAGGGTGACTCAAAGCTCATGGCCCGTGTAGTGAAGGGAGGTAAGTACACCAACACCAACCAAAACAACAACAACCCCAACAACCGCATTCAACTACAACAATAACCAAAGCAACAACAACAACGACGATAACCAACTCAACAACAACAAAAGAAAATGGGAAAATGACCAAGGAGATGACAACAACAACAACCAAAAAACCTAACACTCAACCATCATCAACAGCAGAAAAGAGGACAAGAAACCGCAATAGTATATGTTGCCGCTTTACCAATAGAAGGTGAGGTTATCTTTGGAACCTACCCACTATGTAATCGATGTAAGTATCATCACACGGTCTTTGTCCCGCTAAGTGCTACAAGTGTCAAAAACTAGGACACAATGCCGGGAATTGTAGAGGCAAGACCATAGTTACGTGCTTCGGATGTGGGGAGCAAGGACACTATCGAAGTCAATGTCCTCAAAACCAAGGTCAACAAGTCGAAGGTGCTCATGGGAATGTGTATATGTTAGAAGGAGGAGGAGGAGCTCGTCAAGGTATTAACGACGCGGAAGGCTGAAGAAGTTCGAAACTAACGAGTCAAATTATTTCTCTTATGTACTAATGTCGTACTAAGTTTATGTTTTCCATCGGATCCGAATCTTTATAACCTAAGATGTACTACTTTTGCTAAACCACTCGTTGTAAAATATTCTCATCTATCGTACTTTATTTTCTTTCCGATTTGTTATCATCTACGAGGATTTTCATTCTTTTTACTTTAACTATCATTTTAGCGACACTTCTCCATGTCTTCTCTCCTCGATGTTCATCACAATTTTAACATCAGTTGACTCAACACCAAACAACATATGAGTCGATTAGTCCAAGCATTGCATAGTTACTCCTAAATTATACATATCCTGATCACCTATGTCTAATTCAGAAAGAATCATGCAATGAAGGGAGTAGTAGGCTTATATGTGTAAGCAATTCCGTAAACGAGCCAAATTTTCAAAAGATTTTCTTCAAACCACTTGTTTCCGTTTGATCCGTGGCAGTTCTTGTTTGATGAGTTGCAAAGATCGAGCTAGAAACAAGTTGTTACCTAAACCGATTTAGCCTAATCGTATGACAGTTCTTGTTTGATGAGTTGTGGGATTAAGCAAAAATCGTTACCAAAAGTCTTTTGAGGGTTTTGCTCGGGAATGGGAAAGTTTGCTACCTCAAACCCTAAACCCGAGACTAACACTAACTGGTGAATTGTGGACTAATTCCTTTTGGATGGGCGAATGTGACAACCCGTACTTTCGTGTCTTTCTTGACACAATTCATGTCTCATTATTTCAACATTTATAGTAAACTTGGTTTACTTGTTCCAAATTCGCGTAACCTTTATGGTTTAGCGGCGAATTCATGATCATAACATCACGTACATTTCATATGGACTAAGATTAGTCTACATTTCATTGACATCATTTGCATCTCATTAGTTCATTCATGACATTTCATTTCACAATTCAACGCGTAATTTTTTATATTTAATAATCGTTATCGCGTGAGTTATTACTTTGAATATTTAATCCGTTACTTTCAAAAATGATCCCGATGTATTTTTATACTTACATATAGTTTATAAAAACTATATTTTGAGTTTACCTAGTGTTCTAAATTTATTTTGTATATAAATCGTTAAAGTTATATTATTACGACGTTTTAAAAACTACTGTGATAATTATTATATCACTCAAATTTCACAAGGAATGTATTTTACAATTTTATATAATATTATTATTACTTTAATTTGATCTATTAAAATTTACTTGTACCAAAAGCACCAAAACCTTACAAGTTATTATTATTTACATATTTACTTACACTTTTCTTACAAGTATACAAGTATATACATAATGTATAAAAAAAAAGATATTTTAGAGACAACCCCCAAAACCGCCCTATGGAGGGTGGCATTAATTTTGGTATAGTAACTTGATTGTATTGATTTTCACTCAAGCTTAAAAGTCTTACTCAATAATTTTCATTCATTCTATCTCATTCAACAAGTTGACAAGCAGTCTCTCTTGGTTTTTCTTCCCTCTATAACCGCCTTATCCATAGATGTTTTGAAGAGATCATCACAATTTTTCAAGCTCAAGTGTTAAAACAATCTAGATTACACTCTTGTTTAGGTTTTGAAATAAAAACCAAGAGTGTTTAGGTTTAACCTTGTTACTTGCACCTCATCATATTCATTGGTAAGCATGTTTCTTTCATTTTTCATGTTTCATTATCATTTCATAAGTATCTTTTCATTTTTGGAGCAAGTATGCATGATATGTGATTTATACCATTTTATTTCATGATTTTAGAGTTATCTATATACTATGGTCATCCTATAAATATCCCCTTGGTATTGGTTGGTCTTGATGGTGATTAGGAACCCATGACACCCTAAGAAGGTGTATGGTAGGATTAGATTAGTTTTGGAGTTGATTTGAAGGGATTAGAATAGGTTTTGTCCGAGATAAAACTATTTTCATACGATATAAAAAGGTTCTGTCCTTGTTTCATTTTTCTGGAAAATCCGACAGTGGGCACAAATTTTTGGCCTTGATATTTAGAAAATATACTTTAAAACGAACTGCGTGGCAGCTTGAACGAATAAAAGCGGACTTATAACGAAGAAGTTATGGATTTTTGAAGTTTGACGATGAAATATATTATTTTCTTTCAACATACTATATTTATTTTGTCCAGTCAAAACTGAGCCTTAAGCTTCACAAATTATTTCAATTGTCAAAATATATTAGTATGCTTTGATACGAAGCTAAGGACGATATATAATGTTAAGCAAACGGATTTGAAACGATAAAGATATGCACTTTTTCATAAACTTGCCGTAACTAATTTTCTGCACACAATTAGCCAAAACCACCATCTTTAACCCTTATTATCTTTATGATCGAGACCTTTTGGACGAAAACTCCTGAACTGAAACTTCTAGATATCGATACAAACTTTCCAAAACCGTCGAGTTAGTTCTCTAACGCCTCGTCCACGTGCACCATTTTATTTTACTAGTTTTCCAAAGCCATTTTGTCACTTTTAAGAAATTGACGACATTGTTTTACTGCGAATACCGAAAAAGTGAAAACTTCACCATAAATCATTATAAAACCATTGTAGGATGACATTTTGACGTAAAAACTTGTAAAGTGATTTTGATTGGTCAAGACGTCAAACGAGTATTTTTCGACGATAAGTAATATTTTCAAAACTCGCATATGGTATAAATAACATACGAAATGCATGCATAACATTACATTGCAACTCATTACATGTCATATCATTCATCATAGGTCAAGATTTCACGTATCACACTACATCGCGGTGTACTCACTTTTGTCTTCGCATCATTCCACCAAGTGAGTTTTCATAGCCCCTACTTTTACTTGTTTTCATAAGCGTTTGGGAGATACATGCTCTAACTGTTTTCATTTACTTTCACAAGTACTTTAACTTATATGAATTACCGTGAGTTCCATAGCCCCACTTTTCTTGTTTTAATGCTTTCATAACTGTTTTTGGGGAGATACATGCTCGACTATTTTTATTACATTCATGACTATTTGCAAATTATATGTTTATCCGAACTAATGCTAGTCATGCAATGTAACATTATTTACCATACTTAGAATTTCTATTTCATATATTCATTGAGCTAATGGTCTTGGTATATTCATTGGTCTAACGGTCTTGGTATATTCATTGGTCTAACGGTCTTGGTATATTCATTGAGCTAACGGACTTGGTATATTCATTGGTCTAACGGTCTTGGTATATTCATTGAGCTAACGGACTTGGTATATTCATTGGTCTAACGGACTTGGTATAATATTGATCTAACGGACTTGGTATACGATTATGGACTAACGGTCTTGGAGCGATTTGAACATACACTATATACATTTTGGCAATGGGTTGTGAATACACAGGTTGCAAGTTTTGTATGGGGGACTTGGAATCGAGTGGATTCACAATGCCTTTTTCTAACTGCATAAACGACATCGATACATTGAGCCATGCACTATTCTGTGAATTCATTTGACATTGTGTGCTTGAACATAAACTATATACATTTTGGCAGTGGGTTGTGAACACACAGGTTGCAAGTTTTGTATGGGCGGAACTTGGAACTGAGTGGATTTACAATGCCTTTGCTGCATAAACGACTTTGAAAGTCATTACATTTCAACGATTTACAATGCCTTTGCTGCATAAACGATTTCGAACGGCTTTACATTTCAACTCAAACTCTATGAACTCACTCAACCTTTGTGTTGACACTTTTTAGCATGTTTTATCTCAGGTATCTAAGACATTCACTTCATGGCATGCATTTGGACACATCATGGAGTCGTGTGGTGACGACAGCTGTCTCGTGGGTTTTACATACTTTAAAACATCGTTTGGCTTGTAACAAACTTATTTTTCCGCACAAGTTGATTTTCATTTGGGACCTACTTTGTAAACTCTAATTGTTTTATTAAATCAAACGATGTATTTTCCAAACGACACTTTAGGTCGTTCAATATAACTTTGATTGTGATGCTATGACAGTCAATCCCCAGGAATTCCATTCCGCTGCAAAACAGGTAAATTGGGGGTGTGACATACTATCTTGTTGATAGTTCTTTCTTCTCTCATTGGAAGTTTTGTGTTGAAGACATAGGTAAAAGATGTCTAAAGGATCAAGTTAAAGGCATTAGTGAAAGGTGTCGAAGATCTGTGTCAAAGGCATTAGTGAAGGGTGCCAAAAGTCCGTGTCAAAGGCATTAGTGAAAGGTGCCGAAATCCGTGTTGAAGGCATTAATGAAGGGTGCCTTGAAGTCAAGTCATAGGCATTAGTGAAAGGTTCCTAGGGTGTACATTCGATATGGTGTGTCGATGTACAAGATACATTAGTATTGGGTAAAAGGATAATGATATCCTTGTTGATGTTGTCATAAGGAGTAGATCTCCTTTGGGATATGTGTTTTGTAGTGTTAGGTAGTAGTTCCTCCTTTGTAATGGAACTCGGTATCTAGCCTTGTACCAGATAAAGTGTAGGCATCGTTGTGATAGGTTTGGTTCTACCTCGTGGAAGAACCCGGTGTCTAGCCTTGTACCGGATAAATAGTAGGCGACGTTGTGAAGGCTTCTCCGCCATAAGGAGTTTGTGTTGTGTATTGATTACGAACTCTCGAGTAGGTGACACGGGGAGTGGAGTAGGGCAAGGAAGGTGTCCTTTTAGCCGAACCACTATAAATACTCTCGTTGTGGTTTTGTGCTTCTTAATCTTTATCTTAGTTTTATTTATTTATATGCTTATCTATCAACATCCAACACACACGTTAAATAGATTGACATAAGTCAATCTAAATAGTTTAAAACCAAGTTTTAATCGATAAAACTATTCACCCCCCCCCCCCTCTAGTTTTCCACATATTCTTGATGGCAATATGGGTAGACACGGCAAAGGTTAAGGGTGAGTCGTCATTACTAACATGTCACGGCGAAGTGGACAAAATCAATAATACATGACCAAACCCATGGCCAAGACACCAAGGATTGCTCGCTGCATCACCTAGACACGCTTCAAGCAAAAAGTCTAAATCTGTAACCAAGTCATCACCACTTACCTTTCATCCAAAGTTCAAGTTTCAAAGCTAAAAAACCGGATCATGATATACCAGGTAGATGTGCCATTAGAGGATTTCATGATGGACACATTACATTTTCTCCAACTGTTGGCACAATTACCAACTCCATTCTTCAAATGTGACCGAGGTGGCCTCCTCGATACTAAATCAATAATGAGCTCATAAACATAGTGCTTATAGCTTCGCATTTACAATCAATAACTATAACTATTTTTTTATTTTTTTATTGTTTTGAATCACATAACAACTAAACATAACATCCCCCCTGTTGGATCGATATACTCTAACCAAACTAACTTATGTAGCTTGTAAGGGATTAGCAACCTCGGATAAATCCTAAGTCACTAACAATGAAACACTGAATTTACTCTATTAAGTATGCGGAAACTACTTCAATAAAGCTAAGAAGAATTAACTTTAACTTCAACGATTTTATTAATACTTAGAACCTGCTTGATACACAGATTCACTAACAACCCTAACAACTCTAATATTCTCTAATGCTGCGTATGAATTCGTACCTCTAATGCCAATCTAGGAGTCCTTTTATAGGCATAAGGATAACCCTAGTCGGTTTACAACTCTAATCCTTGTACGACAAGTAATCTAAACTAAGAATATTCTAGAATAACAAAACTTTCCATAAACGATATAACAGTTCTTTAAGCTCTGCAGTACTTTGATGTTGAGCAGTACTTTGACTTTCTTCATTAGCAGTACTTTGACTTTCTTCAGCGCCTTGACTTTCTTCAGTACTTTATCATTCTTCAGCATTTTATCTTTCTATATCCCAACACCCCCACTTGAGATGAACAATATGAGAATTTTGGGGGTTCTTCAATGATCTTCAAAAATATATCGTCGACGAAAGCGTGATTCCCAAACCTTTCCACTTGAACCTTGAACTTAGGCAAACAATGACTTCCCAATTACAAATAAAGACTACAGGGTAGGCTAAGGTGTATGGGTGTAACGAAACAATATGTTGGGTGAACAAAATGAAAGGAATGGCTCAGATGTGTATCAAGGGGTATCTTGCACTAAAGGTAAGTGCAACAAAATGGTTTAACATGGGGGTCGAGAAGTCGAGGTGACTAATCGATAGACACACAAGGATATGCTTTTTGGGTGATAATCCTATAATATTGCCTTCTTAAACTGAAAAGTCCAAATACATCGAACTAACTTAACATACCTCGTATATGGTCTCGAAATGATGTAAAGGCCAAGTTCTAAAGTTTACAAGCTACGGGCACACTCATAATTTGGTGGATTGAGGGTAAATAATTGGAAACGGATAAGGCTAATCTCACCATATAATATCAAGTGTTATAATGTGCTCGGCTAAGGTCTAATCTAGTTAGGTTAAGAAAAACATGTCAAAATTTTAAAAATGGCAAAATTTTTCAAAATAAACTAGAAAAACGAGGGAAAAATAAAGTTCAAGAGATAATTATACTCCCGTCCCCCCACTTGAAATGTACAAGGTCCGTTTTGTATTAAACGTTAAACAAAGGTGAAGAGAAAAGTAGAATTAGAGCGAGAACTTTCCTGAAATTTGCTTCAAAAAGAAAGAACGCCCACGAAAAGAATCGTGCCTTCACATAAGCATCCACAAGCAAACTTCATTCCCTGAAATCACACTACCCAAGCATAATTCTAAAAAATAAAAGGAAAAATGAAAAGAAACCTAACTCACTTTCGTAGGAATCATGGTTGCATTTAGTGTATGCAACAAGCCTTTTAAACCACTTGGTGTCCCAAGTGGATGAGTGTAGTCTCGTGAGGGCTTACAGGGAACATACCCACAAAGTTCATTTAAAAACTAATACAAGGTTATTGTGTTTAAAAAGAAAGAATTATTATAGAGGATAGTTACGTTGTAACTCCTATAAGGAGTTACGCCGTAATTATTGCAAAACCTAGCAGACGCTACAGGAGTGTAGCTACGGCATAACCATTTCATGGGATTACGCCGTAACTAGTAATGCTCTTGGAAGAAGTACTGCAAAAGATGTGTTACGGCGTAACCATAAGAATGAGTTACGCCGTAACTGTGGACAGATCAGGTCCTCGTTCAGCATGCTACAGCAACTTCCTTCGATTTCCTGCAAAAATGGTTAAAAACACAAAACCCAACAAAAATGGAACTAAAACAAATTAACGGGATAATTCGGGTTGTCTCTTGAAAGAGCACTTTTCTTTATTTACGAGTCTTTAAGTTAGACTCAAGGCCACGGGGCTATATGCAGGGGCGAAGAATTCATCACCCGAAAGCTTACTAACATCCTGTCCATAATAAATTTTTGCCCTGTGCCCATTCACTTTGAAAAACTCCCCTGCATTATTATAAACTTCAATAGTTCCATAAGGGAACACCTTACTCACTGTGTAGGGACCAACCCAGCGAGATCTCATTTTTCCAAGGAAGAGTTTGAGTCTTGAGTTGAAAACGAACACCTCTTGCCCAACTTCAAACTTTTTATCCTTTATCCGCTCGTCGTGCCATCTTTTGGTCCTATCTTTGTATGCTTTGACATGATCGTAGGCTTTGTCCCTTAACTCAGCGAGGCGATAGATTTGGGAAAATCGGTGTTCCTTGACCACGTCAGCCTCAAAATTAGCATTTTTGAGTGCCCAGTATGCTTTATGTTCTAATTCAACCCGGAGATGACAAGCTTTTCCATAAACAATCTTAAAAGGTGTGCTTCCAATAGGGGTTTTGTAAGCGGTTTTGAATTCCCATAAAGCTTCGTCCAATTTGTCGGACCAATATTTTCTGTTACTGCTGACGGATTTGTCCAAAATTCGCTTGAGTGCCCGATTGGTGTTTTCTGTTTGCCCATTAGTTTGGGGATGGTAAGGTGTAGACATCCGGTGGATTACTCCGTATCTTTTCAGCACTTTTTCCATAATAACATTACAAGAGTGTGTTCCTCGATCACTTATGATGGTTTTAGGAATCCCAAACCTGGAGAATAACTTTTTTTAAAATCGAATGACGCTCCTAGCATCATAGGTATGTAGAGCTCTAGCTTCAACCCACTTTGAAACGTAATCGACAACCACCAAAATATAACTTGTGTTTTTTGATGGGGTGAAAAGGTCCCATGAAATCAATACCCCAGACATCAAATACTTCACATACAAAAATGTTATTAAGCGGCATCTGATTTCGAGAAGAGATTTTTTCTGCCCTTTGACATGCGTCACAATTTCTTACATATTTGCGGCATCCTTGAAAATGCTAGACCAAAAGAACCCTTCCTCATAAATCTTTCTAGCAGTAGCGTCGTGTTCCCAGAATTCGTTGTTGTGCTTCTCCGAAAACGCATCTTCTAATTATACCATCAAGGCATGATTTAAATAGGAAAGAGTCATCCCAAAAGTAATATTTTAAATTTGAGAAGAACTTTTTCTTTTGATCAAAAGTTTTGTTGCTTGGTAGAACTCTGGCCGCGAGGTAATTAGCGAAGTCCGCATACCATGGTTCGGGACTAGGATCCTTAAATCTTACTGCCATAAGATGCTCATCAAGCAAGGAATCACGAATAGTTTCTATGTCAAGCTCCTCAAGCTCAGGGTTTTCTAATCGAGATAGGTGATCAGCTGCTAAATTTTCCGCCCCCTTCTTATCCTTGATTTCAATTTTAAATTCTTGTAGCAATAGTACCCATCTTATCGATCTTGGTTTGCCAACATGTTTACTGAACAAGTACTTCAAAGCAGATGGTCAGTGTAGACAACAGTTTTAGACATTACTAGATAAGACCTAAATTTATCAAAGGCATAAACTACAGCAAGGAGTTCCTTCTCAGTGGTCGTGTAATGTTCTTGTGCTTCATTTAAGGTTTTACTAGCGTAATAAATAGGTTTGAATTTTTTTTCTATCCTTTGTCCTAAAACAGCTCCCACCGCATAGTCACTGGTATCGCACATAGGTTCAAAATCATTGCTCCAATATGGAGCAATGATAACAGGAGCTGTAGTCAATTTTTATTTCAAAATATCAAAGGCTCTTTTGCACTCATCATTAAAGTCGAATTTTGCATCCTTCATCAGAAGTTGGGTCATATGTTTAGTAGTTTTGGTAAAATCTTTTATAAATCTTTTATAAAACCCAGCGTGCCCAAGAAAACTCCAAATTCCCTTCAGATTAGTTGGGTAGGGGAGTCGAGAAATAACGTCAATCTTAGCTTTATCGACTTCAATCCTGGTTTGGGAAATTTTGTGTCCCAAAACAATTCCTTCTTTTACCATAAAATGACATTTCTCCCAATTTATGACAAGGTTGGTTTCTTCACATCTAGCAAACATTTTAGATAAATTATTAAGGCAAGATGAGAAAGAGTTACCAAAAACCGAGAAATCTTCCATAAATACTTCCATGAAATCTTGGCACATATTTGAGAAGATTGCCGTCATGCACCGTTGGAATGTGGCAGGGGCATTGCATAGCCCAAAAGGCATTCTTCGGTAAGCGAATTTTCCGTAGGGGCAAGTGAAAGTAGTCTTTTCCGGATCCTCTGGAGTGATTGGAATCTGAAAATACCCTGAAAATCCATCAAGGAAACAATAATATTCATGACCAGAAAGTCTTTCTAACATTTGATCGATAAAAGGAAGTGGAAAGTGATCCTTTCGCATTGCGTCATTTAATTTTCTATAATCAATGCAAACTGTCCAGCCAGTAACCGTTCTTGTAGAGATCAGCTCGTTATCCTCATTAGTGACCACGGTCATTCCTCCTTTCTTTGGCACAACATGAATAGGACTAACCCAAGGGCTATCAGAAATAGCGTAAATTAGACCTGCATCCAAGAGTTTAATGAACTCATCCTTGACCACATCTTGAACTTTTGGGTTTAATCTTCTTTGTGGTTGCACTATTGGTTTAAAATCATCTTCCATAAGTATCTTGTGAGAACATTATGAAGGGTTAATTCCTTTTATGTCAGAAACTTTCCATGCAATAGCTCCTTTGTGCTTGCTCAAAACCTGTAATTACAATTTCTTTTCCTCGTCAGATAATAAAGAAGAAATCACAACAGGAAAATTAGGATCATCATTAATAAATGCGTATTCTAAATGAGAGGGGAGCTCTTTGAGCTTAGGAGTATATCAGCTTTTTTCTGGGATGTTGGCTGAACATAACGTTTGGTTATCCACAATATTTTCTTCCCCTTTGTCTTCTTCATCGTTAGACGTGTCATCATTGTCTTCAAATACTAGTTATTTCAAGGGGTCAGGCTGAAAGCATTCTTGAGCATGTTTCTGAACATTAACCTCGACTAGGTCGAGGTTGTCAAGGTTGTCGTCAGTAAAAGAAGCATATCTCATTGATTTTTCTAGGTCGAAGGTAATCTTATTATTTCCAATTTCCAAAGAGATCTTGTTGTTAAAAACATCAATCATGGCATGTGCTGTGGCAAGAAAGGGTCTTCGGAGTAAAATGGGGACATCATCTTCTTCCATTTCGAGGACCACGAAGTCGACCGGGAAAACAAATTTATCAATCTTGACAAGGACATTCTCAGCAATTCCTTTAGGGTATTGAGTTGTTTTATTTGCCAGCTCAATGCACATTCTAGTTGGTTTCAGGCTCCCCAATTCCAGACGTGAGTAAAGTGAGAATGACATAAGGCTAACGCTGGCCCCTAAGTTGGCAAGGGCTTTTTAGAACATGATACCTCCGATGGTGCAAGGAAAGGTAAAACTCCCAGGGTCTTCTTCTTTGGAATGCATGTCTTTTAGAAGAGCAGCAGAACACCTTTGATTCAACGTAACCTGTGTCCGGTCAGAAAGTCTTTTATGAGTGAGGAGTTCCTACATGAATTTAGCATATTTGGGCATTTGCTCAAGTGTTTCTACGAGAGGAATGTTTATGCTGAGCTGTTGTAATTTCTCCATAAATTTCTGAAATTGTAATCACTCTTGCTCCTTCTTAATTCTTCCTGGAAATGGTATGGGAGGAACATAGGGTCGAAATTTTTCCAAAATTGGTTGAGTAGCCTCTATTTCCTTGTTGTTGTCTTGAGTGATTTCTTCGTTCTAAACTTCCGAGTTTGAGGGATAAGCTGGTTCTTTATAATTTAATCCACTTAAGGTTGTTATAGCATGGGCCAGATCCCTAGGATTGGTTTCAATTGTGCTAGGAAGTTCCCCCTCGTCTCTAATTCTGACTGATTCTGCAAGCTTTCCTACCTGATTCTCCAATCTTCTTATAGTAGCTGCTTGAGCCCTTAGTACATGGTCGTAGTCTTTCTTGATGTTCCATACTAGTTTCTCACTTTCCTCTTGCTTTCTGCTAGATTCTTTCACAAGCTTTTTTATTGCTTTTTCGAGATCTGTCACACTTCCTTCAACGGGTCCATCGAACTTATGTTTAACCATCTTCACTTCTTCAGTAAGGGAGTGCAAATCAGACTCGAATTCTTCCAAATTCTTAATTACCGATTGTAGTTCTATGGGGCTTTCTTGCCAATCTTCATTCCAGGATGAAGAATGAAGAGCAACTTCTTCAATTCTGGTCCATCCTTTATCAGCAGTCATCAAAGGGATAGGTTCTCTTGAGTCTAACATTTGTCGAGTTTTGATATTAAGCCCGTTGTAGAATATTTGCAGTTGCTAGTGTTTGTTGAGTTTATGCTCTGGGCATTTGAGGATGGCTTCATTGAATCTTTCCCAAGTTGTAAATAGTGGTTCATCATTGCTTTGGCAGAATCTCCTAATTTCATCAACTTGCTGAGATTTTAGCAGGGGTTCGGTATTCTTTGAGAAAGGCCTTTTTGAATGTATTCCATGTCGTAATAGATCCAGAAGGTAATTTTTTCAGCCAATCTCTAGCTCTTCCCTTGAGAGTAAATGGGAATGCTCTCATCATAATATGGTCTCTAGAGACACCTGGTGCATGGAACAAGTCAGCGATTTCACATACTTTAGAGATGTGCTCGTATGCTTCCTCACCTATGTTTCCATAGAAGTTGCATCTCTTTAGTTCTTCCAGACATAGTCCCTAGAATTCGAATCTAACATTTTCTTCGAGAGCTGGAATATTGATTCCCTGTTTTACTTTAGAGGTGGTAAGATAATCATTAATGGTGAGAGACGTATTATCAGAAATTGAAAAAAAATAATTAAAAATAAAGACTTAAATAAAAATCCTAATATAAATCCCCGGCAGCGGCGCCAAAAACTTGATGCAGGTTTTACTGACCAGGTTTTAATATTTATAAATGTCTCGTTATACCTATGGTCTACCCTAATGCACTAACGGGCAGTGTTCCCGATCGTGTGTAGTGTAGTATTTGGTAAAACCGAGGTCGTCCCAAGAGCTATGTGAGTGGATTCTAATTAAGTCTAGGTGTCACAAATTTTAAGGTTGAATGATTTAATTAATAACTAAAGACAAGAAAATAAAGGAAAGCGAATAAAGGCAAAGGTTGTGATCAATAAAGGAGAAGTGTTATAACCTAGTTACTCATCCTATCAAGTTAAGTTCACGTTTAATTACTTCCAATTGCTTCAAGTGGGGGTTTAAGTCGTTAGGACAGCATTTGGTCAGTTCGTCATAACCTATCAGCAAAGGTTTCCACCGGAGATCAAGCTACTACCCTTGAAAGTCCAGTTGTTTTTAGTCCCCTAAGCCAAGTCATTAAGTTCCGCTACATGCAAGATTCATAACAATGAGTGCCCGGGCGAATCTTAAACACTCATCCCTAACTTCTTTAGTTCATCCAAATGGTAGGTGATCAGTTGGTCAAATCGCACAAGCGAAGAAGGGTCGTCAGTTGGTCAATTCTTACTCTTCCCACTCAGTCTACCTACTTAGGGTCAGTTGGTCATATCTCCTAAGCAACTAGACACTATCGCCATTCAAAACTACCGAAACAAGGATAGCTACCAACAAACTATGCATGCATACACTAGAAACAATTATACGGAAGCAATGTAAACATAAACAAAACAATTAAGGAATCATAACTAGGCTAGCACCAGAGGTGCTTAGCCGCTCATATTAACTGAAACAATCGATTCAATGTTTAACATATTGAAATACATGAATTGAAAGTAAAATAAATGATAAATTGATAATGCTTATCGTTAGGGAGTGATTTCTCCTTTGGAGATGGCTCCGTATGCTCCTCGAGATCTGCCTTCAGCCTCCTACCCACGTTCTCTGCTTTTGTGTGTGGAGTGAATGATGAGAATGCAAAATTTTGGGCTGTATTTATAGGCCAGATCTGGTTACGACGTAACTTAAGTTGAGAGTTACGCCGTAACATCCATTTCTTCGTATTTTGCTCTAGAAAAGCTGGTTACGGCGTAACATCGGGAATGAGTTACGCCATATCTTCAATAAATCATGGTTACGCCGTATTTGTGGAAAGAGTTAAGGCTTGCAGCGGCGCGGAACATCATTTGACCTAATTAGTTACGGCGTAATCCTAAGAAGGAGTTACGCCGTAATATCCAGTTTAGTTGGTTTTCTGAGTCACGCTTCTGTTACGGCGTAAAGTGAGAGAAGAGTTACGCCGTAATTACTTCAAAATAGGCAGACTATCATATATCTTCGATAAACTCTCCAAATCCGCGTCTCATTAGCTCCAATGCTCGTAAATTACCTGAAAGTGAAATATAAAGGAAAACAAGCGTAAATCCATATAAATGACATAAAATACAAGTATTATCGGGGGAAATTGACACTTAATATTCAGGACTATTTGATGTTATCAGGAAGCGACCTCTTCTTTTCATGGTTGCTCGCAGCTACTTCTCCTCGTAGGAAGGATGCGGTTACCCTCATCATTTCATCTACTGACTTGGGTATTTTGTCATGCAAGCGTTTGATCAACTCGGTATTAGTGACCCCGTGCATGAAACTTGAGATTTTCATGACTTCCGAGGCTCCTTTGACATCCCTGCTCTCTGCCTTGAATCTTTTCACGAAGTCTTTCGTAGTTTCTCCCTCTTTTTGCTTGATGTGGTGAAGCTCCACAAGATCCTTGATGCACTTCTTCTGTTGGAGAAAATTAGCTAGGAAGACATCTTTCAACTCGTCGTAGTTGTCCACAGATTCTGGCGAAAGATCGTCAAACCAAACCCTAGCGGATCCAGTGAGCGTAGAGTTGAACATGTGACACCAGGTTGGCATGGCCCAACGTTCCACTTTTGTTGCTGCTAAAAAGATTTTGAGATGATCTTCCGGTTCTTCACTTCCGTCACAAGTTTTCACGTTAGTAGGCATACGTGTTTTCTTGGGCATGCCGAAATAATGAATGCGTGGAGCGAACAGATCAGTCTCCTTGCATACCCATGGTCTAGCTAGATCATTGATTCGCTCCAAACGGTCTATATTTTATTAGTCAACCACTTGTGAATGGTCAACCATAAAAGTCAAACAGCTCAGAACAAAATGCAATTAAGTCCAGAGGAGTTTAGTGTTTCCCCGGGTCGTTAAGTCCCAACGAGTTGTGGCAGTGAAGCTAAAGCGTAGTGATCGAGTGATATTGAACAGGAAAGGGGTATGATTGATTACACTAAGGAAATTAAATCTAATAAAGACTTTGAAGTCATTTTAATTCTATATTTAAAATCGTTTAACGATTAAAACCTAAAATGATCTAAAATTACTTTTACTCTAAAAATGCAATTTAAAACTTTATTATGATTTAAAACTAATTTTATGATTTTTCTTGATTTATTTTGAATTAAAAACTAATTTTGAACATTTAAAATATAGCTTAAAATGCTAAAAATTAGGAAAATATGCAAGAAAATTACAAAACTATTTTTCAAAAATCAAATTTAACTAAAAAGATTTTTCAAAACTGGAATCACATTTTTTTGACTTTTTCTCTATTTATTATGAATTTAGTACTATATAAAACTAATTAAAATGCTAGAAAATACTATTTAAACTAAGAAAGTTATGGAAAAATATTTTTTTGGTTTTTTATATTTTTATAAAAATAATAAAATTGAAATTGCATTTTTCTGATCTTTTTCTGAATTATTTGGATTAAATGCTAATTAAAAAATGCTAGAAAATGACATAAAATGCCGAAAATTAGTAAATGAACAGTGAAAAATATGAAAACTTCCAGTAAACGATAAAATAATACTGAGAACCCAGGAAAAATAATAGAAACTATTTTGGAGCACAAGAACAATGATTTGGGCGCACAACTAATGAAATAAGCACATGTAAATAAGCTAAAATCTAACCATAAGCTACTATAAGCTACCTTAGCCTTAATCTAACCTAAATTATGCTAATGCAACTGAATGGGACCCTAAAAGCACAGGCTAGAAGCGTTATAGCTATAAAACAGGTTCTATCAAACTTATGCCAAACGGTCCTTATGCATCTATTTTAAGCCTACATTAAGCTAGCAAGAAAAAATCACAAACATTAACTAAAATGACCAGGCAGTAGACAACCAACCAAAGAGCTTATATCCAGAATTTCAACTAATTTGGACCTATATTGAAGGAATGAAAAATCAAAACTATAACCTATTCGAACATTATTTGGAATTTTTGACTTTTATTGAAACTTTGAAATCTGACTTTTTCCAGCTTTGATCACTCCTAATTCACTATAAATGATGTTTTCAGATGTAAAATGGACTAGATAAGCTAACCTATATATTTCTATCACTATATGTAAGCTAACACAAGCCTTATACTAACTGTTATGCAACATACTTAACCAAACCATGATTTTGACTTTAAGAGGATGCTAGTGCAAATAAATGACTAAGTTGACTCTAATGAACCTAAATTGGACTCAAGCAACTGGTTTTAACCTCTGAACAAACCTTTATCTTTGATTTCTACACTGAACCAAACACTAGTTTTCCAACTGATAAGCAAATTTTAACTAATAAACCACTAGTCTACACCATAATTCCAATCCAAACAGATTTTAATGAGATTATAAGAACTAAATGATGCAATAAAACCAATATTAACTAACAATTAATCAATGATGCAGTTTATTCAGACATGACAGTAATGAAATAGAAATGGTAAAACAAGCAAAACTTACATAAGTCCAGTCACAATGACTTGCTTAACTGAGATTACTTAACCACTAATCCTAACTCTGATCTTAACCCAAATCGAATACAATCTCAACCCTTATCCACTCCATATCACAGAACAACATCATTTGATTATTATGATTCTGAATTTGAATTATATAGACTGAGTAATATTTAAGAGTAGAATCTTGACTATTATCTGGAATTGGCTCAAACAAGATCACAAGTTCCCTATAAACATTTCCAGACCTGCTCCAATGTCCAAGAACAGGCTATCCCCTCCTTTGACTTTCATTGACCAAGTACCAAATTTGATGAATCTGTTTCTAAAGGTCACTGAAAGCTATCAACAGCTTCAGTGGGCTTGTTTGAATTTAGAAATAAGCTCTTTGGAGCTTGGATTTAACACATTTAGAACTGAATAAATAAAAGGAAATCTAAAAACAAGAAATTTGGATAAAACTTTGAATTGATGCTTGAATTCGATTACAAGTGATTAAACAACTTAAGTTTAGTACATAGAAACTGGAAATTACAATTTAAGAATTAAACTAAGACATTCATAATAAAAACGATTTGCAAGAAATTATAAAAATTAACTACTACTTTCTCTAGCTTCTCTTCCCTCTATTTATTCAACAAGATGTCTTCCCACTTGTGTTCTGAGCATTTCCCACTTCTTATCTGGGCCATTGGATTAGTAGAATTGATATTAGCCGTTGATGGCTTTTTTGCGCCAAAACGAATTTTTGCCAATTGGGCTTGATTGAGTGCAAAGAAGAAGAAGCAATTAATGCTCCTTGTTGGTTTGTGGAGGTGGAAGAGATAGGGTGTGGGTTGTGAGCTGGAAGAATGGCGATGTGAGATGGTTTGCAGAGTTGGTGAAGAAGGAAGGAGGGAAAACAATGGGCGGGCTTTGACCGAGTTTTTTTTTATTAATAGGGAAAGGGTTCACGGGGTATATTGGCAGGGTCAAAAAGGGTCAAGGCTCAAGGTCCAAGCTAGGGTTCAAGGTTCAAGTGTTGGTGGGCTTGGGTGGTTTGGGCTGCAGGTTTGTAGCATGGGCTTAAGTTTGGATCCGGTTGGGTTTGTTTATTAATAACACAAGGACCAAAATTGCAATTCCACCAAACTTGAGGGACCAAATCTGTAATTTTCCAAAGTGTATCATAAGGACCATTTTTTGACAAGTTTAAATTACCGAAGGACTAAAAATGTTAATTTTCCAATTAAAAACGTCCAAGGGTAAATTCTGTCAATCTTTGAAACTTCAAGGACTAAAGTTGCCATTTTGCAAAACTGAACTTTATAAGGGTAATTTTGACAACTTGAAAATCCCTGAGGTTCTTTTATGAAAAATTAACATGTTTTGAATAACCAGGGACTAGATTTGACAATTTATGCATAAAATACAGTCTAAATATTTTTTCTGTCTTTTTAAGACTTTTCAAAGTGTTTTTGACTGTTTTTTGCAGTGCAGATGGAATAAAAATAATGAGTATTTAGACACTCATCAATCCCCCACACTAAATTATTGCTAGTCCCTAGCAATCTTTTGAGAAAACTTAATGGATTTGAATCTCTTTACCAAAAGCCATTACTTCTAGAGTAGCCAATTGTTTCAGTTCAAGTAAGAACCTTGGTACAATGATAACCAAATGATTTTGAGCAAATCACCAGCTTTCAACGGTTTTGATTTGTCTTTACCGTGGCCGTTTGCTTCGGACTAGCCAACTCTTAGATAATATATACTATCTTTGGTGAGTCGATTACCAATTATGGTTTTCCAACTGCCTTTACCACAAGCCATAAACTTGCGGAGCTAGCCAACTCTTCATTAATTAAAGATATGGTGAGATGAACACCATACAATTTTGGGCAAATTGCAAGCCGTCAACGGATTTGAGATATCTTTACCAAGAGTCCGTTTGTCTCTGGATTAGCCAATCCTTTTGTTTATTAGACATGGCGGATGATAATAAGTTGAGTAAGTGCAAAACACTTACTTAAAAAAAATTGGCCAAAAAAAACGGGGGAATTGGGTGGTATAATTACATGATAAAATTCGTGAGAATTCCCCCACACTAGAAATGAATATTGCCCTCAATATTCAAAGTACCGGCGGTTATGCCGAAACATAGAACGAAAAAGGGAAATACTACGGCCATTTTTGTGATTTTTTTTTTTTTTTTTTGAATGAAAACTTATATACAACGGGAAACTCCCCACACTAGGGTGGCAGAAAGTAGAAAGAAGTCAGAAATATGGGTGAAAACCCATATGGTATGCTATTGTTTTGATTCCCGAAGTCGCTAGCTTGACTCGATCCCCGCATTCATTGGTTCATGGGGAAAGTTTGTAGATCCGGGACGACCACAGGTGGAATGTTCTCTCCAAAATAGTGCTTCAATCGATGACCATTCACTTTAAAATTTGGACCATCGGGCTGAGATAACTCAATGGTTCCATAAGGAAATACTTTAGTGATGGTGAATGGTCCGGACCAGCGGGATTTTAGTTTTCCCGAGAAAATATTCAATCTTGAATTGAAAAGAAGGACTCGATCACCGGCGTTGAAAACGCGGTTCTTGATTTTGGAGTCATGAATCTTCTTTGTCTTTTCTTTGTAGATCAAAGAGTTCTCGTATGCTTGATCACGGAGTTCATTTAATTCATTCATTTGAACTTTCCGTGATCACCGGTAGCTGAATATCAAAGTTTGCATATTTTAAGGCCCAGTATGCTTTGTGCTCAAGCTCAATCGGCAGATGACACGCCTTTCCGTACACTAGCTTGTATGGAGTACACCGATGGGTGTTTTATAAGCTGTACGGAAGGCCCAGAGTGCGTCATCTAGCTTATCCGACCAAGAGGCACGGTTTTCCTCTGTCCTCTCCGAATTCTTTAATCCCTAGGTTGGAAACTTCCACTTGCCCACTTGTTTGGGGGGTGTACGCAGTAGAGAGACGGTGAGTTACACCATACTTTTGCATGACTCTATCAAACGGTCATTGCAGAATGCGTACCACGATCACTGATTATAGCTCGTGGAGTTCCAAACCTAGCAAAAGAGATTTTAAGAATTTCACAACAACTCGGGCATCGTTGGTAGGCAAAGCTTTCGCTTCATCCCATTTTGACAAATAGTCAACGGCCACAAGTATGTATTTATTTCCTCGAGATGAAGGAAATGGCCCCATAAAGTCAATGCCCCAGATGTCAAAAATCTCACACACTTGAATGGCGTTTTGCGGCATTTCATTTCTTTGTGAGATATTTCCGTGACGCTGACAAGCGTCACAGGTTTTGACAAATTCGTGGGCATCCTTGTAAATCGTGGGCCAATAAAATCCGGAATCAAACACCTTCTTGGCGGTGTAGTTGGGGCTATGATGTCCCCGAGTAGGGTCCGAATGGCAAGCCTTAAGAATGTCATTGGCTTCGACCATACACACATCGCTGATGACTTGATCCGCGAAATTTTGAATAAGTAGGGTCGTCCCGAGTAATGTTTTACATTTTTAAAGAATTTGTTTTTCTGTTGGGACGACATCCCTTTCACCACAAAGTTACCCGCATGGTAATTTGCAAAGTCAACAAACCATGGGGTAGAAGAGTCTCCACGAAAAGAAACCACATTGAGTGTTTCGAGAGGAAATGTTTCGTTTATTTCCTTTTTCTAACACATCTCGGTGAGGGTTTTATAGACGCGGGACAGATGATCAAAAGCCAGGTTCTCAGCTCCTTTTTTATCACGTATAATGATATCAAATTCTTGCAGGAGGAGAGCCCAACGGAGCAATCTCGGCTTTGCATCTTGTTTTGCAAAGAGATATTTGAGAGCCGAGTGATCCGTGTACACCACGCATTTGGTCAAGATTAGGTATGGTCGAAACTTCTCAAACGCATACACCACAACTAATAATTCTTTTCTAGTGGTGTAATGGGTTTGAGCTTCAATCATAGTCTTACTCGCGTAGTGGATAGGCTGAAAATGCTTGGTTTTACGTTGCCCCGGGACTGCACCGATAGCAAAATCACTTGCATCGCACATGAGTTCAAAGGGTAAATCCGAGTCGGGGGCAACGAGAATGGGTGCTTCCGTAAGATTTTTCTTTAATGTTTCAAAAGCTTCGATGCACTCAGGTGAGAAGATAAAAGGAGCATCCTTCTCAAGGAGATGAGTCATAGGCCGAGCGATTTTAGAAAAATCTTGTATGAATCTGCGATAAAACCGGCATGACCTAAAAAACTCCTAATACCTTTGGCGGTAGTAGGATGAGGCAATTTGGCAATGACATCCACTTTCGCTTTGTCAACCTCAATCCCGTTTTTGAAATCTTATGGCCTAGGACAATTCCTTCCTTGACCATAAAATGGCTCTTTTCCCAGTTTAGACAAAGATTGGTGTCTTCACACCGTTTGAGCATTTTTTCTAAATGGGAGAGACATGTTTGAAATGAGTTCCCAATGACCGAGAAGTCATCCATAAACACCTCCATTGTTTCCCCGATCATGTCGTGGAAAATTGCCATCATACATCGTTGGAACGTGCGAGGAGCGTTACATAGGCCAAAAGGCATACGTCTGTAGGCAAAAGTTCCGTATGGGCGGGTGAATGTGGTCTTTTCTTGATCCTGTGGATCAATGGGGATCTGAAAATACCCCGAGAAACCATCTAGGAAACAATAGTATTCGTTTCTGCTAGTCTCAAGCATCGATCCATGAAGGGTAGAGGAAAATGGTCGTTACGGGTGGCTTCGTTTAACTTGCGATAGTCAATACACACACGCCATCCCGTAACCAATCGAGTTGGAATTAACTCGTTTTCTTCATTTGTGACAACAGTTATGCCACCCTTTTTGGAACACGTGGATGGGATGACCCAAGGACTATCAGAGATAGGGTAAATTAAACCGGCATCAAGAAGTTTGAGAACCTCCTGTTTGATAACCTCATGAATCTTAGGATTCACCCTTCTCAGATGTTGGACTGCTGGTTTGAAATCATCCTCCAATAAAATCTTGTGCGTACAAAATTCAGGGTTAATACCCTTGATGTCGGAGAGTCTCCAAGCAATTGCTTGCTTGTGCAACTTCAAAACCTTTATGAGAGCAGTCTTCTCCTCCTCCGTTAAGTCCTTAGCAATTATGACGGGTAATTTATCATCACCCTCCAAGAATGCATACTCGAGATGAGGAGGTAGGTCCTTAAGTTCAACCTCGGGAAATTCTTCAGTAGATGTTTGTATGGATTTGATTTCTTCAATCGTGATCTCTTTCGGAGGGAGTGACGCTAAAGGATCTTCATTTAACAATTGCTCAAGATAAAGGATATCTCCCTCCGAATCATAAACACCATCATCAATTCCCGCGGAATCGGTTCATCATTAGCAAGAAATTCATCGATCTCTTCTAGAAAGAAGTCACCTCCCTCAAACGGAGTAAGAGAGGGGGAAGAATCGGCAATAATTGGTTGAGAAGATGTGGTGGGATCCCCACTCACAGAATTATGAAAATAACCAAGAAACTCTTGAGAGTACTCCTCTGAAGCAATATCAATTACATCGATTCGATTAACCGATTCACCATCATAGTTTGAGGAGTACCTCGAAGTTTGATCAAGGTTAAAGGTGACAGCTTCATTACCCACACGTAATGTGATTTCTTGCTCAAATACATCAATGAGAGCACGGCCCGTTCTCGGGAATCCTCGTCCAACAATGAGGGGAACCCGATGATCGGCATCGAAGTCAACAACCACAAAGTCAGATGGAAAATGGAACTTTCCTACTTTCACGAATACATCCTCGGCGATGCCAAAAGGACGCGATATTGAACGATCTGCAAGCTCAAGAGTCATGCAGGTAGGAATAAGTTCGGGAAGAGAAAGTTTCTTCCATATCTTGAATAAGGCATCGATTGATGCTTGCACCAAGATCGCGCGAGGGCAAAGCATTCAATCATTCCTGGAAAAACACAAGGAAGAAGAAATTTTCCAGGATCTCCAAGCTTCTCGGGAAGCTTCTTTAACAGAACTGCTGGAGCGGTTCTCGTTCAGAGGAGTTTTAGCCATTTCAAACAGTTTTTCCTTGTTGCTTAACATGTGTTTGAGAGTTGATGCAAACTTGGGCATCGGCATGATAGCATCCGCAAAGCTTATGTCAAAATGTAGTTCTTGGAAAATTTGAAATTTTTTTTCCATTTGATGACTGGCTTTTTCGCAGAGCTTTTGCTCATTTAAACGTGATGGGTAAGGAATAGAAGTTTTGGATTTGGGGTTTTCAACTGGAGGTTCAAAACAACTCTGGTTTGGATTTTGGTTTCGGGAACAACTGAGGATGGACATGTGCTGTGCTCTGTGAGCTAGTGGGTTGCACTTGGTCCTTTGTCGCCTCAAGTTCACTTTCCACTACCTTCGGGAGAGAAGAAGAAGAGGTAGTAGGAATAGCGGGTTCATCATATGAAGCACCACTTCTGGTTGTGATCGCCTTTGCATCGCCCCTCGGATTAGCGATCGTGTTGCTAGGTAAAGTACCGAGCGAGGGTCGATCATTTAAAGACTTCTTAATGTCGAAATCACGGCTTACCAACAACCTATTCATTTCCTCTTGGGATTTCATGAATTGCTTTAACAACTCATCGATGATGGTCCGGTTGGAACAATGGCTCGATTTTGTGTAGGAAAATTCTGGCCTCTATTGTTTGGATTAGGGCCTTGATTTTGGAAATTTCCTTGATTATTGCCATGAAAATACCACAGGGTTGAAATTTCCCTGTCCTTGGTTTCTATTAAAATTTCCTTGGTTTTGGAAATTTTGACTTTGATTTTGAAAACCGTTATTCGACTACTAAAATTACCTTGGTTTTGAAAACCTTGGTTCGTTCTATTTTGATTACGGTTTTGGTTTTGGTTGAAACCGGGTGGTCCAGGTAGTGGTTAGGACGGTGGTTCGGGTCCATAGGAGCACGGTATTGGTTGCCTCTGAATTGGAAATCCGCCCACACGTTTGCTTCAAAAGGGTTACCATCGGTGGCCATACAGTTGTAATAGGCATGGGGCCACCGCAAGTAACACATACTTCCACTTTCTTGACTTCAGCAGGAGGTGAAGTTTGTGGAAAAGAAACTTTCTTTTGGTTGGAAAGAACCAAAGCTTGAATTGCTTCCGTGATTTTGTCAATCTTAGCATCGGTGCTAGATTGGCTCACGGGCGATGAAGCGAAGGACCAACACCGACTTGGGAAACAACCGGTTTGCTTCGTGCGGTAGCGGACTTTAGACTTTTTTTCAATTATCGCTAAAGCTTCTTTTACAGTTTTGCTCAAGAAATTTCCTCCAAATGAGGAATTGAGAGAATCTTGATCATATTGACTCACTCCATTATAGAAAGTATCGAGTTGCATCAACTCGGAGAAACCATGGTGAGGACATTTGTGGAGCAACTCCTTAAAACGATCCCACGATTCACTGAAGGATTCATCAAACTTTTGTGTGAACTTGATGATTTCGTTTTTAAGACTCGTGGTTTTAGAAGGTGGATAGAACTCGTTCACAAATTTCTTCACCAGGTCTTCCCATGTTTCGATCGATTGAGGGGGTTGTTTTTCAAGCCAAATCCGGGCTTGTCCCTCGAGGAAAATGGGAACAGAAGAAGTTTGACAACATCGGTAGGGACATTCTTGTATTTGATGGTAGATGCAATCTTGTTAAACCATCGAATATGAGCATGAGGATCATCCCTCTCAAAACCATAGAATTGACTTGAGGTTACAAGATTTAGTAACCCGGTTTTGAGTTTAAAATTTTCACCACAATGGTGGGATAACAATAGCATCTCCATACCCATCGATGGGTGCTTGGAGAAGCTCGCACATAGGACGTTCATCTGCCATGATAACGGAAGTAGTGGCGGCAGTCAACCGATCTCGATCCGATGATGGGGCAAACGTCTACGGATACGCCTTCTTGGAATCCTGACAAGCTCACAAAATGGGCTCACAGACCTAGAAGAGCGAGACATAGAGTTGACTCTAAGAAATTTCAGAGTCAAGGGAATTATGAAAATGGGGAAAGAAGAATCTTTTTGGGTTTTATGGTTTTTATAAGAAAATATAGATATATATAGATGGTATGAACAAGGAGTGAATATTCAAATCACTAATCTGCGCGTAATTCTATTAGCACATCCCCCGCAGCGGCGCCAAAATTTTGGTTCGCTCCAAACGGTCTATCTTTTATTAGTCAACCACTTGTGAATGGTCAACCATAAAAGTCAAACACTCGAGAACAAAATGCAATTAAGTCCAGAGGAGTTTAGTGTTTCCCCGGGTCGTTAAGTGAAGCTAAACGCGTAGTGATCGAGTGATATTGAACAGGAAAGGGGGTATGATTGATTACACTAAGGAAATTAAATCTAATAAAAACTTTGAAGTCATTTTAATTCTATATTTAAAATCGTTTAACGATTAAAACCTAAAAATGATCTAAAATTACTTTTACTCTAAAAATGTAATTTAAAGCTTTATTATGATTTAAAACTAATTTTTATGATTTTTCTTGATTTATTTTGAATTAAAAACTAATTTTGAACATTTAAAATATAGCTTAAAATGCTAAAAATTAGGAAAATATGCAAGAAAATTAGAAAACTATTTTTCAAAAATCAAATTTAACTAAAAAGATTTTTCAAAACTGGAATCACATTTTTTTTACTTTTTCTCTATTTATTATGAATTTAGTACTATATAAAACTAATTAAAATGCTAGAAAGTACTATTTAAACTAAGAAAATTATGGAAAAATATTTTTTTGGTTTTTTATATTTTTATAAAACTAATAAAATTGAAATTGCATTTTTCTGATCTTTTTCCGAATTATTTGGATTAAATGCTAATTAAAAAATGCTAGAAAATGACATAAAATGCAGAAAATTAGTAAATGAACAGTGAAAAATATGAAAACTTCCAGTAAATGATAAAATAATACTGAGAACCCAGGAAAAATAACAGAAACTATTTTGGAGCACAAGAACAATGATTTGGGCGCACAACTAATGAAATAAGCACATGTAAATAAGCTAAAATCTAACCATAAGCTACTATAAGCTACCTTAGCCTTAATCTAACCTAAATTATGCTAATGCAACTGAATGGGACCCTAAAAGCACAGGCTAGAAGCGTTATAGCTATAAAACAGGTTCTATCAAACTTATGCCAAACGGCCCTTATGCATCTATTTTAAGCCTACATTAAGCTAGCAAGAAAAAATCACAAACATTAACTAAAATGACCAGGCAATAGACAACCAACCAAAGAGCTTATATCCAGAATTTCAACTAATTTGGACCTATATTGAAGGAATGAAAAATCAAAACTATAACCTATTCGAACATTATTTGGAATTTTTGACTTTTATTGAAACTTTGAAATCTGACTTTTTCCAGCTTTGATCACTCCTAATTCACTATAAATGATGTTTTCAGATGTAAAATGGACTAGATAAGCTAACCTATATATTTCTATCACTATATGTAAGCTAACACAAGCCTTATACTAACTGTTATGCAACATACTTAACCAAACCATGATTTTGACTTTAAGAGGATGCTAGTGCAAATAAATGACTAAGTTGACTCTAATGAACCTAAATTGGACTCAAGCAACTGGTTTTAACCTCTGAACAAACCTTTATCTTTGATTTCTACACTGAACCAAACACTAGTTTTCCAACTGATAAGCAAATTTTAACTAATAAACCACTAGTCTACACCATAATTCCAATCCAAACAGATTTTAATGAGATTATAAGAACTAAATGATGCAATAAAACCAATATTAACTAACAATTAATCAATGATGCAGTTTATTCAGACATGATAGTAATGAAATAGAAATGGTAAAACAAGCAAAACTTACATAAGTCCAGTCACAATGACTTGCTTAACTGAGATTACTTAACCACTAATCCTAACTCTGATCTTAACCCAAATCGAATACAATCTCAACCCTTATCCAGCTCCATATCAGCAGAACAACATCATTTGATTATTATGATTCTGAATTTGAATTATATAGATGAGTAATATTTAAGAGTAGAATCTTGACTATTATCTGGAATTGGCTCAAACAAGATCACAAGTTCCCTATAAACATTTCCAGGACACTGCTCCAATGTCCAAGAACAGGCTATCCCCTCCTTTGACTTTCATTGACCAAGTACCAAATTTGATGAATCTGTTTCTAAAGCTCACTGAAAGCTATCAACAGCTTCAGTGGGCTTGTTTGAATTTAGAAATAAGCTCTTTGGAGCTTGGATTTAACACATTTAGAACTGAATAAATAAAAGGAAATCTAAAAACAAGAAATTTGGATAAAACTTTGAATTGATGCTTGAATTCGATTACAAGTGATTAAACAACTTAAGTTTAGTACATTGAAACTCGAAATTACAATTTAAGAATTAAACTAAGACATTCATAATAAAAACGATTTGCAAGAAATTATAAAAATTAACTACTACTTTCTCTAGCTTCTCTTCCCTCTATTTATCAACAAAAGTCTTCCCACTTATGTTCTCAGCATTTCCCACTTCTTATCTGGGCCATTGGATTAGTAGAATTGATATTAGCCGTTGATGGCTTTTTTGCGCCAAAACGAATTTTTGCCAATTGGGCTTGATTGAGTGCAAAGAAGAAGAAGCAATTAATGCTCCTTGTTGGTTTGTGGAGGTGGAAGAGATAGGGTGTGGGTTGTTTGGAAGAATGGCGATGTGAGATGGTTTGCAGAGTTGGTGAAGAAGGAAGGAGGGAAAACAATGGGCGGGCTTTGACCGAGTTTTTATTAATAGGAAAGGGTTCACGGGGGTATATTGGCGGGGTCAAAAGGGTCAAGGCTCAAGGTCCAAGCTAGGGTTCAAGGTTCAAGTGTTGGTGGGCTTGGGTGGTTTGGGCTGCAGGTTTGTAGCATGGGCTTAAGTTTGGATCTGGTTGGGTTTGTTTATTAATAACACAAGGACCAAAATTGCAATTCCACCAAACTTGAGGGACCAAATCTGTAATTTTCCAAAGTGTATCATAAGGACCATTTTTTGACAAGTTTGAATTACCAAAGGACTAAAAATGTTAATTTTCCAATTAAAACGCCCGGGGTAAATTATGTCAATCTTTGAAACTTCAAGGACTAAAGTTGCCATTTTGCAAAACTGAACTTTATAAGGGTAATTTTGACAACTTGAAAATCCACGAGGTCTTTTATGAAAAATTACATATTTTGAATAACCAGGGACTAGATTTGACAATTTATGCATAAAATACAGTCTAAATATTTTTCTGTCTTTTTGAGACTTTTCAAAGTGTTTTTGACTGTTTTTTGCAGTGCAGATGGAATAAAAATGATGAGTATTTAGACACTCATCAATCATCATCATCGACACCTGATTTCTATTTTTTGGATCCGGACCTCCAATATCCGCCCTCGCTGTCTTCACTTTCATAATAGGAGCTATGATAGCCGCTTTCCTCCTCTTTTTGAGAGCCGCGACGATTTGATCTGCTGGGGTCTTCGAAGTACACGGAGATGATTTTCTCCTTGTCTCCTAGTCTGTGGAACACACCCTTGCGCAACCTATTGAACACCGCCTCTCGTTCAGCATCTTTCTTCTTTGGTGATCTAGAACCGACTACGCCGGATGGAGCCTTCCTGTGTTTCGGCGCTTTTAGACTCGAGATTTTTCCTCAAATCCCTCCTTCCAGTCGGCCTTCCCGACTAAGAATGTTACGAAGCTTCACGGAAGTCTAGCCGAGTTTTTAGTGCATTTATTGCTTTGGCCCTTTCTTCCTGCTTTCGAACTTTCACTGTCACGATCGGCAAGATCTAGTCATAATACTTGTCACAGTATTTCCTGAGGGCTGCGTCGGACGCATGTCCTTCAGGTTCCGCCCGAGTTACGTTATTTTCTCTTCCCGTAGTGTTCCGCACAGTGGATACAGGAGCGGGAGCTGGTTCGGACCGAGTGCCCATGATGAGTATTTTTCAAGAACGCAGTTGTGTACTGGTCCTACGGATGGCGCCAACTTGTTAGTACAAAAAATGTGATGGGTTATGATGAGTGTTAGTGATGCTTATTGGATTGGGCTAACAAGCTGTAGATGGGCTGATCTTGTACTAATCAAAGTGATTGATTGAATCCCTGCACAAGTGAGAATAAACTGTTAGCTTTACCGTGGGGATGGAATTTACGATTAAGCTCTGGCGTGAAAATAAGTACACGTTCTTGTCAGAGATAATAATAGTGTGTATGTTATTATGAGAGAGAAAGTTGTACCTTATGAGTTTAGAACCCTTTTTATAGGTGAGGCTCCCTGTTAGGGTTTCCTAACAATTCGCACATAAAGGTTACTGTCCGGAGTGGGACCCTTGTCGAGGAAAGTTCCGTTATAATCGCGTATGCGGACACAGAATACTTTCCGCAGCCAAAGGTCTGGTCCGCTGGGCATTCTGCATGCATCTTTGAGTCTGGACCGCAACCAACTTTGTTATTGGGCTTAACATTAACCCAGTATTTGTAGTTGTTTCGTTGTTGAGCCTGAGCCCAGTATGCGTATAACACGAGCTAATCGCAGTATACCTGCAATATGTGCTATACATCATAAATTTATAAAAAGTATAAAATAAATAAACAAATTAACACTTCTATATATCGCAAATAATAGTCTAATTTTATAGTAAACGATAGATTAGAAAAAATAAAACAAAAGTCGTGTACACGACCAATTCAAGCAACGAAACCAAAACACAAAGGACCCTTTTTCGTTACTTTAATTTGCCAACTGTTATTCAGCTGTCGGAACCTTCCTTTTACAATTTCCCCACAATCATCCCCACATATATAAACTTTAACATCATCATCATATCGTAACTCATAAGCAAAACACACACCCCCCAAAAAAAAAAACTAAAATGCATCACACCAAGACCGATTCCGATGCCACAAGTCTAACAGCCTCATCACCACCCCGATCACCCCCTCGTCGTCCCGTATACTTCGTTCAAAGCCCCCCACACGAAGACGAAAAAAACTTAACAACAATATCGTTTCATTCCACCCCTACAGGCTCACCACCTCACTCGTCTATTGGTTTTCATTCCAGAGAATCGTCTTCGACGCGATTCTCTGGGTCGCTTAAACCAAATGGGTCACAAAAGATTGTGATTAATAATAACGATGTGGCGTTAAAGCGGTTTCATTCGATAGAAGAGGAAGGGCTACTAGATGATGATTATTATCATCCGGAGAAAAAGATTCCTAGGAGATGTTATGCCCTCGCTTTTGTTGTAGGCTTTTTTATTTTGTTTGGTTTGTTTGCTTTGATTTTGTATGGGGCTAGTAAACCACAAAAACCGAAACTAACAATGAGGGTAAGTACTTTTGTTTGAATTATTATGTTTTTTGTTTCTGTTTTTTGAATTATTATTTTTTTTGGTTTGTAACAGAGTATTACGTTTGAGAGGTTCATGGTTCAGGCTGGTTCAGATTTCACGGGCGTTGCGACGGATATGGTGACGTTGAATTCGACTGTTAAATTTACGTTCCGTAACACCGCTACTTTCTTTGGTTTACACGTGACATCCACACCGCTTGATCTTTCATTTTCTCAAATTGCAGTTGGCTCTGGCACTGTAAGTTTAATAACCTCATAGTTTATTTCACACGGCATTGATATAAATAGACGCATTAACTGACAAAATGAGAGTTGTACCTGCATCACAATTTTTTTTTATGCATACACCATAATTTGTGCACTAAAGTTTGTACCGTACAATTTTGTAATATACAAAATGTAATCATCATCAAAAAATGGTGTGACTATCGCCCTTTTACAAAATATATGAAAGATGGAAGAAAATAATATTATAGGGGAATTTTCATATACCAGTTAGTCTCAAAAATTACATATTTCCCAAAACACAAGCTTTTAATGCATTGTTGTACAATGCTATTAAAGCATTCTTTGGGGAAATATGTAATTATCAAGCCGGTTTTATTAGTATGTAAATGCCCCTATTATATAATACCGCAAAATATGATGGTCTCAATTTGTGGAGTTAATTGTTCGTCTGAATTTTAGTTCTTTTACTAATTTGAGGACTGGTGATTTGAAAATAAAGTTGTAAAATTGTTGAGTATTTTGGTACAAACATAGGACTTTAAATGAATATTTAAATTTAACGATTAGCAAACATTTAATGAATATTGCGGTAAAATATTTGTTTATATGCGTTTACTTATTAAATGAACGAAGATGAACAAGATTTAATGTCTGTTTGGTTAAATGAACGGGCATGAACAAAAGTTTTGTTCGTTTATTTGTGTACAAAAGTGTGATTATATATTCGTTAATGTTCACTTATTTGTTTATGATTGTGTATCATGCACTTTTATATTATATATATTATATATATATATATATATATATATATATATATATATATATATATAGTGTGGTTATTGTAAAAAGTTAGTAATGGTAAAAAGTATAAGAATGATTTATAACCATTAGATATATCAAAGCGAAATAGATTAATGGATGAGATTTAATTGGGTTATTAATGACAATTTAACAATTTTAGTGGGTCATTATGTATCATTATGAACCAAAAAGGATATCATAGTCTTTTAGTGTTTGCCATCAAAAAATTCAAACGAGTAATTTAGAATTTACCCACATTCAAATTAATTTAATGCCAACATTCATGTTAATTCAATGAGACATTAATTAAAAAATTTAATACTTTTTTTTTATGGTTTCTTACTAGTGAAACACGATCATTCCTCAAACCAATTAAAAATTTTAAAACGTTTATGCATGTCAAAATTTATAACGTTTATTTTGACACACTAAATTTTAGAGCATTTTAGTGACACAATATTTTTTTTATATGTGACACACTAAATTTTGTGATACATTTATAATGACACACTAATTTTTATGATATATTTTTTGTGACAAACAAAATCTTTTGACACACTTAGTGTCAAAATATATTTATAGTGACACACTAAGTTTGTGACACACTTATTTTCATGTTATATTTGTAATGAAACACAAGTATTTCTAGCGACATACAAAGTTTTTTGACACATTTTTTGTGACATACTTAAATGACGTGATAGGAACATTTTTTTGTGACACCCTTAAATGTTGTACTAGAATTGTTTTACATGAATTGTGAATTAGTAAAACTAAAATGAGATTTTAAAGAGGCTTAAATGAGAAATTAAAAGAGTATTTGTTAAATGCCAAGAATACCCCTATTAATCAAATAATTTATTTTACACTTTTTATCCTTTTTACCTCAAGACACTTTTCATTTGATCCAACCTATCTATATATATATATATATATATATATATATATATATATATATATATATATATAAGTTTGATTAATTAAAATAAGAAGGGTATAAAGATTAATTAAAATAAACCTTATTTATATCAGAAGGGTAAGAAGTAAATTTTAGCACAATTTTAAATAAGGAGGGAAAATTTGAAGGGACTTCATGCATGCATCTAAATGTTTTAGGCATCTAAGAATTATGTGGTATGTGTGTTTCCTTACTCCTTCTATATTGTTAATCTTCTTATTGTGTTCATACACTCTACATATATATATATATATATATATATATATATATATATATATATATATATATATATATATATATATATATATATTTAATATATATATGGAAAATCTATGTAAATTGAGAGACCTAAAAAGCATGACTAATTTTGTGCCTAATTTATGTGTCATTACTTGATTGGATTGTGAAGGAGTGGGTCTGGTTAATACAACAAATGAATTATTGCCACCCATGTTTAGGCACAAAATTAGGCATATTTTTTAGGTCTCCCAATCATTTCTCTCTCTATATATATATATATTAAAAATTGGTGTATTCAAACAAATAAACACACAAATTTTGTATATTTTTTGTTTGTTTACATACGTTCATTTATGAAATAATATTAACATCCTTATTTTTAATGAACGAAAATAACCAGAAAACTCACCCTTTTAAACATCCGTGTTTGTTCATTTATCCAGTTAACGAATGAACATGAATAAGGCTCCGTTTGTCGGCCGATTCTTTTACCGCCCAAACAAACTTATATGTAAAAGCTAAATGTTTTGATGAATTTTATTCATTTTAGCGAAAAGGTCTTACACACCATAGTCCTCTATCACCGAATCATTCACATACACGACTTTGACGGATATAGACACATTTATACTTTTATTTTAACATTGTGTTATTTTGTTTTGTTATTAAAGAAAAAATAAAGAAATGTAAAGTAAACATTTTTTCACAAAAATTAGGAAGAAATATTTTACTTTAATAATCAACAAAATCGCACTAATTTTCATTTCATTTTTTTTTTTCTTTTTCTCTTTAAGTGTTACTCGAGAACACAACTTCTTATGTTTTCTTTTTATTTTATTTTTCTTTTTCTTCCTTAACATTAACTCGAGCACACAGTGTTAAACTTTCTGGTCTAGTAACTTAAATTCGTTCAAAAAAACTTAAATTAATTGAATCTCTTCCTTTCCTGTTATTGTAATGAGTAAATTTTAATGTTGTAGCTAAAAAAGTTCTATCAAAAGAGAAAGAGTCAGCGATTAGTGACGGTATCAGTTGTCGGGGATAAAGTACCTTTGTATGGAAGCGGGCAGGGGCTAAAGAGTTTAAAGGGGATACCAACTGCACCCGTGCCACTAAAACTAAGCTTCAAAGTTCGATCGAGAGGGTACGTTTTAGGTAAACTGGTAAAACCGAAATTCTACAACAAGATCGAGTGTTCAGTTGCTTATGATCCTAAGAAGGTCAATGTTCCAATGTCACTTAAAAATAATTGTGAATTTGTATAATTGGTACATAGATTTTGGTTTTGATCTTGAAAGATGTCAAGTGGGATACAGCTAGTATGTACGTGTAGTTTGTTTGTGTAGATGTTTGAAGTTGAACATGAGAGAATGAAATGGTATAGATTTGGTAGATCAATGTTTGTTTATACCTAAAATTTGATTTCGTTGACATTTTTGCAGAATTGAATATTTTCCATATTTATTTCATTTATTGACTTTTTATTACGAAGTTTAATACATAGTATTGTTTATTTTGAAATGTCAATTGGTGAAGTAAAATAATATCTTTTGACTTTGACACTTTGTTTAACAAAGGAGCAATAATAGAGAAGACTAACTTATATGAGTAGTGATTGGAGGCTTTTAAAGATATCGCTTAAACTCATGCCTAAACCTGTGTGGCATCATCACGATAATGGCTCGCAAAGGGGACCTACTTTTTCACAAAACCATCGGATCATGCCACGTATGTTTAGGCATGTTTTTAGACACATAATTAGGTCTCCAAATCATTTTCCAACTTATATGCCTATGCTTAATCCATTTAAACAAATTGAAACATGTAATAGCCATTTTATCTCTTTTCATCTCAACCTTTCAATTTGACATGTGTTCCAATCATATTGTTAGGCATAAGTTTAGGCACAAGTTTTAGGCATGACAATCATTTTCCTTAACAAAGAGCTTTCTTAAAAAATTAAAGCGAGAAAATATTATTAAAAAATGAAGCTTGCAAGGGATTTTTTTATATAGTGTGAACTTTGATATACGGACTTAATTAAAAAGATTTAAAAAGTGATCTAATGCATAAATTATTTGTACAGTTATGCAAATATTTTGTTACTATATTATACTTTAGGCGTCGCTTTTGATGAAAAAAAAAAAAAAAAAAAAAATACCTAACATCCCACGAGCCTATCAAGTTACAAAAAATACTTTATGCTTTTAACTATTTATGATTTTTTTATAATAAACTTTGTTTACAAATATCTAACAAATAATAAGTAATTTATTTATAATAACTATATAATTTATGAAAATATATTTATGTACATTCCCTTTGTTCTAGAGTGTGTACTTAGCTAGAGTTTATACTCTCTAAACCCTTATAAATAAGAGACACGTTATATTTATTTGCAATCACCACTCAATATCAATCATCTCATTTCTCCTCAATCTCTATTCTCTACATTTAATAACACATTATCAGCACGACGTAAGCTCCAAACAAAAAAAGGTAGGAAATTACCAAGTTATTTTTATTAATTTCTATTGTAATTTACAAGAACAATAAATGTTCTCTAGTGATTACATAAATAAAATTATGTTTCATTCTCATATCAATCTTTTAATCTTAATCTCTTAAACTCTTTTAATAGTTAATAAGAATCTATTGTGACTACAAAGAGTTAATCAAAATAACACAACCTCATGTTGTTTTAAAGAAAATATATATATATATATATATATATATATATATATATATATATATATATATATATATATATATATATATATATATATATATATATATATATATATATATATATATATAACCGAGGCATTTGGTATTAATGCACCAATGCCAAATAATCCAATTTCATGCAACATAAGCATTTGTTGTCCAACTAAGCAATTTTTTAATCCACCTAAGCAATAATATTTAATTTTCTGATTTTATGTATTAATTTTTGAAATTCTTAAGCAATTATGTATAAATTTCGAATTTAATAAAAAATGACCATGGTGAGATTCGAACTTGGGTTGTTTGTAGGATTAGTATAAATAACTTGTGTGTTTACCACTTAGGCAACAAGTTATTTTGATAATTATGTTGCATACTATAATCTATAAATGCCTAAAATTATATTGGATTCCTATACTAGAATATAAATCCCATATTATATTTTCTCTATATACGGTTTGTTTTAAAAAAAATCTCCTCATTCATAAATCATAATATACTTTTTCTTGAAACCCTAATTTCATCTTTTAGTCAGCCATCTCCATCATGATATGTATGCATGTAGCTTAGTCCACTAATGTTTGTTTATTTTTTGTGCAGGCTTTGATTCTTTAACCTATGTTGTAGTTTATGGACGTTCAACAGAAGAGCTGCATAACTATTGTAATTATATACATGATCCAATAAATAGTTTTAATCTTTGTTGTATCTTTGCTTTTATATGTTAAAAGTTTGCTTTATTGTAATTATGTTATTTGTGCAGTGTGATTGTATCTGCAGGAATCCTTTAACTTGGTAGAAAATATGTGTGGGGTGGATGAACATGGTTAAGAAGATCTCATTCTGAATATCAAATACATTATACTTAGTCTGAAAGTGCACACCCAAGTAACGTTGTCAATAACTAATGATCAAATTTTAACTGTCGCCATATTTTCTAGATTGGATTGGGAACGGGCGAAACAAAGAACCATATCGTTGATCCAATTTGTATTAAATAATGTAACTTTATCAGTCCATATGCGGGTAGAACGAAAGGCGACAAGGGCATACATGAAAACATTGGGAGATGTAATGAGGTTTCCTCGTCATTTTATTATAATGGATTAATTCCACATTGGGTATTAAGGTATAGTGGTATGTCAATGTGTGTCATGTTATATGCATACTTTTTGCATTTGATTATAGGAATATAATCATTAAAAAGCAAGAGCTTCGATACTTGGCTAATCTGTTTGTGTTCATATGACATTTGGAGCTTAAAACATAATATTGAAGTCTTGAGATTTTTGTTTCGAATTAGAGTTAGATACATTGTTGTTGCGCGTCATTGTTTCGTGTGCTTTTACGCTCGCATACCATCCATCAGTCTTTAATGAACACATTTATATTATATCACATTGGTTAATCTTATGGATTATTATAGTGACATATTATGCAATCTAACCTAATGTATTGTTGTCTATCATGCTAGGTGAATCAGCTTCTTGACTGGAAACCACTGAACAAAGGCACATGCTACTGATGGCGTTTATGGTTGGAACAAGAGATCGGATCGAACAGGTAGAACAAAGCTACGAATGGAATAATCACACTGAGGGAAGATACAATCACAGGTAATGAACAATTATATGATGCAATGTATGATACAATCACAGGTAATGGACTCTAGAGATGTCGTGTTTGATAAAAAAAAAACGACATCTAGGGTTTGCCTAAAGTAACTGATTTCATGTATGAAATACTAACAATGGCATTATATTTCTGTTGGTTGAGTTTTCATGTACAGCTAATGGGTCTACAATCATAATGTATATTAATGCTCAATAAATTATGATGTCAACAGTGGTTTCAAACACAATCATATGTATTGCAGCTTGTCATGTATAAACTTTAGAGATTATGTTATATAAAGAATCTGGACCTTTGCTAATTCAATTGATTCTCACAATTTTCATTAATGCAGACTTGGCTATGGATGATATTAACGAACTGCTCCTCAAAAACGATTTGACGATTGGTACCGTACTCATTTACTTTACCAGAAACAATCGGTTATGTACCCCAATTAGCTGAAAATACTTTCTACCAGCGTGTCATATGGTGCAACCAAAAGATTATGATATCTATTCTGTTCCTCAATTGATTGGAGAGTATCTTGCTGGAAATGGGCTCTCTAATATGCAAGGACAAATACCATATGACAACACTGGAATCAGATGCAGTTCTTTCACAGAGGAGCCTTATTGTTGGAATCACTCCTAAACCTATATAAAGTGTTAGTGATTTATATGTAATAGTTAGCTTAATTATGGCCTTTATGTTTGTTTTTAGCTTAAGCTTATGTAGAAGGCCCATGAGCTTAGGCCCATGTCCATTAAGGAAAGGAAGGGAGTAGGAGTGTTGCCCTAGCTCCCCTTCCTATAAATATCTTGTAATAACCCTCACTTGAGGGTTGGTTGTTCAATTTATTCACTCTCACCTTTACGCATAACCGTCTTAGTTTATACGGCTGTGTGTAGTTGTTCAACCGATCACTCTTTCTCTATTCTTTTCTATTGATGCTTGTGTTGTAAACTTAGTGACCTAACAAAGGTATCAATCGCCAAATAGTTGGTGAATCGTGGTTGTTGTTCATGTGAGTTTCGTCTTACGCGTAACAACACGTGATACTTTGGTTCGCTTTAAATCGATTTTTACACTTTTAATCCAAGACTTGTACTTTCAACGTTTTACGGTGTTAAAATAATGTTTTTGGAAAAAGTTTCAAACTTTACGCGTGGATCATTGTTTCTTGCTTGGTTTTGCCGTGGGTTTATTCCTACACGTAACATGGTTTTTAAGCTTTGGTTCATCAAGTTTCACACTTTTGTGTTATTTTGGTGATATTAAAGCTATTTCATCACTAAATCGGTTTGGAAACATCGTTTGGAAGAAATCATTTTTTGGCTAAATCTTACGCGTAAGTGAAACCCTAAACTTACGCGTAACGTGTCCTTGGTTTGATCTTCGCCGTGGCTTACCTCGTGTTTTCTGCTTGGATAAGCCTGAGAATACGTCGACTTTGGATATCTTTTGTGACCGTGATAGTAAAAGATCATTTGGGCAAAACCTAAATTACGATAAGCATAAGCTTACGCGTAGAAAGTTTTACTTCAAGATTCATCTTACGCCTAAGCTGCTTACGCATAAGGTAATCCTACGCCAAGTTTTCTACCTAACTTCTTGTTTCCACGATAACTTTAGTGTTTTCACCTTACTTACGCCTAAGCTAAACCTACGCGTAACTCTTGCTGTTACGCACTTGGTGTTTTCACGAAGTGCTACTTGGTTTATTGTGATTTCTACGCCTAAGGATACTTATCAACAAAGCGTCTTTGATTATTAACCATTATAATATACGATTTATCAATGAATCAACAACAAGCAATTTATCAACAACAATTTAATCAACAACATACTCCACAACTTGCAAAGAAATCCACAACCTCAACTGGTTCAACCACCACCAAGTCTTCAAGTTCAACCCTACACAAACGATTTCAATCAACATCCATCAAGGAACACTCTGAAGGAACCCACTTGGTTTGCAAAGATGTGTGAAGCTTTAAGCAGCCATCAATCAATTCATGAGGCTGGATCACTTGATAGACCCTCCAATGCTCACCCAGAAACACGATCAATGGGTGATTAGGTTCTTGGTTTTGTGGATCCTCAAGAAGCCACATGCAAAGTTCTTAAAGGTTATCTTGAAGGTCCATTTCAGATGCCTACTGTCATTGTACCCGAAGATCCAAATGCTAATCCACCAAGAGATGAACAATCAAACATTGCTATCAAGCAGCACTAATGCCAAGAACTTCTACACTATGAAGTCAGATGAGCTTGCAATGCAATATATCCTTTTAGGCTTACCAAACCTGTTAATACAAATATCGTCATTAAACGTTATTTATATTTTTGATCTTTGCCTAAGTTTTGTTAACGACAAAAGTAAATTTAATTTATAAAAGCTTAAAGCTTGTCAAGTTTATTAGATATTAAAACAAGCTTTCACAAACAATATATTCATCATTCAAGCATTTACATTTATGATTAGTAACATCTTGATATGACTCTAATCATTATGTATGATAGTAGTTTGTAGAATGTGTTAGGTTCTTAAAACCAAACACTACTTAAGCATTTGCATATTTCTATAAATAGTAATACAACATTTGACATCATGTATTACATCATGGAAATCATTAGTAGATTCCATTAGATATTTTGTGAAGATTTGTACTCCTCATATCTTGCACAATCTCTTAGATAGAGTTGACTTTAGCAAGATTTGATATCTTGATGCCGACCGGCGGACCATTTTGGTACACGGCGAACCTTTTAAGGGGTCCGCCGTCCGCGGACGCCTGTCCATTTTGGCGATAAATAGCAATGCCAAGCCAAGTAGTTTTTCATCCCTTTCTAACATACTCTCATACATATCTTCTCTATAACCTTTCTAACTCATATCATATTAGTGATCTCTTTTGTAGCAAAGAAGATCAAGTCATATTCAAGCTTCAACGAGAAGTTGGAAGTCTTGTTTGTTTAGTGTTGTATGATCTAGTGTTGATTCATACTTCATTGTTGTATCAAACCATCATAATCTTGTGAGTGTGAGTGGTTAGTATTTTAGTCCTCAAAATACATTGTGTGGGAGTAGTTGTACCCTTGGAAAGAACTCGACATCTAGCTTAGTGTCGGAAATAGTGTGTTTAAGTGTAAAGGTTTCTCCACCGGTGAAAGGAGCTTGTTGACTAGTGAAGTTAAACTCGCGAGTGTGAGACTCGGGGAGTGGAGTAGGGCAAGGAAAAAGAGTCCTTGTAGGCCGAACCACTATAAACAACTTGTTGTGGTTTGATCATTTCTTTCCTTATTTACTTATTACATATTGCTTGCATATTTCATTAACATATCTAAGATCAATATCAATTGATCTTTCAATAAGTTTCAAAACAAAGTTTTTAATGGGTAAACTATTCAACCCCCCTTCTAGTTTTCTACAATTGGTACCAGAGCCTCGTTGCTCAAGAATTTCTAAAATAACTTGTATTTTATAAACTTGAAACGATCCATGGATTCCGAAAACTTTAAAGAAGGGCAATCTATGCAAAGACCACCACTCTTTGAAACCAATGGATTTATCTATTGGAAAACCGTTTTGAAACATATGTAAAATCAAAAGATATAGATCTTTGGTTTATTATTGTTAAAGGAGATTTTAGTTCTACAACAAAGGATATTTCAGTTGATGAACAAAAGAAATTAGTTGCTAAAAATAATGAAGCTAAAATGATGCTTTATAATGCTTTACCTAGAAAAGAATATGAAAGAATTTTTATGTGTGAAACCGCCAAAGATATTTGGGAATCTTTAATTGTTACACATCAAGGTAATTCACAAGTCAAGGATAACAAAATTGATCTTCTTGTTCAACAATATGAACAATTTGTTATCCCCAAAGATGAAACCATTGATTGTGGCTTTGCTCGCTTTAACACTATTATTACATCACTTAAAGCACTTGATGAATCTTTTCGTAGTAAGAACTTTGTCGGGAAATTTCTTAGAGCACTCCATCCCAAATGGAGAGCTAAAGTGACCGCTATTGAAGAATCAAAAGATCTCTCAATAATGTCACTAGACGAGCTAATTGGCAACCTCAAAGTTCACGAAATGGTAATGGAGAAAGATTCGGAGATCATCAAAGGAAGAAAGGAGAAGATCAAATCTGTTGCTCTTAAAGCAAAGGCGGAATCAAGTGATGATGGTGAATCTTGTTCCGATAGTGAAGATGAGGAGTATGCCATGGCCGTTAGAGATTTCAAGAAGTTCTTTAGAAGAAGAGGAAAGTTTGTAAGACAACCTCGAGAAGAAAAGAAGCCATTCAGAAAAGATCGGGATGACAAGAAGATTAAAGGTGAAAGAAAGTGTTTTAGATGTGGTGATGCAAGTCATCTCATAGAGAATGTCCCAAGCTCCCTAAAAGCAAAACTCAACGAGCTTTTGTAAGTGGTGCTTGGAGTGATAGTGAAGACGATGAAGAATCAAGCAAGGAAGAGATCGCCCTAATGGCACATGAGTCAAATGAGGTACTTTTCGACTCTTCTTATTCTTCTATAGATGATGACACTTTGCAAAAACAATATAATCAATTGTGTGAGCTAAGTCTAAAATCATAACTAAAAATAATTTTTTTAAAACTAAAAAGGAATTTTTGGAAAATGAAGTATATGAGTTAAAAGAAAAAGCAAAACGACTTGAAAAAGGAAAAGCAAATGACGATGATTGTAAATCATGTCAAGAGCTTAATCTTGAAATAGAAAAACTAAAGCTCACACAAGAAGTTTTAATAGAAAATAATTCTAAGTTTAAAAGGTTTAACAAAAACATCGCTTCTGCCGATGAAATAGTTAAAATTCATAAAACACCATGAGACATGAATGGGCTAGGTTTTAATGAAGTATTAATTCCAAAGAGTCAAAAAAACGCCAAAAAGACGAACATTCTCAAAATTGCCGCAGACAAAGACGGACGTGACGGAACCAAAATAAGGGTTCCGTCCGTTGTAAAATGGTACCGGGTACTTCACAATCGTATTTCCAATACGGACCGTATGAATTTGTTAAAGTAACAAAGAAAACCAATGATAATGTTAAACTAAAACCACCATTTATATCGAGTAGGACTTGTTAAAATGAATTTAGATCAAAAACTACTCAACAACGATATAAAACTTCCTTTGCCAAATGCCCCTTTCCTAAGAGCAACCACAACGTTCAACCCAACTACCAACACAACGGTTGGAATCAAAACTTTCCTAGACCATATCAAACTCCATATTACATGCCATGGAACCCTTACCCATCATTTCCATACATGAATCAAATAAATGGTATGTTTAACCCAAACGGACCCATGAGATATTGGGGACCAAATGTTTGAGTTATTTGCTTCTTAGGTATGCTTGAAAGTTGGATTGGAACCTGATGAATGGATAAAAGATAGTGGATGCTCACGACACATGACGGGCAACAAAGTCTCTTCTCATCATACCAAGAGTATGACGGAGGTAATGTCACCTTTGGTAGCAATCTCAAAAGCAAAATCATTGGCAAAGGTATGATTGCTCATAACTCTCTAACTATTGAAAATGTTGCTCATGTGGATAGGTTAGGATTTAATCTACTTAGTATTAGCCAACTATGTGATAAAAAGTATAAAGTACTATTTGATGAAAATGGTAGTAAAATACTAAAAGATGGTATCACCATAGCTAAAGGAGTTAGGAAAAATAACATATACGTCATGAAAATAGATAAAACATATAATGACAAACTTTGCCTAACAACATTAGACGATAGCTCATCTCTTTGGCATAGACGCTTAGGTCACGCTAATATGAGACTTATACAAAACCTATCTTCAAAAGAGTTAGAAATTTACCAAAACTAAAATATGACCAACACTTTTGTGACGCTTGCAAAATTGGTAAACAAACACATAGTAGTCACAAATCTAAAAATATGGTGTCCACATCTAAGTGTCTAGAATTATTACATATGGACTTGTTTGGACCATCCGCTATAAGAAGCTATGGAGGCAACTTATACACTTTGGTCATAGTAGATGATTACTCAAGGTTTACTTGGACGTTATTTTGAAAACCAAAAAATGAAGCTTTTGATAAATTTGAAATACTTAGCAAGAAAATTCAAAATCTTCTAGGTGTCAAATTCGTGTCGATCCGAACGGATCATGGTCGTGAATTTGACAACGAAACTCAATTTGGAAACTTTTGTGATACAAATGGTATAACACATAACTTTTCCTCCCAACACCTCAATCAAATAAAGTAGTAGAACGTAAAAATAGAACAATTCAAGAAATGAGTAGAACAATGCTTAATGAACAAAACATTCCTCAAAAGTTTTGGTGTAACGCCGTTGACACTTCTACATATATTTTAAATAGAGTCCAAATACGTCCTTTCCTAAACAAAACACCATATGAACTTTATAAAGGTAAAAAGCCAACATTAGGATATTTTAAAGTCTTTGGTTGTAAATGTTTTATTCTTAATACTAAGGATTATCTCACCAAGTTTGACCCAAAGTCTTATGAAGGTGTATTTCTTGGTTACTCTCAAACTAGTAAAGCTTACATTGTCCTTAATAAAGAAACAATGATAGTCGAGGAATCGTTGAACATAACATTTGACGAAAGTCCACCTCCTTCTAAGACATCACCTTTGGTAGATGATGACTTAGTTGAAAGTCAAATAATAGAAAGTCAAATTAATAATAACAAGGAAGATGAACCATTAAATAAGGAAATTGTCAACATCAAAGAATCTAAAAGTCATCCATTAGAAAAGGTCATAGGACAACTTAATCAAAGAACCTTAAGGTCACAAGCTCAAAATCAAAGTAATCATTTTTGTTTTGTATCCACCATTGAACCAAAACCCATAAATGAAGCAATAAAAGATGAATCATGGGTAATTGCCATGCAAGAAGAATTAAAAACCAAGTTAGAAATGATGTTTAGAAACTAGTTCCAAAACCCAAAGATCAAACTATAATTGGAACAAAATGGGTCTTTCGAAACAAAATGGACGAAAATGGTGTAGTATCTAGAAACAAAGCTAGGCTTGTTGCACAAGGTTATAATCAACAAGAAGGAATTGACTATGATGAAACTTATGCACCGGTAGCTAGACTTGAATCTATTAGAATATTACTTGCTTATGCATGTGCTTATGACTTTAAATTATTTCAAATGGATGTTAAAAGTGCTTTCCTTAATGGGTTTATTAACGAAGAAGTGTATGTTGCTCAACCTCCCGGTTTTACCGACTTTGAGAAACCACATCATGTCTTCAAACTCAAGAAAGCATTATATGGCCTTAAACAAGCACCTAAAGCTTGGTACGACCGTCTTAAGACTTTTCTTATTGATAACAAATATACTATGGGATTAGTAGATAATACTTTTTTTACTAAGAAAAAGGAATCACAAATTATTATTGTTCAAATATACGTTGATGACATTATATTCGGATCAACTTGTCAAGAACTATGTAATGATTTTTCTAAAATCATGCATGACGAGTTTGAAATGAGTATGATGGGTGAGTTAAACTTTTTTCTAGGACTTCAAATTAAACAACTAGAAGATGGTATTTTCTTTAACCAATCTAAATATATAAAAGACATGCTTAAGAAATTTGGTCTTGAAGATTCCAAACCAACTAAACACCCATGTCCTCGGACACTAAACTCACCAAGGACGAAGAAGGTGAACCGTGATAACACTAAATATAGAGGAATGATTGGTAGCCTACTCTATCTTACCGCTAGTAGACCCGACATTATGTTTAGTGTTTGTCTATGTGCTCGCTTGCAAGAAAACCCAAAGGCATCACACTTAGAAGCATTAAAAAGGATTTTTAGATACATTAAGGGAACAACGTGTTTAGGATTATGGTATCCCAAAGGAACGTATAGAAACCATAGTGTATG
>OU343224.1:241054546-241133367 GCA_910596185.1 Chrysanthemum makinoi | reverse complement strand
CCCATGAGCTTAGGCCCATGTCCATTAAGGAAAGGAAGGGAGTAGGAGTGTTGCCCTAGCTCCCCTTCCTATAAATACCTTGTAATAACCCTCACTTGAGGGTTGGTTGTTCAATTTATTCACTCTCTCACCTTTACGCATAACCGGTCTTAGTTTATATGCGCGTGTGTGTGTAGTTGTTCAACCGATCACTCTTCTCTTCTCTATTCTTTCTATTGATGCTTGTGTTGTAAACTTTAGTGACCTAACACAAACACACTAATACAAGGTTTGAATCATGCAAGAGTTTAGAGAGAGAAAGAAGAAGATGAATGCTTTCTAGAGAGAGGAAGTGAAAGAGAAATTTGAAGGTTAGATTGAAAGCACCACCTCTTCCCATGGGTGGGAAGAGGCTTTTATAGTCTTACATATTACGCCACCTACGAGCTGTGGATCAGGCATACAGTGGGTAAGGACCCGTCCGTCCTCCACGGTGTTACTAAACTAATTTAATAACTAATAAATAACGTTATGTCTACGAGCTAATATATGTTAGACTATTTTTGGGGTGACCGACACTTCAACATGGATTTTCTAAATCCCAACAGTATATATATAGTGTGACTAATGTTTCAAACTTATTTGTATCTGTCGCATGTCCCAAATTATATAATAAAAAAATCACCAGCTACCTCTAGTCACATAAATAGTTAAATGTGTGACAATGAAATTCCGATGGTCAAACAAGTCGGATCAGGTGTGCCGAATTTTTTTTCTGGTACATTTAGTCACACAAATATGTTACTGTGTGGCCATTCAAAATACAACATGTGTGACGAAAGAACATATTTGTACTAGTGCTCTCGTACGACCCGTGCTAGTAGTATGTGTGCAATTTCAACTCCAAAGTGTAGGAGGTACCAATGACGTTTGGTAGAGCCTATGGTAATGGCGGCTGATCATCCGCATCCTTCATAGGATGGTAAGTAAGCAAAAAATTAATAAATTGATTCAAGTTTTATAAATATACCTCATCCTCACCTTTCAAAAGTGACTCAGTTGAATTTTCCACTAACTATGTTGCAGTTTCATCAAACATGACCACAACAGTGTGTGCGGTGTCATTGGAAACATCTAATTCAAGCCTGTACCTGTTGAGCCAATGTTTTACATGGAAGGTGAACACTCATTTTCAGGCTATTCTAACATTCGAAGTGTATTTGCATATGTAAAATTTAGTTTACTCAAAAAATTTGCACACATAAAATTCAGTTTACTCAAAACATGGCACCTCACAACAGGATAATCAGCAGGCTTATTACATGCATCATACCAGAATTTCCCTTACCTTCTTGTCATGGCCCGTTTTGCACTTATCACCACCACACAATGGGTAGTTCCACCCTTTCCTTGTCAAAATATTGTTAATTATGACTTGACAGCTGAACGCCACAGACTGGTGAAAAAAGAGATGACCATTGGTTAGAAGTGGAATAAAGTTCTAATCTTGGTAATTTGAAGGGAATGGTTGGCACATCAGTTTTTCGGTTGCGCGCCCAAATCAGTAAGTTCTCCAATGTTCCAACCCTGGGTTCAAAGTTGTCAGCAAGCACGATTTCTTTGCCAATCTCTATTTCACTATCATCCAGATGAAAGTTAATGTTTAATTTTCTGGAAAAGGCTTGAGGAATTTATCAAAAGTGTATTGCCTTGCATCTGATGTAAAGTCCTTCAACTCGGGAATCTCAGCATCATCGAGTATCAAAGTAGAAGAACTACTCGATAGACAAAGCTTATCTGCACGGTAAAGGACAATAGTAAATCATTCGTTTTATCCTTTCAAATATCTTAAATAGTTAATGTTCACAGGTTTTTATTTTTGTAGAGCTTTGCATTGACCGAAGTTAGAATCACCGCATGAAGGCCATGACTCTTTGTTTTCTTCTCGATCAGCACATCGTCAAGGCTTCCCCACAGTGTGACCCTAACTATTGACCCCTGTTTTATAGGAAACCAAAATAACAGAAGCATAGTCATTACTGACATTCCTTGAAACCACCTATAATTATAAAGACAATGAGACTAACCTTTCATTGGTGAGGTAGAAATTTAGGGTCCTTGAACCTTTTCTTTGTTGAGTGCTGCTGCGCACATTTGTGACGTATCCCACAACATCTGCAAACTATACATTTACTTAAGAGCAGAACTATTATCTAAGATACTAAAACAAATTTAGCAGAGATAGAACATTACCAATCAAATATATGTTATCCATAACTTGCATGTCATCAAAATCAATAAGGTCAAAAGGATGCCTCGCAAAACCATATGCCTTGACCGAAGCTCTTCGTATGGTAGTGCCACCATGAAATCAAGCATGTAAGCACTCTCTTTCACGATCCAATACTCTTCTGTATTTGGTATGACAACAAAGACATTAATGGTATATATGATCCCCTCTTTCAACCTATCACAAAAGTGTGTGTTGTATTCGACTTTGCGGTGCAATATAATGTATGGTATTACCCTGCAAGGAAAAAAGCATTAGCATGTTTCATTTACTGGCGTTCCACAATTGGAACACATGTTTCATTTATTTGGTTTAATAATATACATCTAATACATAAATTATAGTTATCTGCCACTCATCACAGCACCGAAACACAAATTAGGCAGATTTTGTAATTCTTATTAATTCACTTTCTTTTACTTTTAGGAGAAGAAATTTTCATCTTACCCTCCCATCAGAGTTGAGGAAATTTGTGCTAGGATAGTGTTAATACAATTATGAGCGCTCCCCTGCGAAGATTAGTGTATGCTAACTCCTTGGGAAATAGATCTTGTATTAAGTGTGAGTCTCGGCTTAAAGCTGCTAAGAAAACAAACACCGTTAGTCTCACCATGGAATGGGGTTCCACGGTCAACCTCCGGTGTGAGAGTAAGTAAGGGTTTTTAGAGAGATAAAGTGAGTTCTAGAGAGAGAGTGGGTATATGTTACCATTTGATTAGTGGTAAAAACCCTATTTATATGGTTGACCTTTCTGTTGTGTTCTCATGGTCACGGGACATGAGAGCGACAGCTTATAAGTGGGAAATGACGTAAGTCAACTCAGAGTTTGTCTCGTTGCCATGACAGCGATGCTTTTGGGCAGGAGTTTACCCCGCTTTCCCTTTTTAAGGACTGCAGGTTTCAGTACCTTAGTCCTAAGTGAGATTCCTTACCCTTTGTATGGGGCGCGGGTGATGCTTCCTCCGAAAGTATTTCTTACCCGCGGATTTGTCATCCCCGTCCTGGTGGTGCCTTTCGAACATAGACAATACTTGAGTGACTCCTGATGGTTGCGTTTTTGGTCCGCGTCTAACCCTTCTGAGTGTCGGGGGTTATACGCGATCAAGTCCCCCCAGTCTAGTATGCTTGTTGGCTCAGGACAAGTGTTCTAGACTAAGTCGTTTCTCTTATCCATGGTTAAGTGTCCTTCGGATAATCCTAGTCATTGCTGACTGTATCTTCCACTTACGTAACGGATAGGCGTTACAGCTGTTCCTAGGGAGTCGCGAACTGGTTTTTGACCGCGTGTTTTCTGACTGACGTGCCGTTTTGGCTGCCTCTATCTCATCCGTTGATCTAGGTGAATCTGAGCCATTGAATACCGATTGGTGACGTGGCGCATTTTTGACTGCTCGATTAATCGGTTGATTTTAATTTTAGGAGGGTCTAAATACCCCCCATTTTTACCTGCTAGGTTACTGTTGCCCGTTTGTCTTCTCGTGTAAAAAAGAAAAAAACAATCAAAGTCCTATTCGTGCGTTTTCCTTGTTCAGGTTAGGTGTTTCTTCCCTATTGTCTTTCCATGGCTAGAAAAGTCCTTAGTGACTTTACTTGTAACTTGCCCCAGAAGGATTTAGATGATTTTTGTTCTAAATTCCATATTTCCAAAGCTGTGCACCCCCTTCTTCCTGGGCCTAATGATACCATAAGGAGCGCTCCTCAGGGTAAAATAGGTGTATATACTAGGTTTTTTGAATTCTGCAACTTTAGGGTCCCTCTCTCCAAATTTTTGTGCAGCGTCTTAGAGTATTTTCAAATACACTTATCCTAGTTGTCTGTTTTAGTCGCGGTTAGGGTTAGTCACTTTGAGATCTTGTGTCGCGTTCATGGGGGTATTCCTACTTTAGCGTTGTTTAGGAAGTTTTATTATTCCCGGATGAAGGATGCATGGGTGACCCTAGAGAAGCGTGAGGGTCCTAAGTCATTAGTTGTTCCGGTATGCCATACTGCTCCTCTAGATTCTGTGAAGAATTGGAAGGAGTACTTCTTCTGGGTTGACGCGACTGTTTTCCCACTAGCAATTTCTTGGAATGATAATTTTTCGGTTGACCGTGATCCCCCTCCGTCGGATAATGATGTGGACTTAGATCTATTGTTCCTCTTGGACACAAAGCGTGCTCCGTTCAAGAAGTATCCGGAGCCGTTCTTGTGTTTAGTGGGTCTTAGCCGAGCCTGGGATGATGCTACGGCGTGTCCTACATTTATGGTGTCGGACAATGAGGGTGGGTTCTTCTTCTGGGGCTTGTCGCGTCTTACTATTTATTATTTTGTTTTTTAACAACTATCTTTTTTATTTGCAGAGATGGATCTTTTCTCGTTTATTAACCAGCTAGATGATTTTGTAGTGGTCTTTGGGGAGAGGACCTTGCAGGAAGGGGAGAAGTGGAAACTGCTGGCTGCGTTATAGAGCCCTCGGAGAATTTGATCACTTTGGTCCAAGAGACCATCGTGGATACCGTGGAGGCGGCCAAGGCCAGCAAGGCCACCGGAAAGAAGAGGGTCAGGATTAATGCCCTCGCCAAGCAGCCGAAGAAGAAAAGGATTGTTCCGGTGCCGGAGCAGGGCTCTGAATCCGCTGCTGGTACACTTTGTCTCCTCTTTTTTTTTATTGTTTCACATGGTCTTCTCCTTTTTGCTTAGGGAAAATACTAAGTGTTTTTGGTTATGCAAGAGATGCATCTTCGGGGCCTAGCCCCGTGGTGGAACTTCTGGATAAGTCTGACTCCGGGCCTAAGCAGCTAGAGACCACAGTTGCTTCTTCTGATACCTCCCCTTATTTGCAGGCAGATCCGGATGCCACCTCTAAGACTTCCACCAGTGCTCCCCTGGAAAATTTGGATACTGACATGTCCGGGCCTTCTCAGCCGCCACCCCTTCATCAAGAAAGTGTTTTTGAAGCGGAATCACCTCCTCAGGAGCCATCCATCCATCGCCCCGCGGCATCGGATGAAGACTTCTATCAGTCCATGTCCGTGGATACCGCGGAGGCCAAAAATGTTTACGTTCCGAAGTGGCTTCCCACCAATGAATTCCGTATGGATGATCCCTGGATTTGTCGTAGTTTGGTGGACAATCTTTCAACTCCCGGCTATTTGTCCGTGTTGCGCAATATGCCACACGCAGACTTGCTTGAGCAGGACAACATGATAACTGCACAACAGACATGCATGTCTTCCGAGGTGCGTCTACGGTTAGAATTTGAATTGAACCAGACTGCTAAGCTAAACAGGAAGCTGAAGAGGAGGGAGAAAAGGATTGAGAGTTTGCAAGGGAAGGTGCAGGGTTAGAGGGTGAGGCCGCGGAGGCGAGGGGCTTGCGCAAGCGCGTAGGTATTCTGGAGTCTGAGTCAGAGGAAGTAAGGAGGATCCGTGAGCGCGTGGCCCAGCTGGAGGGCATGATTGCGCCCAAGGACGCGCAGCTGGCAACTTTGACCGTTGACAATGTAGAACTGAAAGGTCAAGTTGCCGGGCTTTTCACGATTTGTGATGGTTTGAAGGAAAAGGAAGAGAGGCAAGTTTGTTTGGGGAAAAGTTGAAGGAATGCGAGCAAGAGGTCCGGAGTTCTTATGACGGTCGCTTGGCTAAGTTAGATCAGAGGCTGGCAGATTTGAATCGTGATTTTGACGAGGGTTTATTTCCCAGCACCCTTCTCGCGGTGGATGGTAAGAGATGGGTGATCGAGTATGGCTTCCGAAGAGCGTGGATGGCTTTCAAACAATCCGATGAACTGCAGACCCACCTGGGGGACTGCATCAGCAAAGCCATAGCGGAGGGGTTGAGACAGGGGTTGGAGGCTGGGATTGTTCATGGAGCTGCAGGCAGGAAGTTAGAACAGATCCAAGCCTATAATCCTCGGGCTAAAGAAGTTTTCCGCGAATCGGTTGTGCGACTGAGCGATGTTCCCTTTCCGCTGCTTGATTCCTTGGAGGCTTGCAAGGATGCTCCCCTTGAATACTTGATGGCTAAGTTGGTTTTGCAAGAGGAGCGGCCTAGTGGGTCGGGGGAGTTTTTGTACAGTTGCCCCACTACGGAGGAGGTGCTTCTTCCTAATTCCCTGCTCCAAGCTGTGACGAGGCGCCCGCAGGCTATTGCAGCGTACAAGGAGAAAAAGTGCCGCGCAAAGGGCCTTAAGTTTGTCTTCTGGAATCCGGATCTGGCTGTTTCCAATGTTGTGCATCAAGTCACTTCTTCCGGGGAGCCTACCATGGTCATAGTTCATCCGGGGCCTACCCCGTCTGCCCCCCTCACCGGTTCGACCAGGGAAGAAGAGAAGGAAGAAGAAACCCATGATGATATGTTTGACACAGGAGTTCTTGATGGTTCTGGGGATGTTTGATGTGTTCTTCTTACGGGCGGCATTTAGACTATGCCGCCCTTTAATCTTTGTGAAGCTTATAAATATCTCGCTTGTTTGGCTTTTGTCTGGTCGGGGCTACGGTTGCTGTGGTGCCCTTTATTTTTTGTAATCCGGTGGTATGCCCCCGTGTATCTTGTATAGATGTTTTGGATAGTTAATGGAAACACTTTTATTTATGCTTAGATTACAAATATGCTTTTGTTGGTTGCCGGAATTAATTGTTCCGGGCTTTGTTTTGTACACGTGCCCGTACTTTAGCAGTCCGAGGGTGATATGGGTTGGTCAATGGGTTTGCAATACCACTTATATGCCTAAGTCAATTGTGAGGTTGCTCGTCCTTTATGTGCGACATGTTTGTCGCGGATGCGAAAGATTTAACAAAACCGCAAATGAACTTTGTTTGGAAAATTTGTAGAGCGGGTCGGGCTCTACATTTCATTGATAATTAAAAATGATACAAGAAAACTAAAGACAGAAATATTAAAGTTACTTTCCCCGTTGTCCAGATCTGATCCGTGATCAAATTACAAAAGGCGGGGGTGATGAACTTACACTTACATATAACACTTCTTCAAGTTGCGGATGTTCCACGTTCTTGGGAGTAGCTCCCCGTCCACCCCCCTGAGCTTGTATGCTCCCTTTCCTAGTGCTTCCACCACTTCATATGGTCCTTCCCATTTTGGACCTAGCTTTCCAGTGTCTTCCATTCGACTGGCTTCGTTGCTGCGGTAAACAAATTCTCCCAGCCTGAACGCCGTGCTTCGTACTTTAGCATTGTAATACTTTTCCATCCTAGACTGGCTGCGTGCTTCTTCAATTGCCGCGGCTTCTCTTTTTTCCTCCAGGAGGTCCAAGTTTAGGCGGAGGTTTTGGCTATTGGAGACTTGGTTTACGGCCGTGCATCGAAGACTTGGCATTCCGATCTCCACTGGGATGACCGCTTCGGTGCCGTATGTAAGGGAGAACGGGGTTTCCCCATTGTTCTTCTTCATCATGGTCCTATGTGCCCAGAGCACATGGGGCACTTCTTCTATCCAATCCTTGTTTCCTTTCTCTAATCTTTCTTTGATGCCTTCTCCCAAGCTTTTGTTCGCGCTCTCCACCAATCCATTTGCCTGTGGATGTTTGACCGAGGTGAATCGTTGCTTGATGTTGAGGTTTTCGCACCAGTCCTTAAATGGATTGTCGCGGAACTGTTTTCCGTTGTCCGACACTATTTCCCCCGGTAGACCAAATCGACAGACTATGTTGTCCCAGACAAATTTCTTCACCTGTCTTCCCGTGATTGAAGCTAGAGGTTTAGCCTCAATCCATTTTGTGAAATAGTCGATCCCCACGATCATTAATTTCACCTTACCTGGTCCTTCTGGGAAGGGACCACAGTTATCCAGGCCCCATTTGTAAAAGGGCCAAGGGGGGGTGATTGGGGTCAACTTTTGTCGCGGGTTCTTCGGTACCGGGCGGTGAACTTGGCAATCTTCGCATTTCTGTATTAGCTCCCGGGCATCCTTATGCATTGTTGGCCAGTAATATCCTGATCAGATTGCTTTGGCAACCACTACTCTTGGCCCTGAGTGCTTGCTACACAATACTTCGTGGATTTCTCGCATCACGTAGTTGGCATGGACGGGACCCACACATCGGAGCCATGGCTCTAGGAAGGATTTTCGGAAGAGGACGCCGTCCCTTAACGTATACTGTCGTGCCTTGATCCGCAGCTTCCTGGCTTTTTGGTCATCCGCTGGCAGCGTCTCATCCCTTAGGTAGTCCATTAAGGGGGTCATCTATGTATCTCCTTCTTCTTCTACGACTGCCAGGACCTCCTTTTACTCAATGGATTTTTCTTTCAAGACTTCCACGAGTACATGTTTTGTCAAGTGAGTAAAGCTGGTGGAAGCTATCTTGCTTAGCGCGTCCGCCTGCTTGTTCTGGCTCCGGGGAATCTGCTTGATGGAGAACATCCGGAATCCTTCAATTAGGGCTTTAGCTTTGGCTAAGTAACGTGCCACGCTTGCTTCCTTTGCCTCGTACGCCCCGTTGATCTGGTTTGCTACAAGGCGGGAGTCAACATTTGCTGACAAGTCCTTCACCTGCATCTGTTATGCAATCCGCAACCCCGCGATCAATGCTTCGTATTCGGCCTCATTGTTGGATGCTTCGAATTCGAAATGTAGGGCATACGTGAACTCCTTCCCTTCTGGGCTTGTTAGGATTAAGCCCGCCCCGGAACCTTCCTGATACGCGGATCTGTCCGTGAACAAATTCCATGGCTCTGAGTATGGCTGCTTGTCCGCTTTTTTGTCGGGGATCCCTTCTTCCGGGATTTCGGCAATGAAGTCCGCTGGCACTTGTCATTTGATGGTTGTCCGGGGCCGGAAACTGATTTTATGTTCATCTAGTTCTATTTCCTATCCGGCCATTCTTCGAATTTTCTCTGTTTTGTTCAGAACTTGCTTTAGTGGTTGATCCGTGACAACCGCCACCGGGTGTGCTTGGAAGTATCTTCGCAGTCTGCGGGACCCGTACACCAGTGCAAGAACTAGCTTCTCGATTGGGGTGTAGTTCACCTCGGGGCCTTTTAAGGCGCGGTTGACGAAATACACCGGCTGCTGCCGCGACTCTCTCTGGGCTAGCAAAACTGCACTTACAGCTTCGTGGGCCGCGGCCAGATACATAATCAGCTTCTCCTTTGGGCGCGGTGCAATGACCATTGGCAAGTTGGCAATGTGTGCCTTCATTTCTCTGAATGCCTGCTTAGCCTCGACTCTCCAGTGGAAGTCACTCTTCTTGATACACTTTTTCAGTGTCCTAAAGAATGGGAGTGATTTTTCCGCTGATTTAGACATAAAGCAGCTGAGGCTTGCTAGTTTTACGTTCAGAGACTGCACTTCCTTTTTGGTTGTTGGGGATTGGAGTGCGGTCACGGCTGCAGACTTGTCCGGGTAGGCTCTGATGCCTTCTTTGCTTACCACATGGCCTAGGAACATTCCTTGCTCCACCCCAAATGTCCACTTTTTAGGATTCAACTTCATGTTCCCTTCGCAAGGTTCTGAAGGTTTCCTCTATATCCACAGTACCTCTTCTTTTTAGTGACTTTTGATGACCAAGTCATCGACATAAACTTCCATTTTTCTTCCAATCTGCTTGTCAAAAGCTTTGTCCACTAGCCTTTGGTATGTGGCTCCGGCATTCTTCAAACCAAAGGGCATTTTTGTATAGCAAAAGATGCCTTGGTTTGTATGGAACACCGTTTTTTCCTCATCCTCGGATGCCATCTGTATCTGGTGATATCCTTTGTAGGCGTCAAGGAAGCATTTGAAAGGATACCCATAGAGGGATTCAACCTTCCAGTCGATCTCTGGAAGGGGATAGCAGTCTTTCAGACAAGATTTATTCAGATCTTTGAAATCTACGCACATTCTCCAGCTTCCATCACTCTTTTTTACCAGAACTAGATTGGATAACCAATCGTGGTAATGGACTTCCTTCATAATTTCGTCTGCGAAAAGCTTGCTGACATCCTAATTGATGGCTTTGTTCCTTTCCGGGGCTTGCCCCCTTTTCTTTTGCCGCACCGGGTTGTAGCCTTCCCTAACATTCAACTTGTGTTCCGCGATCGCTCGCGGAACCCCGGTCATGTCAGAGGGTTGCCATGCAAAAATATCCAAGTTGCGCTTAAGCAAATCACAGAGGTTCTTTTTTCCTCCTTCACTTAAACCCCCTCCGATGGTGATCGTTTAGTCGGGGAACTCGGGGTTGGTATCAACTTTGATCCCTTCCTTTGTCTTGGCTTCCTCAACGTTCTGGTGGGGTTGTGGCTTCGCGTCCATTCTGCACTCAACCGGAACAACCTTGTCGCTGTGCAAGGTCACTACCCTGTCATGGGTGGGGAATTTCAAAATTCCGTGCGTTGTGGATGGGACTATCCTCAGTAGCCTGATGCCTGGCCGTCCAATTATCCCGTTATAAGGAGAAGGGGATCGTACTACCATAAATTCATCCAAGCGCTAGCTGTCTTCTTGTCGTCTCCCAATGTCACCTCTAAGAGGATTTGTCCCAACGGCCATGAAAGCTCTCCACTGAAACCCAATAATAGTGATGAGGCGGGGATCAACCTCTTCCGGATGTCTAGACTTAGCTTATTAAAGCAATGTTCGTACAGGACTTCCGAAGCACTTCCATTGTCCACATACATTTTGTGGATTGTGCATCCCTCCACATCCGCCTTGATCACCAGCGGGTGGTCATCCCAGTCATCCGCGATATGGGGGGAAAGGATATTTCCATATTTGGAGCGGTATCCGCGGTTATCTTGGGTCTGACTGTCCGCTGCCAATCTTGGACCATGAATATGGCGTGGGCTTTGTCCTTGGCTGTGGTATCATTCTTTCCACCTTTGGGACCACCATTCTTCTGGGTCCCATTCTTGATCTCCTTGACTAGGTGTGCAAGTTTTCCGGACCTAACTACCTCTTCAATCTGCTTTTTCAACTGGTAGCACTCGTCCGTGTTGTGCCCCTTTTCCCTATGAAAGTCGCAGTACTTATCTTTATTCCGAGATTCAGCTGGACTGGACATCGGCGGAGGGGTCGTGAACTTGACAGTATCCATAGCCAGGATTTCTTTTGGCGTTTTTGTTAGTGGGGTGAATCTGTCGCCCCGCTTCCTTTCTGGCCTCAGGCGTCCCTTGAACTCTCATTTCCTTTCAAAGATTTGGATGTTCTTCTGCCCACTCTCGTGACTTTTCCATTGGGGGTGCTTCTTTTTTGTTTGGTTGGCCGCGGCCAACTCTCCTCGGAGGAATGCTTTGATTACCTTCCACATCTCATCCTGTGTCTGGGGTATGTTGTCATTAAGCCTTTTGATTGCTCGGGGTTTGTTATCCCATGCATGAAACCCGATACCATCATACACTATGGAGCCCCATTCACGTGCATGCTTTCAATCTTGAAGCACTCCACAAATGCTTCTGTGGACTCCCTTTCCCGCTGCTTTATGTGGTGCAGCTCAACAGGATCTTTCGTATACTTCTTTTGTGGAAGGAAATACGAGAGAAAGCTTGACCCTAGTTCATCAAAGCTATCGATTCTTTCTGGTCACAGCTCATCAAACGACGGCGAGCGCCATCGAGTGGAGTTGAACATGTGGCACGGGCATGGCCCACCTCCACTTTGGCGCTGCGGAAAAATTGAATGGTCTTACGGGTCCCCGTATCATGCGTTCGATGTGAGCGGCATCCTTGTTCTTTTGGGAATTCAAATTCGTATCGGCCGAGTGAAGGGATCGCGCCGGCTATGTCGTACGGAGGTAGAGTTCATCGAGGTTCGTTCCCATCTTTCTTTTTGGGGTGGACTTCGAGTGTCCCCCCGTGCTTTCTTCACTTTCCGGGGGAGACACCTCTCTAGTCCTGCTGCGGTGTGAGTGATGTGTCTCCTCCCTGTTGTACTTTGAGTGGGAAGCGTTGTCGCGGGTCAAGCTTCGGCTTCTCTGGTACCTCTCAACCAAATGCCTCTCTGCCGCGTCCTTCTTCCTGAGCCTCTCAGTTTCTCTTTTACGTTGCCTGCAGGAAGACACCTTTGATTGGATCCTGGAAAACGCGGCTGGTTTTTGGTCTACTAGCCTTGTAGTCACGTGCGGACGTTCTCTTTCCAGTTTAGAGAACACGTCCGGCCGTGATCTCTTTACTTCCACATGGCTCTTTTCTCTGGAATACCCATCCTCTCGACTGCTAAGTCTCGATAAGACACTTTGTGACCTAGAATACCCTGAAGGATCTGAGATCTCTCATTTCTGGTCTCATCGTCAAAGTCTAGACGGGTCTTGACCCGGTCTAGCTTTTCCTTATGGACCTTTTCCGCCATTAGGGGCAAGATCTGATTGTAGTGCTTTTCGCAGAACTCCCCTATTTGCGCCGGTCACAGCGTTAGGGGTATTGTTCTGCGTCTTACCCTCCACAATAATTCGGCAGTGGAAGGCTCAGGGGAAGGGGAAGGGTTATTTGCCAGATTACTCATGAGAATTTTTGGAAACGCAGTTATGTCACTGGTCCTACGGATGGCGCCAACTTGTTAATATAATTCTGGGCTCTCCCATGCGGAGATTAGTGTATGCTAACTCCTTGGGAAATAGATCTTGTATTAAGTGTGAGTCTCGGCTTAAAGCTTCTAAGAAAACAAACACCGTTAGTCTCATCGCGGAATGGGGTTCCGTTGTCAACCTCCGGCGTGAGAGTAACTAAGGGTTTTTAGAAAGATAAAGTGAGTTCTAGAGAGAGAGAGTGACTATATGTTACCGTTTGATTAGTGGTGAAACCCCTATTTATATGGTTGACCTTTCTGTCGTGTTCTCATGGTCACGAGACATGAGAGCAACAGCTTATAAGTGGGAAATGACGTAAGTCAACTCAGAGTTTGTCTCGTTGCCATGACAACGATGCTTTTGGGCAGGAGTTTACCCCGCTTACCCTTTTTAGGGGCCTGAGGTTTCAGTACTTAGTCCTAGGTGAGATCCTTACCCATATGTGATGCAGCGGCTGGTGATGCTTCCTCCGGAAGTATTTCTTACCCGCGGATTTGTCATCCCCGTCCTGGTGGTGCCTTGCGGACATAGACAATACTTGAGTGACTCCTGATGGTTGCGTTTGTGGTCCGCGTCTAGCCCTTCTGAGTGCCGGGGGGTTATACGTGACCTTCACTCTGGAGTAATAATAGACAATACTTAATGCAACCTTCCACGGCCGGATACAACAATAACTTCTCATTTTCTGCACACCATGGTGACAATGTGCCCTGTTACACTAAGATCCAACTGGTCCAAGAAAACCTGGGCTTTGAACTCTATGACTGCCTTCGACATGTTATTTTTCTCTTATTAATGCTGGAGTAATAATAGAGGAGGGAAGCTATACGTCTGTAACAGCAGGCACATGGACTTTATATATTTGCAAGCCTTTTAGATTGTAACCTATTGATGATTGATTTATATTCCAAAATTGCTATTATGATTTTGTATTCCAAAAACCACATTAAGTGACCTCTTGGTTGTTACTATGCTTTGTATTACTGAAACTGCATTGCATTAAGTCCCCTTATTGATTGTGGCTGCATTAAGTGAGGAATGGTTTGCATTCTTAACGATTGATTAACATGACTAATATTAACACGATTCATGATTCTGCATTCACTTCCATGCTACTCGTTGTATGTACGGTACATGTTCTTAAAGCCTCCACATTAATAAGGAACTCGATCTACACAAAATGTTTTAAACATGTTATATTTACAAAAATCATTTGTTGTATAAAAATAGTTAGGATTATTATTTTTATATTCATGAAGTGTCAAAATCTATACATATTGTGCATAATAAAAAATAGCTTTTCGCATAGAGGACAATCTAAATAAAGTAAGTTAACTTGTCACTTTTATTAACCTCACACTTAAAACAAATCTTAGGATAAATAGAACACTTTAGGTAAATATTTAACTCATCTCAATTTTTTCTTTCAAATTAAAAAATGCGTTTGATACACATTTGTTAAAATTATAAATTATCTTAATTAATTAAAAAATTTAAATTAATAAGCATAAACTTTCTATATTTAATTATCTAAACCAATGCCTTGACGGTATCATACCCTTATATATATAGCCAAATGTATGAGTAAGTTTTGAATGCAACTCAAACCATTTCATTACTCTTAATCTAAGCTACCACATATCGCATTTCAGTCATGGGTCTACGTATTTGGAATATGTCTTTCATTGTATTCAATTGCATTATAACCATGGCATATTCTGCAACTTACATTGTGCACATGAACTCATCTGCAATGCCAAAACCATACTCGAGCCCACATAGCTGGTATCTAGCTACGCTCTAATCTGTCTCAGACCAATCCTTCGCCCACATATCCACTAAAAAACTTATCTACAGCTATACACATGCCATTCAAGGGTTTAGTGCAACTCTTACATCATCCGAGCATGATAATATAGAAAAGATACCTGGATACCTTTTTTCAACAGAAGAGACAAGAGTCCAGCTTCTGACTACCCATTCCACCAGATTCCTGGGCTTAAACTCTGATTTTGGAGCATGGCCTAATTCAAGATATGGGAAAGATGTAATAATAGGAGTTGTTGACTCGGGGGTTTGGCCCGAGTCAAAGAGCTACAATGATGCAGGCATAGATGAAATTCCGTCAAGGTGGAGAGGAGAATGCCAAGAAGACACCCAATTCAACTCTTCATTGTGCAACAAGAAACTCATTGGAGCTCGATATTTCAACAAAGGTTACCTCAGAAGTCATCCAAAAGCAAACATAACAATGAATTCTACTAGGGACATAATTGGACATGGGACACATACCTCATCAATAGCTGCAGGGAACTTTGTGAAAGGGGCATCATACTTTGGGTATGGGGAGGGTACACTAAAGGGGGTTGCTCCACATGCCCGATTAGCAATTTACAAACCCTTTTGGAAAGGTGGAGATGGTGTTTCTTCAGATGTTCTGGCTGCAATTGATCAAGCCATCATAGATGGGGTTGATATATTGTCGATGTCAGTCCATAGTGATACTAAATCCTCTATCAAAAGTCATACCACTCCCTGGTACAAAGATCCAATTGCCATTGCATCATTCACAGCGAATAAGAAGGGAATTTTTGTCTCAATGGAGGGCGGAAACAGTGCGTCCCTTTTCCCAATTAGTAATGACATGCCATGGGTTCTAACTGTTGCGGCTGGAACAATGGATCGTCAATTTTCTTGTCTAATAACTCTTGGTAATGGTGTTTTCGTTCCTGGTTGCTCTCTTTATCATGATAGCTTTACCTCTAGCCAGATCCCCATATTTTTCATGGGTCAGTGCAACAACATTTCTCATGGAGCTCGGAACAAGATAGGTGTTTGTTCAAGTGAGAACGAACCAGTTGGGTCTCAATTTTTAATGGTTCAAAACTCTAAAGTCGCTGCAGGTGTATTTATAACAGATAAAGACTTTACGCTAGAGTCTACGGTGTACGATTTTCCAGTTGTATTCGTGAGTCTGCAAGATGGAAGAATTGTGAGAGACTACATTAGAGAAGAAGGTGGTCAAGCGACAGGGAAAATAAGCTTTCACTTAACCCGTCTTGGGATTGTCCCTGCACCAATGGTCAGCGAATTCAGTTCAAGAGGTCCATCCCATGGCCTTCCAATATTAAAGCCTGACCTGATGGCACCTGGTCAACAAATATTGGCATCGTGGCCATACCTAGTTAGATACGATGGGTCTTTAGGTGAAATTAACATCGAATCAGGTACATCCATGGCATGCCCTCATGCTTCGGGGTTAGCCGCAATATTGAAGGCCGTTCATCCAGATTGGAGTCCAGCTGCCATCAGGTCAGCAATGATGACTACCTCATCTATCACGGACCACAGTAATAATCCCATTAAAGAAATCACTTGGGATGTTATTAAAGAAGCCACTCCTTTGGCTATGGGAGCAGGACATATTTCTCCTAACAAGGCATTAAATCCTGGACTTATATATGACATGGATGTGGGTAATTACGTCAATCTCCTTTGTGGATTAAATTTTACAATGACTCAGATAGAAGTGATCACAAGGTCATCCACTTACAATTGCAACAATCCGACGTTGGATGTCAATTACCCTTCCTTCATGGCAAGTTTCGGTGAAAATGAGATACTACACACAAGGGGAAAAGTCTTGAAGGTGTTTCAAAGGACAAAAACTTCGGTTGAAAAAGAAATGTCAGTATATAGGGCAACCTTGACTGGTTTGAAAGGTTTTAATGTCAGCGTGGAGCCTTCAACATTAGTTTTTACTAAGAAGAATGACAAGAAAACCTACAAGTTAATTATCGAAGGTTCAACACTGGAAGACAATGTTGTTGTACATGGATTTTTGAGTTGGGTGAGCACAAAACGTAAGAAAGTGGTCCGAAGTCCAATAGTAGCCATAGGACGGATGAGTCATCCCTAAAGCTATTAGTCGTTAGCATGATGTTTGTGTGCAAAAATATTTACGTGCAGACATATATATAGCTTGCCGCTGGCCAAAGATTATAAATTCAAATATTATTGTTTAATACATATAATATATTATTATAATTAGTAAAATTTTCTTTCTATATACAATAAAGTTGTGTATATTCTTGATGACTGCTTAATTCGGAGGCGTATCTCAATAACTAAAGAACTAGTTCATTAGTTGCTCAGCTAATAAAAAAGTCTTTTACGTAACTTAGTATTGACAATAAAAGCTAACAACATGATTTCACAATTACGCTTCTATGAATTCTACACAAATACGATTCTATGACAATATCGATTAATGGCCCTCGTCATCTTCACTTTAACTCGGAGAGAATATATAATATGAAAAATGCTACAACCACATTAAAAGATCCATAAAATTCTTCACTAAATGATTATGAGACAAGTTTGGTGGATTTTATTATAATTTCTCTCTTTTTTCTAATTAATACGATCAATATCTGACACGTCATTTTATGAAATATTGTGTGGATATTTTTATGTGTGTATGTAATCAGATGATGCATGTACACATTTACTAAAAAATTTAAATAATCGTTGATTAATATATAGGTAATTAGATTGTTTACAAGATATTCTTGTTAAAAATATAAATCTATATAATAATGAACTAGTTATAGAGTTTTTTAGTTGATCATTGTACTTTTAAAATAAATTTAACAAAACGTGTAGTTTTAAAATAAATTCAATAAAACGATTACTTTTAAAGGTATTTAAGAAAATACGGTATTCTCTAACATGTTCTTAATGTTTGTAAACAAACCGTACCCAACATCAGTTTACCAAATCTTGAAGGTTGATCCAAGCAAATTTTTATACACCATTAAAAAGGGCAAGCTAGTGTTTTTATCAATAACCAAGTTGAATTATAAAATTAGATTAAGAAACATTAAATGTTAATACAGTTTATAAACTCAAACTATTACATTGGTAAGCTTAGTGAGTAACTTTGGCATACATGAGCTAGTTCATTATATATGTCCAATGTATGAGTAATCTCGACAGCAACTCAATCCATTTTTATCACTTTCTACCAAATATCGTATTTCCGTTATGGGTCTACTTATGTGCAACCTTTATCTCATGACTGAAATTCGATATGTGGTTGATTGAGAGCTTTGAAACAAATTAAGTTGCATCCAAAACTTACTCATATATTGGCTATATGTAATGAAAATCAGCCAACACCACACTTGCCTACCATGCTTACCAAGTTTAAAAATATTTAACCTTTCTTTCAAATTTGTGAGTAAATTTGTCCGTGCATCATCTCATTCAAGACAGATACATCATAATAAATTTTCTCGCATCCACAAAGTTAAAGTGAAGATGACTAGGCTACTAAATCTCCGATTATATTAACGATAATATCATAGCGTGTATTCATGACTATAGATCATCTTAACGTCGTATGTAGTCTAGACTTGCACTCTCTTCTTTAAGGATATTGCTAATTTTGTATCACATTATCTCGACATAATGATTGTTTATACTTCTTCTCACATCTTTTTTTATTTGTTTTTTTGTCAAGTTTAGTTGTTATTACTTTTCTTCAGTCACTAAAAGGCATATGATTCCTAGTGTTTTTATCTGATAACAATGTAGAATTTAGTTTATAGCAGCGTAATTGTGAATGAATGTTGGCCGTTAATTTCATTGCTTATGAATGCAGAGGAAATGTATCAGCTGTTTGGTTATTTAGATATGTCTCTAAGGATATGTTTGGCAAAATTAGCTGTATGATGTATGCTGTAAGTTGTAAGTTGTAAACTGCAAAAATGTTAACATTAGCTACAAGTTGTATCTTTTTTTTCCAATGAAAGTGTTTGGTAACTTAGCTGTTAAATGTAATTATAAGATTTTAACAGTACTTTTACGTTTTAACAGCTCCAAAATATTTTAAAAGCTTCATAAATCAGCTTTTCATTTTAGAGCTACTTGTTTAAAATAGGGCTAATAACCTATTAAAGCATCATACTTGTCACAAATGTCAGTTCGACGTAGCGAACAAAAAATAAATTGCTACAGGCATTAAACTTGACATTTTTGTCTTCAATTTAGTAAAATAAATTTGTGATGACCATTTTACCCTTAAATTTATAAAAATTGCATCCTTTGTCCCAAGTATATAAATAACCCAATTAATCTTTTTAAAACTCAAACCCCGATTATCCCAAAACAAAACTCAGAAACCCCTAATCAATTTCTCTCTCGCTAGGGGCGATTACCAGCCTCCACAACCCAAACCATTCCTGCGAATAATTCTTCCCATCTAATTCGTTATTCTATTAATCTCTTATTTGGGATTACTGGATTTGCAATTGAGAAACGGATTGGTTTGGGTTGTGTGGCAAATTCGTATGGTTTATCTGCAAATAGCGGGGTGAAAAACGTATGGTTTATCTGCAGATTCGTACTTGTTGCATTCATAACAAAAACGTGTAAGGTACAAATCAATGGTGGAGATGGACTGATGGATTGATAGGAAGTGATCAAGGGCTGACAATCAAGCAAAGAAGCACAAAATCCACTCCTTCTTGAAGCTCCTAAGACCCTGCTTCAGCTATAAATACCCCTTCTTCACAAGCTTAGGGGTGATTGAATAGTTAATGGGGTTCTAGACATATTGTTGTTCATTGATACTTGTAAGTTATACCTTAAATTGCATTTCATAGATTCATACTTTAGATCATTTGCTATTAGCTTATTTTTGCTTGATTTAGCTTAATTAGTTCATATTATAGCTTATTTGAGTAGATTGCATCTTACTTTAGCTAACCTATAGTATTGCTTGATAATGTGTTTTTACCTGTCTTAGCATTCCTTATTATGCATATGGTGGTAAAAATTGTTTGAGTTTGATTAATTTTGCCTCATTTTGCTTAATATCAGCTGTTAGTAATCTTACATTAGGTCTAATGGTTTGATTCATTCATTTGTTGTGCAAATTTTCAAAACAGTCTAGTAAAGGGGTGTTTGGATAAACAAGCTTGGTTGAGATAGAGTCTATTGCATGCTATAAGAGTAATTGATTTAGTTCATGTTAGATCACAATAGGCTGCTCAAATCATAAAAACCATAGGTCATTCACTTAAAAGTCAAAATCAAGTTCAAATTTCATAACAGCATGTTGTAGCCAATTTTAGTTTGCATAAGTTGTAATGTAGGTGTATATTAGGATAAGTTAGCTTAATCAAGTCTTATTTTATCTCATTACAACATATTTAGTCACTTAGGATGATCCAAAGTTCATAATAGCCAAAATAAAACGTTTGTGTCAAAAGTCAATTTCTGTCAAAAATCTGTTTTCATCAGTTTTCATAAGCCTTTTAAAGCCATTTCTAGTTGTCATAAAAAAGATTAAAAATTAAAAAAATCTCAATTCCAGAATCTGTTTTTGCTTATCCCAAAAGGAAAAATTCAAAAATGTGTTGCTAGGATTGCTATTAGTCATACAAGTAGGGGTTAGAAGATGTTTGGCTTATTGCTGATAAGAATTGGTTAAGTGATTTTTGGCTTCTGTCACCATTTTTTGTGCTTTTCATCACTGATTTTCAGATTGTTTAAAGTTCCTTAGGTCCCTTTTTGAAACATGTCACCATTTCTTATAAAGTCGCGTTTAAATAATATATGATTTAATGCAGATACTTTCTATTTTATCACTTTAAAAGTAACATATGCTATGTAATTGACAGACTTGTTATTGCTGCAACTATATACTATTTGTGGCAGGAAAGAAACAAAAGAATGTTCAACAACGAAAGCAGAAACACCGAGGTGCTCATAAGAATTATTCAGGATAATGTGAAGACAAAATTAATGAGTTTGAAAGTGAAAAGTTCAATAGCAGTGGCTAAGGCTGCTGATATGTGGAAGCTAAAATGGGTTAATATGATGTTGCAGCCTACTTAAGAATGAGTACGTCTGGGAGTGTGGTGTATTTTTGTTGGTATGCACTATGGGGAATTGGATTTAAAGGAGTGGTTGGCATAATATGCGACTGTATAAATTACGATGATCTTGATTCACAAAGCCTTTTGATGAGTTTCCAGAAGACTAGAAAGGCTTATAGATGGTCTCTCTTTACTAAAAGACATAGCTATGTTGGTATTATCTTAGAATAAGGTGGTTGTAATGACTGGATTTTAGTAGATAACATATGGCTTATATCTTGGATCTGAAAAGACTTCTCTAATAGCTATCTTTCAGTGATTTTGGTTGCAGTTCTTTGTGTTTCTTGTTGATTGTTAAAGATTTGATTACTGTTGATTGTTAAAGATTTGATTACTGTTTTGTTGATTGTTAAAGGGACGATGGACGCAATTTTTTCAAACGACGGGGACCATTTATGTAATTTAGCCTACGGACGATGGATGCAATTTTCGCCAACCCACAAGGACCATTTATGTAATTTGGAAGGGTAAAATGGTCATAATACTCAATTGAAGACAAAAATGTCAAGTTTAATGTCTAGAAGAGCTATTCTTTTTGTTCGCTACATCGAACTGACATTTGTGACAAGTATGATGCTTTAATAAGTTATTTGCCCTTTAAAATAAAAGCTAGAATTTGATATATCCAAATGAGGCTATTTGTTTTGTAGGAGATTATTTTTGAAATAAAAAATTTACAGCTTTAAAAAAGTTGTGTACCAAACAGGCACTAAATTTATTAATTTAAAAGATTAATGAAATAGTAAAAATGGATAGAATTCATCAAGTTAAAATTTTACCAAAACGAAATTCTTTGGTGAATATTTATTAATCAGTTTAATTAAATATGAGAAAAGTTCCTGGGCTAAATCTAAATAGATTGATGTGCTATTGATGCATGGGTAAAAAATGTTTGATTTTATGGTTGCTGACTTGGCAAATGGTGTCAAAAGTCACATTTAAGTTCATATAGTCGTTTAAGTACGTTATGGTATGCATATTGTTTGGTGCATCTAGCCGTGAGTTTATCATAATCAGATGTCACACAACGACTAAGCAAGATTCCAAAAGAGATTGAGTTCAAGTCAAATGCTTAAGTCGTCGTCTCTAGCCACGGTTCCAATGCTTCATTTTCAGAGTTTGGGGGTCTTCTTTTCACGTTAGTGAGTGTTGGAGGATAATGTCTAGTTTGCCAAACAGTATGTATGTAACGTTTTTTTAAAAGCATGTATTCAGGTTGGGCCAAAGGCCAACAACCCATTAGATGAATATATGGCAGTTTCAGTTATAGGCAGAAACGGTTATTAGGTTTAGGAAAACATTGCAACGATTACTCTTATGAAACGGTATCCTCACATCTTCAATGGTGCCGCTTCATACAGTATATATAGGAACATATTATGTAATCCAAAGTAACCCTCATTTTTATATATATCATATATATTAAAGGGTTGAACCAAATCTCTTCTTTGTTCTTTTTATTGATTCTTGATTGTGATAGCATGGATGATTGTTTGATCAATTTCGATCTTCGAAGATGAAATCCATTCAGACCTGTGCAAAAGTGGTATCAGAGCCGAAGGGATCAAGCAACAACAACAATTCATGATTCAATCATCATTCAAGAATCAAACCTGCGTTATTTTTGAAACGGAATTATGAAGAAAACGGTGTGAAGGCAAGTTGTGTGAAGTAACCACAAAGAAGAGAAGAATATGTGATGGATTGAATGATCAAGAGAATTGATCAAGAAGGTTCATGCGATATGATCAAGACGAAGGAACAAGGCTGTGAAGGTCTCGAATTCATAAGCAACAACAACAACGAAGGTGGAAGTAACCAGAAAAATATGATCAACCTGGACTTAAGGAAGATCACAACAACAAGCGCGAAGGTTTAAGAAGAAGACTTTGAGATTCTCAAGATGAAAGGAATTACAGAAGATTCACAAACAAGAAGTTTGACATCAAGGCATTAAGGGGGAACTGTTAGACGATAATGTCTAGTTTGCCAAACAGTATGTATGTAACATTTTGTTAAAAGCTTGTATTCAGGTTGGGCCAAAGGCCAACAACCCATTAGATGAATATATGGCAGTTTCAGTTATAGGTAGAAACGGTTATTAGGTTTAGGAAAACATTGCAACGATTACTTTTATGAAACGGTATCCTCACATCTTCAATGGTGCCGCTTCATACAGTATATATAGGAACAGATTCTGTAATCCAAAGTAACCCTCATTTTTATATATATCATACATATTAAAGGGTTCAACCAAATCTCTTGTTTGTTCTTTTTATTGATTCTTGATTGTGATAGCATGGATGATTGTTTGATCAATTTCTATCCTGGAAGATGAAATCTATTCAGACATGTGCAAAAGTGAGAACCAAAAGACTTGTTTCCTAATAATATGTATTGTTGTGTGAGAAATTCTATAAACAAATGATTCGGGGGTTCAAGTCCTACTCATTACACGCACACGTGAGATAATTAGTGGCGTAAATATTGTGAGATAGTTATTTTTCGTTAAAAAAATATTTATAAAGTTTCATGAGAGGTTGCATAATGGTAAGCTGTTGTAAGTTCAGTTTGGCTTATGTTTGTGACCAAATCAAGTGTAACATCCATAGGTTCCTTTTTTATCTTCAAATTGATCAATATATCATCTTTTAAAACAAAATGTTAGGATCACATGGTGTGGTGAAATTGTGAAGGTATTGTGGAAAATAGTCGTGGTGACATTGCTGACAGGATATTGTGTCGTTATTTAAAGCAAAGGAAAATTGTGAAAGGGAAATCACAAAGAGTATGGGTTGCCAAGTTTTTTATTCAAATTAAAAAATAAATAATTAAACAAATAAATAAAATAAAATAAAGGGTAGAGTAAATCAATTTATCGTATTCATGTTATACAATCTAACGTTGGTGTTCGGACAGTATCACGGGTATCGAGTTGGTAAAACGATCGTGCAAATCCTTTCACGGTTGCATGTTACTTTTTATTTAATGGAGAACGCATACACTAATTAACGCTTTAAATTACTTAGGAGTGATGCGACACCTTGACACTACTAAAATATACATGTGTTTGTCATCTCGTGCAAAATTTGATCGAAAGGCAATGCAAACTATAATTACCAGAGTTTTATTTAAAGCAAAAAATTAAAAGTTGTATATTTTGCTTTGTATTACACTTATATTGTGTTTGGGTGGCCTGCTCTAACTTTAAAAGGTTTTAATTAGCTTATAGTTTGTATATAAAATGAATTTCCACACTGTACTTTAACCTTACTTTATAAGTAAGGTAGTTTGACCGCATGAACACATTGTGCGACGACAATCCAACCAACGAGCTTTGAAACGTGTCATTTGTTTCGGTGTAAAATCAAATACTTGTTGGTCTCACAAATGCTTCGTGCAACCGCTCGGCTAGGCCTAATGGTGTTTTTTTGACACGTAAAAATTGCTTATTGGTTATACCCGTGGTCAGGGGTCAACCCATTTGCGCGACCGGCTCGCCATAATTTAAAAACACTTATAAAATGGCCCGTGTGTTTAATGTGGACCTGTATGGTAATTTGCTTTTCTAAAATTTATTTATTTGTGGTTCCAAATGTTCATACATGTATTGGTTTTCAAGTTTCATGTATCGGCGTTTGAGAGTTAATTTATACTGCATGTTACACACGAGACAATATAAGTTAATTAACGGGTCGTGTGTACTTGAATTTTCTACAATCATTAGTATAACAATTCATAGTAAGACATAATTAATTCATCATATTTTTTCTAAGAAATGCAAATCACATATATCTTACATAATTGGTCTTTGTGGTTTGTTGAAAATTGCAGAAAATGTCCCTGTGCTTTTTTTTCAGTGCGTTTCGTTCCTGTGGTTTACAAATCTTACGAATTTTGTCCCTCGTCCAAAAATGTCCGTTAAGTGTCTTCTTGGCTGTTAGTCCTTCGTTAGTGCAGTCCGTTAAGTGTTTTGCTTGTTAGTCCTTCGTTAATAAATTTTGCACCGTTAGTCCTTATTTTTTAAAATATAGTTTTCCCAATTAGTCCATCCGTTAATAATAGTTTTCACTGTTTTGTCCGTTTTATCCGTTTTGTTCGTTTTTATCCGTTTCCCCGTTTTTACGTCTTTCGTTTTCTTTCGTTTTATAGTTTTGTCCATTTTTCTTACGTTTTTATCGGTTTCATCCGTTTTTCTCCGTTTGTCCGTTTTCTCATGTTTTTTCTGCTTTTTCTTTTCGTTTTGTCCGTTGTTCTTACGTTGTGTCCGTTTTTTCGTACATTTTATCGGTTTTCTTACGTTTTGTCCGTTTAAAAAATTGAATAAAAATTTCAAAAAAATTTGAATAAAAAATATTTTCAAAATATATATATATTTTTTAAAATATGTCCGTTTTTCAATATTTTGGAAATTTTAAGATTTAAAAAAATATTTGAAAAATATTTTTCGAAATTTTTTCAATGTCCGTTTTTAAAAAATATTTGAAAAATGTTTTTGTTCAAAATTTTTTTGAAATTTTTTGTTCAATTTTTTAATTTGATGTTTTTTTCAAAACGGACAAAAACTTAAAAAAGCGAAAACGAATGGCATATAAAACGAGGCGAAAGAGATAAGCGTAAAAAGCAGAGACAAAAGCGAAAGCGGATAAAAACAAACTAACGGATAAAAGAAAACAGCGGGTGAAACTATTAATGGAGGGACTAATTGGGGAAAACTATATTTTAAAAAATAAGGACTAACGGTGCAAAATTTATTAACGAAGGACTAACAGAGCAAAACACTTAACGGACTGCACTAACGAAGGACTAACAGCAAGACACTTAACGGACATTTTTGGACGAGGACAAAATCCGTAAAATTTGTAAACCACGAGGGCAAGGCGAAAAAAGCACAGGGGACATTTCTAATTTTCAACAAACCACAAGGACCAATTATGTAATTCACTCTAAATTAAATGTTGGAATTATATAACATGACAACTCATAAATATAAACAATAAACATCAAAGTAATCATGCGAGAGCGTAAGGAACATGTAACACCCCCAAAATAGGCTCAGTGGAAGACTTTACTAACTTTGGGGTGCTACGAAATTGGTACATAACACAAGCATAGCGAACAAAATAAACTCATCCATAACTTAAGGTACGAAAGTAAGCCCATTAAAAATAGTTCATAGAAACAGTCCCAAATAACATCAGGGTGAAATGAATCGAAGACCATGTCATCACTACCAAGCGCCTCCCAATAGGTTACCAAAGCTTTTAATATCAATTACCTGACAAAAACATGCTAAAAAGTAGGCAAAAAGCTGGTGAGTTCATGGTTTAAATGAAATACGAAGCATTTGGACCAAATAGTAAAACCACTTATTACGCAACATAAGTCACAACATAAGCAACCATCACACTCAAATCTCATACCAAAACCAAGATGTTATACATCATGGCAAGTGGTTGAATCCACAAATCCATGTGCCACCCTGGCAAGTTGGGAAACCAAGTCCAGACGGGGTGGTCAACCGCGATAGATCTATCTATAACACTAATCAATGACCTAATAGTGGCAAGTTAAAGAGAGGCTAAGCCTTACTACGTAATAAACGCAACAAAAGTAATTTCATAATTGGTCCAATCAAAATGTTTTACATGTTTTCTCACCCCAAGATTTAGTCAAGCAGAAGTATGAATAAAAGTGGAGCTATGAAACTCACCTCAGCAAAGAAATGCAAAAACAATCACTCTAAAGAAGAATATCACAACAATAACGAGAATATCACAGCACAGCGGACTCTGCACAACCTAATAATAACAAAATGATGTGAGTCAATATCGATCCTCATGAAGTCGCCAATAATAAAGTCGTACGAAACATAAATATTCTTGCTATTCGAAGTAACACGGTGGAATGGAATACTTGGCCTTTTCACTTGTGGAACGTGGACTCAAATAACGCACGCGAATCTCAAGATTACATGAAGTTCAACCAAATAATCAATTTTGTAACCACCCGCATTTTTAGGTTACTTTTCATTTTCGAGAATTTACTATTCACATTTACTATTCACATTCACTATTCATCTCGTAAATTTTTTAATCCACATTCTCGTAAGATAAATTATTTTAGTAATTACACGAGAGTTCGACCATCGTTAGATCATTTTCGTAAAAATTATTAAGTAAACATCGTTTTAAAGTTTCGTTTTAGACGGTCCACCGTTTAAACATCACATAGCATCGAAAATCAACTCACGACAATTTTCCTCGCATCAGATAAATTTTAGATCACTCATGATTAATTTGAGAATTTTTAAGATTTATTATTTTTAATATTACCAAATAAGCCTAGCGCAGAACAAAACTAAACTTACGTTTTAAACAATTCTACTTACATCCGACTTAATGATTCACACTTGTATTTCTAATATGTTTTTGAAACTTTTACATTTTTGGAAAAGTCAAACATATTTCCCTCCTCCTTTGACCATAAAGGAATTAACCTTATACATTCTACATTTTAGCATAAATCGCGTAACTTTTAAACTTCACAAATAACATTGAAGTTATCCCGTATGAAGAAAACCACATTTTGACATCTCATATCACTTTTAGACTAATTTTAGTCTATTTTAAATAAATTCACGCGTCGTTTCCACTGAAATTTCGTTCTTTTCCGATAAACTTGAATTCGGCGTTTTTGACCCAGTATTTTCACTTTAAGCGGCGTTTTGCATCCAATGAGACTTATCACCCATTTTATATTTTTAGATGGAGTATAATGATGAGTTTCATCAATCCTACAAGTTTCGTATTTTTACGATACCTGGTTTTACGCTTTATGACTTAACGACTTACGGTTGGCATTTAACGGAACCAAATCATGCTCTAAACTCAAGATAAGATCAAAACTATCCACCTAAGTCATCTTATCACTATATGGCCGACTTAGGGGGGGGGGGAGTCATCATTTTGGTGGCATCCTAACCATGGTTCATTTAGATCTTTACAAGTGTCCTAACTTAACCATGGTTAATATTTAACCCAATATATGGTTAACCAAACTTACCCTCCTATAAATAGCAAGTAAAATACATCCTAAACATCTTCACAAACTTTTCTTCGTCGTTCATATCACAAATCCTTCACATCTTCCATCATTTGATCTATAAACTCCAAGTTTATGCAAGGAAGTTCCAAAGATCAAGCTACTACATCAAATCTCTAGCAAGTTTAAGTGATCTTCTTGAGTTTAGATCCACTCAAGTCACTTAGTACTTCATCACCAACTCTTCAAGTTTGCAAGGGTGCCAAGGTGTGGAAAGCTAGCTCAATCCGAAGTCTTTCGTGATCAATCAAAGTCCTATCCTTACTAAGTTACTCCTTTCTTATTGAAAGCCAAAAGTTGTAAGCAACTTATCACCACCATCATCTCATCTTTATTATTCATAATATTACCTATTTAATGCTATATATATAGTTACTATGTTGATTCATGATGTACATATACTCAATCACTTGTTTTAATTCACATATTGTCATAAAAGTAACAAACTAGTAAACTAGTCATATTCTACACAAGTGAGACCATTAAAAATAGTAACATAAGGACTTTATAACTTACATAATATGGTAGACAAGATAAAAAGGTAAACATAGCAATTTGAATCACCAAAAACGGACAAACGAGTCAAAAGTTATAAGCAAAAGAAGTTAGCGAAACCTAAACGCCAAAACTGCCATGTATAAGCTGTTAAGAGTTATGCCGTTTTTAAAGTGATATTTCTGATCCGAATCATCAAAAAGTTAAAGCACGAAAGGTTTCCGGAACGACGTTTTCCTTCCATACTAAAGAAGGTGGACCTTGAAAGCATAAATAGGCCAAAATCTTTCAAAAAGCAAGCTAGTAAATATAGTCTCATAACTATACTTTTGTCACAACTAAAAGCAAACCAAGAGGCCTAATGGCCATAATCCAAGACCACGGCTACGGCTAAGGTCAAAGCTAAGTCTCAAGACCATGGTAGTCAAGACCAAAGTCACGGCAAGGCCATGGCTAAAGCCTTAAGGCTTGTTTACCCAAGACCGTTAATTAAGGTGATCATATTTATGAAACGACGAGAACTTGTAAAAACTAGATAACTTGTAAAAATATGATAAACTTATTTATATAACAATATTCACTCAAAATATATGTCTTATCTATTAAAGTGCTACAAAACTAGGGAGCTTCATGTGAGGGGTTTCATTTGGGTAAACGTTTCGACGAGTTGCTGGCTTTACGATTTAAAGTGTCCTAGCTCCTCGAACGTTTACTACATGACCTCTGAATTGTGATGGCCCGAACGGTAGTACGATATGTATAAACTAAACTCATTTTCAAAACTAGACCATTTCTATAAACAACATACACAAAAACCATGCACTACATCATGATTAACATAGAGACGTATATAGGATGGTCTATGTTTTCCTAAACATTATTCCAAACCTAAGTCGCAACATTCTATTTTAGGTTTCCCGTAGAAGTGCTCACGGCATATCCATCATTCTCATTATACATTTGATATCATTTATTAAGGTGAGTTCATAGCCCCACTTTCTATTACTTAAATTGTTTTACAAACCCTTGGGGGAGATACATGCTTTATTTTAAACCGAACACATTGCTTTGAAACTGTATGCTTATCTGAATGTATTATGTGCACTAAGTACCACTATTGCCAACTTAAGTCCCTATTATCATGAACCATTAATCACTTGCGGGTGAACGCGAATAATATGGATAGATCTATCGGGATTGACGAATCCCGTTTTGTAGGATCGAATATTTATTGTGTTGATGATTCGGGTGGTCTTGGATGATCAAAATACATGTTAAACATTTTAGAGAGAGAAAGTAGAGAGATAGGGTGTTCTTGCTAGAGACTTGGTTCTCAAATGTGAAAGGTTAGATTGAGTGAAGCACCACCCCTTCCATGGATGGAAGGGGTATTTATAGTTACAAACATACCGTCCTCCTATCGGACTGTGGATCAGGCATACAGTGGGTAAAGACCCGTCCTTCCTCCACGGTGTTACACTAGACTAAGCTACGCTACAAATTAATTAATTAACTACTACATAACGTAAATAACTACAAGTCTACGAGCTAACTTAAGCTAGATAACATTTGGGGTGACCGACTCTTCACTATGGAATTATCTAATTCCTAACAATCTCCCCCTAAGGGAGGTCACCCCATGTTTTACATTTCGAATCCTAGCATTCTATTCTTGACTTTGTTCTTGAGCTCGTAGACTTCAATTCTTCAATTTCTGTAATCTTTGTGCTTTTGTAGCGATTCTTCAAAGTCCGCATATTTTTGTACTTTAAGTGGAGGTCTTTAACTGATCCACGTCTTTGATGATCTTCGAGCTTTCATTGAGATCATCAGCCACAGTAAATCTCTGGATCACCCTTTATTGTGTTGCCATTATGTGAAGTTGTGACTTTTGGACCGACATGCTCACACTTTTGAATCATGACATCTTTCCATCAAAGTAGCGGAAGCCTTACTGGTTCATGATATTTGCAGCAGCGTAGAAGAAGCATAGTATAAAAATATCGAGAACGGGTTATGTAGATATGCAGTCATGATTTCTTCAATTAAGTGTGGTTCTTGTGAGACATGCGGCTTTGGATTGACTCCTCATTCGATCAGCGCAATGCGTCGGGGTGTACCGCATACGACGATTAGCAATAAAGCGCCGCGAAAGTGTCTTTGATCACTTTCGTTGAATTGAGGTACACGACCTACGGTTCCCCATTGATCAGTACAAGTCTTTACTGTGATCGGTAGGATTCCTAAGAATCTCCTTGCAGGGTTTCAGTGTTCTAGATGTTCTCAAACCGGACGTCTCAAAGAAGACAACAGTGAGTGAACCCGGCAAATTGAGATTCAGCGATTGATGAAAAATGATTTGAAAACAATGGCGTATTGCTTGAAGAAAGAGTTTTGCAATACGACGAAGGTTTTATGAGAAAGATCAATTTTCAATCAAAATACTTTTGTATTAGAGAATGAGTACACATTCGACGTGCTAGCGAAAAGAAGAGATTCGCACATCGAGCGGTTTTTCTAAAAGTATTTTTCAATCAGAGATACTTTTGAATTTGAAATGAATACACATTCGACGTGCTAGAGAAAAGAAGGTTTGCACATCGAACGGTTTTCCAAAAGTATTCGTCAATTCCATTCCTGGACCAAGGTTGATTCAATAGTGAATCGCCCCATCGTTCTGTCCGGTTGTCACAAGTTTGATCTTTAGAAAAGATCTCACATGTCACCTACCAAGAGCTTGTTTGATGTTGGCTCTAGAAGGCTTTCCATCTTCATCGTGAATATTTGTCATATCACTCGGATGTTTCGCAATTACCACAAGGATAATCGTAGGACTCTTAATATATTCTTACTTTCCACATTATGTGAAAGCAAAGAGTCTTCAAGAATTTAGTGTCCTAATGAGATATTGTGGATGATCTCTTGGCTCTAGACTCAATAGTGCACATTTGGTTCCTATGCGGAGACTAGGGAGAGGGTCTCCTTCTTCAATATCAACAATCTCTAAGAGCAAGTCGATAGATAATGTCGGTTCCGTGAGAATGAAACAAGCCCTTTTAAGAGGAACTTGAGTAGCTTGGGAAGTTTAGTCGTGCGTCAATCCATTTGGGTCTATGACGACTTGTCTTCAATACCAGTGTTACCTTAGTAACCACTAGTAGCATATGAATTGAACCCGATTTACGCCTAAGGTTGAATTGATGGAGGGCTATTTTTTTCACCCTTTTACATTCAATTCTTTTCATTATTCAACCCTTGAGGTGCTTACGAGACTTCATAACTAGAACCTTGTTGGGTTTATTCCATTACTAGCTCCTCTCCGGTCCACTCTTCCCATATCTCACTTTTCTCCCTTTTTCAATATACCTAAGGACTCTACACTATCTAGTGGATTATCCTTGGGTAGATCCCTCCACTTCTGGCGGGATCGTGGAACAAATACCTAACCTAACCATCCTTATAACTCCATACATAAAGTAAAATGGTCGGTCTTTTGGTACAGTTCATTCTTCCTTGAAACCAATTGAAAAATCATTTGGAAAAACAATCAAGGTACTTATGATATAAAATCAAAGCATTTTGTACCTTAATAGTTTTGATCATTTAGAAATGCTCCCCCTCAACATGTGCATATGATATTGAAATTGTTTGGCACATGGAGGCAAGAGTTCTTTGAATAATTTCTTTGAAATAATTTCTTGATCACAATTTCCTACTAAAAAGCCATTTGATTTTCTTGGTAAAATTCTCCCCTCAATATGTGCATAGGATATTTGAAATCATTTTATCACATAGAGGCAAGAGTTCTTTTGAAGCACATCCACGATCACAAAATCCATTAATAAAACCATTTGAAAACTCAATCAAGGTAGTTTATAAATTTTAAAAATCTTTCGTACCTCGATAGTGTATTTTCTCCCCCTCAATATGTGCTTGAGATTGGCGTTTAGCTTATATATGAGAGCAACTGCACAATTAAATCAAACGATCACCTTTTATCAAATTTCATTATTAAATCACAAATTCTCCCCCGATAAAAAATATCAAATCCTTTGAGATTTTGGATCTCAAGTGATTAAATTAGGTTTAGAAAAACATGGGAGAATATGTGCCTGGTTTAAATACTCATCTTGTTTTTTGAATAAATGCTCCCCCTCAACATGTGCATTATGTATATTGAAATCATTTGGCACATGAGTGCCTATAAAGGACTAAAACCAATTCTATTAAAACAGATATGAGATTTAAATCACGATCTCTCACCCGATCAAAAATTTCAAACCTTTTGAGATTTGTGATCCCAATTGATTTAAATCATTTAGAAGAGTTTGGGGAAAGACGTGGCAAAATTTAATTTTGAAAAATGAGAGATAAGGACCAATTTAAGACATTAAAGATTGTTAGTGTCAGGTATGATAGTTTTAAGAGATCTTTTAGTAAAATAAAACATTTTCACAATCAAACAAGAGCGAGAAAAATTTCATTTTGAAAGACCTTGATTCTAAAGAAAAAATCATACCATGACATAACATTAAATCTTTAGATCACCACTTATATTGTACAAAGCGGAACTTTTGTGAAGAAATATCATTTGAAAATATTTTATTTTAAATCACTCTCCCCCTCAATCCATGACCGTAGTCGATAATTGAGTGACTCAAGTTTTGATAAAATGAAGTCCAGTGATTTTCAAAATTAAGTCCAATTAATTTTCAAAACAATATTTTCCCATTTTCAAAACAATTTTAATCAAAGTTTTAGAAAAATGGTGTCACACAAAAGATCGTTAGGTGGTTGAGAAGCTTCTGTTGTTCGTAGGGCTTGGAAGAAAAACCGTCTGCAGATCACGGTGAGACTTCTTCTTACGTTGCATTTTGAATGCCAACTGAGGTCAAATTAAGCTCCGTTTTTTCAATCACTTAGAAACCATCTGCGGGCGGTGAGACCTCTTACGTTGCATTTATGCCAACTCTCCATAGAAGTCCAATTAAGCTCCGTTTCTTCATTTGTCAACCCAAGATCTAGTTACCCTTTCCTTTCGGCATCCATACATCATATTATGTGGTATCGATCCGGGAACATTCTTATACCAAGATACGCATCGTTAGTGAACACATACAGATATATGGTGGTCGACAACACCCAAACAGCAATCGACTAATACAAGTCAATTCAACCTATCAATCAGTTCATATACGGTATGGGACTTATGTGTTCATCCAACTCTAATCATCTAAACCTAATAATCATATCCTAGAAACCTAGTCCTTCAACATAGGCAATTATATTTTTTCAGATAAGCACGTAGGATGATTAAGAAAGTCCGTTAGATGATATAAATTTGAAAACATTTTCCCCCTCAATCAATGACTCATTTTCTGAAAAGTTTAAAAGCGCTGAAGTCATTGATTGAGTTTTCAATTTTATAACAACACTGAAACCGATTGATTTTTCTAGCAACTCATTTACCACCATTTTTGACAACAACAAATATTTTTCTGAAGAATTTTAGACGGAAAAACATTTGTGTAGGAACAACAGTCCTTCAACATACTTTCCTTGTTTTTGTTTTTAGGATAAGTGCACTAAATATTTGAAAATTGGTTTAGCGCAACACTTTCCTTTCATGAAGAACGGGTTGCTATCTGAAATAATAGCAAGCCATAGTTTTAAGCACGGGTTACAGTCTAAAGTAACTGCAAGCCATATTTAGAAGCACGGGTTCTGATCGAAATAAGCAGAAACCATTTTTTGACATGTTTAGAAAGAAATATTTACACCTCCTGCTCGAACTTCATCTAAAGTCCGTGCCATTATTGAATGACATTTCTAAGACCGTAGATGTTATCGATACCAGAAGACATGTCTTGAGAAACATATTTTGGTATTTTTGAATTTTTTTTGATTTTTATGGGTTTTTGAAGGTTTTAAATTTTTCTATTTTCTTTTTGTTGGTTTTATATTTTTGTATTTTGTTTTTCTGATAAATATATACGATGATAGAGTAGATGATATAGTTAAAGAAGATGATGATACGAGTATAGAGATAAGGATATCGAAAGCACGTAAGTCAGTAGAAGATAGAAGTCATCAACTCTTAAACATTCACCACCAAAGCTTCCGGGGCTCTTGAATCGAAGAAAGAAATTGAACCATCTGAAAGTGAGACTTTGGCAGCTTCCCCCAACCGAAAATCCTTTAGTGCCGGAGATTCGAAGCTCTATTTCAAGCTTGCCTTAGCGGTGCGAGAGAAGCACACCATTATCATAAATTCCGCTGCTCCTTTCAAGAATAATCACCGTGATTCTTAGTTCGAGGTTATATCATCAACAAGAAGAAACGACACCGTATCATCCCACACATAAATAATCTTCTCAAATTTCCATTCCGTTGAGAGTGAGGCGATCTATTCCAAAAGTGTCAAGAGAACAATTCCCCTAAGTAGTTGAGTTGATGCGTAGGTCTCTTAGTATAATGCTCAAGAATTCTCTCGAATACACTTCATGAGGGGAATGAAGAACACCTTCCCATGTTCACATTTTTCTTCCATGATGAACGTGTATGAAGCTCAAGAACCCGAAGTACACCAATACCAAGAGCTCTCCCGAATACACATCATGAGGGGAATGAAAACACCTCCCCATGTTCACATTTTTCTTCCCCGATGATCGTGTATGAAGCTCAAGTATCCGAAGTATACCAATACCCAAGGAAGGAATAACCGATAACATTGAAGAAGCAAGCCAAGTCACTGATTATCTCTGCGGAAGACAATCTCTGCGGATGTCAACTCCGTAATAAGTGATTATATCTCAAAATCAGCGATTAAGCACTCAAGTGAAACATGGCCAGAGCATCCCCGATGTACACAATATCTCTCCCTGATCATTGCGATACCATCGAAATCACCACACACTAGTGTACCTCTTTTATCTTTAGAAACTTTCTCTAACATCACTTCCCCCACGTCGTTGGAATACTAACACTAAGCGCCTTGATGAGTAAAACCTTGAGTTTCTCTGCGGTCATGACATTTGTTTTCCGGGATATCTTCAATCACTTAGAAGAATTAAGTTCATCAAGTTTACTCGTCATGAGTCAAACCTTGAGTTTCTCTGCGGTAATAACATTTGTCTTTCCGGGGTATCTTCAATTACTTAGAAGTATTAAGTTCATCAAGTTTACTCGCGTTTAAATGCTCGTCTCCTTACGCCTTTGCGGTTTTGACACTTCAAATCAGCAACTCTTTGAATGCCTAAATACTTGAAATTTGTTGAGAAGATTGCTTGAAGTCTTTGTGAGAATCAACATCTTTGAATAATGTGAGCAAGTCTAATTGGGGATTAAATTGACATATCACGTTCCCCAATTAGTGCTCTCCCCAAGACCGACAATCTTTTTGATGAATGCGAGATTAAGAAGAAGTCTTTAGATCATTAAATGCAACACATCTTTGGTCTTCTAACATATAGCAAGAAATGTAGAAAGCGGTATAGACTCGACCTTCTTCAAGATTGTCCAGTTGGGGAATAGATAGTTAACATCTTCAACTCACACCAAAAGCATCCCACCAAAAAGCATCCCAATTAACTTACATCTTGCAAATCTCCTTAACTAAAATCCCTCCCAATCAAACAAGAACAGAAAGATATTCATAAAGGAAATCACAATCATACAGCGAACACACAAGATGGTAACACCAAACTACCAATCACATCAAACAAGAACGAGAGATTGTTCGGAATCATCATGTTGATGTATCGTGAAGCATTAACGGAAGCACTTTGTCGATAAACTCATCAATCCGAGTGAAGATGTCAACCAACGGCTCTTAGAAGGGAAAAAACTCCATGTGAAGATGACCCGATAAGAAGAAGCCCGGTTCTTACATGAGTTTAGAGCCGTATGACCATTTATATTCTCAAATATCAATCAACAATGCTAAAAATTCACACTTCTTCTCCCCCTCAAGAATTGCATACGGAGATGCCATTCATGACTAAATAAGTGAAATCCATCCAAATGTTCTATTCACACTTCTCTCCCGGAAAAATAAGCACATGATGTCGCCATCTTCATTATAATCGAGCAAGTGGAATGAGAAAACAATCGTGGTAGCCCGTTCACTTGATAATTGAAAGCGCATGGAAAAAGTATGAAGCATGTTGATGAGAATGGTCATAATTTAGAAGATTTCTCTTCTTGAGGAAGATAAAGCGCGAAGCGTACACTTTTCTTTTCTTTGAGGTACGAGGCATGAACTGTTGTGTTCATACGTCATTAGAAGATTTCTCTTCTTGAGAAGATAATGCTTGAAACGTACACATTTCTTTTCTTTGGAGCGAGGCTGAGCTGATGTGAGCGGGCGCCATAATCTCTCTTTTCATCATCTCTTGGCTAAACATGTAATCAACCCCATTATCATTCAAGAAGGCTCTTTGTCGTGACGGTGATGGAGAAAACCCAATATGATGAATTTGACCACAAGTAAACTACCCGAACTTCGTGACTTAAACTTGCACAAATGAAACAAAGAGCGGTGCGATTTCCATTAGCATCTCTAAGTACTCTCTATGTACTCTATACTCTTCAACCAACCAACCATCAAGTATAAGACGTACATTACCTCTTGAAAATCCACAATTTAATGTGACACCGAGCACTACAACGTAACTCCTTAAAGTGATAGTTATTTTGTAGTGGTAAGAGCCCAATTCCCCCAAGTGGTAAAGGAAAAGGTAAAAGACACCCAACAATAACTAGATTTCCAAGTATTCGTTTTTGATAATAAGCTCGAACAAGGATCATGAAGAATCTTCATCCAACCATCCCCGATACTTTCAGATACTAAGTACACAAGCCCGTGATATTTTCACTTCAACCTCAAATAAATAATACTGAATTAACCTCGTTGTCACATCTTCTTGTTAAAAACTCAAATCTAGCCTTCTTTGTCATTTAAACGAACTTTGATAATGGTTTCATCCCGACCATGGTTAAGAGCACGTAACCCCGTAAAACCATGTAATAACCAAACTGCCATGACGAATATCCAAACACACATCCAATTCATGAAGTACACGCTTTTATCCCTTCTTGAAGCGAAAGTAGCACCGGCATGAAAAGATCGAATTACACTTTCCCTTTCTCCAAGATGGCTCCATCATCACGGGATTTTACAATTCTATAGTTTAAACCGAGAAATTGTTTCTTTGCGGATTTTACAAAACCAAGAACAAACCGTAAGATGGATCCGAAAATGCACTTTACTATTACCCGAATGTTTCCATTGTCACGATTTTACAAGTCTGATTTAAACCGAGAAATAGGTTCTTTCGCGGGATTTTACAAAATCAAGACAAAACCGTAAACAATGTCAGCTTGAATGTGTTATGACAACTTTGGTTTATGTGAATATCTGCTTTAGGGGAACATGCACGGTTCATCGGCCGGTTCATTATCCAACATCATCAACCATCCAAACAACACTTTGGTAAACACATCATTCCGCATTCATTGGCTATTGTAGTGACCACATGGTGAAGTAAACCCGATATACCAAACTTGATCATGAAGTAGAATTACTCATTAGTTACTTAAACTTGTACTAATCCTTGTGAAGAAGAAACGGTGTACCCAATGTACAAAACCTCTTGACATATTCTCAACTGCGTGAGACACCTAAGTGATAGCTACGATGTGGATTAAGCGAGAAAGAATCACAACCATAACTAAATAGCCAAGTCTTTATCACCCTCTATAAATGCCCAAACAAGTCATCTTCGCGGAAGGGTAGAAAGAAAGAAGGTGAAATAAGTAAACGCGCCCGGAAAAACCTTACTTCAAATCCAAATAAGAGATACCGAACAAACAACCCCGTAGACAAACATGTTCAAATATCAATTCAAGCCGTGCCATAATATCTTTTGTGACGATGCATAAACCAAAGTACCAAACTTCATCACATCGAATCACATCATCTCATCAACACATCAAATTCACAAATATCATACCTTGACAAATCTCATCATCAAATCACTTTAACAAGTCACATATTGTTCAAGTCTCATACCATCCAAATCTCATATCATCAAAAACTCATGTATACTCACCGAATTTAAGGAGCCCAACAGATAACACCATTTCTTGCAACTCGTAGCGAGTGAGATAGCAACATATCCCAAACCCATAATTAAAATTAAACTCGGTTCATTATATAAGCCGTGCGTCTTCACAAATGATTCAAGTAGGCTCAAGTCAAACTAAACAATGAAACATTATAGCGTGAGATATCAAGACTTAAAATGTGAAATATTAAAATTTGATCACATTGAGTTAGGCACTTGATTTGTTAAATTTCCTGAGATCAAATCCACTACCACGATGCCTAACTTCTCGACCCACAAAGACAAACACATTAAGCGGCCCATAATATAACATCACCATTTACCAACTTGTAAGCATCAAAGTGTTGCAAAAACCCAAATCCCTCTATTAGATGAGGCCCGTATAAGTATGCATCAAAAGCCCATGTTCGAATAATGCCACCCTAATAATCGGGAGGTATAAAGCGCCACTTAAATCATACTCTAACCCTAAAAATACTCATAATAATCACCCTCATTCAAGATCTCTCATCTTATCCCAAATATCACTCAAACCCTAACCATAAAAATGAGCGCCTCCTTTTAATCAGTTAACCAAATTGCCTTCCTCTTAAAATACCAAACTCCTCAAGCAACGTCCCAAGCCTATGTGCTCATCAAATTCGTTCATCAAGAAAGACTTAGCCCGCGAGGGATGGCTTGAGCTATAAAACGTGGCCGAGGGATGGTGCGAGTGTAGGACATGGCTACAAGGACATATACCAGGTAGGTAATATTGGAGGTCTTTCAAAATTTGTTCAAATTTTTTTTTCTTTCAAAGCGAAACAAGAGAATAGATGAAACCCGAATGGTTTTGATCTTTCTTTACTCTTCGAACATTACCATGAAGTTATTTTCTACAAAAAATTGATCTATGAGGAAACAAGTTCAACAAAGATCTTCAAAAGATCACTCATTTGAGCTTTTCTGAGATTAAACATTTAATTTTTCAGTTTGAGTCTTGTTACTTGATCTGTGATGTAAACTTCATTTGTGAATAGATCTTGCATGGTCTAAGTGTTATGAGAACCACACACAAACAAAAGTGAGACTGAGATCGATTATCATTTTGTAGTTTCGAGTCATTGATATGAATAAGAGTTGGATATGATTCGAGTCTTAGTACTGGAATAATACTAAGTTGATGTTTTGATATGGTCTTTATCTGTTTTAAATGATGTTGGACTGATGATGTTATGATGAAACTGAGGTTCATGAATCTGTTTTTGGTATGTTGGTATGTTGTGGTCTTGTGGTCAGTTTAATGAGTCTTCTTCTTTATCCTTTCTGTTAAGTCGCTAGTCTTTAGAGTCACAAGTCGCTAACCCTTTCCAAAACACACAAGTCGCTACCTACCTATTTACAAACACAAGTCGCTAACTAGTAAAGACTAGTCGCTAGCATATTTAGATGCATAACTCGCTACTTCAGTTTACTTACCAAGTCGCTAGTTTTTTTTTTTTTTTTTTTTTTTTTACCAGTCGCTAACACCTTTTTATTATGTTAAGTCGCTACAGAGATGTGTAAACAACTCGCTAGCATAACTGCTACTCACATACAACGAATCTAGACGACTTGTAAAGACAAGTCGCCACTAGTGATTGTAACAAGTCGCTATATATAGTACAACTCGCTAGGATGAAAATAAACTTTGTCCGATGAGTTTTTCCGACTACTTTTCCGGCCAACTTCATATTTACCCAGAAAAATTGCATAAAAGATGCACCATTTGACCCATTATGACCAAAAAAATGACCAGATATTCATATGTTGGACAAAGCATATTTTGGACAAAGTGTACATATAGATTTGGACAAAACAAAACAGGACTTGGACACATGATAGAATCGATTAAGACCATAGACCAAAAGAAGAATACCAAGACATGATAAAGCTGTTTTACCCAAAGACAACCATTCGACCATTAAAGCAAGTAAACAAAAACCATTTTAAAACATGTATTAACAACAAACCAAACTAGCCTCATAGACCGAACCATGAAAAATACCATATGAATCATCAAAACAATAAAACCTTGGCTCTGGTACCAATTGTAGGATCGAATATTTATTGTGTTGATGATTCGGGTGGTCTTGGATGATCAAAATACATGTTAAACATTTTAGAGAGAGAAAGTAGAGAGATAGGGTGTTCTTGCTAGAGACTTGGTTCTCAAATGTTAAAGGTTAGATTGAGTGAAGCACCACCCCTTCCATGGATGGAAGGGGTATTTATAGTTATAAACATACCGTCCTCCTATCGGACTGTGGATCAGGCATACAGTGGGTAAAGACCCGTCCTTCCTCCACGGTGTTACACTAGACTAAGCTACGCTACAAATTAATTAATTAACTACTACATAACGTAAATAACTACAAGTCTACGAGCTAACTTAAGCTAGATAACATTTGGGGTGACCGACTCTTCACTATGGAATTACCTAATTCCTAACACGTTTGTTTGACCAAGTCCGGTAAACAAACGCACTCTATTTGAAGAACCATAGGTTAATTGGCAAATTACCTATTAGGGCAACTGTTTGACCAATGACCTGGCAAACTATTATATCAATTTCTATTGACAAGCTGTTAATGTTTTCGGTATCATGAGCTTAGTGCAATAATATCTGTTTTGTTTTCAAACCATTGGTGTGAGTCTAATTAACTCACACTACCAACATAATGTGTTCAACCATTTAACAAACTCTATGAATTTCACTCAACCTTTGTGTTGACAATTTTAAGCATGTATTTCAGGTCCATATTGTACGAGGCTGGCATGAAGGAGCACAGATACTCAAGAAGGCTATAAATTTTATTATCATTCGAAAACCAATTTAATGTATTTTGTAAACTTGGAACCATCTGGGACCTCATTTTTGTAAACTCTGATATTTATATAAATCAAATGATAAATCTTTTAAAACGACTCCATTAGAGTACGTTTTCTATTGTTATGACTGTTGTGCCATGAAGTAACACCCAGTTTGAATTCCGTTGCGTATCACGAAATTGGGGGTGTTACAAATTTGACAACCAACTCAACAATGACTCAAACACACGCGACGATAACAAACAAGCATATGTGCGTCATATAAGTCACAAAGTGGTCGGGTCTAATAGATTAGACTAAGTTTTAATAAAGTGCTCGAATGATTCGTAAAGTCTTATTAAGTTTGTCAGCTTAATAAGATTGGCGTTCCCTTTGTCTCGTTTATTAATTCAAAGTTAATCTTGAAAGGTCTCACATAATGATCTTAGGATGGGTTCAAATTAATAACCTTCTCTTTGCATACTTATTGGGCTCTTATTGGATTCGTCAATCCAATAAGTCCAAATAACCATGTTGGTAGAATTTTATTAACGTTAACCGATCCGCAATCCAATTCAAATTAAGCTTCTTAAAGAGAATTCCTGGGTCTCGTGTCTCGAGATGTGTTTCCTTTTTGTTACTTATTATCTTTTTAAAGAAAAATGTTTACTTTATCAAAATAGTACAATTGAACCAACGTTTAATTGTATTATTCGCTATTTATTGTTTAAAACGTGGTACAATTTACTCATTCGACCTATCATTTCGAGTCATCCCTTGTCGAGTCAATGCTAGTTTACTCGAGCCAATCTAAACCCAAGTCCGTCTCCCAAGTCAAGTTTCTATTTCGGGTCATAGTCTAATAATAATAGTAATATTAGTCCACAGTGTCCACATACTTATATATAGTCCATATCGGCTACTCACGGCCAATCTGAACCATGAAGTTTCGGATGACTCGCGAAGTGCTCAAACATCACGACTCAATTCCACGACATTATCATAACGGCATACACATTTATTATTATTATTATTATTATTATTATTATTATTATTATTATTATTATTATTATTCATTTTGAATAGTTGTTAGTCCAATTTATATCAAGATTGACCAAAGTCAACCAACCAATCGGATATCAATTCTGCCTCGCTAGCCGAGACCATACGGTCTCGGTTTCAATGTACCCATTCGTTTGATAACTGCCTTGCCGAGGTTACCCTCGGATGCGGATATCTTAACACGAGCCATGCCGTGACACTAATGTGTCCCGGTCTCAAAAACCAACCAAGATACGAGCCAAATATACCACAGCCGCACCACCACTCGTGAGTGGTGGTGATGATGGTTTAGACAACCGCAGCCAAAAGATAACAAAACATCACCACAAGTAAAAACTTAACCCAAGAAAACACTTAAGCCTCAAGAACACTAACAACAACATCAACCCAAGGCACGCTAACCTCGGTTACCGTGTCAGCTACTCAAACCAATAACCAACACCACCACTGCGTACGGTGTACGGCTAAAACAACACCACAAGAATCAAAAACTCAACCGTTCCAGAAGGACCCAAGCAAACACCATGAAAGCCTTGGCCAACAACCATAAAAACACAAGATGAGCACGGGTCTACGCATGGGTAGCCACGGTAGAACATGCACGACAAAAACTCAATGAGGATAGTATAGATAATTCTTTTTCTAACTTTAATACTATTATTACTTCATTACAAGCACTTGATGAGTCTTTTTCTAGTCGTAATCATGTTAGGAGTCTTCTAAGGGTGTTTCCATCAAAGTGGAGACCAAAGGTGACGGCCATCGAAGAATCCAAAGACTTGTCAATCCTCACTCTCGATGAACTCATAGGCAACCTAAAAGTCTATGAGCTCGTCCTCGCTAAAGACTCCGAAGTTTCAAAAGAAAAGAAAGAGAAGCACAAATCTCTTGCCTTAAAGTCCAAGAAAGTCTCAAGCGATGAAGAAACCTCATCTTCGGAAAGTGATGACGAAGAGTATGCAATGGTGGTATGGGACTTCAAGAAAGTATTTCAGAGAAAAGGAAGATATGTCAAGCAACCTTATGACGGCAAGAAAGGGTTGCGGAAAGGCAAGGACAACAAGAAAGTAAAGGACGAACGCAAGTGTTTCAAATGTGGGGATCCTAATCACTTCATTAGCGAGTGTCCCAAACGAGACGAACAAAAGGCGTTCGTAAGTGGCTCATGGGGAATGAGTGAGGAGGAGAACGAAGAAATTTGTCTCATGGCAAAAGACTCCCAACGAGGTATGTTCTGACTCTCTATATTATATTAGTTCATCGCTAGATCATGAATCCTTACATCTTGAATATGATAATCTTTGCAAAATTAGTCTAAAAGTAATTAACAAAAAAAAGATGCTGAAAAACAAAAATGAACAATTAGAAAAGGAAGTTCTTGAATTAAAAGATAAATTAAAGAGAATAGAAAAAGGAAAAGAAGTAGATAGTGAATGCAAGCTTTATGTAGAACTTCAAACGTTAGTTGATCATCTTGGTTCAAAGATTGCTATAATAAGTACTAATACTCTTGATAAAATACTTGATAGTGTTAAAACGGGTAATAATCAAAAGGGTTTAGGTATTCAGGAACACATTGCGTCAACTAGCGAGATTAAAGAAACATAATTCTTTAAAGCAATTGAAAAATAGGCTACTGTAGCCACGGATCCCACAGATCCCTTGAAAAAGGAACCGTCTAATGTAAATTTAGGGATCCGTGGGTCTGTACCAATAAACAATAGAAATAACGCAAACACGTCCACTAGAACCGACTTTGTTATTGTTAACAAGAAGTGACCAACCCATGGTACTGTTAGAAATATCAAACAACCACCTCCCCTAAAACAAAATCAAAGTTTTATGAAAAATAAAGGTCCATCATTTTCTAAACCAAACAAAAATATAAGACCAAACAATGTTTATCCTAGAAGTAACCACTATGAAATGGGATGGAATCCTAATGCACAAAATGGTTTTCCATTTCAAAACTTTACACCATGGAATGCTTTCTCACCTTTTTCGTATATGCCTCATATGAATGAAATGTATAACACCAATGGACCCATGAACAAATAGGGACCAAACTTTTGAGTTAATTTTTTTCTTAGGTGTGCCTAAAGTTTGACTTAGATCCGGAAGAATGGATCAAGGATAGTGGGTGCACAAGGCATATGACCGGTAATAAAGAATTGTTATCCACATACAAATCCTTCAATGGAGGAAATGTGGTGTTCGGAAATAGCAAGAGCAAAATCATCTGTAAAGATACAATCTCTCACAAATCCTTAACCATTAACGATGTATGTCACGTAGAAAACCTAAACTTTAATCTACTAGGTATAGGTCAAATATGTGATAAAAAGTGCAACGTACTTTTTAGTGAAACCGGTAGTAAAATATTGAAAAATGGTATCACTATAGAAAGAGGCATTAGAAACAAGGAGTCTATGTCATTAAAATCGGAAATAAACCAAAAGACAAGCTTTGTCTTACCTCTACGGATGATACTTCGACCTTATGGCATCGACGATTGGGTCACGCCAATATGCGACTTCTTCAATCGCTAACAAGCAAAGAACTAGTAAGAAACCTACCCAAACTAAAATACGAACATTATTTTGTGATGCTTGTAACATAGGAAAACAAGTCCATGCTAGTTATAAAGCTAAAAATATGGTTTCTACACCTAAGTGTCTAGAATTACTACATATAGATTTATTTGGTCCATCACTTTATTCAAAGTTACGGAGGTAACTTTTATACTTTGGTTATAGTGGATGATTACTCTAGGTATACATGGACTAAATTTTTAAAGAATAAAAATGAAACATTCGATTACTTTGAAATATTAAGTAAGAAAATCCAAAGACAACTAGGAAGTCCTATTGTGTCAATTAGAACGGATCATGGTCGGGAATTTGATAATGAAGTGCAATTCGGAGCTTTTTGTGATGCTAATGGTATTACCCACAATTTCTCGGCTCCTCGCACTCCACAATCAAATGGGGTAGTTGGAAGGAAAAATAGAACCCTAAAAGAAATGAGTCGCACCATGATTAATGAGCAATCTATTCCTCAAAAATTTTGGTGCAATGTCGTCGACACATCAACCTATCTATACTACTTTATAATGCATTTAGGACTTCCTATAAAAGGAAGTCTTAAAATGTTTAAGCCAACACACTTGCTAATAGTAGAAAATGAAGTTACATATAAAGAATTAAGTGCCTTAAATTTGTAAAATAAAATTACATACAAAGAATTAAGTGTCATAAATTTGTAAAATGAAGTTATATATGAAGAACTAAGTGTCTTAAATTTGTAAAATGAAGTTACATCTAAAGAATTAAGTGACTTAAATTTGTAGATGGCCCGTAAATGACTTTGCATTAAGCTTAAATTGCTTAGAAAATTCACCGAAAATTTCTCCAATGTCACCTTCATGACTTGCCTGAATATAAAAGGTATTGCCTCCATTGCATAAGACCAATACATGAGACTCGTGACCTGATGCACGATGCCAGAAAATTTGATTCTCCAATGCTTGTACATTTTATGAATATTTTTTTAAAAACTACATGTATATTAAACACGTTTTGGTATGGGTAACCACAGATATTTGAAAATAAATTTGAAATCAAACCCGGATAAAAGGGTTTTCCGGTTTTGGGTTTTTAGTTTCTGTTTCTTGGGTATCGTCTTTTACGATTACAGATTGAATGGATTGACTTAGCTAAGAGTTAAAATATGCAACATGAAATTCTTTCAATATGTAAACTTATTGTCAAAAAATCGTATTGGATTTAAAAAATATAGTTCACCGGAAATTATCATTTTAGAGTACCCACCGCCGCAATGCGCGGGTACTCTGCTAGTATACTAAATCAACTCCTAATTAGACCATTCTTAGGAAAAACTCCTTACGAGTTCCTACGAGGCAAAAAGCCTTCATTAGAACACTTTCGAATCTTTGGTAGTAAATGTTTCATACTTAATACTACAGATTATTTAACTAAATTCGATTCAATCAATCGAAGGTATCTTCTTAGGATATTCTCCTAATAGTAAAACATACATAATACTAAATAAAGAAACCATGAAAGTTGAAGAATCTTTAAACATAAAATTTGACTAGAGTCCACCTAAAACTACCCTACCTCTTGTTGATGACGAGTTAATCAAAAGTGAAGTCCTAGAAATCAAAGAAAATATAAATAAAGAAGATGACCCATTAAACAATGAAATTATCAGTATTAAAGAGTCTAAAATAATTTCGTAGAAAATGTTATAGGAAAGTTAAATGAAAGAACCTTAAGATCTTAAGTCCAAAACCAAAGTAGTCTATTTTGTTTTGTCTCAACCATAGAACCTAAAAGCACTCAAGAAGATATAAAAGATGAAAGTTGGGTAATGGATATGCAAGAAGAGTTAAATCAATTTGTTTGTTAAATCAATTTGTTTGTTAAATCAATTTGTTTCTAACAATGTTTGGACACTTGTCCCTCCACCTAAAAAGCAAGCCATAATCAGAACAAAATGGGTATATAAAAACAAGTTAGATGCAAACGGTGTCGTGTCTAGAAATAAAGCTAGACTTGTTGCTCAAGGGTATAACCAACAAGAAGGCATAGACTTTGATGAGACCTATGCTCCCATAGCTAGCTTAGAGTCTATAATAATACTTCTTGCTTATGCTTGTGCTCATGATCTTAAGCTTTTTCAAATGGATGTTAAAAGTGCTTTTCTAAATGGTTTTATTAATGAAGCAGTTTATATAGCTCAACCTTCGGGCTTTATCGATTTCGAAAAACCTAATCACGTGTACAAACTAAAGAAAGCTCTCTCATCTTAAACAAGCCCCAAAGGCTTGATATGACAGACTCAAATCATTTTTAATCAAAAAAGACTACACCATGGGGTTAGTTGATAATACACTTTTCACAAAGAAAAATGACTCGCAAATAATTATTGTTCAAATATACGTGGACAGTATTATATTCAGATCGACTTGTCAAGACATGTGTGATGATTTCTAAAGTATCATGCATGATGAGTTTGAAATGAGTATGATGGGAGAATTAAGTTTCTTTTTTGGTCTACAAATCCAACAGCTACAAGATGGTATCTTCTTTAATCAATCCAAATACATAAAAGAAATGCTAAATAAATTCGGATTAGAAGAGTCAAAACCAATAAGAACACCAATGTCATCCGATGCCAAACTCACCAAAGATTAAGATGGTGAATCCGTTGATAACACCAAATACCGTGGCATGATTAGTAGTCTTCTCTACCTTACGGCTAGTCGGCCGGATATCACGTTTGGTGTATGTCTTTGTGCTAGGTTTCAAGAAGACCCTAAAACTTCACACCTAGATGCCGTCAAAAGAATATTTAGATATATTAAAGGTACTACTCAATTGGGATTATGGTATCCCAAGGGGACGGGTGTAGAAATTATTGTATATGCGGATTCTGACCATGCAGGTGATTATGTTGACCGAAAAAGTACAAGTGGTGTTTGAACTTTCATGGGGTATTGTTTAACATCTTGGTTCTCAAAGAAGCAAACGACATTGACCATATCAACAACCGAAGCCGAATATGTCTCCGCCGGCAAAGCATGCCAACAAGCATTATGGATGAAACAAGCGTTAGTTGACTACGACATCCATCTAAGTTACATTGCCATTTTATGCGACAACAAAGGTGCTATTGATCTAAGCAAAAATCCGGTGTTGCATTCTCGTACCAAGCATATAGAGATCTGTCATCACTTCTTAAGAGACAATGTTCAAAAGGGGAACATTTCTATTGAGAAAGTGTCATCCGGAGACAACATAGCCGACGTTCTCACCAAACCGTTGAATCGGGAACAATTCAACTTGCTTCGTCTAGGTCTTGGTCTTATAGAAAAATCGTCGTAAATTTTTTTTAACTACAAGGTACGTAAACGTTTGCCTTACCTTCTTTTCTGAGTCTAGGATCTCTATTTCACACAACTCACAAATAATATGGGGATTTATTTTCAAAAGTCAAGATAATTTTTTTTAATTCTTTGAAATATTTTCTAAAAAGATATTTCTCCCCGTATCATTTTTCTCAAATCACTCTCACGTCTAGGAAAAACATTTTCTTTCATGTTTAATACAAAGTAAAAACCTTTTTCATTGCATCTCATGTCTTTTGAATGCTAAAGGGAATACGCAACTAATATGTGTTTTCGGGTGCATTCAATTAAGTAAAAATGAATTAAGGAGCACTCGGGTTATCTCACGTAAATCTATACATTATATATGAGAGGCATGCCACATATAATGCCACTTGGCATCCCATAATGCCATGTCATTCCATGTCATCATTGTATTTATGTGGCATTTTTTTAATTTTTTTAATGACATGTGGCGTTTTTTTTAATATATGTACATTTTTTTGATTTTAAAATTCGGTTTTTATTTGTTAATTTTTAATTTTAATTTTGTTTAATAAAAAAGAAGACATATATTGGATTTGAACTTGGGTCGTTCATGAGTTTTCTAAACAACTTACCACTAGAGTAAATTGTTTTTTGATTTATATATACTAAAACAATAAAAATAAAGACATGTAAAATTAACTCTGTATTTTAGGCCCAATCCGAATACATGCAAGGTATATACAAAAAAAACCACGATGATCTCTCCAAACCTAACGCAACCATCATTAATCTACGATTCTTTTTATTTTATGGTTCATGAATTATGTTACTCAGATAAGTGTCATGCCAAATCACAAATGAATTGTTTGGTTCTTATGATGAAGTTGAATCTTTAATCTCAAATATGGTATGTTTGGATTTCAATTCCAGTTTTCTGATTTTTATATTTCTTCTTTACCTGATGCAATATTAAATATTCTAATAAAAATGGATGATGGTGTATGATGATAGCCGCACATCGAAGGCACGATGAAAACAATCACATTATTATATCGAATCTTATTAATTCAATTTGGTTGTGAATTAGGTAATGGAAGACGAAGCTATATTGCTTGAGAAAGAAAGGTATGTGTTTGTGTTTGTGTATAAGCAGACTACTTGCTTTTGAAGTGTATATATAATGTTTATGTAGTGAATATTCAATTAAGATACCTTAGTTTAACTAACTTTCACATTAATTTATGCAGGTCGTGCATTTTATTGTGAGAATGAAGCATTTTCGGGTGCTAGAGATAAATCTGAACGCTTCCATGTAGCAATAATAGAGGTATTGAATATCATTTGTGGTGATTAACCCATCCTTGATTGCATAAGTTTGACTTTAGTCTGGTCTTGGTTTATTTGATTTGATCTAAGTTACCTTTTATTATAGGTGAGAGCATATGATGAAGATGTACTATTTTCTGAAAAGAGCTAAAAACCTTGCCTATAAAAATCTATAACAGTAACTTATATTGTGATAAATCCTATATTTCCTATGTTTTGATGTTACATTGTTAACTACATCTATTACTTTTAAAGAATTTTTGATCAATTTCTTCAATTGCTTTTCAAGAAATACATGCTATATGCTTTATACAAATAATGCATGCAATAGTGTTTATGCAATAGCGTTGTTGTTATCTATGTTCTTAGGTGTAAGTAAATATGGGAATTGGAATTGCTTCAGGCTTTGATTTGTAGTAACCTTCATTTATTCATTTGTCACAGGTTTTGCTAAGGATGGAGGAATGGGTACCGCGTGTTCACGGAACAACAGTGAACTAAGGCGTGTGGGAGCTCGGGCTAAGAAATGTTTCTTTCTTTTTTATACAGCTAAACTCATTTATTATTAAATGTGTCATTTTGTTGATTCCCGTCGTGATAGGTTTCATACATATTGAATGAGTTTTTTTCATGGCGAGTGGGAACTCAGGGTGGGTAGTTTTCTTTCTTTTATATAGCTCACCTCATTTACTATTACTTCTATATTTTGACGATTCCAGTTGCAACAGGTTCATACATATTGATCGAGGTTTTGTTTTCACTGAGCAAGCCCCCCTTTGGGTTATTAGTTGTGCAGACGTATAATCAATATTAGCGAGTCATCATGGGCTACTGAAATTTTTGGCTACTGTAGTGTTAGGAAACTGTCGGATAAAAGTACCACTAAATCGCCGAACAATGATGGCCACCGGTACCAATGACCCCAAGGTACGTGAATTTATTGGCGCTCGAATGGTTATAAAGGAGGCAAAAAAATTTGGTCTTGATCGACTAATGTAAAGGGGCGTTAACATTCTTATTATAAATAATATATAATTATTGTGTGCTGACAAAGTTAAGGTGGTTAGAGAAATTGTTGGGCTTGAACCACGGGAGAGTTGACATGTTGCAATATCAAATACTTTGTGTTAGTATTTGGAAAAGCTCAGGTTGTTTGGACTGGGCGTGACAAAGCTCGAGTAGTTTGTGTGAGTATTTGGAAAGATATTACTGATATCATATGCGTTTAAAAAAGGGTACCTCAAGCAGGCAAGTGTTTTATGTATCAAGAATCGAGTCCCAGTATTAATTTTTTAGAATTGAGTCCCAGTATTTGTATTTTGTAGAAGGTACTAATATAGAAAAGAGTACAACCACTTCTGGAAACACAAAGACTTGGCTCTCGAAGAGCTAAAATCTGAAAGTAATTGTTTCAAAAGTTTGGAACAAAAAACATAAAAACATAAAAAGATAAAAAACATTAAAAGATAAACTGTTTGCATTGAAACTGACAACGTCACATCCGCTGAAAAGTATAGCCTGACTGCTTCAGCAATACGTACGTTCCAAACTTTTGAAAAAATTACTTTCAGATTTGTTGGTTTTAGTGCCTCGGTTTTCATTACCTGTTCTTTACAACAATTATTTACAATTGTTTTCTTGCACTTGCAGATTATGCAACCAGTACTCATGTTAACGTTACTGACGCCACATGCTCTTTGGGAAGTATAAACAATGGTACATTTTTTGTATTCAGAATAAAACATCGATACATACTTTATATCTTATCATGGATGTTCTCTGATGTTTATCTTACTCTATGTGTCAATATTTGCGGCCACATAGAGTATATATGCATGTATGTAACATCACCTAAAGATTGTTTGCGTGATACAGACCTATTACTTTTCGTTTTTCATACTACGCATATTGATTGTGAGTTTGCTTCTATTTCAAAAAGTATCTTTTGATTCTTTAGATAGAACAAATGAAACACCAACCACATTCATCACTAAGAAAGACCCATAGTGTCAAAAGATAAGAATAAAGATTACACACTGATATATATTCAAAAAGAAAATAACCAAGGAGTTATTTTGGAATTGCATAGTAAAAAATGGTAATTTGCTTATTGTGTTCAATACACTATGGGGGGTTTGGAAAAAATGCTTATTTGAATTACTTATGTGGTGCCTGCTGATATATGAGTACTTATTTAAGAGTAGAATAAGCAATTCCAAACACCCTTTAAGACTAATCAATAGAGTTTGGATGAAACTTCTTATGTGTATATATTAAAGTAAATAAGCACTTCTAAGTGTCTATCTCCTTCCAAAATAAGCAAGTATCAATCTTCTTACCTTTTAAATGTTTATTATTTGTAAAATTAGCAGTAGAGAGGTTGGGATTATCTATATGGTTTAACACATTTCAGTAAGCATCTAAGCTTTTATATAAGCAAATCCTGAACCTGGTACTAAAACACTATACAGAAAACTGTGTATCCGCTTATAGCATTGTTTTAGAACAAATACTATACAATAATATGCTTAGTTTAGAACAAATAAGCACTTAGAAAATAAGCAGTTAACTACTAAACCAGATAATAGCTTTAACACAAGCAATGCCAACCAGAACACAAGTAACACGATCCGGTCAAGAGTTAAAGCATTTTATTCCCATTTTAAAACAAAAAACCTATCTTGTAACAAAAGACCAAAGACAACATTTGAAACCAGATAATAACTTTAACATCTAACCCACCCCGCCCTCCCTCTTTCAAACCCCAAACCTTAAGTCAGAACTCAAACAATTATATTAAACCATCTTTATTATTGGGTTGGGGTTCATACAACATGAAATGGAATGCTCCTAAATTACCTGAGCTTGCCCAATTGCCCTTTAATCCTTTATAATCTAGCTGCAAGACCAAAAAGATAAATACACTCGTAAATGTTTACCTTCTTAGGAAAACAAGACACGGAGTAATTCGTTACAATATTCTTTTCCATCTTTATTGTCACTAATCACCTTGTACGTAGGTAAAGTTGAATATCATATTACATTGAGACACACCTCTTTTTGGAGCCTCTGTCTCTGCAAGTGGACAAAAACGCTCATGCATTTCCATTTTAGCTTCACACCTACATGATCAGGTAATGGAGCGAAGCGTTCGCTGTCGAGCATCCATCGACATTTCTAAAGAATACTTATATGATGCTAACGGTCATTCTCAGATGCCATCAGCTGCTGTTAACAATCAATCTTCACACCTACATGATCAGATAATGGAGCTATGCGTTCGCTGTTGAGCATCCATCGACAATTCTAAACAATACTTATACGATGCTGACGGTGATTCTCAGATGCCATACGCTGCTGTTAACAATCAAGGTAACGCTTAAACTCTTTTTAAGTTGTATTATTTTCTTTTGCACGCATACACAACTTACCATGAGAAAATCACTATGCAAGGTTAATTGATGTTAATGTTCTAGGTGAATAATAGTTAAAAAATTACTATTATTGGTTTTAAAACTTCAGGTCAATCTACCAAAACAAATACTACGAAGCTTCATCCACTGACCTTGTTTGCACAAAACATTTTTGGAAGTCGGAGAAGGGGTATAATCAATTTCACATTCCTACATAAACCTCGATGAAACGCAACATTAGTTTTCTTCAAACCAACGCCTTTGACCAACAAACCATTTCACTCAGGAAAAAAAATGTTCCAATATTACCCTTCTAACTTGCAGCCTCAACTATCTCGGGTTCACCATCACTATAATCGCCCCAACGCTTGATTGGTTCCTCTTCGTCATTTTTAGCAATAGTTTCTGGCGACTCATTAACATTATCAGCAGTCTTTTTTCTATCGATCATATTTTGTTTGACCTACAGTTTCCACATTTGCCTCTTTCTTTTCTTCTATTTCGGCAACAACTTCTTGAGTGCTTACTGATGGAGATTCTATTGAGTGAACCGGCGATGCAAGCGAGTCAACTGGGGACACGGGGTAACCAGGTTTAACCAGTGGGAACCCATTTATAACAAGAGGGGTACCCCGGGTGAAACTATGTAACCGTTATGAACCCAAGGTTGACTAGGAATAGAATTCAGCTACATGTGGGTTCATAATTCTTGGAGGACTAATCTGAATTCCATCCACCACAAGGTCATATGCCGGTTTATTACGTGGGACCCAGTTTGAGTATCGATTATATCCACGGAAAGACATGGACCATATGGAACCCGGATGTTGCTGACTTGATGTGGTGATCCCGGGGGCTGGGTTAAGCGTGACCATGTTAGGTATCTGGCGGTGGCGGTAATATTCCTACACGGTCATTTAATGGTATTGGAAGTGACCCAAAAACCGGAACGTTTGATGGATTAAAGGTGGTGCAGCTGCAGAAAGCTTCTTGGTTACCTCTTTTTCATCTTTAATTTTTTTGCGATCACTTCTTTGGGCCATCTTGTCGACTCGAAATCTCGACTTTTTACGAGTCGTCTTGACTTGATCAGAAATTTCAACTTCTTTAACGTCATTTTTGGTCAGTTTTTCGGCGGTTTAAATCTTGGAAGTATCAAGTTCTTCATGGCTGTTGACTCCAAACACTTTTCAGGCTTCGGGTTTTGCTTGTTCGGGTTTATGGGCTCGAGTTTTTACGGTTCCTTGACAATTACTTCTTTATCAAGTTTTTCAACCTCATCATTCTTCATATCTATTTTAGTTGCATCATTGCTCACGGGTGGAGGGTCTTTTGGTAATTGTTCACCCGCGTGGCCTTCACAATGGTACCAGGTGCAGCTAAAGCAACTTCCTTATAAGAAAACAGTTTTCCAGCTTCTTTAACACTTATAGAACTTAGCACAGGAGAACACTTCACAACACTGTCACTTGCGGTAGGACTAGATGGACTTGACTTTGGACTAAAGCTTTGACTTTTAACGAACTTTTGGCGACTCGAGGGTGGAGGTCCGGTGGGAGTAATACCAGATTGATTGTGTTTGTTCTTGGTGATGTGAATTAGCGATCTTTGATCGATATTTTGATGACCGAGAAACATTTGTGAAATTTGTATTTATTTTGTAAGATTGATTTTGTCTTGACTAATTGTTTCTCCTATTATTTATGGACACTAAAAAGAGTTGTGACCAAATTACCGCGTCAACTCGGGATGGATGGTTGGCTTCGCTTTTAATTCATGGAGACAAAAGTCAAGCGAGAGGAGATTGGGTTTTATCAGAGTTTAAAGCTGGGAAAAGTCCTATAATGACAGCAATAGACATTGCACCTTGTGGGTTAGGTACGTTTAACGTAAATGTTGGATCGATGTACTCTAACCAAACTAACTTAAATAGCTTGTTTAAGGTTTAACAACCTCGGATAAATCCTAAGTTATTAACAAAGAAACACTGAGCAAACTCTATTAAGTATGCGAAATTTACTTAACAAAGCTAAGAAGAATAACTTTAACTTTAAATGATTATATTAATAACTCTAACTCTGCTTATTATGCAGATACTTTAACAACTCTAATAATATCGAACTTCTCTAAACTTGTAAACTTGTAAACTCTAAGACTCGTACCTCTAATGCCAATCTAGGGGTCCTTTTATAGGCTCAAGGATATCCCTAGTCGGTTTACAATTTGTATCCTTGTATGACAAGTAATCTAATACTGAATGTTCTAGAATTACAAGACTTTCTATAAGCGAATATACGCAGTTCTTTGTTCTTGCGGTACTTTGACTTATGCGATGCTTTGACTCTTTGACTTTTTCCGATTACTTGTAGTTTACAGTGCTTTATCAATCTTCGATTACTTTTTCAATCTTCAACACTTTCATATCCCAACAATCCTCCCATAACTTGAATTCTACTTGCTTGATTTCAAGTTCCTTTGTAATTTATCTTTAGACGTCATCTTTAAGGAGAAGATTGTTTCTATGTCTTTGAATTTTATCTTTATAGTTTATGTGCTTGTCAAAGTATCTTTAGAATTATTCTTTTACAAACATCATCCAAAGAAGCTCCATCTTTTCAATAACCGCGGCAACATATGACAATTTGTACATTAATTGAGTTTAAGTTGCATACTATTCTCATCACTTCCAGGTGTGTTAACTCCTATGAGAGGTGAATCATTGAAAATTTAATGGATTTAGATCTCTTTACCAAAGCCATTAACTCAGGAGTAGCCAAATGTTTTGGTGTGTAAGACCATGGTACATTGATAACCATATGATTTTTTTAGCAAATCATCGACTATCAACGATTTGATTTGTCTTTACCAAAAGTTGTACCCTTCTGGACTAGTTAGTTCTTTTATCTAATGGTGAACTAATTACCAATAATGGTTTTCCACAGCCTTTACCACAAGCCACTTTCTTGTGGGCAGCCAACTCTTTACATTAAGCGTATGGTGAGTTGATTACCATACAACTTATTAGCAAGTTGTCAACTAAAAAGCATTTGAAATATCTTTACGGGCCGTTTGCTCATGGATTAGCCAATCCTTTTGTAACCACGGTGGATTGATGACCTATTGATATTGCCATCTCAAAACCATTTATTTTATTCAACCTTTGTTTCAAAATATTTGTTACTTAACAAAAGGTTCATCCAAAAATCATTTAACCGGTTAAAAGCGCAAGGTACTTTGATTAAAATCTTGTTTGATCAACGATACTTTGAATAAAGTAATCTTTTATCAAAAATAATTTATTCAATGAAAATTCATACGGTTATTCATCATCATGGCAATAGTAGTCAGGTTGATAAACGATTGATGACCATGCAAGCAGTTTCATTATCCTCTTCAACTTCCATTCCATGCTCTAGCATCCTCCTCATAAGCTCAACTGTAAGAGGTATCTTCTATCTCGCAACATGTGAATCATTGTTCCATTTTCCAGCTCTAGAACATGAACACCAGATTCTTCAAAGAATCTCCGGAGACAATTTCCCAATTCTCTTGATTCTTCCAAATGTCATGATTGCTTTTGCTCTTCGATTTCCCACATAGTCGTGAGATCTCCGCTGAGAACTAAACCAATTCCTTCTAATGGATTATGTTCGAAGTAAGCTTGCACCACATGATATAAATAGAATAGATCCACTCTATCTATGATGTGCAATAAATCCCATAATCACCTTGAACACTCACGAACTTTCATCTTCTTTATGAAACATCAAATAACTTCCTTCTTTGGATTCCACAACTTCAAAAGCACTAATCTGAGATCTGTTTATCTTCATGTCAGCATCTTCTTTTGAATATTCAAAATCTACTACTCTGAGATAATTTCTTAGTTCATCCCTAGGCTCAGATCTTAACTCAACTTTTCTTTCTTTGAGGCTGTACATCTTCAACCAGTTTTCCTTTTTCTTTTTAAACTTTTCTTTCTTTACTCGTGATCCAGTAGCTTCATCTCTAAATTCTTTGATGCTTTCAACATGTTTCTTATAAGCTTCCCTAGCAGCATCATACAATCTTTTCATCTCAACATAATTTAACCTCTGCAATCCTTTATACCCTTGACTTTTAAGATAAGCCATCATTGCATTTTACATCTTTAGCTTTATTTGGTCTTCTTGGTAAGAATCTAAGGAATAGGTGATTTTAATGGTTCACATTAACTGACATCAATTCTTCTTACCTTCTTAGGTACTTCTCTACTCAAGCTTCTTGACTTCACAGGTTCTCTATCTTTATCATTTAAATTCCTCTTGAAGTTTCTATTTGCTTGTTCATTCAAAGCTTCTTGGCTCTTATGTGCTAAAGTTAGTTTCTTCTTCTTTACTTCTACCAAAACACATTTCCCTTTATCCTTAGGATCAATTAGGGTTGAGAAACTCTTTGTTGTTCCTCTTCTTGCACTCCTGGAATATTAACACCACCCCTTGGTTGTGATAAACCTTGTAACATTACAACAATGGTTTCATCATCACTTGCAGTATGAATAGGTTTAGGTGTATCTTCTTCTTCTTGTATAGATTGAAGGACCAACAACTTCTTCATGTCGATTGTTGAAGGACCCGCCTTCCTCTTCAAAGTCCAACAACCTTGGTTAACAATTCTTGCCTTAGGATCCTTGTTGTTGAAGCGTGTTTGATCTTGATTACCTTGATCATTGATTACTTTGAACTGAACATCAATAACTTGTTCCTCGCTTTCTTGAATAATCTATTCTTGATCTTTTCATGTTCTTGATTACTTCGTGTTCATTCTCCTTAACAACATCTTCTTTCAAATTCTCTCTTCTAAATTCCTCCCCGATTGGACAAAAGATTGTTGGTGAACCTTTTGACGCTTTTGTCTTTTAAACCGCCTTTGGTCCTTCTTTTTAGATTTTACCAATAGACCAAATTTCTTGACCAATGGCCCACAATTCAAAGCCTTGAGCCTTCAAACTCGCTTCAATTTCTTAATCTGCTTAGCAGACCATAGTAGTCTTTCCAACTTAACTAACTCCCTTGTCAAAACATAATTATCCAATGTCATTTCTTCAGGGGTATAGTATGTGAATCATCTCCTTGAATTGGTGAATGTTCCTCCGTTGAGAATCGAGGAGCGGATCTTTGTGGAGATGGAGAAGGTGTGCAACATCTTCTTGAACTTCATTACTTGGAGCCAGTGCCTTGTGGAATCACAGTGCCTTCTTGAGATGCAGCACTTTGAGAGGCGATACTTGCGCGATGCGATGCTTACTTGGATGCAGATTATCTTCATATCGCTAAATCTTTTTATTTATCATTTCGAGCGAGCAACAACTTCCATCATAGAAGTAGTTAAGGGAGTGTCCCTCCAGATGAATAAATCACTCTTCCTAGAATAAAGGTGAAATTTTTGGCTTGTTGAACCACAGCAATTAAAGATCACATTGGCTTAGGAACATTAGAAAGTTGTTTATTGAGGAATACTTGACAAACCTTGGATACATTAGCCATTTTGAACCATGAGTGATGTGGGAAAGCATTCCATCAAGAATGAGCCTTGAAAAATTAAAAACCATCTATAGCTGGAAAGCAATAATAGCGGATGCTATGTTTTGAGCCAAATTGCTCCCCATGAAGTACTTTTTGCATTAATACGTTGAAGCAACACATGCACTAAAAACTTCCATTGAGGGCAAAAGAGTTGTTTTACAATGTTTGTTACATAAAGACCCTTCATAACCAATATGTCCAAAAGTATCCCAAATCAAGCTGCTTATCAAAGCTGAATAGCCCCATCTTCATCATTAAACAATAAGTCTTCTCTAATGGAGGCCCGATAATCTTCCAGCTTCTTCCGGCAATAGTAGTTCTAATATAAAATTCATCATTCTCCATATTTTCCATAGCAGTAGCCCAAAATTCTTGAATCTAGGGCTCAATTATATCCGCTCCACTAAAGAGCATAAGCGATTGGCGATCGAGTAAGATGTCGATGATATCATGAAAAGTGCATTCGCTTGATCTTATCTAAATTAGCCACCATATTATGCTTTGAAGCGGTAGGACGATTAGCCATTGTTGAATATGTGAGCACAATAAGAGATATAATCGAATAATATAGAGGTGATGAGAGAAATATGGAAAAGATTAAAAGTATCAATATGAGAGGAAAATCGAGTAGTTATTTATATATGTGAGATTTAAAAATCACATTACATAAATACCAAAAGTAACGATTAGTAATAATTACCCCTCAATATACGTTAGGAGCAAAGCTTTAATAAGACATAAGCAATTACTTTCCGCGATGCAAACTTTTCAAAGCGGATACTTTCATAAAAATAGTACTTTTCCAAATTCTTACGTATATAACACAAATATCCTCCCCTCAAGCAATGCATAGGACTATACTAATACTAAATAGTCCTCCCACTTAAATGTAGCTTTCGGTAGTTAATCATGCCAATGCTCACCACCAAGTAATTAAATCTTGAAACATCAAAGCCTTTGGTGAGTAAGTCATTTACATTATCATCTCGTGAACTTTAACCACATTATTGAGCACATGCTCATAGCAATCTCTGATAAAGTGATGCCTAATATGTATGTGCTTGGTCTTGGAATGATAAATTGGATTCTTCACAATACAAATGGTACTCTCATTATCAATATTGATAGGAGTATTCTTGAAGTTGAACCCATAGTCAATAGTTGATTACATCCACAAGCTTGTCCCGCGGCAAACGCGGCTACATATTCAGCGATTAGAGGATGTTGCTGCGATTGTTTATTTCTTACATTGCCGGGACTAATCTTCTTCCAAGATATTGGCATCCACCGCTTGTTGATCTTCTATCATAGTTATCACCGCATAATCACTATCACGAAAAGCCTCCAAATGAAAAGGTGAATCCCTTGGATACCACAACCCCAATTTAGGTTGTTGTTTCAAATATGAAAATTCCTCTTTCTGCATTCATGTGAGAAATCTTTGGTGAGACTTGATATCTGGCACATAAACAAACTGCAAACATGATAGGCCTTGATCAATAAGATACATAAGACTGACCAATCATTGTCATATAACTTGACTTCAATTTATCCATCTTCATCTTTGCCCAATGAGTTAATTGATTTAATAGGTGTATGTAGGCTTCATGTCATCAAAATTGAACTTCTTAAGTATGTCAGTAACATACTTGTCTTGACTTATGAAAATTCCTTCCTTTGACTGTTTAACTTGAAGTCCCAAAAAGAATGTTAACTCTCCCATTAAACTCATTTGAAATTCATTCTGCATCAGCTGCTCAAACTCCTTGACCATATACTGTTTAGTAGCTCCAAAGATGATATCATCAACATATATTTGAACTAACATGATATCTTTCTTATCTCTCTTGATAAACAAAGTCTTGTCAATAGCTCCCCTTCTGTAGCCATGTTGCAATAAGAATGTAGAGAGCCTCTCATACCAAGCTCTAGGTGCCTGATGTAATCCATAAAGGGCTTTGACAACTTTGTAGACTTTTTTAGGATGTTTAGGATCTTCGAAACTAGGAGGTTGTTTGACATAAAATTCCTATGTAATCTTGCCATATAAAAAGGCACTTTTGACATCCATCACAGTAAACCCTAAATCCCATATAAGAAGCAAAAGCAAAAAATATTCTAATAGCTTCAATTCTTGCTACAGGAGCAAACACTTCATCATAATCTACTCCTTTTTCTTGTATGTAACCTTGTGCTACTAACCTTGCCTTATTCTTGATAACATTACCTCTTTCATCCCTCTTACCTCTGAAACCCATCCGGTTCCAATAACTCTCTTCCCATCACGGAGATCACATAATACCCAAACTTCTTGAAGTTTAAATTGAAGAAGTTCTTCCTGCATAGCTTCAACCCATCTTTCTTTAGTCAATGCTTGAGCAATATTCTTGGGTTCTTCTTGAGAGATAAAACAAGTAAATGGCGAGTTTGATGGTCCTTATGATTGACTGTTTTGTTTATACACAAAGCTAAGAAAAGCATTGTGAGGGTGTAGAAAAGTCTTAGCTCGTGTGTCTAGTCATCACTCCGAGTAGAAGGACCAATGATTTGATGTTAGGATGATTCTTATGAATTCTTAAGTTTGGAACCGTGGAACTCCATAAGCATCTTCAAATTAGTAAAATCAAGCATCTTTGTTGGAATATGAGAAAATTCATCGACAAACTCATCATCGGTTTCTTAAATCCGGGCATGGTAGGATCATCCAAATCATCTAAAGAAATCTTGGTAAGCTGCGTGCGTGATGCTTTTATTCGAAAATCTTGTGAGAGTATTCTGCGGACTTGTTCTTCTTCTTTGCCTCTTCATAAGCTCTTATTTGTTCATCGGTTGTAAGAATGTGCTAAAACATCTTGAAGAAGCATCGGTTAAGTTCTTCTTGAATAGATTGATCCTCGTGAGACAATAGGGATTTTGGTTCATCGATTACTTTGTTTTGAAGCATCGGTACTTTGCTTTGGAGCATCGATTACTTTGCTTTTGGACTCTTGGGATCTTATGTGAGATACAACATCGAGTCTAAGATGAACTCCATGAACAACATATTGTAAGTCTTCATCATGCATGGGTTGATTTTCTTCTCTAATAGGTACATAGTTCTTGGAAGGAGTTAAAACTTCAAGATCAAACATCCATCGGGATCTTTTACCTTTTTCATTAGCTTGATCTTCTAAAAACTCAACATGAAGACAATCTTGAACCTTCTTAGTGACTCTCATTGTACACTAAATCCATACTTGTTGGTACAATAGCCGAGTAAATATCCTTCTTCGACTTGCCATCAAACTTACGGATTATCAATTGTATTTAAAATAGTGAAGGCATCCAAGGCTTCATAAAATGAATGTTGGGTTTGTTGCCCATCCCGGTAACTCATAAGGTGTCTTCATCACATGGTTTGGTGAGTGAGACTGTATTAAGTACATAGCGGCGGTACTTGACGGTAAAATTGAATAGGTAGTTGAGAATCTGGCTAACATTGTTCATTTGCTTCAATCAAAGTCCTATTCTTCCATTCTGCAAACACCATTACATTGTAGTATTCTTGCAATCTCTTGAACTCCCTCTTGATTCCTTTGTTTTCAAAATTCATCCATAAGCTTGTTCTTGAATTAGATCCTATTGTCACATCTAATACCTCTAACCTTGAGTCTCAATTGGTTTTCAAGTGCTATTATGAGTGTCTGAATAGCATCAAAAGTATCATCTTTAAATCCCAAGAAAAATACCCAACTGAATCTACTGCAATCATCTGTAACAATTAAGCAGTACTTTTTCTCGTTTAAACTCCATATGTAACAGCTCCAATGGTTCTCTAATTGTTCTTTCCTCAAGCTTCTTGCATGAAGCTTTATGTTGTTTACCCTTCTTGCATGCTAAGCATGAGTGATCATTCTTGTACGTCTTTGAAGGTAAACCTCTAACTAAATTGCCTTTGACCAGTTTGTTGATATTCTTGAAATTAACATGGCCCAATCTTCTATGCCATTGATGTGCTTCTTTAGTTGTTGCTTTAGCCACTAAACAGGTGGGTCTCCCATAAGAGTTAAGACTCTTCATGTCCAGACTATACACATCATTAGTTCTTGGTACTCTGAGTACTACTAAGTTATCATCAACAGCTTGAATTAGGAGGAAAGGATGAGACAGTGTAGCCAGGTATGAATAACACAGTGCTTTTTATCACATTTGAGAGACTGATAATAAGTTGAACTTGAGCTCCTTCACATATCTAACATTCTCAAAATCTATACGTCCTGCTTTGATAGTTCCTTTTCCAATAATCCGTCCTCCATTGGGATCATTCCCAAATGCAACTCTTCCTCCACTAATACAACTAAAACGGGCAGGATCTCTTTGTCTCCTGTCATACTTCGAGAGCAACCACTATCTACAATCAGATGATCTTTAAGCTCCTCTTACGGGTTGCCTGCACAAAGATAAAAGAGTTAGTGATCTTTAGGAACCCAAGCCATTCTTGACTTGTGTTCCCCTTGTGGAGTTACAAACTCAAATTCTTTGAGTATGTAAATTCCACTTGTTTTCAAAACATGATCCAAAATTATCTTTTGATTTTTAGCATGTGGATTTCCAAAACTACGGTTTTTCAACACAACTCTCTTTTACAAGTTCATTCTCTTTTCTTGTATCACAAAAACACGATTCACTTTTTGTTGAAAGTCTTGTTTGTCCTCAGTACTTTCCCTCTTAACCCATTCTGTTTTAACACTTGGTTCTTGTGATCTAGATCCCCTATGTGAATTGTAATACCTTCTAGGTTGATAGGAATGAGATCTCCTAAGGTTCCTATTCCAATGAGTGTGATCATTACCTTGTTTTTGGCGTTACTTTGAGAAAGTCTTGGTCTTGGCTTAGCATACTTTGGAAAGTCTTGTGGGATCTGAAGGTTTTGAAAAAGGTCTTCTCTGGTGTGGGTATCTATGATGCGGTGAGAAGTTCTTTGTGATTGACCCTATTTGAATTATTCTAGGTGGTTTGTGCTCTCTAGGTTTACGATTGGCGGACCTATGGTTTGGAAATTTTCTAAGGTATTCGAGTGATGTTCACAATCCTTGATTAAATGAGTAGGACTAAAACACACAAAACACAGTTTTGACCCATACTTCCAAAGTGACTTCTTCTATGTCTATGCCCAAAACTATTTTGCCTTCTAGGTGAATGATTAAACTTGTTTTGATCAAAGTTATCCCAAAAGGGTTTAGCGATCTTGTTTGAAATGGTTTTCTGAAGGTACTTGTTTGTGGAGCGATACTTTGATTTGAAAGTCTTGCTTGACTTTTAACATTGTTTTCAACGGTTTCCTTTGGGGTTTCGGACCTAGATTGAGCAACTAGCTTTTTCCTAAACTCTAGGCATCTACTCCAAAGCGAGAAACATCGAGGCCTAGGGGTTGATGACTTCGATGGGAACTTGCATGATAACCATTATCTTTCTTATACTCAGGAGGTGGTTCACTAATTGAATCCTTATTACTAGATGTGTCTACATAATTAATGAGTTCATCATCACTAGTGGTTACATCCTCTAGGTCATCATCAACTTGATTCTCTTCTATGTTATCAAAGTCCATTCCAAAACCTAAGCCAGTTTTAATGTAAGCTCTTCTCTGTTTTTTAACATAAGTAACATGTGTGGACCGAGATTCACCCCAAGCGTCAAACTTAGCTAACAAATCATCTCTTTCCTTAGTCAGTTTCTCTATTTGAGAAATTTTGATTTAATTTCCATTCACTAAGTTTTAGCTGATAATCTGTTGTGCATACTTTTCATTAAAGCTACTTCATTATTTTCATGTGTTAAGATTTTGGCTTCCATAGATTCTAAGGTTATTTGATAACCGGCTACCTCAGAACCTAGCCCTAACACAATTATCTCTTTCAATCACATAACTGCCAAGTAATTTTTGATAAAATCATGACAATTTGAGCATACCTCAGAGATAGGGGGTGAACTTGGTGAAGTAGCCACCAATGCAAATTGAACAGAATCATCTTCACTCTCCAAGATCCAATCAAATTCTCCTAGACAATCTCTGGATTCCAAATCAGTTTCGAGGTTCCTCATCAAAGCGGTGCTCAATCAATTCTTCCATTGAATCTTCAATGCTTCTTCCACTACTACCACCATACAATTAGTCCTTGGTTCATCATCAAACTCTTCACTCGGTCAACCGATAACTTCTCTTGAGCAACCAAAGCCTTTGTTTTGATGGTGGAATTTCTTTGAGCTCAGCTTTGGTTTCTCGGATGTCTGTTTGCTTGATACTTAGCAAACACGCACTCTTCACAAAGTGTCGATCTTTTGACAATTGAAGCATTCAATTTTGGATTTGTCAAAAGTTATTCCCTGTTTTGGTTTGAAATCAATGCTTTTGCCTGTCTTCTTCATGTACTTTTTCATCCTTGCGTTGATCATAGCAACTTGCCACGATATCAATTTCTCAAGTGCATCTTCTTGTCATTGCTAGATCTTCTTCATAAGTGGCAATTAAACGGCTTGTTGTGCAAAGAATGAGCACACAACCTCATCTGAGTGCATAGTAGTAGTTGGTGGGGCTTGCTGAGCATATGTAGGGGGTGTAAACAGCGGTACTTTGAGCAACAATACTTTGAGGAGAAGCGGTACTTTTGGTAGAAATCTGCCCTTCTTTTCGAGATGACAGAAAAGCAATTCTGTGTGATTTGGAACTGGTTTGGCCATTCATCTCATGCTCATACACCTTCAGATGATTGTAGAGATCATCAAAGTCCATGACATATAAACCAGGTTGTCCTCGATCATTGTAGCAAATCACCATGTAGATGGCAAACTTCTTAGAAACAGTTAGCATCTTCAACTGATACTTCTGCCTTGTATAACTCCAACATGTTGAGGAGGTTCTGAAACCTATCATATCAGACATCAAGACTCTCTCTTTCACCAACTGTGAAAGTTTCAAACTCTTGCTTCAGTAGATTTACTGTGCATCTTAGAAGCTTCATTCCCTCCAAATCTTGTCTTTAGAGCAGCCCAGAGCTGCTTTGCATCTTTAGCATCATGAAATTTGAGAAGATGACCATCTGGAATGGCAGACAAGAGAATGTTGAGAGCCTTCTCTTGATTCCTTAAGGTTCTTCTTGGGTAAAGGCCTTAGGTGCTTTGGGTTGTCGGGGAACATCAATAGGTTTTGGAACTTCTTCATTACCATTAACAATGACATTCCATAGAGCATGGTGCGTAATGGCAATGTCTTGCCTCATCTTCATACACCATAGATCATATTCGCCTTTCTTGATGACATGAATCCTCATTGAGGTGATGGAAGGTGGTGGAACAGAATCAGTCGACATCTTTAGGTATGTTGTAGTGGGATTTTAGGGTTTCTTCTTAGTCAGAGTTTCCACACAAGCTCTGAAACCACTTGTTGGATCGATGTACTCTAACCAAACTAACTTAAATAGCTTGTTTAAGGTTTAACAACCTCGGATAAATCCTAAGATATTAACAAAGAAACAGCAGGCAAACTCTATTAAGTATGCGGAATTTACTTAACAAAGCTAAGAAGAATTAACTTTAACTTTAACGATTATATTAATAACTCTAACTCTGCTTATTATGCAGATACTTTAACAACTCTAATAATATCGAACTTCTCTAAAACTTGTAAACTTGTAAACTCTAAGACTTCGTTACCTCTAATGCCAATCTAGGGTCCTTTTATAGCTCAAGGATATCCTATTCGGTTTACAATTTGTATCCTTGATACGACAAGTAATCTAATCTTGAATGTTCTAGAATTACAAGACTTTCTATAAATGAATATAGAGTTCTTTGTTCTTGCAGTACTTTGACTTGTATGCGATACTTTGACTTTATCTTTAGCAGATACTTTGACTCTTTGACTTTTTCTAGTACTTGTAGTTTCACGATTACTTTATCAATCTTCAATTACTTTGTCAATCTTGACACTTTCATATCCCAGATAAACCATAATCTTTGGAAATTATATTCTTGATATGATTATATGAATTACTGATTTGAAAGGCATGAAATATGTAATCAATTATGATTTCCCAGGTTCACTTGAGATTTTCTCTGGATGTCGAACAAGAAGAAGCGGTAGGGACAACCTACACTTTCTTCTGCGGAAATTATGGCATAAAGCTAGGTGATTTTTGTGTTTACGCCTTATTTGATTCGGTGATGAACAACGTGCGAGGAACACATTTGTTGAGCGCCATCTTTGGTACTATTTTGTCTCAATCACTAACTTTCATACAATTCGCTATATCAAAACAAAAAGGAAACACAATAATATCCAAATAGTCACTAACCAAATAAATGGTTAAATATGTCACTTCCTCCCTGAGAATATGTTCACAACATGGAAAAGAGGCCCACAGTTCTAACATTCTATTGATGTGCGAGACATACTTATCTTGGTTGAGTAGTTAATCACTTCAAGCACCGAAAATGGTTCATATGGAACGGTAATTGCTTTCGAGCGGTTTTGTGTTTTTTTAATTATGTTTATTTTTTAATCATTAAAACTAATTGTTGGAAATTTGTTAAAATTTTATTAGTTCATAAGTTTATTGATTAAGTGATACATAAAATAATCACGAGCAGTTCACATTTTTAGTCCTCTACTTGAAATTAGAATGCATGTTTTATTATTTTTCTTTGTAATTAATTGATTATGAAGTGAGGAAATTTCATTTGATTAGTTTAATTAGGAAGAGTAAAATTATATGAGACAATTAGTAGAATCCCTACAAGTTACGTAAAAAAAATTCACTTTTTATGTTGGGATTTAGTAAATCCAGTTATTAAAGAGTCGGTCACCTCAAGTATATGTCGTTAAGCTTCGTGATGGTAGATTATTTAATGTTATGTAGTATTTAGTTAAGTAACACCGTGGAGAATGACAGGTCTTTACCCTTGTATGCACGATCCTTTGGCAGTAGGTGGCGATTTATGTAAGTACTATAAATACTCTCTACCTCCCAAGATAGAGAGTTGGAGCTCATAATAATACTTTCATTTTCTCTCACTAAGTTCCCAAAACCTCTAATTCTTTCTCTCTATAAAACATCATATTATACGCCTCTTTGTTTATGGTTTGATGTGTTTGTGAAATCCAATATGTTACAAATGGTATTAAGAGCCATGGTTTGATCATCTCTCTTACATATCTTTGGATTTCTAGTGTTTTTAGATGGTTTTGAGTTTGAAACGTTTAGTGGTTTTGCATCATTTGGATCATTTCTAGTGTTAAAGTTTGAATTTTGGGTGTACTTTTGTGTTTAGAATCCTTGTAAGTGCTTGGGTTTTGATTTGGTAAGCTTGAATCTCTGTGGTTGAGCTTGTTTTGGATTGAAAAGTGTGTTTTGAAGTTTTTCTTGCTAGCGACTTGGCTCTCGTTGTGTTTTTCATCGTTAGCGACTTGCTTGATAAAGGTAGCGAGTTGTAGTGTTAATTGTTAGCGATTTGGTCCTGGTGACTTGTCTATTGAGACAAGCGACAATGATACAACTTAGTGCATTCTCCACTCTGACTGCGACTTGGTGAAGTTAGCGACTTGCTTTCAATTTTGTTAGCGACTTGTACTTAGTATTCTTAGCGACTTGGACCTTAGCGAGTTGCTCTTTAGCGACTTGACTGTTTAGCGATTTGGTGCTTTAGCGACTTGTGTTTAGCGACTTGGTTCATAGCGACTAGTGCTTAGCGACTTGGTGACTTAGCGACTTGTTCTCAAGGTTTATAGCGACTTGTCTCTAGCGACTTGTTGACTTTTCCTGACAAAACTTCAAACGGCTATAACTTTTGATCCGTAACTCCGTTTTAAGCGTTCTACCCATCAAAACGACCGTGAGAACGAGGAGAATGGCACGCCGAAATAAGTAAAGATCATTCGGGTCATTCATTTGGGTCAACCCTCGAGGCCTAAATCGGCTCGAGCGAAGTTATTGAGGTTTTAAGTTTTAGACCTAAATTTCTCCGTAAATCGTGCATCAAACAACCAAATCACAACCAAACAACATCTCACGCTAATCCTACATAAGTCCTAACACACAATTGTCTATCATTGTGTCTATCCATCGATTATCTTAACACGTTCTATTGGCATTGTAGCGGTTTAGTCTTGATTTTAGTAAATCCAGCGAAAGATTCTATTTCTCGGTTTAAATCATAGACTTGTAAAAATCCGTGCCGCGTCAACATCATGCCTAAAGATTGAATTGATTGTATCTAAGATACCGGTTTATACGGCGTGATCAAAGAGCAGAAGATACCCGACAATGTACATGGTATCATGTTTGAGTGGGATGATGCTAAAATGGATTCTTGGTGCTCAAATTCACAAGATAGAGGTACACGGCCACAATTTGTGCAGAAGTTAATGCAAAGGAACACTCAATGGGAAGCGAGGATGTACCCAAGAAAGTGCACCAACCACAACACATTGCGTTAATGCAGAGAAGGCTGCATGGATGTTTCTATTGTACCTAGTTGTGCATCTTCTATAAATGATGAGTAAGTGCATGAGTAATTTGCATTTATCCACTGATGATTCCTTGACCGAACTCAATACCTATAAGGATCAAGTTGCCATATATGAACGTGCTAAGTTTGAGCTTGACCCTTTCGTGGCGGGGAGATGGATATCCAAATGAGTACACTTATCAGAAAAATCAATTTTATGGAAGAAGTTTTAAAGCAAGAGTTAAATTCCTTACAAGAAAAGCTTAATAAAACCGCTAAGCAAAAGCAGGAACTTCAAGAAAATGTGAAAGTGCTAGCGAGAATTCAATGCTAGGAATCAAAACTTTTAAATGATTTTTCCAACCTAAAAACTTTAAATAACAAACTTGAAAACAAGTTATGCATTACAAGGAAACACCACTTGAATTTGCTCACATGATCACTAAGCATAGAGTCTTAAGCGATAAGCATAGCATTTCCCTTGTTGAGGAACCTAATCCTGAGGTAGTTAAAAAGGCTAGAGCTGCTCATAATGTAAATTATGATGGAAATGAGATTCTTAAACCTAGACAGAAACCTAGTTGCATTGAGTGCACTAAGGAAGATAGAAAATTAGATGATGCATCTAGGGAGAAAATGGATAAGAAGCTTAACGATCCTGCGTGTAAATAGAATAACATAACGATCAAACCCCATGATTACAAAAAGGAAAATTGGATTTCCTTGAACAAGTTTAAGCCTCAAGCGTTGTTAGCAGCGAACAAGTGTTAGGAAAAAGGACTTAGATAAGCAAAAAGCTGAAAATCTTGTTGAAACAAATCCTCCCCTTAGGAAAGTGCACACCCGCGACTATGTATCCTCGAATACACCAATGCATTTAGTTCCTAGAACTATTGCCACTAAAAGCAAGACCTTAATCGGTCAATATGTTATTTTTCAATTATTTGTTGACTTTGAGAAACTTTAAGAAAAGGATCACACCATTTGGGATAGCTGAAGGGGAAAGGGGTTTTGAGCAAACTAAAGAATGCTATTTAATTGAGGTCATGCCTTTCTTTAAACAATTAAAAGGTCAATTTGAGAGTCTTAAAAAGGGGATGGATTGAGATATTAAAGAAATGGAAAAGGAATTTGATGCAATGATAGTTGAGGTTAGTGACTATGGGCGAGAATTAAAATATAATGAGATTGAGAGGAAGAACTTGCATACCTTGATAGAATCTTATTTTGAATGTATTACTCAAGATGTGTTTTACCTTGCTTTCTGGTGTTCCATTAATGCTTCTCAATTTCATGAATTATCTATTGCTTTGAAAGTTTCCCATGATCGTGTCATTGAGCTTGAAATAACAATTCAAATTGCATGAGAAAATAGAAACGGATGATCATGATAACTTGGTCAAACATTATTCTAAATTAGAAGTTGAACATCTTGCTTCGCAATTAAAACATCAACATCTCAAAGAAAATGTTAAAACCTCAAATATCAAGACATCCTCGATGTTCACGAGTTTGATGCGATTTTTGAAATCCTTAAGCGTGATGAACAAATTGAGCTCATTGCAACACGATCAAAAGATTGAGAACCCAAATCTCACAACTAAAGGGAGAAAAGCATGATTGTACTAGTTCTCGAATGCCTCCATCTTTAGATTCTCAGAATTTCCAACTTCAAAACATTATTAATAACTTGCAAAAAGAAAATGATTGTTTTAAAGTTTGAAATTTCAAAGTTTAATGATCAACACAAAGAGTTATGTGATTCATTCAAAGTTAATCATGATAAAAACATGGAAAGATACTTCTTTACTTAATGATATTGAGAATCTGAAAGTGAGGTGAAAGAAAATTGCCAATCTAGCTGCAAATATTACATTCCTAAAGTTTACGCTTGTGATAAGTATGCTATCGACATGTTATATATTCCCCGCCATTAGGAATAATGACACATAAAAGCATATCTCTGCTACTTAAGAAGGATAGTTTCAAGGGTCTCAGTGAGATATTGAAGATGAAAGATTAGAAAAACCTTTTTGATAGTACCATAGCCTATGCGCATGGATGCCAAAAGACTTGAAACTCTTAGAGTCACGTAATGTCGAGAAGTCCAAGAAATCTAGCAATAGGCGAGATAGAATAGTTACTTTTTCGGCTATGCCTAAGGATAAGAATGTGACTTTTATTAACCTCACAAAACTTTAGATCAGCACTTCTAGACCACAAATGCGAGAAAGTAGTGAAACCAACTAATGCTCCATCATTTCTTCTCACAGTTGTGTCGGTGACACTAAGGTAAGAATTAAAGCCTCTAGACAATACAAAGCTAGATAGGACCTCGCGATCCAAGAGTGATCAAGGGAGGAAGAAAGAAGAACCACCATAGGGACAATAAGTTTGACTTGAACAAAAAGAATGGTATTGGTTCTAGTATTAGCTCTAAGCTAGAAATTAATTGACTTCTTATGTTTATGCAAAACATGTAAGAATGTATAATTTACGGTAAACATGATAAATGTGGTGTGTTACTTACATGAAGTCTAAGAATCAATACTTGATCGAAATTTTGGAAGCGAAAGCATTAAGCAATCATGTAAACCTACGAGGGAAGGTTTTACCAATATAGGATTTCGATTGGAAGCCCACAGATCGAAATATTCTCGAATGGCAAACCTTGCTCCTTAACTAGATCCATTATTCTGAGTAGTGCACTTGTTAAGGTTTGGAAGCCAGCGGTCGATAATAAACAAGGCACCGCGATGCCCTTTAACTAAGGCCGATAATTCTACTAGTTTTGCTCCTAGTGATAATGCCATAGCAACTGGGTTTCAGCTGATTCAAAGATTGTTTGCACTAACCAAAAGGAACCCATTTTCACATGGGGATCTAATGTTTTCAAATTTCCACCTTTTTTACGTGTGTTCCAATCAGGTACCATAAATCATCTGTGGTACTTGGATTAAGTACGCTCTAAGCAGAATAAGGAAATGACAATAGCCGTCTGATGCACATCGATTCGGGCTGTACTTCATCATTATGGCGTCTGCGGATAACATGGCCCCATTCCTCAAAGGTGTTATGCTTGATCGCTTTATCTTCAAAAGAAGAGAAATCTTCATGTGTATGACCATTCTCATCGACATTCTTCATCAACGAGCTCTTTCATGTTTTCCGCTCTTTCACCCCTCAAGTGGATCTACGTTCAATTGTGTATATTATTATTCACTTGTTCAAATCAAAATGGCAACAGGATGCAATTTTTGAGGGGAGAAAGAATGCATATACTACATGTTGATGGATGCTTGATTATGGTGTATGACTCTCCTTGACACCTAATGCTTCACTACTAAGTATAAGCTGGATTCATTGTTTCAAGATATGTTTGATGAGTACTTCTAATCTCCAACGAATGTTGATCATCTAGTTTAAAACATGCTCCGGACCTCGCATCTCAATTTGGTTCACCAATCTAAGAAGTACTTCTGAATTCTCAAGAACCTTATCTCTAGTTACTTACAAAGGCATTGATAATGACTATCATTATAGTTGCACTCATGAATAATGATCCGCTCTTTCGTACTCATTTGCCAAATCTTCATGGATTATTGTGCACGCTATAAATCAACCACATGAACATTATGGAAAATGACTACCTCATCCGCTCGAAGAATTATTGGTGATCTTTGGATGATCTCTACATGTATACCTTTAGGAAGAAAGCATTGATGTTGAGGAATCATTTGTTGCGTTTTATTCGGTGGGTGTCATCCGATTGTATGTTGTTTTTCCGCGTGTTGGGCATTTGACACAAGTTGATGACTTTAGAGTTAATCATTTATCACTTATTTGAGATTGAAGTTGACTTTCAACAAAGGCGTGTTCTTATTTGATAACTTGCTCGAGCTTAATAATTTGAGTTGAAGACTTGGTTTATCTAGTTACCGGTTATTAGGGTGGTTGGTTGAAGACTTTAGTTAACTATCACTATTAGGAGTTACATTGTTTTACTCAGTGTCACATGCAGATGACGATGTGAATAATATCAAGAGGTGTTAATGTCTCATACTTTGTTTGAGTTGTGAGTATGATGAGTCTCTAAATACTCATCATTTTTATACCATTTAGACTGCAAAATCATCTGAAAACACTCAGAAACACATCAAAATGATCAAAATATAACAAATCAGTGTTTTTATGTTTTAATTCAAAAATATCAAAATCAGATGAAAAGCATATCAAATTTGCAAAAATGCGGTTTGAGTCCCCCAGTTTCTAAAATTGTCAAAAATAGTCCTGAGCCAAAATTTCAAAGAAAAGTCACCAAGGTCCTTTTAAAATCAAAACTTGTCATATTTAGTCCTTTGGTGAAAAATTATCAAAAGTTTGAGAAATTACAAGTTTAGTCCTTCAACTTTCAAAATTGGCAATGGCCCTGGGAAATTGCAAAATGGCAATATTGGTCCTTATACTTTTGAAGGTTGTCACTTGTGGTCCTTGGAATAACTTTTACGAATTAGCGACATTGGTCCTTTGAATTTCAGCAATTACACTTTGGGTCCCTTGTCATTTAAAGCCTTTAACTTAATTTTGGACCCCTTGCCTACCATTTGGACCCTTACCCTTTTGACCCCCTTTCATTACTATCTTGCCTCAGTCAAACCTTGGTCAAAAACAAAACAGCGCCAGACCTTCTTCCCCGACAACATCCACGAAATCACTTTCGCTCTTATCCCCCAACTTCGCCCTTATCACTCCTTGTCCCCCCTCATCACAACTCCAAGAATCATTAAATGATCCTTCCTCATATCACTCAACCCTCTCATTTGGTACACAATTGGCGCCAAACTTCATTATCTCGCCACTTGGGGTTGAGTGAAGGGTTGAGAGCATTAAATGAACCTTGGATGTTAGTTGTGGAGTGGGGAACAAGTTGTTAGTTGATTGGTGAGAGGGATGGGGGATCTTGATTGCGGGCAAGCGATTGAAGAAGATGAGACTTTGGCCGAACAGTTGGTGGTTTGGTTTTATTAATAAACGAGGGTCCAAAGGCTTTGGCGAGGGGTCCAATGACTAGGCGAGGGTCCATGGGTATATGATAGGTCCAAAGGTGTGTAAAAGGGTATTAATAACATAAGGACCTTATTGCAATTTCTGAAAATTAAGGGACCTTTTCTGCCAATTCATCAAAGTTATTTCAAGGGACCAAAACTGACAAGATTCTATAGAACAAGGACCAAAGTTGTATATTTATTGTATTTTTAAACTTTAAGGACCTTAAATGTAATTTTTGGATTTTGAGGGACTAAAGTTGTAAATTTCAAAAAGTTTATCAAAATTGTTCCAAATTTTCAATCATGCATAGTACAAGGGTATTATTTGTAAAATTCCAAGTTTAGAATACCCAGGGACCATTTTTGCCAATTTTGTAACTTGAGGGGTAAAAGTTGCCATTTTGTGTAAACTTTATCAGGGGATGTTTTGTGAACATTTTTGATTTCCCAAGGACTTAAGTTGACTTTTCATTCATTTTGAAACTTTTAGGGACTAGTTTTGACATTTTGTGTAACTCGGGGTAGCATTATTGTTGTGAAATTGATCAAGTTTCACTTGTTTTTCAATCTTTTGTACCTGAATCACATAAAAACACATTTTTATGAATTTGTAAACTTTTGAGAGTCATTTGTGTGTTTTTGGTTGTTTTTGTGGGTTTTTACAATACAAATATATGTGTATTTAGACACATATCAGAGTACTTAGAGATTTGCTTGAAGCATAGATTCTCGACACCGTTCTTCCATCATTAAGTGCAAGATTAAGATACAAATGCGGGGAATTAGACCGGTTTCAAGTTTGGTATATCGGGTTTCTTCAGCGGTGTCACTAAATTGTCTACATATGGGTTGATAAAGGAGTAGTGAGAGAGTTTCTATAGCGGTTGATTCTCCGGATTCATTTAGGCTATTTGAGTTCTTCTCACAAGATTTCAAGTTTATGGGTATATTATGTTTTCTTGATTACGAGGTATCAAAACCGACAAGGGGAAGAGACATATATCTAAAAGCACAACAAAGTACACTTGATGAACTTAACACTTCTACGATTGAAGTTATCCGGGAAGACAATGGTCATAACCGTAGAAACTTCGGTGTTTAACTCTTAGCCTTTGGTGTATTATTCCAACTATTTGGGGGAAGGATATATTATTCCAACTATTTAGGGGAAGGATGTATTATTCCAACTATTTGGGGGAAATGGTCTCTGGAGACTTTTGGTATGTGTTACTTCAGTGTTCAGTTGGAAGAAATGTGAGAAGAATAGGTGGTACGTGAGATGATATTGCTTATCAACATCTTCTATATGATTTATGATAAAGTGCTTTCGGTTAGTGCTTCTTGTACAAAATGTAATGATGATTCCAATGAGATTGCAACCATCAGGGGAGAGATATGTGTACATCAAGGTCGCACAACATATTCACATGATCGAGCTTAATCAGTTATTCAGGAGTTGACATCCTTGCGAGAGGAGATCATTGATTCAACCGATTCTTGTGATATGGTTGTCTCTACTACGGTTGAATGCGTGTGTACATTATGGGCTGATTGGTTATATGGGAGATAACTGGAATGCACTTGGTAAAATGAAGATGTTGATGTATTGTTCCCCTAAATAGACAACTGGTCAATCTCAAAGAGTAATGTATACATCGGGGACGCACAACAGGTTCATGTGATCGGACTTCATAAGTTATTCGGTTGATAACCAGCGAGGCGATCAATGTTTCAACTTGTTTCTTTGGTGTTCTCGTGTTCTTCAGGGTGCTGAGCTTCTTTCAATGAGACCATTTTTATTCACTTCTACTTCTTGGGGAAATAGTCTTTATTCTTAGTTTTTCGGTTTGGGGGGAAGCTACCAAAGTCTCTCTTTCTCAAAGGCTCATGTTCTATCTTCTATTCTAGAGCCCTTGGAAGCTTTGTTGGTGGATGTTTAAGAGATGAAATATTCTATCTTCTACGACGTGCTGCTCGATATCCTTATCTCGGTACTCGTATCATCATCTTCTTAAACTATTTCTCTATCTTGTATATATTTATTCGAAAAGCAAAATACAAAATTTCAAAACCAACAAAAAGCAAATAGAAAATTATAAATCTTTCAAAAATCCATAAAAATTTGAAAATCTTGAAAAATTTCAAAAAATATTGTCTTTTTGTCATATTTTTCTCGATTCGATAAATATCTACGGTCTTTGTGCTGTCATTCAAAGAATGACACGGGACTTTAGATGTTGTTCGAATGTTCATATAAAAAAAAATCAAAAAATATTTTTGGGAGAAAGTGAAACTATGGTTTATTGTCATTTCAGGCAGTAACCCGCCCTTCAATGAAAGAACAGAGCCATGCTTTATCTTGGTTTTCAAATCTCATGCTCTGATTCTTTAAACAATTCCTTACCATCTAATGAAAACTAATTGCTTTGTTAAATAACTCAGACTCTATCTTTGAAAATCATCTGGACTTAACTTTTGTCAAAATATCTATCTCTCAATCAACAACTTATGTCATTGATTGAGGGGGAGAATGATTTCAATTAAATCAAAAGGTTATTTGTCATACAATTGTTTTCAAAGATAATCATGCATGTTTAATCAATGGAGTTTAAAGTCTCAAAATCCGATCCTTATCAGTTAAAGCGTTTTCACAATCAAGTCACAATTCTCCTTAAAAGCTTTCAAAATCAATTTAAAGAGATCACAAATCTCAAATGATTTGATAATTGTGATCGGAGGAGAATTTGTGATTTAAATTGGATTTAATCGATAATTGGTAAATGGTTTTATAAGGATGTACAAGCTCTCCTTCCCACATTTGCCAAATGATTTCAAATTTTCCTTGCATGTTGAGGAGAGCATCTATCTTAAACCACAAAGATTTGAAATGTGATCAATTTATTTCAATGTGCAGTCTTTTCCTAATATGTGCAAAACATTTTCAAATATCTATGCACATATTGAGGGGGAGCAACTATTTTGAAAACCACATTCTTTATATAACTACTCTTAGATGCAAGCCAACCCCTCAAAGATGAAAATTATCTCTATTACAAAATGATGCTTGATACACATGTTGAGGGGGAGCTCTTGTTCTAAAAATATCAAAAACAATTCAGGTACAAAATGCTTTGATAATATATCACAAGTATCTGGATTGATTTTCAAATGGTTTTCAATTGGTTCCAATGGCAGATGAACAATACCAAATAGACTAACCAACTTTACTTTATGTATGGTGATATAAGGACGATAAGGTTAGGTATTTGTTCCCATGATCCGCCAGAACCGGAGGGATCTACCCAGGGACAATCCAGTAAATAGTGTAGAAGTCCTTAGGTATATTGAAAAAGGGAGAAAAATGAGATATGGGAAGAGTGCAGACTAAGACTGAGCTAGTACTGGAATAAACCCAACAAGGTTCTAGTTATGAAGTCTCAGTAAGCACTAAAGGGGTTGAAGAATAAAAAAGAATTGAATGAGAAAAGGGTGAAAATAAATAGCCCTCCAATTATTCAACCTTAGGGGAATCACGGGTTCAATTCATAAGCTACTGGTGGTTACCAAGGTAACATCGGTATTGAAGACAAGACATCCTGGACCCAGTGACGCACTGCACATCAACTTCCCAAACCACTCAAGTTCCTCTTAAAAGGACTTGTTTCATTCTCACAGGGAACCGACATTATCTATCGATTTTCTCTTAGAGATTGTTGATATTGAAGAAGGAGACCCTCTCCCTAGTCTCCAAAATAGGATCCAAATATGCACAATTGAGTCTAGAGCCACGAGATCATCTATAAATCTCATTATTACACTTTCAATGAAGACTCTCTGTTTCACACAATGTGGAAAGAGAGATTATATCTTATGAGTCCTACGCATTATCCTTGTGGTATTGCCAGAACATCTGAGTGATATGCAAACATATTCACAATGAAGATTGAAAGCCTTCTGGAGCCAACATCAAACAAGCTCCTGGTGGGTGGCATGTGAGATCTATTCTATATATCAACCATGTGACAAGCGAAGCAGAAACAATGGGAGATTCAATCTTTTGAATCAATCACAGTTAAGGTTATGGATTGACGGATACCTTTGAAAAACCAGTCGTTGTGCTTAAAACTCTTTTCTTTAGCACACATGTGTACTAATATTTCAAAATAAAAGGTGTTTATGATTGATAATTGATTTTTCATTAAAACCTTCGTTGTATTGCAAAAACAATTTCTATTGGGGCGGTACGATTGTTTTTCAAATCTCTTTTCATCAATCGGTGAATCTCAATTATTTGGTTCACTCACTCCATGTTGTCTTCTTTGAGGCGTTCGGTTTGAGAACAGTTAGAGCAGCGAAACCCATCAAGGAGATTCTTAGGAATCCTACGATCACAGGCGTACTTGTCTTGATCAGCGAGGAACCGTGGGCGTGTACCTCAATTCAACGAAAGTGATCAAAGACACTTTCGTGCGCTTTATTGCTAGCTGTTGTATGCAGGTACACCCGGCGTTTGGTGATCGAAATGAAGCGGTCAATCCATAGCCGCATGCTCATACAACACATTCATTTCTAAAGAAATCATGATTAGTGCATCAATGACTCTGATATTATCACTCCATTACGCTTTCTGGCTGCCAATATCATGAATCAACGAAAGCTTCCGCTACTCTGATGAGAATATATCATGATCCAGAATGTGAGCATGTCAGTCCATAAGTCACAACATCGCATAATACCAACAATGCAACGGATGAGTCTGAGATTTACGGTAGCTAATGATC
>OU343224.1:241012496-241054446 GCA_910596185.1 Chrysanthemum makinoi | reverse complement strand
TGTTTAGGCTTATGAAGTAAGCCAATGAGCCTATGCTTAGGCCCAATCGTATGGAAGGAAGGATATAAGAGTGTTACCCTAGCATCCTCTCCTATATAAACACATGTAACATACTCTTATTCTTGTTGGTTATTTCATATATGCAAGTAAACATTCGTTAAAAAAAGGAAGGTGTGCTTTTGCTTTCTTTCACTTCTTTGGCTTGACGTCTCATGCATCTTTGACTTCTTGTTGGTTATTTCATATATGCAAATAAACATTTGTTTAAAAAAAAAGAGGAGGGTAGGTGTCCTTTTTCTTTTTTTGACTTCTTTTGCTTATCCTTTTAGACAGATATTAATGAATGTTGGAATCACTCCTAAACCTTAATCAAGTGTTAGTGATTCATATGTAATAGTTAACTTATTATGGCCTTTATGTTTGTTATTAGCCTTAGGCTTATGTAGAAGGCCCATAAGCCTAGACCTAGTCCAATAAGGAAAAAGATGGGAACTAGGAGTGTTGCCCTAGCTTCCCTCCTATAAATACTATGTAATAACCCTCACTTGAGGGTTGGTTGTTCAATTTATCTCTTTCACTCATACCCTACGCGTAACTGTCTTAGTATATACGAGTGTGTGTGTTTGGTTTATTATTCATCCGATCTCTTCTCTTCTCTACTCTTTCTATTGATGCTTGTGTTGTAAAACTAGTGACCTAACAGTGGTATCAATCGCCAAATAGTTGGGTGAACGTATTGTTCTTGAAGTGGGTTTTGGTCCCACGCGAGAACATACGTGTGGTTTGATACTTTGGTTCGCTTAAAACACAATTTTACACGCTTTGAATCCAAGATTCTTGTACTTTCAATGTTTTAAGGTGTTAAAATAACTGTTTTGGCAAAAGTTTCAAACTTTACGCGTGGATAAACGTTTTGAGCTTGGTTTTTCGAGGGTTTCTGCTCTACGCATAACCGCTTTAGATGTTTTGGTTCATCAAGTTTCACACTTTTGTGTTAGTTTGGTGATATTGAAGCTATCTCATCACAAAAACCTGGTTTAGAAACATCTTTGGGCAAAATCATTTTTACGCGTAAGCTACGCCAGATCAAACCCTAGTTTTACGCGTAACTTTATCCTTGGTTTGATCTTCATTTGGGTTTACTCCGTGTTTTCTTGCTTGGATAAGCCTGAAAATACGTCAACTTGGGATATCTTTTGCACCGATAGTGTAAAAGATCATTTGGGATAAAACCCTAAACTTACGCATAAGCATAAGCTTACGAGTAGAAATCCTACGCATAAGATTCATCTTACCAAGCCTAGTCTTACGCGATAAGGTAATCCTACGCCTACGCTTTTCTACGCCTAACTTATCAGTGGCTACGCGATAACTTTTGTGCTTTTCCCTACTACGCCGTAAGCTAAACCTACGCGTAACTTCCGCCGTTGTTACGCGTAACTTTGGTGTTTTTACGCATAAGTCCTACTTGGTTTATTGTGTTTTCTACGCCTAAGGATACTTCATCAACAAAGGTTCATTCGACTACAAAGATCCATTTTACCAACACAAGTTTTCAACATGTCACAACCACCATACTCTAACTATTTCCCTTACACTTATACTCAACGTCAACAACAATTAAGTCCACAACATCAACAATGGAATCAACAACAAGCAATTTATCAACAACAATTTAATCAACAACATACTCCACAACTTGCAGCAATTCCACAACCTCAAATGGTTCAACCACCACCAAGTCTTCAAGTTCAACCCTACACAAATGAATTCAATCAACATCCATCAAGGAACACTATGAAGGAACCCACTTGGTTTGCAAAGATGTGTGAAGCTTTAAGCACCTAACAATCAATTCATGAAGTCGGTTCACTTGATAGACCTCCAATTCTCACTCTCAGAAACTACGATCAATGGGTGATTAGGTTCTTTAGGTTTTGTGATCTAAAGAAGCCAAATGGAAAGTTCTTAAAGAAGGTTATCTTGAAGGTCCATTTCATGCCTAATGTCATTGTACCCAGAGATCCAAATGCTAATCCACCAAGAGATGAACAATCAAACATTGCTACTCAAGGTGACTTGAATCCGTAAGAACTTCTACACTATGAAGTTGATGAGCTTGCAATGCAATATATCCTTTAAGGATTACCAAACCCAATTCTTCGAAGTGTTGATGCTCAAAAGATCAAGAAAGGCGATGTGGGAACATATTCATCTTCTTATGGAAGGATCTGCACTCAATCAGAAGGATATGGAATCCAAAATTTACTTGGCTTATGAACACTTCATGATTGAACCTCGAGAGACACTAGAGTCTTATCATCACCGATTCTCAGACATCATAAATGATTTGGATAAACACAACATCATCATGCCAAGAATTGCAGTGAATACTAAGTTCCTGAGTAGTCTTGATCCTGAATGGGAGAAGTATGTCATTTTTCTCCGTCAAGCGAAGAACATGCATCATTCTACATACGGATTGTTGTACGATTACTTGAAGCCTCATGAAAAGGAAGTTGATAGGAAAGGATTCTCCGTGCTCAAATTGCTTCACCTTCACATCCAGAAAATCAACAACTTGCCTTGTATGCTCAAAACGCTTATCCTCTTCAACCAACAACTCAACCAATCGCTACAATCACACCATATGATCCTTCACAAAGAACAATCTCAAACTTAATTGGTTCCATACAACAACAACATGCTCAAGCACTTGTCTGAAGCTAATGAGGAATCGATCCGCTCGGCATTGCAACAAGGATTTGTGATGATTGCTAATGCCTTTAGCCGTTATACCAACAAATCCAACAATCGTATTCGTTCCTCATCTAACACCTGACGTAATCAAGCTTGTTGGAACAATTGAAGAGTTGAAGTTTAGAATCGTGGTTATGGTCGCCGATGGGCTGTGGTCAAGGTTTTAATGCTGTGGGTAGGAATAACAACAGAGCTCAAGTGGTGGAACAGGAAATGCTCGTAATGGGTTGAATGGTCTTTGATGCTACAACCGCAACGGAAGGGACACTATAATGCATGCCCAAAGCCGAGGACTAAAGGCTTATCACAAAGAGGCTCTTCTTTGGCTCTTAAGGATGAAGTCGGTGGAACTCTACGCACAAAGAACGTAGTTTTATGGCGCATGCGCACTCGATGATGATATGGAGGACTTCAGTGCCAATGCAACAGTATATTGATGGCTAATATGCATGAGTTACACATGAGTGACACAGTGCCCAAGGTATGACATCGATGGCTTGTCTCGTGCACCGAACAAACCATATTTATCTCTCGATCTAATATCTCCGCCAACATCCAATCCGAAGAGCTCGAATGTTCAAAATGAGTCGCCCACATCTCATTTCGACGATTTCAACTGCACTCAGTAGTTACATTTGACGATCAAGATGACCTTATGGTTTCCATTGATAATCAAATTGACTTCGTGGTTATACTTGAGGATCTAAGTAATGATCATGTTGTGACTCACGCTGAACACTAACTTTTGCCTCATCCGCATTTCTCGCTTAATACAAGACCAACAATCCATAGTGGAAGAATGTCGTGCGCTAATCAGACTTGAAAAGTAAAATGCACTCTAACCAAGGATTTTGATTGCTTACAAAAGCAACTCAACTTTTTCAAAACTCAAGAAAAACGTGAAAAGGTTTTGCGCTTTGCTAAATCTCATCAAAACGAAAAATATTTAGAGAGACAGATGCGTGATCTAGCCGCTTAGAAGAATGCTTTGTTGTCCGAAATAGAACAACTGAAACATGAACATAAAAACAAATTAACGCTCTCACCTTGGAAAATCAAAAAGCTAAGGCTGAATTGTTAACTTGTCAAAAACAGTTCTCTTCATACAAAAAGCATTCAACGAAACGAATAGATGATCATCTTGAAGAAATTATCGGCTTGCAAAACAAACTTAAAGAGTTTAAAACTGTGGTTTACAAACATGGTGAGTCGGTCACAACCATTGAAAAGTTTACTTTAAAACCCAATCCAAATGGATATGGACCGAATCTTGCTGATTACAAACCTAAGCTTTCAACCATAGCATTCAAAACCAAACTCAAGTTTCCAAAGGTGTAATATAAAATTGATAATTTCATGAGTGTTGTTGAATATCATCGCCAAGAGGAATTAGATGCGTAAGACGAGAGTCGCATCAAAATTAGAAAATGTTGTTTACAACAAACCTTTTAACTATTCAAAAGCGTCACTTTCGTCACACCAACGGATTCTTCTAACACACCAAGGATTATCATAAAAATGTTTGAGTCTTCTAATGTTAATCCCAAACCGTGATTATGCACAAACTTATGGTCCTTTACCTTCCATCGCTGAAGTAACTCAAAACCTCGAAAATCGCAAAATTCTTAGATATTTTGACATTTTCATGGTGAATCCAAAACTTTACAACATGAGATAGAATATCATTCCAAATCAAAGTTCAACATTTTCAATCACCGGCTGAGAACAAAGAGACATTTTTCTAAAAAATCTTTACCAAATGTTAAAAATTTGAAAAATTGTGCATTGTCTGGAACGGACTTTCATAAGGAACTTGATTGATGAAGGTTGTTTTCCGAAAACGTAAAACATCTATTTCTAACACTAAACGTAAAAAGAAAATGTTGAGAAAATATGTTGATCGACTCTTGGAAGATGTCATCCGTACGATGTCCATAATGCCGTGTTATTGAATTCCTTTGTCATATGCATCCGATTATATCTTTGCCGACACCGTTGCTACTATGGTAAATGTTGAGAACACCGATAATGTGCTTCTGATCGAGTCCTAAAAGTTGATAATGAACGATTGTCAAACGAGTTTAATGCAAAACGCCGCCTTAATTGGTGTCAAACAGATATTCACGATCAACAACTTGCTTATCAAAACAAAATCGCCCAGTTGCATGAAAAATCTTCTCGATCCAAAATTGAGCAATCGGATGATCAAAACGTGTCTTTTAAGTGTCAAATCTCAAAATATGAACAAGAACTTGTAAAGTTAAAAAGGAATATGGTGTCATATTTGATTTACTCAAACAAACTCGTGATGAAGCATCTAACTAACTTGATCATTATCTTGCAACACAAAGAAGTTATGCATTTTGTCGGAAATCTTCATATGAAAATCAAGATCTGATTCACACTATCTTTAAGTTAAGAGAAATGTTAGGAAAGTATGAACAACTTCCGGCTACCGTGATTAAGAGAATAGCACCAAGAATACTTAGTAATCGGAACCTAGAATCCCACGCCAAATCACAAGTTGCTAACGTGCTTCCTTCTATCAAACAGAATAGTTCTCTTTTCCAAACGCCCCACTTCACGTTCTTAGAGCAATACAAGGAAGTATAGGAAGTTGCGACCTAAGAAAAGAACAATAAAGAATGCTTAAGTAGAAGAACACCCTAGGACTATGAATAAGACTCACGTTGCTTCCACTATAGATATATAACCCGAAAATGTAATAGAAATAGTGATGTAACGAATGCTAAACCTTTAAGCACTTTTGATATTCACCGATGCACCTTGTGATAATTGTCGTAAAAGTATGAATTCTGATTGTCATGATAAATGTGTTGCTAAAGCTATCATCTCTTATTTAAGGAATCCTAAGAATCGAATACCTCTAGGCCCACTAATCGCTTTCTAAGTCTCAGGCTTGGTAGACCGCCTCTTTAGATTCTAAGAAATGCATTCCGTCCCCTGTAGCTCCGCCACCTCCTAGGAATGTAATAACACCTAGTGCATTCACTAAGACTAAAGCAAATACTAGTTGGAGATGGCGGAAATGGATATATAACACACTAGGATTTAAATGGATGCCTAAGGTATTGATGTGTGTATGTTCACGACCGTCCTGAACCCTCTAACATTTCGGTTCCACATCTACTTCTATTCCATCCGTGTCGCTCGTGGTGTAATGCGTGTGATACAGATCTTCTGATTGTTGATGGATGTTCCCCATACACGACAGTAATCTTAAACCGTTATCAAACTTTATTGCAAAGTTCATTGGCACCGCCGATTCGAATGATCACTTCGCAGCCTATCATTGGCTACGGAGACTACATCAACAAACATCGAAATAAGCGTGGTTTATGTGGAAGGCCTACCACAACTGCTTTCTCGAGGTCACTCTGATGGAGACTGGAGGTCGCCGTGGGAGAAACTTGTTTCATTCGTGATCTACAAGGAAACGACCTTATGTCTGGGCCACAAATTCAAGTCTTTATACTATCTCTATGCAAGACATGGTTGCTTCATCTCCCATCTCGCTACTTTCAAAGGCAACATCAACAAAACTCGCTATGGCACCGCCGTCTCTCACATTTAAACTTTCAAACTATAACCAATCTTGCTCGACACAAACTAGTTGAAGGACTCCCACGATTCGGCTATTCTAAAGATCACCTTGCTCAGCCTTGTGAACAAGGGAAAGCACACGTGCTCACTTTCCTTCAAAGGTGGAACACAAAGATGTGCTTCATCTTCTTCACATGGATTTGTGTGTCCCGGCGCTGCGGCAAACGATCAATGGCAAACGCTACATCTTAGTAATTGTTGATGACTATTCACGCTGACTTGGGTCTACTTTCAAGCAAAGACCAAACTCCACAGATGATCATCACCTTCTCAATGAAAATACGTGTTCAAATTGCAACACCCGCCGCAAATCGTAACGTATAAAGGAACTCAATTTGTTAACAAAACTCTTCGTGAATTTTATGAGAAAGTGGGAATTCAAAGATCGATATCTATTGCACGCATACCGTAACAAAACGGAGTTGTTGAAAGATCTAAACCAACGCTAGTGGAAGCCGCAAGAACAATGTTAATCAATGCTAAACTCCCGACATTATGTGGGTAGAAGTCAGATCATCGTGATGCTATACTCAAAACCGCTCTATGATTACAAAACGCCACAACAAAACACCTTTCGAAAGCTTGTCCACAATGAAAACCAATCTCAAACACTTTTATGTTTTTGGATCTCTTTGCTATCCGAATAATGATCGTGATGACTTTGGAAAGCTCAAAGCCAAAGCGGACATTGGAGTCTTTATTGGATATTGTGATAATTCTAAAGGTTTCCAATCCGAATCGCCGCAACAAAGGAGGTTATGGAAACGATTCATGCTCATTTTGATGAACTTACGAAATGGCTTCGAGTATAACAAACTTGGAACCCGTCACAACCGCTTAAACTTCCTCAAACCCCATCATCACCAACAAAGCCCCCACCACTCGCCAACAAATGGAAAGGTTATTTGCTACTCTGCTCAAAGCTGACGATATTGATGAACGTGCTCCGTGTGTATCCGCCGCTCACGCCAACCCTCGATACTACTTTATACCCGATACACCAAGCTACAACAACTACGGTTAGAAGCACCACCAGCTGACTCCAACACAACAGCTTGAACAAACCGCCTTCCAACAATGATGAACCTACCGATGATGTTCTCAATGAAGTACCCCCACCGCAGATTTTGATCCAAATGCTTTTAACCCGCTTGCTAATGAAATCGCTGCACCCACCGATGTCGCAATCTTCAACAAGCCATTTGAATCCTCAAAATCTGCACAATGTATACCAACATCAACCTCCACACATAGATGGACAAAAGACCATCCTCTGGAAAATATTATTGGCAACCCGATCAACCCCGTTATGAGACAACGCCTTCACTCGATGGTGAACATTGCATTTATGCACTCACCGTCCGCCAATCAACCTAAAACATCAAAGACGCAATGACAAAAGACAACCGGATTGAATCCATGCAAGAAGAACTCAACCAATTCAAACGTCTTGAAGTATGGGAACCGGTTGAAAGACCAACATGGTCTACGCCATTGGTCTCAAATGGATTTGGAAAACAAATTGATGGGGGAAACGTTAATCGTAAATAAGTCACGCCCGTGGCTAAGGGTTATCGCCGAAGAGGGTATTGACTTTGAAGAATCTTTTGCCTCGCTGCTCGCCTTGAGGTTTTCGATATTTCGCTCGCGCTCATATGAATATGACGGCGTCTTCGATGGATGTCAAAACCGCGCTTCTAAATGGACAACTTAAAGAAACGGTTTATGTCACCAACCGTAAGGATTCGCTGATCCCAAGTTCCCCAACCATGTCTACAAACCCAACAAAGCTCAGATGGTCTCAAACAAGCTCCTCGGCATGGTACGATAAGCTATCATCTTTCCTCATTGCCAATAATTTCACCAAAGGTTCTGGCCGACCTTACTCTTTTCATACAATTCACGGGCACATATCTTAATTGTTCAAATTTACGTGGATGACATCATTTTTGGGTCTACACATAAAAGTACTCAATCGCTTTTGCAAAACTAATGAAGAAAATTTTGAAATGTCCATGATGGGTGAACTTACGTTCTTTCTAGGACTACAAGTTCATCAATCACCCCCGTGGTATTTTCTTGAGTCAGTCCAAATATGCCCTTGAATTGTTAAACAAATTTGGAATGAATAACTGCGGACACCTATGCCACATCAATGGCTCATACCAAGAAGCTAGACGCCGATTTACATGGGAAATTGGTGGACCCTACCAAATACCGTAGTATCATTGGGTCTCTCATGTATCTAATGTAGACCTCGATATTGTCTTTGCCGCTTATCTTTGCTCCCGTATCGCCAGCATACCAATCCAAACCCACCTCTCCGAGGCTAAAAGAATCCTTCGATACATCAAGGGAACCATTAATTTGGGGATCCGTATCCGGCGATTCGTTTTGAACTAATCGCTTTTTCGACACGCCGAATTACCACGCAGATGCTTAGATTCACGGAAAAGTACTTCGTGAGCTTTACAATTTCTTGGTGATAAACCGTGTCATGGCAATCGGAAGCAGGATTGTACATCACCGCCATCAACCGAAGCGTAATATGTAGCCATGTCGGCGTGTTGTGCTCAAGTCATCTCGATGAGAACACAACTCAAAGACTATGGTTACGATTTGATGAATCCCGATGTATCATGACAATCGGAGTGCTATATGCATCTCGCAACTCGGCCACCAGATTCAAATCAAAGCACATCGATCTTCGAGCATATCATTTCATCAAGGACCACGGAACATGGTATAGTTGAATTATATTTTAAGGGTACGTAATACCAATTGGCGCATCTTCTCACCAAAGCCTTGCCTCCCGCTAGGTTTAATGAGTTGGTCCAACCGGATTGGTATGAGTGTTTGACTCAAGAGGAATTGATGAACTCCTAAAACAGCCTTAAAACCACCAAACACCAAAATCTATTTTGTAAATAAATTTTTCAAAAACAAAATACAAAAATATAAAACCTGATAAAACAACAAAAATATTCTTCTATCTATTTTTCTTTCAACATGGCAAGTACATTTCTTCCGTCAACACTCAAATCTTTCAAAATTCAAGATTTTTCCCATCAAGTGTTGAGGGGAGAAAATATATACTTAACTGCTTCAAATTACATTAATCGTACTTGCATGTTATCCTATCTCCCTTGTTTCTTTTAAATGGTGGTCACATTTCTGTTCACCGACACTCCTGACTAAAATTTATAACCTTTCATTATTTTTTAAGTCGAGGGGAGTGTCACAATTTATTTCCTAAGTATCTTCGCTTGGTAACCACAATGGAAGTTAAATGGCTTTGGATGAAAATGGAAAAGGTGGAGGGACTAAAACTAAATGCTTAAAGTTATTTTAATAAAACACCTCCACCTAACTTATCACTTCACATTTATTACAAACCAAATATCATCCTACACACAAAATTCATTCTTCAAACCGCTGTTTTGATCATCATCAATCTGTAAGTGTTTTTGTGTTTTAACAAGTTTTTAAACAATGGTTTTAAATCTTTCATTAATCTAATGGTTAAAACTTGAGTTATAGTGATTTTGTGTTCTACGATAAGCTGCATGAACACTTAATCGATTTTGAGTGTTTGTGGAAAAGATTGTGTCAAAACGCTTGTATAACATCAATGAATACTTTTTTCATCACTTAAACACATCCAGAAACACTAATTGATTGTTTTGAAAATTAGGGTTTATGCGTAATTTGGGTATTTTCAAATGTGAACGTTTTTTGGTGAAAAAGATTGTTGTAGGAGGTTGTTATCAAGATGAATTGATCATATCTAAGCCCGTGATTTAAAATCCAAGAAACACTAATCGCTGATAATTAGAAATTAGGGTTTATGTTCTTCTGTTTGGGTATTTTTGATTCATTGAATTTGATGTTAAAACTTGGTCATAACACTCACATACATCTAAGAACCACCGTAAAAAGTTTGGTGCAATTCCTATGGTTAGATTTCATATGTAATCTTAAGCTCCGGGTTTAAGACTACGCGATAAGCAATCTTACGTAAACCGCTAATGTGTTTCATTCCATGATCTGTTTTAGAATGGATGTATGTGTTAATATTGTTGCTATGATGACTTTATTTCGTGTGCACACGTAAAATTTAGAATCAAGGTCATTACAATCTACGATAATAAGGATCACCTTACGCCAGAGAAGGTTATGCGAAGAGAAATCTTACGCGTAGTTACGCCGTAAGGTTCTACAAAGGGACTACGCCAGATCCTCGTGGAAGGATATGCGAACAAGGACCACTACGCGATAAGGTCTACTCACGCAGTAAGCCTTACGCCAGAAGGTGTTATATGCGCCACGCCGAAGCTCCACGCATAAGGTCCCCTTTCCCACGCTGCATATTTCTTACGCCAGTAGTAAGGATCCCACGATAAGCTTGCGCCACGCCATATACTTCTCCGCCCGTTTACGATAAGCTACCATTTCTACGCTAAGCCTTGATCAAACCTTCATTATGAATTGTTACGCCGCATAAACTTGTAAATAAATAAATCATAACGCTACTTAAACCAATAAATGTCACTAATAAGCTTAAACGCTTAATATGTTGTGAAAAATAAGTGATAACATAAACTTTAAAACTTAAAGTTAACTAACTCACTAAATCTTCACGACATCATTGGACTATTAAACAAACAAGTGACTTGGACTCAGAATAATCAATCATGACATATATCATTCATTAAGTAGACAATAAAACCTTCTGTTGACTAACATTATGTCTTTCGATATGTTGGTTCTTTTGGCTAATGTTATTTCGATCACGACATGGAAGCTCAAATGAATATGGATTGCACCAAATGTCCTCACCATTGCCGATATCTTCCCACATGGCTATCCAATGAAGATTGGAAAGAACAATCTCAAAGTTGACTTTGAAACTCTCACCGCTCGAATCTTCTTGTCTCATTGCAAAGGATATTCTGAAGAATCATCCCTATCGTAACATGCTCAACCAACCTCGCCTCCTGAGATCTACATACAACAATTCCGAATACAATGCGATGGTCAAAGGTCAACCGCGGATAAAGTGACGCCAATCACAAGCAACTCACCATCACTCCCCGCACTTACGGGTAGTTCTCCTCATTCCTCGACATCATACCAATCAATTCTCTGCTGCACCTACTAAAGAAACGGCTCGCAATTCTTGATTGATATTGGGTACTGATGAAGCTTCGTGAGTAATCATCAAGCATTCTATGTGATCTAAAGAACATTCCTCAACCTTGGAGAACCCTTTATATCATCATCACAAAATCCATTTCTCGGTCGCGTGACAAATGCTATGAGCATCCCAAGCTCATGGAAATGCAAATCTTTTGGGCTCTGATCAACATGAAGCACATCGAATTGAAGCTCGATTTGGGATGACATGATGACATTCCTCAAAAAGCTTGGCTCAAAGATTCCTTACATCGAATATACTAAACTGTTGATCTAGAGAGCACTGGGTACAACCCCGATATCCCCAAAGAATCAATGACCCCGATAATCATAACATGTTGATCGAACCCACCTAACAACGCCAGATCAAAGAGTCAACGACTAAGAAACAAGGTGTCAGGTTGCCGATCACCTTCTCTCTGATGAACTCAAACAAAAGCTCAACTCTTATAAAAGGTATCCGAAAGCCGGGAAGAGAACAAAGTTGGTTTCTAGATGAAATCTTCCGTACACCTTAAAGGAAAACCGTAAGAGGAAGTGGGGAAGTGCTGCAAGCACCGAGTCAAAGGAAGTTTCCCAAGAGGAACCTCCAAGCAAAGGAGAGTTCCTTCCAAGGAAGCTGTTCCTATTCCCCGCATCCTAAGCCCGAACCGCAAAGAAAGCTACTCTAGACGAGGACTCGGAGGGTACTGATCGGATGAAGAGATTTTCTACTCAAATCTAAAGATGACACTACAACAAGACCTAAACCTCCCAAGTCCACCAACCTAACACGGAAAAGGAAAGACTCCAGTCATTGAGCAACAAGAAGAAGAAGAATCAAATGAAGAGCAACAAGATGCAACATACAGGAAAAAGTTCAAATTCCTTAGACTCCAACACGTTGCAAAAGAATTTGCTAAAGATCAAATGGGTGGCCCCGGAGGGTCAAGTGGTGGAGTTCAATCTACACCAAATCCTGATGCGGTTAATCAACCCGATAAGGGATCCGTGCCACCACTTTGGAACAACAACAAACGCTCGTGGAGGACACTTTTGAGTATGACTTGAAGAACCGTAAAAGGAAGAACTCGACTAAAAGACTTAAGTCGGTGATGAAACAAAGATCGATGATAACAACTAAGTCCGAAAAGATGATGACGATGATTATGATAAGCTTCTTCTAGATAGTCCAACACGCCCCAAGGAGAAACTAACCTCCTAAGGACCCCGAGTCTCCGATGTCACATCTCTCATCATCGATTCTTCGCTTCTCACTCTTCACCACCACCATCAATGATATCAACCAAATCATCATCCAAATCAGTGAAGAAGCCAACCGTGATCTTGGATCTCTCAAGCTAAGACACTAATCGTTAAAGTCAGCCAAAAGTCGAAGAAAGACGGCTTTACAAGAAGTGAATTTTCTCACGCCAATTGCATACAATATCTTCATGATGAGAAAGACGAGATGAAAGTTGAAAGGGAGTATGTCCAAAAGCTCATGAAGGATGATCTTCAAGGGAGCATGGACGAGGATGATCAAAGGATACTCACAAGTTCCTTATATAGGTCGCTCCTAAACCGACAAAGGAGATGTATACCGCATAACTTTATCCAATCTCTTACATCCGGCCAAGCAAGCCATGAAATCAACTCCAATGAATTTGAGCATCAATCCAGCTGAACTCACAATCTTCTCAGATGATGAATTGGTGAACCGGCTAGTAGCTCAAATGTCTAAACACTCGCAACGCTTTGCCTCCCACGGCTAAATTGTTTGAAGCATTGCCGAATACCAACTCAGTCAAAGATACGAGAAGAAGTCGAAGGCCTAAACGCTCTAGAGAAGACGGTCAAAGATCGATAAGGATAACGAGCCCAAACGCACAAAAAGTCCGTGAATCATCCTCACTTCAAGATCAATGCATCTCCACCTCAAAGGACTCCAAACCAACAAAGATCTCCTCCTCGCTTCTTCAACCGAAAAACCTCGTGATTCCGAGACACCACCCCGCACTGTAAAACCGTGATCACTTTGAGTATACGGGTGGTGACGATGAGGAAATCCCTGAGCCACAACAACAACCCATCTCTCCGACACAAAATAAGAAACCGTAATCTTCAACCGTGCCAAAGAAAAGAAGCGTCATGACCGACGCCTTATCATGGTCGGACGAGGATGATACCAATTTGAATGGTTCTCGCTTGTTGATTCCACTCCCTACCCATCCAAGGTCAAGAGGTTACGTAATGTAGTACATTGAGCATGCAAAACTCAAGCAAGAAAAATTCCGTGAAAAAGATGACGAACTGAAAGTTGAAGCTAATCAAGAATGAAGGATTTCAACTTCTAAAAGACAAAATGTAAAGTGCGTTGAGTATCACCTTGATAATATAGTACGAGCCATGTCTAACAACATGGATTGGCTCAACCGTAAGCAAACATCGACTTCACCAAACGGACAACCCCTCCATATTACACCGACCGTCTAAACCTCTACCAACAATTGGCCAACTAGATCGGGCCTAGGATTCCATTCCGATATTTCTTCAACAAAGACTTGAATTTCTTCTTCACGTATGGCGGTTCAAGGAAATACGCTACATCTCGACACTTCCATTCCCGGCAGCCATATACTCTAACCGCATAGCCATCGAGGAAAGAGCTAACCACATGTTCTCCAACAAAGTGGAAGAGTATGACCGTAATGCAATGTATGGGATTCACCATTGGCCGAACGCCAAGAATCTACTACGTAAGCCGCCAAAGTTCAAGTCTCAACATGAAGTGTTCAAGATTAAGAGTATCGCTATCAAACATGTTGACCTGTCGTCCAAATGGGACTACACTTTTCTCAAGAATATTGTGGTCAAAAGGCAAGACGAAAGGGATTATGCATTCTTCAAGTGACTTTGAGAATTTGTCTATCAACGACATTGAAGACATGTACCTTGCCAAAGTACATGGTCGCATGAGACAATTTTCAATCAAGTACAATGTGAATTCATCAAGTCCTTGCTATCTTCTCATCGACGCATAGTCATCAAAGAACGTAGAAGATCTCCAATTGCGCTGAATCATATCGCATCTGTCAACTTCTCCACCACAGCCTAGATCTTCCCGACATCAACCAACTTTCACAATAAACACTCATCATCAACCATTCGGTGGTTTACCTTAGTGAAACACTACGAAATTGCTGATGGCATGTAGAGATCTTCACAAGTTTGGGGATTACATTTGAAGAAGGTTAGGGACGGATTAACTTATAGGTTGAAGGATATTCATGAAGGAATCGGGTCTAAAAGTTTATGGAATTCTAAGGATAGACGGGATGTGAAGAGGATCATCACCATGATTGATGAAAGGTTGTATCGGCGGGATCGCTCGTAACGCCGAAAGCTTTGTAGGTCGTCATCCCGTGATTGCTCTTGCCGCTAACAACAACGCCGCGATTCCCGAAACATTGATGGACTTCGTACCCCTTGAACCGCTTCTATTTCATAATATTTTGATGTGTGATTTTTATGTCAATGGCTTTGTGCACACATAACAGCTGTACAACCCGTATTTGTCAAGAAAGGACCATGTGGTACGCTCAGCCACAATCCTTATAAAAGGAGCTTTAAAGCTTCTTACTTTGAGTAAACCTATCAAACCTTTCATTTTTAAAGGTTTTGCTCAAAAGAACAAGTACTTCCTCAGATATTTTCAAAACCTCAACCGCTTATATCACTTGTTGAGGGGAGTATTTGAGTCAAAACTTTGTTCACAAATTGTTCACAAAGGGTCACTCTTCCCCGCTAACACTCTAAATGGTCATATTTATTCTCAACTTTTCAAAATAACATTTTATATGCCATTTTTGAAGGGCAGAAAATTATGTGATAAGAAATATGTTGTGTAAATGCAAATGAATCTTTGTGCTATAGACTTAACCAACGAATTGATGATACTTAACTATTAGTAACTCTAAAAGATTTGTCCGACGGTAATAATTTCAAGCTAGTTCGCTAGTGATGTAAACGTTTCTCGCAAAGGACTTGTCCGAGTAGAATGTACCATTCGAGAAACTCTTGGTAGACATGAACTCGACGGTTTGACAATCTTTCGAGGATTGTCTATACCTTCAAGGTAGTTATTAGAGCTAGTTGTCACCTAAAAGCCGACAATGTAACTCTTTAACTATACAACGTGAACAGTGTCTCGGGATTGTCTATCTTGAGTTGATCAATTCATAAAGTGCGCGCTTCTTTTCCTCATCAGCATTTCCGTAAAACTCTTAAGCACATGTGAGGGGAGTATTTCTTCAAAAGATCAAACTCTTACAAGGTACAAAATGTTTTTCAATCATAACCGCTGTGAGAGATTTTCTTGAAAAATTGGTTTTATGGCAACATAGGTTAGTCATGGAGTTATAAGGTGACTCAAGGTTAGAATAACGCGTCCTATGATCCGCCAGAGCCGGAGGGATCTACCCAAGGACATCACAAATAGTTATAATCTAGAAGTCCTTAGGTATGATTGTAAAAAGGAGAAAATGAGAATCGGAGAAAGAAGGAGTTGAAGAATTAAAAAGAAATGCAAAGAAAAGGGTGAAAAGAAATAGCCCTCCGATTATTCAACTTAGGCGCATAATCGGGTTCAATTCATATGCTACCGTTGTCACTAGATGACACCGTATTAAAGATTAAAAGTCGCCATGGACCCAAAGGACGATGCACTAAACCTTCTTAGCCACTTGATGAGTGTCTAAATACTCATCATTTTGTACCATTTAAACTCAAAAATATCCAAAACACTCTAAATGCATCAAAATGATAAAAATATCACAAATAAGTGTTTTATGTGTTTTAAATGCAAAATATCAAAATCGTGAAAACGATAAAGTTTGCATAATTGGCAGTTTTAGTCCCCCAAGTTTCAAAAGTTGTCAAAAATAGTCCCTGGTAAAACAAAATAAAGAAAAATGTTATTCAAGGTCCCCTCAATATTCTAAGTTGTCAAAATGGTCCTTGAATAAATCTTTTGTTAAATGGCGTAAAAGGTCCTCCAACTTTAATAAATGTCAAGTTTGGTCCTCTGGAATTTGAAAATGTCAAAACCGGTCCTTGTACTATGGAAGCTTGTCAATTTTGGATCCCTTGTGTGAACTTTGAAAATGGCTAAATAGTCCTTCAAGTTTGGAAGAATTACAAATAGGTCTTTATCACTAAACCAAACCCTTGTCAAAACCTTTTGGACCCCCGCCATGTACACCTTTTGGACCCCTCATTACACTCATTTTGACCCTTGGCCAAACACAAGTCAAACGAATAAAACTTTCCCTCCACCTCCAAGCTACCACTCACAATACCACTCCCTGGGATTCCTCCTGCAACTCTCACCATCACCTCACCTTTTCCCCTTATCTTCCACACCTCAACCCACATCATCATAACCCCTACAAATCCACCCCTAGTTGCTAGCTCGGCTAAAGTGACAAACCACTTTTCCCACCAAAATTGGAAAAGTGGCCAATATGCCCCAAACTCTCCCATTGGCTCTAAAAAAGGTGGGATTTGATCTAGAGGACACGTGGAAGCTTTTGGAAGTATAAAAAGGAGAAGAGAAGAAGAGAGGAACGAGTAGTTAGTTTTGAGTTTCTCTTTGTATGTCGTTTTCTTTAAATTATCTAAGTTAGTAGGCAAAAATGTAATTTTAAGCTTTAAATGTGTTAAGTTCAAGTCTTTGTATCATTGAAATTTACTTTTAAGTCTCAATCGCAAGTTTTATATAAGTTCTAAATTTCAAGTTTACTGTGGAACATTTCAGTTTAAATTTCTTATGTACAAGCTTTCATAGTTTATTTATAAGCTCAAACTAGTTCATTAAAAGCTTTTAATAGCTTTTGTTTTAGCTTGTAATTCAGTTTCAAACAAAAGTGGTACATGGTCAACAAAAGTCAAACTAGACCAAGAATGGCTTTGGTGATGATGCGGATGATGCAGAGGTGGAATTGGGTTAAAATGGATTAGTTTAGGTAGTATTGGTTTGGTTTAGATCGCATAACACCACCAAGTACATGCGAGTGTTAATCTCATTTTCACTTTTCAAGTAATTTTGCATATTGTGTTGGTATTGGTATTTATAGTAATAATCTGTTTTTACTTGTTTGTTTAGTTGTATTAAAGATAATTAAGCTTCCGTTAGTCATTGGTTCGCTCGATCACTAGTTAGCTTTATTGAATTTGCAAATCAACATTATAGGCGTGTTTGGTTTTGCGTACCAACCTGCCTTTAAGTTTAGTTCAAGACTTAACTTGTTGTTATATGCTTGTCCAGCTTCATAGATACTCATATCTCGCCTTTGGTATGTGCCCAAATAACATACCGAAAGTCAAAATTCCATTTGATTGGTTTCAGCCTTTTAATCAGTTGATGTTTGTGCAAATCCAATTCTTGTTTTGTGTTTATATTTCATAGATAAAGCTAGCATTAGACTTATTTCATCTATTAAGTTCATAATCACCAAAAATCCGATCAAAACTCAAATTGGTCAAAGTTTCACATCAAAAAAGTCAAAATATTTGCAAAATCTAAGTTTGGCTAACCGAGAAAGTGATTTTTAATTTACTTATCTCCGGACCAATTTCAAAGCAAGATTCTTGTTGTTTTAAAATATTCCCTTGGTCTATTATCTTGTAGTGAATTTGTGGATTTTACTAATTTTTCTAAGCCCCAAACTAGTTTGTTGAAATGGCATCAAATCTCGTACAGGCATTAAGCCTCGCAAGACGTGGCTTTTGCAGCTTTTGCAATCCTTGCATTGAGCTCATGTGAGCTCATCTAGGTCTCAACTTGGGGTTTTACATAGCCAGCCGTGTCTTGTTTAGGGTCCCATATTTAGGTTTAGGTTTTAGCTTATTGGTTGGCTTATACTTTTGTAGCTCAAAGTCAGCTTCTCGCCTACCTCTCACTGCTTTTCTTTAATTCATTTCACCAAATGCTGGAGCTTGTGATCCAGAGGGTTTAGCTTGTTGTTTCTTGTTGCATGTTGGTTACTTTAGCATATTAGAGCTTCTCCTTTGGTTTGGTACCTTTTGGTGTGTTTTAGCTTTATCCAAGTGCTTATTTATAAGCACTTGGCACATCTTTCCAATATCTTGCACATAACCCCATGTTTTTCCATTTTTCCTAGCTTCCTAATATTATTTTAGTCTTTTCCTGAAATTTTCAGATTTTTCCTAGCTTGTTAGCTATTTTTCTTAATTTAAATTAGTTTTAAGCATTTTAATTAGCTTTAAATACAATTAATTAAGAAAAGTTTCCAAAAAATAATTTTTCATTTTTATTAAGTTAAGATAAATATAAAAAGACAAAAAATATTTTTCTAGATTTTTCTTAGTTAAATTTGTATTTTTAAATAATTTAATTAGTTTTAATAGTTTAAAATTCATAAAAATAGAAAATAATCGCAAAAATACAAAAATAGTTTGGAAAATTCTATTTTGATATTTTAGATTTTTCTAAGTCTTAATTTTATTTTTCTAGTTTTATTTCCTATTTTCTTGCATTTTAGGTTATTATTGAATAGTTAAAAATAGTTTTTAATTAATAATAATTAGAATAATAGTTGTAAAATTAATTTTATTTTTCTAAATATTTTCTTTTATCATTAGGTTTGTAAAAATATCATTTTCATATTTTTAGGATTAATATTGTGTAAGTTTCACATTTTCATTTCAGACGTCGCGTAGTTTTAATTTCGCTTTATAAAACATAAAACAAAACATCATTTTAAATATAGTGATAGCGTTTATTTAATATTTTTTATCTTTTAATTTTCTTTAATTTGCATTTAAGCCCTTGTAGTTTATGGGCTTTTTCCTTAGTTATAATCATATTCAAATCTCTTTCCCGCTCAAATCTCTCTCATCACTACATCGCTATCGCTATTCTCAAGACACACTACTGGGACTTAACGACCGAGAAACACTATACTCTCCTGATCTTCATTGCATCTGGTTAAACCGAAGCAATGCTTTTGCCTTGTTACTACGGCCATTCACAAGTCGGTGCAGGCTTGAGTGAGAAAAAATGACGCTTCGGGATCAAATTTTACGCCACGGGAACAAGTGCATAGTCTTATCGCTAGCAGCATTAGTGATTTGAATATTCACTCTTGTTTATACCATCTATAAAAATAAAACCAAAAAGATTTTCATTCTAGTTTTACATCATGTTTTTCAAAAATACCAATAATATTCCTCTTTACCCTCTTACCCTTTTGATTCTTCATTTCTACCCTCCTCAAACCTTTGATTCTTTCTATGTCTTATCCTCACCCTCTTGGATGTCAATGGTGTGGTGGGTTCTTATAATGGTGGTGCAATTGCCCCCAGTTGTAGTATATTGTGGAATCGAAACGGTCTCCGCTTCTATAACCAGATCCCTATTCCTACCATAACACAACTGATTCATTCCATCACCACACCACGGAGACTCAGCAGCTTATCTTGTGTAGTACCGTGGTGGTTCACACTACGCTGATTGTCAATCGGGAAACACGCTTGTCTATGAGCAGGTTCCCCGATAACAATTATAATTACAACACATATGACTCAATGTACGCCACATCGCTTATCATTGTTAATATTATGAGGTCCTCACTCTAGCTCGATTGTCAAAACAAGGAGTCCATTTCCTTGTAACAATTACTTAACTCTCTCGAGTATCATGACCAACCTCCACAAGACCAAGTGAATCAAAGTGCACCACCTCACCGAGCCACTTCCTCAAAATCTTTTACTTGATCTTTTGGATTTAGTGAAAGATTTGAAGGAATGTAAACATCCCCAAAATAATCCAAATGAAAAATCCATGGAAGTTTTGTTAGTCAAGAACGGATGCTAAATTAGATTCCCAAATTGCCTTTGAAAAATCTGTTAGGGAATCAATTGCAAAAGAAAAAGCAGCCAAATCTAGCTCTCGATTCCGTTTCATTCCTGATGACGATGATGATGAAGTTACCCTTGATATTAGTCAACTTTGTACAGATTCATCAAGTTCATCAGTTGAAATTCCTTCCATGAAAAATCAGGGAGAAAAGACTATGATGGAATTATTAGCGGAAGAACAAATGGAAAGTATAAAACATATGTATGCTAGTCCATCTAAACTCCCTCAGTCTGTTGTTATCACACCCGAAATTCCCACTCACTCTCTAAACACGGGGATGAGCATCTTGACACTGCTCCTGAAAGGAATCGACGACTTCATAAAGTCTAGTGTTGAGAGCCTTGTCCCAATCCCGAGAGTCACAGGGAACTTCTGATCATATGTGTGATTCTATTTCCCCTCTTGAGTGTTCAAAAGATCATTTTGAAACTTTCTCCCATGTTAGCGACGCATTGTACTTTTATGGAAACATCGAGTATGTTGAGACATCACTCCCACAATCGATGATCATCTTGAGGAGTTCACCAATGAACTCACTCACATCAATCCACTTTCATCAGAAAGTAATGATAGTCTTTCTGATTTCAAAGCCGATCTAGGAGAAACTGAAAGTCTCATTGATAATGATCGCTCACTCACTTCACCCTAACAGTCCAATTAACAATGAGAATATTAATCACTTTGTTCCCTAAACATTCAAAACCATCCGTCACCAATCCTCTATTTGAATTCAACTCTGAATTCACTTTAATTTCTGAGAATCCACTCTTGATACTCAGATTGAGGATAGTGATGAGTCTACAAGGAACAAGAATTTGCTGATTTACATCTTGTGATTGATTCTCTTCACGAGGAGTTCGCCGATGAACTCACTCATATCATATCTCCACCGGAGTATGATAACTTCCATTTTGATCTAGACACACCCATAGTATGTCTTGATCAAGTAGCTTAACCGAGAGAGATTCATGAAACTAAGAATTCTCCTATTGAGGATGAAGAGTTAGTCATGATTTGTATCATGATTTTCTTCCTTTTCTTCATATATCCCGTGGTTTCTCCCCGTTCTTCACTCCTTCGAATGAAGACATTATCTTTGACCCGTGCATTTCCATATACCATTTGTGAGTCGGGTCTGTCAGATCTCATCGGGTGGAACTTTCACGTACATCAATGTTTATCCAAACATCTTGAATGAAAGTCCGATGGAGATTGTTTCTTCCACTTACTTCCCCATGAACAAATTATTGGGTCGAGTCAAGCTAGCGACTCAGGTAATCAAAAACAAAGAGTTAACATGGGTTTTCACCCGTGTGTACCACCCTAGTGTGGGGAGATGCCCCACATGTTGTATATAGATCTAAAAAATGAATGAAAATTGTAAATATTAAAAAGAGAATAATTGTTGTGTTTCTACACTTAGCTAGTAATGTTATCTTTTTACGTTCTAAGTTTCTAAGATTACAGCCGGTACTTTGAATATTGAGGACAATATTCATTTCTAAGTGTGGGGGGGAAATTCTCGCGAATTTGATCATAATGTACCCTTAGTCCCTTTTTCCCTCAAAATGGCCAAATTTAAAAAAAAAAATTTTAGTGGAAGTACTATGTACTAAACACAACAAATGGTAATCAGCCCACCATGTCTAACCCACATAAGGATTGGCTAATCCAGGAGCAAACGGCTCTTGGTAAAGATATCTCAAATCAAGCTGTTGACGGCTTGTAATTTGCCCAAAATTGTATGGTATTCAGCCCACCATATCCTTAAAAGTGAAGAGTTGGCTAGCCCGCAAGTTTATGGCTTGTGGTAAAGGCAATGGAAAACCATAATTGGTAATCAGCTCACCAAAGATATTATTGATAATTTATCTAAGAGTTGGCTAGTCCGTAAGCAAACGGCTTCGGTAAAGACACATCAAACTGTTATATGGTTTATGATTTGCCAATAAATCGATGGTTATCAGGTACCAAGGTTCTTACTTGAACCTCAAACATTTGGCTACCCAGATAATGGCTTTTGGTAAAGAGATAAAATCCATTAAATTTTCAAAACATTGCTAGGGACTAGCAATATCTTAGTGTGGGGGATTGATGAGTGTCTAAATACTCATCATTTTGTACCATTTAAACTGCAAAAACATCCGAAAACACTCAGAAATGCATCAAAATGATAAAAATATCACAAATAAGTGTTTTATGTGTTTTAAATGCAAAAATATCAAAATCTGGTGAAAAAACGTATAAAGTTTGCATAATTGGCGTTTAGTCCCCAAGTTTCAAAAGTTGTCAAAAACAGTCCCTGGTAAAACAAAATAAAGAAAATGTTATTCAAGGTCCCTGAAATATTCTAAGTTGTCAAAAATGGTCCTTGAATAAATCTTTTGTTAAATGGCGAAAAGGTCCCCTCAACTTTAATAAATGTCAAGTTTGGTCCTCGGAAATTTGAAAATGTCAAAACTGGTCCTTGTACTATGGAAGCTTGTCAATTTTGATCCCTTGTGTGAACTTTGGAAAATGGCGTAAATAGGTCCTTCAAGTTTGGAAGAATTACAAATAAGTCCTTATCACTAAACCAAACCCTCATTAAAACCTTTGACCCCTCGCCATGTACACCTTTTGACCCCTGGACCCCTGTCACACTCATTTTGACCCCTTGGCCAAACACAAGTCAAACGAATAAAACTTTCCCTCCACCTCCTGCTTACCACTACCACTTGCCTGATTCCTCTCGCAACCTCACCATCACCTCACCTTTTCCCCTTATCTCTTCCACACCTCAACCCACTCATCATAACCCCTACAAATCCACCCCCCCCTAGTTGCTAGCTCTGAAGCCAGAGGTCAAAACCACTTTTCCCACCAAAATTGAAAAGTGGCCAATATGCCCCAAACTCCCATTGGCTCAAAAAAGGTGGGATTTGATCAGAGGACACGTGGAAGCTTTTGGAAGTATAAAAGGAGAAGAGGAAGAAGAGGAACGAGTAGTTAGTTTTTTGAGTTTTCTTTGTATGTCGCTTTCTTTAAATTATCTAAGTTAGTAGGCAAAAATGTAATTTTAAGCTTTAAATGTGTTAAGTTCAAGTCTTTGTATCATTGAAATTTACTTTTAAGTCTCAATCGCAAGTTTTATATAAGTTCTAAATTTCAAGTTTATCAGGAACATTTCAGTTTAAATTTTATGTACAAGCTTAAGCTTATTTATAAGCTCAAACTAGTTCATTAAAGCTTTTAATAGCTTTTAGTGAGCTTGTAATTCAGTTTCAAACAAAAGTGGTACATGGTCAACAAAAGTCAAACTGGACCAAGAATGGCTTTGGTGATGATGTGGGATGATGCAGAGGTGGAATTGGGTTAAAATGGATTAGTTTAGGGTAGTATTGGTTTGGTTTTAGACCAGACACCACACATGTGAGTGTTAATCTCATTTTCACTTTTCAAGTAATTTTGCATATTGTGTTGGTATTGGTATTTATAGTAATAACTGCTTTTACTTGTTTGTTTAGTTGTATTAAAGATAATTAAGCTCAGTTTAGTCATTGGTTCGCCGATCACTAGTTAGCTTTATTGAATTTGCAAATCAGCCATTATAGGTGTGTTTGGTTTTGCACTCAACCTGTCTTTAAGTTTAGTTCAAGTACTTAACTCTTGTTGTTATATGCTTGTCCAAATTCATAGATACTCATATCCGCCTTGGTATGTGCTCGCAAATATACCGAAAGTCAAAATTCCATTTGATTGGTTTCCTTTCAGCAGCTTAATCGTTGATGTTTGCAAACCAATTCTTGTTTTGTGTTTATATTTCATAGATAAAGCTAGCATTAGACTTATTTCATCTATTAAGTTCATAATCACCCAAAAACTGATCAAAACTCAAATTGGTCAAAGTTTCAATGCCAAAAAGTCAAAATATTGCAAAATCTAAGTTTTGGCCAACTGAGAGTGATTTTTAATTTACTTATCTCTGACCAATTTCAAGTGATTCTTGTTGTTTTAAAATATTCCCTTGGTCTATTATCTTGTAGTGAATTTTGTGGATTTTACTAATTTTTCTAAGCCCCAAACTAGCTTGTTGAAATGGCATCAAATCTGCAGCAGGCATTGCCCTCCGCACAGGGCTTTGCAGCTTTTTGCAACCTTGCATTGAGCTCATGTGAGCTCATCTAGGTCTCAACTTGGGGTTTTACATAGCCAGCCAGGTCTTGTTTAGGGTCCCATATTTAGGTTTAGGTTTTAGCTTATTGGTTGGCTTATACTTTAGCTCAAAGTTGCCTACCTCTCACTGTTTTTAGCTCCTTAATTCATTTCACCAAATCTGTTGAGCTTGTGATCCAGAGGGTTTAGCTTGTTGTTTCTTGTTGCATGTTGGTTACTTTAGCATATTAGAGCTTCTCCTTTGGTTTGGTACCTTTTGGTGTGCTTTTAGCTTATCCAAGTGCTTATTTATAAGCACTTGGCACATCAGTTTCAATATCTTGCACATAACCCCATGTTTTTCCATTTTTCCTAGCTTCCTAATATTATTTTAGTCTTTTCCTGAAATTTTCAGATTTTTCCTAGCTTGTTAGCTATTTTTCTTAATTTAAATTAGTTTTTAAGCATTTTTAATTAGCTTTAAATACAATTAATTAAGAAAAGTTTCAAAAAAATAATTTTTCATTTTTCTTAAGTTAAGATAAATATAAAAAGAGAAAAAAATATTTTTCTAGATTTTTCTTAGTTAAATTTGTATTTTTAAATAATTTAATTAGTTTTTAATAGTTTAAAATTCATAAAAAATAGAAAAATAATCGTAAAAAATACAAAAATAGTTTGGAAAATTCTATTTTGATATTTTAGATTTTTCTAAGTCTTAATTTTATTTTTCTAGTTTTATTTCCTATTTTCTTGCATTTTAGGTTATTATCAATAGTTAAAATAGTTTTTAATTAATAATAATTAGAATAATAGTTGTAAAATTAATTTTATTTTTCTAAATATTTTCTTTTATCATTAGGTTTGTAAAAATATCATTTTCATATTTTTAGGATTAATATTGTGTAAGTTTCACATTTTCATTTGTACGTCGCGTAGTTTTTAATTTCAGTTTTATAAAAACATAAAAACAAAAACATCATTTTAAATATAGTGATAGCGTTTATTTAATATTTTTTATCTTTTTAATTTTCTTTAATTTGCATTTAAGCCCCTGTAGTTTATGGGCTTTTCCTTAGTTATAATCATATTCAAATCTCTTTTCCCGTTCAAATCTCTCGATCACTACATCGCTATTATTCTCACAGCAATTGGGACTTAACGACCTGGGGAAACACTATACTCTCCTGATCTTCATTGCATTTGTGGTTAAACTGCTTTTAAGCTTGTTACGGCCGGCCATTCACAAGTGGCAAGTGCTTGAGTGAGAAAACTTGACGGTTTTGCGGATCAAATTTTGGCGCACGCCGTGGAACGCTGCTAATAGTCTTACGTTTTGCAGATTAGTGATTTGAATATTCACTCCTTGTTTATACCATCTATAAAAATAAAACCAAAAAGATTTTCATTCTTTGTTTCTACATCATGTTTTTCAAAAATACCAAAAATATTCCTCTTTACCCTCTTACCCTTTTGATTCTTCATTTCTACCCTCTCTCAGAAACCTTTGATTCTTTCTATGTCTTATCCTCACCCTCTTGGATGTCAATGGTGTGGTGGCCCTTATAATGGTGGCAATTGCCCCAGTTGTAGCATGGTGGAATCAGTGAAACGGTCCTGCTCTATAACCAGGATCTCTATTCCTACCATAACACAACTGATTCATTCCATCAGCTACCACACTGTGAGACTCAGCTAGCTTTTATTGTGAGTAAATCGTGGTGGTTCACTAACTCAGCTCTGATTGTCAATCGGGAAACACGCTGTCTATGAGCAGTTCCCGATAACAATTATAATTACAACACATATGACTCACACCACATCAGCTTATCTAGAATATTGTGGAGGTCCCCACTCTAGCTCTGATTGTCAAACAAGGAGTCCATTTCCTTGTAACAATTACGACTCTTCGTATCATGACCAACCTCCACAGTACCAAGTGAATCAACACCTCACCTGAGCCACTTCCTCAAAATCTTTACTTGATCTTTGGATTTAGTGAAAGATTTGAAGGAATGTAAACATCCCCAAAATAATCCAAATGAAAAATCCATGGAAGTTTTGTTAGTCAAGAACGGATCCGCTAAATTAGATTCCCATATTGCCTTTGAAAAATCTGTTAGGGAATCAATTGCAAAAGAAAAAGCAGCCAAATCTAGCTCTCGATTCCGCTTCATTCCTGATGACGATGATGATGAAGTTACCCTTGATATTAGTCAACTTTGTACAGATTCATCAAGTTCATCAGTTGAAATTCCTTCCATGAAAAATCAGGGAGAAAAGACTATGATGGAATTACTAGCAAAAGAACAAATGGAAAGTATAAAACATATGTATGCTAGTCCTTCTAAACTCCCTCAGTCTGTTGTTATCACACCCGATATTCCCACTCACTCTCTAAACATGGGGATGAGCATCTTGACACTGTTCCTGAAAAGGAATCGGACGAATTCATAAAGTCTAGTGTTGTCAGAGCCTTGTCCCAATCCCCGAGAGTCACAGGGAACTTCGATCATGTGTGTGTGATTCTATTCCCCCTCTTGAGTGTTCAAAAGATCATTTTGAAACTTTCTCCGATGTTAGCGACGATTGTACTTCTTATGGAAACATCGAGTATGTTGAGACATCACTCCCACAGTCTGATGATCATCTTGAGGAGCTCACCAATGAACTCACTCACATCAATCCACTTTCATCAGAAAGTAATGATAGTCTTTCTGATTTCAAAGCCGATCTAGGAGAAACTGAAAGTCTCATTGATAATGATCGTTCACTCACTTCTCACCCTAATGTTCAATTGAGAATATTAATCACTTTGTTCCTAAACATTCAAAACTATCTGCCACCAATCCTCTATTTAAATTCGACTCTGAATTCACTTTAATTTCTGAGAATCCACTCTTTGATACTCAGATTGAGGATAGTGATGAGTCTACAGTGGAACAAGAATTTCACGATTTACATCTTGTGATTGATTCTCTTCACGAGGAGTTCGCCGATGAACTCACTCATATCATATCTCCACCGGAGTATGATAACTTCCATTTTGATCTAGACACACCCATAGTATGTCTTGATCAAGTAAGCTTAACTGAGGAGATTCATGAAACTATGAATTCTCCTATTGAGGATGAAGAGTTAGTCATGATTTGTATCATGATTTTCTTCCTTTTCTTCATATATCCCGTGGTTTCTCCTCGTTTCTTCACTCCTTCGAATGAAGACATTATCTTTGACCGGCATTTCCATATACCATTTGTGAGCCGGTCTCCGTCTATATCTCATCGGTGTGGAACTTTCACAACTTCAATGTTTATCCAAACATCTTGAATGAAAGTCCGATGGAGATTGTCTTTTCCACTTACTTCCCCATGAACAAATTAATTCGGGGTCGAGTCAAGCTAGCGACTCGGTAATCAAAAACAAGTAGCTAAACATGGGTTTTCACCCGTGTGTACCACCCTAGTGTGGGGGAGATGCCCCACATGTTGTATATAGATCTAAAAATGAATGAAAATTGTAAATATTAAAAAAGAGAATAATTGTTGTGTTTCTACACTTAGCTAGTAATGTTATCTTTTTACGTTCTAAGTTTCGGCATAACAGCCGGTACTTTGAATATTGAGGACAATATTCATTTCTAAGTGTGGGGGGGAAATTCTGGCGAATTTGATCATAAATGTACCCTTTTAGTCCCTTTTTCCCCAAAATGGCCAAATTTAAAAAAAAATTTTTTTAGTGGAAGTACTATGTACTAAACACAACAAATGGTAATCAGTCCACCATGTCTAACCCACATAAGGATTGGCTAATCCAGAGCAAACGGCTCTTGGTAAAGATATCTCAAATCCGTTGACAGCTTGCAATTTGCCCAAAATTGTATGGTATTCAGCTCACCATATCCTTAAAAGTGAAGAGTTGGCTAGCCCGCAAGTTTATGGCTTGTGGTAAAGGCAGTGGAAAAACCATAATTGGTAATCACCTCACCAAAGATAATATTGATAATTTATCTAAGAGTTGGCTAGTCCAGAAGCAAACGGCCTCGGTAAAGACACATCAAATCCGTTATAAGCTGGTTTATGATTTGCCAATAAATCGATGGTTATCAGTGTACCAAGGTTCTTACTTGAACTTAAACATTTGGCTACTCCAGAAGTAATGGCTTTTGGTAAAGAGATTAAAATCCATTAATTTTTTCTCAAAACATTGCTAGGGACTAGCAATATCTTAGTGTGGGGGATTGATGAGTGTCTAAATACTCATCATTTTTGTACCATTTAAACTGCAAAACATCCAAAACACTCAGAAATGTTTCAAAATGATAAAAATATCACAAATAAGTGTTTTATGTGTTTTAAATGCAAAATATCAAAATCTGGTGAAAAACGTATAAAGTTTGCATAATTGGCGCTTTTAGTCCCCAAGTTTCAAAAGTTGTCAAAAACAGCCCCTGGTAAAACAAAATAAAGAAAAATGTTATTCAAGGTCCCTGAAATATTCTAAGTTGTCAAAATTGGTCCTTGAATAAATCTTTTGTTAAATGGCAGAAAAGGTCCCTGAACTTTAATAAAATGTCAAGTTTGGTCCTCGGAAATTTGAAAATGTCAAAACTGGTCCTTGTACTATGGAAGCTTGTCAATTTTGGTCCCTTGTGAACTTTGGAAAATGGCGTAAATAGTCCTTCAAGTTTGAAAGAATTACAAATAAGTCCTTATCACTAAACCAAACCCTTGTCAAAAACCTTTTGACCCCTGCCATGTACACCTTTTGGACCCCTCACACCTCTTTTTGACCCCTTGGTCACAACACAAGTCAAACAATAAAACTTTCCCTCCACCTCCCTCACTACCACTACCACCTCTGCCTGATTCCTCCAAGAACTCTCACCATCACCTCACCTTTTCCCCTTATCTCTTCCACACCTCAACCCACTCATCATAACCCCTACAAATCCACCCCCCCCCTAGTTGCTAGCTCGTATGTGAAAGTCAAAAAACCACTTTTCCCACCAAATTGAAAAGTGGCCAATATGCCCCAAACTCTCCCATTGGCTCTAAAAAGGTGGGATTTGATCAGAGGACACGTGGAAGCTTTGGAAGTATAAAAGGAGAAGAGAAGAAGAGAGGAACGAGTAGTTAGTTTTGAGTTTCTCTTGTATGTCGCTTTTAAATTATCTAGTTAGTAGGCAAAAATGTAATTTTAAGCTTTAAATGTGTTAAGTTCAAGTCTTTGTATCATTGAAATTTACTTTTAAGTCTCAATCTCAAGTTTTATATAAGTTCTAAATTTCAAGTTTATCTGGAACATTTCAGCTTTAAATTTCTATGTACAAGCTTTCTAAGCTTATTTATAAGCTCAAACTAGTTCATTAAAGCTTTTAATAGCTTTTAGTGAGCTTGTAATTCAGTTTCAAACAAAAGTGGTACATGGTCAACAAAAGTCAACCGACCAAGAATGGCTTTGGTGATGATGTGGGATGATGCAGAGGTGGAATTGGGTTAAAATGGATTAGTTTAGGGTAGTATTGGTTTGGTTTTAATCTGCATTGCACCACCACTGGGCACATGTGAGTGTTAATCTCATTTTCACTTTTCAAGTAATTTTGCATATTGTGTTGGTATTGGTATTTATAGTAATAACTGCTTTTTACTTGTTTGTTTAGTTGTATTAAAGATAATTAAGCTCAGTTTAGTCATTGGTTCAAGCAGATCACTAGTTAGCTTTATTGAATTTGCAAATCACCATTATAGGTTGTTTGGTTTTGCAGCCAACCTGTCTTTAAGTTTAGTTCAAGACTTAACTCTTGTTGTTATATGCTTGTCCAGTTCATAGATATTACTCATATCTGCCTTGGTATGTGCCTCGCAACATAAAAGTCAAAATTCCATTTGATTGGTTTCAAAGCAGCCTAATGTTGATGTTTGTGCAAATCCAATTCTTGTTTTGTGTTTATATTTCATAGATAAAGCTAGCATTAGACTTATTTCATCTATTAAGTTCATAATCAGTCCAAAATTGATCAAAACTCAAATTGGTCAAAGTTTCACATCTGTCAAAAAGTCAAAATATTACAAAATCTAAGTTTTGGCCAACTGAGAGTGATTTTTAATTTACTTATCTCTGGACCAATTTCAGTGATTCTTGTTGTTTTAAAATATTCCCTTGGTCTATTATCTTGTAGTGAATTTTGTGGATTTTTACTAATTTTTCTAAGCCCCAACTAGCTTGTTGAAATGGCAGTCAAATCCCCCTGCGGCAAGCAAGCATTGCAAGCACAGGCTTGCAGCTTTTGCAACTCTTGCATTGAGCTCATGTGAGCTCATCTAGGTCTCAACTTGGGGTTTTACATAGCCAGCCAGGTCTTGTTTAGGGTCCCATATTTAGGTTTAGGTTTTAGCTTATTGGTTGGCTTATACTTTAGCTCAAAGTTGCCTACCTCTCACTGTTTTTAGCTCCTTAATTCATTTCACCAAATCTGTTGAGCTTGTGATCCAGAGGGTTTAGCTTGTTGTTTCTTGTTGCATGTTGGTTACTTTAGCATATTAGAGCTTCTCCTTTGGTTTGGTACCTTTTGGTGTGCTTTTAGCTTATCCAAGTGCTTATTTATAAGCACTTGGCACATCAGTTTCAATATCTTGCACATAACCCCATGTTTTTCCATTTTTCCTAGCTTCCTAATATTATTTTAGTCTTTTCCTGAAATTTTCAGATTTTTCCTAGCTTGTTAGCTATTTTTCTTAATTTAAATTAGTTTTTAAGCATTTTTAATTAGCTTTAAATACAATTAATTAAGAAAAGTTTCAAAAAAATAATTTTTCATTTTTCTTAAGTTAAGATAAATATAAAAAGAGAAAAAAATATTTTTCTAGATTTTTCTTAGTTAAATTTGTATTTTTAAATAATTTAATTAGTTTTTAATAGTTTAAAATTCATAGAAAATAGAAAAATAATCAGAAAAATACAAAAATAGTTTTGAAAATTCTATTTTGATATTTTAGATTTTTCTAAGTCTTAATTTTATTTTTCTAGTTTTATTTCCTATTTTCTTGCATTTTAGGTTATTATTGAATAGTTAAAAATAGTTTTTAATTAATAATAATTAGAATAATAGTTGTAAAATTAATTTTATTTTTCTAAATATTTTCTTTTATCATTAGGTTTGTAAAAATATCATTTTCATATTTTTAGGATTAATATTGTGTAAGTTTCACATTTTCATTTTGACGTCGTAGTTTTAATTTCGCTTTATAAAAACATAAAAAAAAACATCATTTTAAATATAGTGATAGCGTTTATTTAATATTTTTATCTTTTTAATTTTCTTTAATTTGCATTTAAGCCCCTGTAGTTTATGGGCTTTTCCTTAGTTATAATCATATTCAAATCTCTTTCCGCTCAAATCTCTCGATCACTACACGCTTTGACTATTCTCGCACTCGTTGGGACTTAACGACTGGGAAACACTATACTCTCCTGATCTTCATTGCATTCGTGGTTAAACTGTTTTAAGCTTGTTACGGTCGGCCATTCACAAGTGGCAGGCTTGAGTGAGAAAACTTGACGGTTTTGCGCGGATCACCACTCAATTTTCTCTCAATAGAAGCTTGTTTCATTCTCACAGGGAACCCTACATAATCTATCGGCTTTCTCTTAGAGATTGCTGATATTGAAAAAGGAGACCCTCTCCCTAGTCTCCGCTCAGGAAAACCAAAACGCACTATTGAGTCTAGAGCCACGAGATTCATCATAAGATCTCTTAGGTACACTTGACATTTCATCACTTGATGTTCAACAATAAGAACATTAGTGGTATGTTATCGAGTCCTTCACGCATCTTAGCAACTGTTGAGAACATTTATGAGAGGTTCGCCACAATGTGATCCTCGATTGAATGGAAACTCCCGCCAGGTCAACATCAAACAACACGGCGCAGTGTCACTTCGGTAACTCCCCGTGGATTACGCTTAGGTGTCTCTAAACGGTACAGTCGAGGTGATGCTTTCCTGTACCTCAACGACTCATCTCAACCGTAGGTGTACTTCGCTGGTACATCGCTATCTCACTTGGGACTCCTCGGTTCAAGAACGCCTTTGGAGAATTATTAGAGTTGTGTTTTCACACTATGCCGTTAACACTCGGTTCAAACTTGTAAGTGCCGGTATCCGCTTATTACTAACCGTTTTCATGTTTTGTTCTTATGGAAGCTCTGGAGCGGAACGATCGTAAGTGTGATTCTTCACATGCTCATGCCAACATCATCACTAATGGAAGTTCTATCTAAAAGCAACACAAAGTCAATGATTCTTCATCAAGCCAAAGAATCTACAAAGTTTAAAGACTTAAAGAACTTCATCAAGATCAAATCCAACGCCAAAGAGCGTGAGCATGTTGAAGAATGACGTGGAGACAGGAGCAACGGCGCACTGAAAGTGCACTTTGATGCGCATGAACAACAACAACATACTATCACTACCATCACAAAGAACAATGATCTAAGAACAAAGATTAAAGATGACGCCAAAGCAGTAACCATTCAAAGAAGACAATTTCTCATACACCGGGAGATTGTTCGAAAAAAGGCAATTCTTCTCACAAGAAAGAAGAATGTCAGAAGACGTCAAAGCTACTATTACATCAACGCCTTAACCGTTCATATTCATTCATCACCAACACTTAGGGGGAGATTGTTGGAATCACTCCTAAACCTTAATCAAGTGTTAGTGATTCATATGTAATAGTTAGCTTATTATGGCCTTTATGTTTGTTATTAGCCTTAGGCTTATGTAGAAGGCCCATAAGCCTAGGCCTAGTCCAATAAGGAAAAGGATGGGAACTAGGAGTGTTGCCCTAGCTTCCCTCCTATAAATACTATGTAATAACCCTCACTTGAGGGTTGGTTGTTCAATTTATCTCTTTCACTCATACCCTACGCGTAACTGTCTTAGTATATACGAGTGTGTGTGTTTGGTTTATTGTTCATCCGATCTCTTCTCTTTTCTAATCTTTCTATTGATGCTTGTGTTGTAAAACTAGTGACCTAACAATGAAGCTACGCTTCAACACGGATTAATGATGATAAAGGTTCAACAAAAAAAAATCTTTTAAAAGATTAAAATTGAACCGGTTTTGAGATCCTGTGATGTTTTCTTTTTATTCTTTGAGTCTCATTGAAGTGTTGGTATGAGGTTGTGATAAAGTAGTGATGGTTATGGTTTGTGTTGGCGTTTAACGTGGCAGTGATGACTTAATTTTAATTTCAGTCGATTTATTTTCTTTTCATTTAGATTTGGTATTGGTGTTGGACTAATGATGTACATAAACTGAGGTCACATAGAGCCTGGTAATGTGGTTGTGGTCAAGAGTTCTTTCTTCATCTTCTTTTATACTTTTGTTCATTTTACGAATATTTGTAAGTCTTATTCGTAACCTTACTCATAAACGACTAAATTCAAAATCCATCTTATTCAGAATGACCTTTACTGTGAAAATCGTAGTACTTACCGCTAAATCTTACTCGTAAATCCTAATTCGTAAAGTCTTAGTCGTAAGACTGGTTCTAATTCAGAATTAAGGGCTTACAAATTTCTTTCCAAGAAATTCGTAAAATAGTCTCTTATTCGTAAGATGAGGGTTGACTATTTAACCACCTGTTCCGATGACTTTTCCGACCAAAAAATCCGATCAACTAAAAAACCTCACTTTTTGACCCGTTTGACCACAATATCTAACCATTATATTTCACGGATATTGTACAAAAATCACTCAAAGATGAGTTAACACAAAAAACTATATCTTGGACTAAAAAAGATGCAAGAAAATAGTTTTATAAAACTGCATATGAATGGACTATGAGTTTTTTACCATTAGGATACAATAAAATTGTATAAACTGTTACCAATAAAGATAAGAAATTTTTTCCATATTCACAAAAGTGTGGTAAAATAGTTTCAATACATGATTCAAATCCACACAAAAAGTGTGGTAAATTCCTTACAAGAGAAACTTAATAAAATTGTTAAGCAAAAGCAAGAACTTCAAGAAAATGTAAAAGTGCTTAAACATGAGTTCAATGCAAAGGAATCAAAGCTTTTAAATGATTTTTCCAACCTTAAAACTTTGAAGAACAAACTTGAAAACAAGTTGTACGTACAAGGCAACACTATTCAGACTGCTCACATGATCACTAAGCATAGAGTATTAAGTGATAAGTATAGTATTGGCCTTGTAGAAGATTCCAATCCTGCGTATCTTAAAAAGGCAAAAACTGTTCATGGTGTGATTTATGATGTTAGTGAGATTCTTAAGCCAAGACAAAAGCCAACTTATGTTGAGAACACTAAAGAGGACATATAAATAGAAAATGCCTTTAGAGAGAGAATGGAAGAGAAACTAAAATATCCTTGGTGTGTAGAGCATAATATAACGTTTAAAACTCCCAATTACACTAAGGATAACTGGATAGCCATTAATAAGTTTAAACCTCAGACTCAGTTAACCCGTGAACAAGTATTTTGGAAGTTAGATATGGCAAAGAGAAAAACTGATGAACTTGTTTAAAAGAATCCTCCCCTTAGGAAATTGCCTCCAGCTACAGTGTATCCTCCAAATACACTAATGCATTTAGTGCCCAAAAATCTTCCCACTCAAAGTAAAACGTTAATCAGCTTATATAAAGTTTACCAACTATTTGTTGACTTTGAGAAAACGTGTAAGAAGAGAATCACACCAACGTAAATTATCAAGGGAAAAGGGTTTTGAGCAAACTAAAGAATGTTATTTAACTGAGGTAATTCCATTCTTTAAACAACTAAAAGAACAATTCGAAGGTATTAAAAAGGCCATAGATACGGAAGTTAACGAAATGAAAAAGATGTTTAATGAAATGGAAAACAGGGTTAAAGAATATGAATGTGAGCTTAAAAGTAATGAGATTGAGAGGAAGAATATTCACATCCTTAATGATAATTTGATTTCTAGATGTATTGCTCAAGATGTGTTTTATAATGTCACGAATTATTCTATTACTACTTCTCAATTTCATGATTTATCGATTGCTTTGAAAGTCTCACAAGATCGTGTCAATGAGCTTGAAACCAAAAATTCGAAATTGCATGACAAAATCGAAAGGGATGATCATGATAACATGGTCAGTCATTTTTCTAAACTAGAAGTTGAATATCTTGATTTACATTTAAAATATCAACGTCTTGATGAAAGAATTAAAACTTCAAATGCCAAGACATCTTCGGATGCTCCTGAGTTTGATGCATATTTTGAAATAAGCTCTCGTGATGAATGGATTCAATCTCATTGCAACACGAACCGAAAAGTTGAAAGCTCAAATTTCCCAATCGAAGGGTAATGAGTGAAGTGACTGGTCTATTAGCTCTCCTCCTTTAGATTCTCTGAGTTCTCAATTTCTATCTCAAACCTCATTGATGTATTACAACATGAAAATGAGTGTTTTCTAGCAGAAAATGAAAATGTTAAACTGCATTTCAAAGAGTTATATGAATCAATTAAGGTCACTCGTGACAAGAACAATGAAAAGATAACGTCTTTGCAAAAAGAAATTGAGAATCTGAAGAGTCGGGAAAAATGGAAAATGCCAATCACCAGAATGTTGTACCAAAGGTGCCTGCTTGTACTAATTATGCTGTGAATGTGAAGTATATTAGTACCTTAAGGATAGTCTAGAGAGTCTCCGTGAGATTGTAGATGAGGATAAGATAGATAAACTAATTGATAATGCGGTTGGGCATGCATGCTTATATGCCAAATGATCTCAGGAACCCTTAGAATGTATAATTGCAACATGTCCTAAAGTCAAGCATGTAACCTTTGATGTGCCTCCTAGATTCTCATATCCCATCACTTCTAAACCAGATAAGCAAAAAGTAGTAAAACCAACTAATATTCTCGTCGTTCCTTCTACATGAGTAATCAGTGACACCTGTTAGCGGGTCAAATCCCAGGCAAACACACAAAGCAAGATAGGACCACGTGAGCCAAGAGTGATTAAGTGAAGAAAGTAGAAGACCACCCTAGGAATAATAAGTTTGAGTTGAATAAGATGAATCGTGTTGATTCTAGTATTAGCTATAAGGCTTTACTATAATTAATTTAAATTCTGCTACTATTTTCAAAACATGTAATGAATGTTTGGTTTCTGGTAATCACTATGAATGTGTTGTGAATGATTTGAGAAATGTTGTTAAATCTCTAGTTAAATATGTCAGAAATGCTAAACAGGTTAAGGAAGTCTGGAAGCGTACAAGAAAAAGGTTTAGTAATTATTGGAAGCCTACAGGGAGAAAATTTAGAAATGTGGGTTATTAGTGGAAATCTACTGGCCGTAAATTCAAAGTTAATGAATTTTGTCCTAAGAGGTCAAGACCTATGTCCATTAAGAAATGGAAGCCTAATGGTAGAATCATACCGTTAAGAAGTTGCCATACTTCAAATAGATCCACTGCCACTACTAGTCTTGCTTCCACCACTAATGATGTCATAGCTTCTAGAACTGTTGTAGATGTTCCAATTGCATGTACTAACCATTCGAAACCCATTTTATCATGGGGATCCAAAGCTTCCAGTTATCCATACTTGTTTGTGTTCAAATTCAGGTCGTACAAATCGTCCTTTGGTATTTGGACTCAGGCTGCTCCAAACATTTGACTGGAGATCGCTCACGGCTCAAGAACTTCGTGAATAAGTTCATCGGGACTGTTAGATTTGGGAATGACCATTTTGGGGAAATTATGGGTTATGGAGACTATGTGTTTGGAGATAGTGTGATTTCTCGAGTATATTATGTGGAAGGTCTTGTTCGAACTGCTTCTCCTGTTGGTCAATTCTGTGATTCTGATTTTGAAGTGGCCTTCAGAAAGCACTATTGCTTCATTAGAGAATTAGATGGAGTTGAACTTTTAAATGGAACTCGTGGCACTAATTTTTACACCATCTCTATCGAAGACATGATGAAATCTTCTCCAATTTGCTTGTTGTCAAAGGATTCTAAAAAAAGTCATGGTTATGGCACCGTCGTCTCAATCACTTGAACTTCGGCACCATCAATGATCTTTCTAGAAAGGACCTCGTAAGAGGCTTGCCCCGATTGAAATATGAAAAGGATCATCTTTTTTTTGCATGCCAATTGGGCAAAAGCACGAAGTATTGCCAGAAACCCAAACCTGCCAATTCTATTATGCAAGTTCTTCATACCCTTCACATGGATTTGGTCAATGGGAAGAAATATGTGCTAGTCGTTGTTGATGACTACTCTCGGTTTACTTGGGTTAAGTTTTTGAGATGAAAGGATGAAACTCCTAATGTCATCATCAAACTTATTAAACAGTTGCAGGGTTCGGCTTAATAAAACAGTTAGAATCATCCGAACAGACAATGGAACTGAATTTGTGAACAAAGAACTAAGTCAGATTTATGAAAGCATTGGAATTAGCCATCAAAGAAGTGTTCCACGATTCTCAAAAATAACGATGTAGTTGAAAGACGAAATCGAACTCTTGTTGAAGCTGCAAGGACTATGCTAATCTATTCAAAGGCTCTAATGTTTCTTCATGAAGCCATTGCCACCGCATGTTACACCTAAAACCGCTCCCTACATACACAAATCATGGAAAAACTCCATACGAATTAGTTCACAACAAAAAACCGGATCTTTCGTTTCTTCGTGTGTTTGGAGCTTTGTGTTATCCAACTAATGATGGTCAAGAGTTTGGAAAGTTGAAAGATAAGGCTGATATTGGATTTTTCGTTGGTTATACACCTAATTGGAAGGGTTACCGAATCTACAACAAAAGAACCCGAGGCATTATGGAAACTATTCACGTTACGTTCGATGAGCTGATTGAGCAAATGGCTCCTGGAAAACCCAGTTCTGGACCAACATCTCAACTTTTGTCACCTGGACCCATTAGTTCAGGTCTTGTACATAATACTTCTCCTGCAGTTCCGTATGTACCACCATCACAAGAAGATTTGAAGAAATTGTTTGATCCAATGTTTGATGAATACTATGAGCCTCTAGCTAATGATATTTCTGCACCACCAACTGTAGCTGCTCCTATTCTAACCAATTCAAATGGTCCATCCATTTCAATGTCTTTGTCTCAAGAAGCACCATTTACTGATCATTCATCATCATCTTTAAATCCTCAATCATCTTCTGTGAATCAAGGTAATGCAGCTGCTAATTCTTTTGGAGATAAACCCTTTGCAACACTCGAAGATGCTCCGTTTGAAAACATATTTGCCCCTGAACCCACTCCTAAAACATCTTTACAGGGATCCAACTGCTACATAGTTCCTTACCAACAACCACATGAACATCTCAGAAAATGGATACATGATCATCCATTGGATAATATCATTGGGAATCCTTCTTATCCGATATCTACTCATAAACAACTTGCCACTGATGCCTTATGATGCTTCTTCAACTATGTAGCATCAAAGATCGAACCTAAAGATGTCAAAACAGCAATGTCTGAGGACAACTGGTGTAGTGCTATGCAAGATGAAATTCATGAGTTCGATCGTCTTGATGTATGGGAATTGGTGCCTGCTCCAGATTGTGCTATGAATATTACTCTCAAATGGATCTTCAAAGTAAAGCTTGATGAGCACGGTGATATTCTGAAGAATAAGGCAAGGCTAGTGGCTAAAGCTATACCAAGAGGGTGGTATTGACTTTGAGGAATCATTTGCTCCGGTTGCACGAATTGAGGCTATCAGAATCTTCATGGCTAATGCTGCTAGTAAGAATATGGTAGTTTATCAGATGGATGTAAAGACTGCTTTTCTTAATAGAGATCTTAAAGAAGTAGTTTATGTTAGTCAACCCGAAGGTTTTGTGGATCCTGAGCATCTTACTCAAATCTACCGCTTGAAGAAGGCCCTCTAAGGGTTAAAGCAAGCTCCTAGGGCATGGTAAGATACGCTGTCAAAGTTTCTTTTGGCAAATGGATTCTACAAAGGAGCATTTGATCATACATTGTTCACTAGAAAGTCAGGTAAACATTAATTCATGTTCAAATCTATGTTGATGATATTAGATTTGCCTCGACCGACCTTAATGAATGTGATCGATTTTCAAAAGAGATGGGCTCTAAATTTCAAATGTCAATGATGGGACAAATGTCATTTTTCTTGGGATAACAAATTTCACAAAGTCCCGGAGGCATTTTCATTAATCAAATCTAAATATGCAAATGAAATTTTAAAGAAATTTGGATTTGATTCTTGTGACCCCGTTGACACTTCCATGGTGGAACAAACAAATTTGGATGAGGACCACTCGGGGATCCCGGTTGATCAAACGAAATATCGTAGTATGATTGGATTCTGAATGTACCTCACAACTAGTAGACCTGATATTCTGTTCGTTGTATGCATGTGTGCAAGATACCAGGCTAAGCCTACCAAAAAGCACCTTGAAGCGGTTAAACGGGTCTTTTGGTATCTCCAAGGAACCATCAACATGGGATTTTGGTATCCGAAGGAGACCGGTATGTCACTAACAGCCTATGCAGATGCTGACCATGCAGGGTGTCAAGATATTGGTCGAGACGTCACACGCAGGTTCTCGCCAGAGATAAATTATGAGCCTCTTCAAAGAAGCAAATAAGTACTTATATCTCTCATTTGAGGTCATAATACAGCCATGTCATCATGTTATTCTCAAATCTTATGGATGAGATCCCAATTATCTGACTATGGCTTTGTATTCAACAAAATCCCTCTGTACTGTGATAACAAAAGTGCCATTGCTCTCTGCTGCAACAATGTCCAACACTCTAGAGTAAAGCACATTGACATTCGACATCATTTCATCAGGGAACAAGTAGAGAAAGGTGTGGTTGAACTATATTTCATGAGGATTGAATATCAGCTGGCAAACATCTTTGTTGGGAATTATATTTAAGTTGATATGACAAAATATATGAAAGATAAAGGACTATTGAAGACAAAGAAAGACAAGGGACCTAAAGTTAAAATAGTTATTATTAATTAGTCCCTAGTAGTATTTTGTAACCCTAGCTCTCTAGTTTATAAAGAGAGGCAGGCAATAGCTTTTTAGGATGTCAAGCAAGATGTAAAAACCAAAGTGTGTGTGTGTGTACCTAGGCGTAGGTCTTTGTAAACGCCTAGGGTTTGAGTTAGTTTGGTGAATATAGAAAACCTTGAAGTAACTTTGATTCTTGTTCTTATTATTCCGCTGTGCAAATCAATATTACAATATCCTAGATGGGCTTAAACGATTCTTTACAATTGGTATCAGAGAGGGTGGCTCTTGATATCTAGTATCAACAAGATTTTTGATGTCAATTTTAATGAAGAAAAGTTGGGTCGAAGGTTCTGTTTTGGGTGCCAGATCAAGAAGTCAATAAATTAAAGGAAGGTAACCTTGTACCAATTAGTACTATTTTTGTAATACTTGTATTACTTTTGATTTAATTGTACGATAGATAATTGGCCATGTCAATAAATTAAAGGTCGGTGGTTTCATTGTTAATACTGGTCGATTGGAAGATAATACTGGTCATGCTTATTCATTGGTCCGAATGATACTTAATGCGTGATTGGTTAAAAGGTTGAATATTAATGATCACATGGGTTGAAATTAATGTGTGATTGGCTAAAATAGGACTTTCGTTGGTTTCATTATGGGGGCAGTTATTCATACGGTGGCTATGTTTTTATTCATATGGTGCCTACTTTTTTTTTTATTTTTATTTTTTTTATTTTTTTTTTATTTTTATAATTTTGTTTATATCAAAAAGCTATAAACCTGAAAATGCGGAACTGTAAATATAAAGTTTAATAAGCAAAACGCTTAAAACTGTCAAATACTGAATGAAATGACAAAAACTGCATTGTACCTAAAAGGGGGGACAAAAGGAATATTCTTTTGGGGACAAAGTGGCAGGGCTAGGGTAGCCCCCGTAGCAATAGTGTATCCCTTGGGATACCCTATTGGAACCCTCCCTATGATGTCAAATCATAGGGAATATTCCTTTGTCCCCGGTTTTTTCTATTACAATACAGCTTTTTGTCGTATTGTTCGATTTCTACAGTTACGCTTGGCTTATTAAACTTTATATTTACTGTTCCGCATTTTCAGGTTTATAGCTTTTTGATATAAACAAAATTATAAAAATAAAAAATAAATAAAAAAAAATAAAAAAAAATATATAAAAACTAGGGGGGGTCCTAATAAAAAATTAGTCACCGTCCTAATAACTCAACCCTATAACATAGGTCAGTACATGTTTGCTACGTGACTGTATG